>OZ038520.1:43785901-43818401 GCA_964036315.1 Acanthosepion esculentum
CAAAGGCCCAATCATGATCCCTCTGCAGGAGCTAGCTTAAATGCCGCCCAGTAGGATGGCTTTTAAGCTAGTATATAATATATTTGCATGGAAACTGTTTTTTTTTTTAACTTTCAAATTTAAACATATTACTAGATTGGCAGCTAGGTCTCACCATTTTATGGTTGAAATTGCTAGATGTAACCATAAATTTTATGCTAACAGTTCCTTCTCTCACACTTCTCACTTATACAAGTCTATTCGAGTTTCTTGCTTTCCAGTCAACTACACTCTTCCAAAATTTAAATGCAGTCTGTCTCTTTGAATTCTGTTCTTTTTATTTTCCTCTCTCCTTAATAATGATTTTTATCACATTATTTCACTCTCAATAGCACCTTGTGCCTTAATGGCTTTATCACCTTGCTTGGAGTGATATGAAAAAATAACCTATATCAAAATATGAATAAGTTTTCTTTTCTTGTTCTTTTTTTTAACTTAAATTTAATAACACTGATGAAGGATCATTTTTTTCTAATTGAATAAAATATAAATACTGTATTTTCTCACAAAATGAATTTTTAATTGATCTATATTTAATTAATTAATTTTCCTTTTTACTTTTGTTTATTGCCGCTGCTTTTAAATTTCAGGATTTGGAATGTCTACTACAAACACTAGGAGGAGAAAGATCTTATGAGTTGCTGGAATTAAAACTCATCATTATAAAACTTAACAGGATAACAAGAAAAAAGAATTTTTCTGATCTTGCCTACTGTATTACAACATCAGGTAGCACTGGTATTCCAAAGATGGTGCAAGTACCTCATAAGTGTATAATTCCTAATATCACTTATCTCCGGTATGTATTATATTGTTCAGATTTAGCCACAAAGTATTCTTTCACAATATCCTGCAGAAAGATTCCAGAACTTTATTATTTTTTAAATAAGTATAGCAGAAAGCACCGATTACACTTCTGTTATAATAATGAAGGTGATATTTACTAACTGATACTGCTATAATATAACTCTATATATATTAGGTTGGTGCAAAAATAATGTTGTTTTTTGATGTTCAACTTCATGTGAGAAAACAACATTATTTTTGCACCAACCTAATATTTCAACAATTTACATTGTTTGGACTGTTACCCTCATCTTTATTGTCACATTCACAACATTTTGGCTATTGTACACTTCAGTTCAAACAGTGTAAATAGTTACAGTACCTCAATATTATTTATTAGTCTCAATGTAAATATTAATATTAGTCCCAATACAAATATTAATATTAGTTGCAATGCAAATATTAATATTAGTCTAAAATATTATGTATTAGTTAAAATGCAAATATTAATATTAGTCCCAACTATTATGTATTAGTCCCACTGCAAATATAAATATTAGTCAAAAATATTATGTATTAGTCCAATATAAATATAGATATATAGACAATTCTGTATATGTTTATTCATTTTCAGTGAAGTTTGTGCATGTATATACTACAACATATAAAAATTAAGAATATTATGGGTTATCTGTTACCACTTTTTAAAAATTAATTTTCCAACTTTTTCACAAATACAAGTGTGAAAAAAAAAAAAAACTAAAGATTCATTTAGCAGTCTGAAAAAAAAAATTAATTAAAAAATATTTTACATACATCTAACTTTATAAGATCACCAATACCTAAATTAAAAGGTAGTGACATATAATCCACAAGTACCAAATTAAGTATAAGTTGCTAACATCTGTAAAATCTATTTTATCTATATTTTCATGTATTAGTCCCAATGCAAATATCAACATTAGTCCCAACTATTATGCATTAGCCACAATGCTAATATTAATATTAGACCAAAATATTATATATAAGTCCAAAATATTATTTATTAATCTCAATGTAAATATTAATATTAGTCTAAAATATTATGTATTAGTCCCACTGCAAATATAAATATTAGTCCAAAATATTATGTATTAGTCCAATATAAATATTACTACTATGTATACTACTACTACTATTATTGTTTTTATTTCACCGTTATCTCAGTCTATTGATTGATTTGTTTTTTTTGGAGCTTAGTTCTTTGTTGGTTATTTAAAATCAAAACATATTTTTCATTTTGACTATCAGATTCACTTATTTTTTCTATACTGTAAGTGCAGAATATTTTAAGTTTGAAAATTTAGTCAGCATTTATAAGCATTCATTAATAATAATTAATGCAAAAACAGCCAAATCTTCAATAAGTGTCCTGAACCTTTAAAAAATTTTTTAAGAGTAGTTATTGCTCTAGATAATCTATTGAGCACTTTATTGGCAAACATTTTGTTCTCTCGGACATAAATTATACAATTTTACATATATCAATAGTTTATGGTGTCACACATTGGCATAAGCAATTCTGTTCATGTGGCATGGTATGAACAAGACTCCTCACAACTCAAGAACTCTTCAGAGAATCCTCACAAAGTAAATGATAAAAATTTTCTTGAGGACTACAATGTTAGTCCCAATTCCAATTCTCCCTCAGCACTTTTTCAATTTTCTAGTTGGTGTGCCAAGTGAACAGATTATCAACAGGAATTAATTCTACATTCATATTATATAGCTTCTTCGGCTCCCAAGACAGATCCTCGTATTTTTCAATCTTTTCTCTTTCAGAGTTCACTCTTGTATCGTACTGAAATAGTAAAATCAATAATGTGACACTTGCTATTCTCCTTATTTATAACTATAACGTTGGTTCTTCATGATTCAATCATATGATCCATCTGTGCTGAGAAATCCTTTACTACCTTGCAACTATCATTTTCTACCACTGCCTTTTAGCTGATGTTCATACCACTTCTCTTTTACACTGAAGCCAAACTTATGGTATACTTCCAGTGCATTCTCTTACCAATTCAATCGTGTCAACATTTATACTCCTCCTGTGACTATTTGGAACATTCAGTGAGTATGTGGTTAACTGTCTCATCAGCTTGTCCACACATCCTGCATTTGCTTTCTTCTTGTGATCTGTCTATCCTGACCTGATTGCTTTCATTATGATGACCTGCGCCTTTGCTACAAATATGAGTGACTCTGTTTCTCTCTTTAAAAAAACATCTTTTACACTGAGGCCAGCTCTCAGGTCTTGGTGGTGGTGGTGGTGTTGCTGTTATTATTTTTATTCCCTTTGATTTCTGGTGTATATTCTTTCTGGGTCCCAACCAGAGATCTAAGGTCGGAAATGACATGACATTTTCCACTGAGCAGTTTTTAAAAAAAATATCGCACATATTTTACATAGATAAAGCCCTTCGTAAGGTGTAGGCTGCAATTGTGAATACAATTTTTTGTATTTCTTTAAGGTATGGGCTGCCAGACATTCTGTTAATGAGTTCGTTTGAATCTTTTCTAATCAATGTGAGGGCTCCAACTACAACAGGAATTGCTGATGTTATTATTTTATTTCTAGGCTATTTAGTAATCATACTATTTTATTTAATAAGTAAAATAGTTTCTATTTCACATTTTGTTTTTGTTATGTGTTGGTTATTTATGTAATTAGTGCATTTTAATATTTTTGTTATAGGGATCGGTATGGTGTGACCTCAGAAGATGTGCTATTTTTAGCTGCACCTTTGACATTTGATCCGAGCATCATAGACATCTTCTTGTCAATGAGTTCCGGTGCTAGACTTCTTATCACATCTCAGCATATCAAAGTTCAACCAATGAAACTGTCAAAAATGCTACATGACTATTATCATGTAACAATCTTGCAAGTATGCAATATATTTTAATAAAATTTGAAGCATATTGAAATTTATTAACTGCTTTTTATATCATTCATTAAAAACCTTATGAATTGCTTTCTCTGTAATTTCTTCTGAAATTCAATTATCAATTATTGATAATGCAATTGACAACAGATATTAAACACTATTTATTTATTAGATTGAATAAAAAACTTGTTTTCATAGTTATTTATGAAATGGTAAATATTAAATATTGCATTATAGTTGGTTTATATATTTTCATAATTTTGTAATTTTTTTAATAATTTTTTTGAATAAAAAGACTTCTTTTCAAATTTATTTCTTTATAAAATGCTAAATAATAAATATTGCATTGTACTTGGTTCACATAATTTTATATTCCCACTTTACAAAGTATTTTTTCTGAGATTTTCCTGTGATGCCAGAAATAAATTTCATGCTTTAAAAAATTTCCTTGGCATTACAATAACGAGTTTTATGCAAAACAAGGAACTTTTTACTTAGGAATTTTTGATTAAATCATATTTGTTTTCTGAATATTTTGATAAACAGAAGATCCTTTTGATAAATTGTTAATATTTTGCCTTTTTATAAGAAATAAATGGCCATCTGTGATTGGAAGATTGATATTATACTATTAAAATGATAATATTGATTGTTTTGGCGGGGTGGGGGGGATTGCAATAAAATGGTGCATCAACATGACTTTTTTTCCCTTGATACCACTATTATTTTAACTTTTGGCAATGTTTATTGTTTCAAAAATTGATGATTAAAATTTTAATAAAACACAAATATATGAAAGTGAATTTATACATTTTCTTTGTTCTTTGAGAATTTACAACGGAAATATTAAACACTATTTATTTATTAGATTGTATATTTACAAGAATAATTGTATATTTAAAAATTTTCTAATTTCATAGTTATTTATAAAATGGTAAATAATAAATATTGTATTGCAGTTGGTTTACATATTTTGTAATTTTTGTAAGTTTTTGAATAAAAAGATTTCTTTTGAAATTTATTTCTTTATAAAATGGTAAATAATAAATATCACTTTCTTTTCTTTTTTTTTTTTTTTTTAGGTAACTCCAAGCCTAATATTTAGTTTTGGAACCAAGTTGTTAAAAGAAACTATTCTGAGTAGTATGTCCAGTTTGAGAATTCTGGCAATGGGCGGAGAAACATTTCCACCTGTTGAAGTTATAAAACTGTGGAGAGCTGATGGAAATGGGACAAAGTTTTACAATTTGTACGGCCTCACTGAGATTTCTTGCTGGTCCAGCTGCTATGAAGTTATTGAAGAAGATTTTAGGTATGTTTATTTTTATCAACATTATATTGGTTGAATATAAAGTTATCAGCCATGATAACAGCAGACACTCAAATCTTCTCAACTTATTAAAATATGGCCAAAGATAAAGAATAGTACTTTAAATAATTTTAGTATTCTATTTATCTGTAACTTGAAGAATAGGGGACATGTTGAAATGTACTGTTAAAAGAAAAAGGTGTATAATTCATTTCAAGTGGTCAACTTTTTAATTAACTCTCATCCAAGAGGATCATTGATAAATTTTAAAATGTTAAGCTATAAACAGAAATATTATTAAAAATGAGGTAATATGGTTTAAAAGTAGACAAAAAAGCACAAGAGACAAATAATAGGCCAACTTAGTTTATGCTGGTTTATTTCATGGGGTAAAGGAAGTTCTTACACAGTGATAGTTGATATCTACAAATAAAAAAGGATTCCAAAATCCTTAATTGAAATGTCAGATGAAAAAAAACATTAACACAGGATTATCAATAATAATAATCAAGACTATTAATATTATTAATAAAAGATTATTAATATTAGCAATAATAATCAGGATTATCAATATTATTAATAACAGTCTTGATTATCAATATTATTAATAATAGTCTAGATTATAAATATTATCATTATTAAACAGGATTATCAATATTATTAATAAAAGATTAGCAATATTAGCAATAATAATCAGGATTACTGGTAATAATCAGGATTATCAATATTATTAATCTTGTTTCTGCCAACACTTTCTCATTTGACAGATTTAATATTCTGTGATATGTTCAGCATTGTCAGGTTCATACTCCTCCCCAGTTTGTTGAACAAGAATAGAGGTTTAGCCCTTGTTTCTTGTTTAGGATTGTATTTCCAGTTCCTTCAACTCTACTTTTGATGTCTTCACCTGAAATCTGAAATTTTATTAAGTAATTATTATTTTTTTCCTCTCCCCATAGAAGTAGATAGGTTTGCCTATCATCCAGTTCACACTCCTCCCTGGTCTTTTGAACAGTCTTATCTTTTGTTTCCTGTTTAGGATTGAGTTTCCGGTTCCTTCTAAAATCTACTTCAACTCTATATTTCTAATGTCTCTGCCTGAAACTTTATTCACTCATTAAATCTTGACCCTTCAAGTCTAGAGTTAGCTGTTATCTTTCCTGTAACACCCCCATGAACTTCACATCTTGCCTTATCTTATGCTAATGCAACTCAATAAACCCTCTACTTCGCATGGCCCTTGGGCCTTGTATTGGGTGAACATTAGTTTTAAAAAGATTTCATTTAAGAATGTTGTAATCTTTTTAATTTCCCTGTGAATGTTTTAAGCAATATGGAAAATGTGATGCAAAAATCTAAATGTACATTAAAAAAGGAAAAGATGCCTTCCAAAAGCTAAAAGTATTAAAAAGGAGGAAATTTAATTAGAAACAAAAGAGTGATATGTAATATCAGTCCTCCTATACGGCAGTAAATGTGAGAGAATTTCCTCAGATGAAGTGGAGACTTAAGGCAATGGAGGTGCTGAGAATACCATGGACAGAGCATGTGAGAAATATGAGGAAAGAAGGCTTGAAGAATTTGACACTCACATGGCATTGAAAGCAAGTAGGAGAGAGGTAAAATATTGTCCTCATCTTTGTTGTTGTTATCACAACAATTCAGCCATTGTGACCTCCAGCCTTCACCAGGTGTATATTGAAGCAGATAACCTGCAGGGAATTCTGAATTGAACCCTTTATTTAATCTACAGGGGTAGACTGTTCTCATTCCACTGCCCATGCCTAGGGATATCATATCTAGTTCTATATTTCTAATACAGCTCAGTTATTGCTCACCCTGTTTCCACTGAGTTCAAGTACACATTGCCTGCTCCAGGGATTGAACTCACAATTACTGTGTTGCCAAAATCACTAAACTAGCCACTAGGCTATTGGATTAAAGCATTGGTTCATGACATAATAATTGTGAGTTCAGTCCCTGGGCCTGGCAGTATATACTCAGTAGAAACAGGCAAGTAATAACTGAGCAGTACTAAAAATAAGAACTAGATGATACCCATCGACGTGCAGTGGTACGAGAACAGTCTACCTCCATAGCTTCAATAAAGGGTTTAGTTCTGAATTCCCTGTTGGTTACCCAGATTGATATATACCTTATGAAGGCTAGAGGGTACTATGGCCAAAACGTTGTGATGACAACAACAAAGATGAGGACAGTATTCCAAATGTATATAATGTAAATATTTTTATGAAGTTTTAATAATTTTAATATCTAATATGATTATAAGTGTTATTTAAGGTATATTTTTTGTCATAATATATCTAATATGATTATAAGTGTTATTTAAGGTATATTTTTTGTCATAATATATCTAATATGATTATAAGTGTTATTTAAGGTATATTTTTTGTTTCACAGCTTTTTTTACCGTTCCATCTGTTTTATAAAGTTTTAACAATTTTCTCAAATTTTTATTTACTCCCTTTTAGCAGACAACAATATCAAGTGAAACATGTGCCTTAAAAACTTGGAAATCATTTAACATCCTACAAGTAGATTCATTTTGCAAAGTTTAAAGCTTTATTTAGTTAATTTGATACTCATATATTTTAAACATTACAACTCCAGAAGAGAGCTTTTATATTAATGTTTTATGCTTGAAAATTACCTGGTAATTTTGTGCCATCAACTATGTAACACAACTGAAGAAATAGACAAATCAAGACTGTGTGTACTAAAAATACTCTGGAAAATGTTTCTAAGCTCTAAGTAAAACAGTGTCTCATTGTAAAGCAATCACTTCACATATTTTAGCACCAGGCCTTGTGAATTTAAACGCCCCACCAAGCTGGCATCCCGCTCCCACCCCTACACCGTGGAAACTGTTAGATGTAGACGTCTCTTCTACTCCAATAGCTTCATGTCTCGCACATCTCGCCTATGGAACTCCCTTCCCTATTACTGTTTCCCTGACAAATACAATCTCCAACGGTTTAAGTGTAGCGTCAATCGTCATCTCCAGTTGCCTTGATCTATCCACTTCCCTTTTCCACATCCTTTCATTTTTCATTCCTATCTGCTCTCGCTCCGGATCTTTTGTGGCCCCCTTGCCTTGATCGACCCACTGTCTTTCTCTTTCTCAACATCCCCTCCCTTGCCACTCCTATCTGCTCTTCCTCCAACCCTTCTTTAACCCCTTGCGCGATAGTGGCCTCCGGCCTTGCTTGGGGTGATATGATTAAAAAAAAAATATAGCTGATAGAAGGTGATGAAAATCAGCAAAATATTGACCTTGAATATAAGCCTGCCACCAACCATTTCATCATCGATGTTTTGTCACATATTTCTCAGCTTATACATGAATATATATATATATATATATATATATATATATATATATATATATATATATATTATAAATATTAACAAGTATCGTATATTAATACGATACTTGTTAATATTTTTAAATTAGTTATGAATCCACTCACTTAAAACATATATCCCCAAAGTTATTCCCCTTTGATCACTAATAATAGTATCTTAATGATTTGACGTCTAACCTATCGCTTTTTCCATGGAATGTGCTCAAATAAACTACATTTCCTAGTGCCATCTGTCCTAATCTTCATGGCTAGGACCCACCATGCCATGCATATTGCAACAAATCATTTTCATTCTATCGTAAGTTCCACTTGTAACCGACTCCCAAGAGGATGCTTCCCTGATCATCACAATCATAACCTGTTAACCATTATCTTCCCTACACATCCTCATAAATATCCTCTTACCTATTACTCTGTAACTCTATACTTTGAGTGGCTCTTAGGCCTTGTATAGGGTGAACAGTATTTTAAAAGAAACATAATTAAATAATACAAGCTGTTTATTTAATCCCTGAATTTGGTATATTACTACAAGTGTAATTGTTACATTTGTTAATATAAGCTAGACGTATTCAGTTCCTAGATATTTTGTACTGCAATTCAAAGCTTTTTATGGTTGAATGGAAACGTGATAAAATTACAGCAAGAAAATGAAAGGAATATTTACTCAATTTCTAATAAACATTTACTTGTTCATTTTTATAGAAAAATGAATAAATATAAAAATCTAATTATAATTATGATTTTTACTTTAGTGATATCATTTCGTTTTTAAATAAATAATATTTTAAAACTTTTTAATTAGCTCAAATGCTGACATTCCAGTTGGCAATGCAATGTATGGTACATCTTTAGAAGTCTTTGATGAACATGGCCAAACTTTAACCAATGGTTAAGTTTTTTTTTTAATTAGCTCAAATGCTGACATTCCAGTTGGCAATGCAATGTATGGTACATCTTTAGAAGTCTTTGATGAACATGGCCAAACTTTAACCAATGGTTAATTTTTTTTTTAATTAGCTCAAATGCTGACATTCCAGTTGGCAATGCAATGTATTGTACATATTTTAGAAGTTTTTGATGAACATGGCCAAACTTTAACCAATGGTTAATTTTTTTTTTTTTTTTAAATTAGCTCAAATGCTGACATTCCAGTTGGCAATGCAATGTATGGTACATCTTTAGAAGTCTTTGATGAACATGGCCAAACTTTAACCAATGGTTAAGTTTTTTTTTAATTAGCTCAAATGCTGACATTCCAGTTGGCAATGCAATGTATGGTACATCTTTAGAAGTCTTTGATGAACATGGCCAAACTTTAACCAATGGTTAAGTTTTTTTTTTAATTAGCTCAAATGCTGACATTCCAGTTGGCAATGCAATGTATGGTACATCTTTAGAAGTCTTTGATGAACATGGCCAAACTTTAACCAATGGTTAAGTTTTTTTTTTAATTAGCTCAAATGCTGACATTCCAGTTGGCAATGCAATGTATGGTACATCTTTAGAAGTCTTTGATGAACATGGCCAAACTTTAACCAATGGTTAATTTTTTTTTTTTTTTTTTAATTAGCTCAAATGCTGACATTCCAGTTGGCAATGCAATGTATGGTACATCTTTAGAAGTCTTTGATGAACATGGCCAAACTTTAACCAATGGTTAAGTTTTTTTTTTTTTTTTTTTAATTAGCTCAAATGCTGACATTCCAGTTGGCAATGCAATGTATGGTACATCTTTAGAAGTCTTTGATGAACATGGCCAAACTTTAACCAATGGTTAAGTTTTTTTTTTTTTTTTAATTAGCTCAAATGCTGACATTCCAGTTGGCAATGCAATGTATGGTACATCTTTAGAAGTCTTTGATGAACATGGCCAAACTTTAACCAATGGTTAAGTTTTTTTTTTAATTAGCTCAAATGCTGACATTCCAGTTGGCAATGCAATGTATGGTACATCTTTAGAAGTCTTTGATGAACATGGCCAAACCCTAACCAATGGTTAAGTTTTTTTTTTAATTAGCTCAAATGCTGACATTCCAGTTGGCAATGCAATGTATGGTACATCTTTAGAAGTCTTTGATGAACATGGCCAAACTTTAACCAATGGTTAAGTTTTTTTTTTAATTAGCTCAAATGCTGATATTCCAGTTGGCAATGCAATGTATGGTACATCTTTAGAAGTCTTTGATGAACATGGCCAAACTTTAACCAATGGTTAATTTTTTTTTTTTTTTTTAATTAGCTCAAATGCTGACATTCCAGTTGGCAATGCAATGTATGGTACATCTTTAGAAGTCTTTGATGAACATGGCCAAACTTTAACCAATGGTTAATTTTTTTTTTTAATTAGCTCAAATGCTGAAATTCTAATTGGCAATGCAATGTATTGTACATATTTTAGAAGTCTTTGATGAACATGGCCAAACTTTAACCAATGGTTAATTTTTTTTTTTTTTTTTAATTAGCTCAAATGCTGACATTCCAGTTGGCAATGCAATGTATGGTACATCTTTAGAAGTCTTTGATGAACATGGCCAAACTTTAACCAATGGTTAATTTTTTTTTTTAATTAGCTCAAATGCTGAAATTCTAATTGGCAATGCAATGTATTGTACATATTTTAGAAGTTTTTGATGAACATGGCCAAACTTTAACCAATGGTTAATTTTTTTTTTTTTTTTTTAATTAGCTCAAATGCTGACATTCCAGTTGGCAATGCAATGTATGGTACATCTTTAGAAGTCTTTGATGAACATGGCCAAACTTTAACCAATGGTTAAGTTTTTTTAATTAGCTCAAATGCTGACATTCCAGTTGGCAATGCAATGTATGGTACATCTTTAGAAGTCTTTGATGAACATGGCCAAACTTTAACCAATGGTTAATTTTTTTTAATTAGCTCAAATGCTGACATTCCAGTTGGCAATGCAATGTATGGTACATCTTTAGAAGTCTTTGATGAACATGGCCAAACTTTAACCAATGGTTAAGTTTTTTTAATTAGCTCAAATGCTGACATTCCAGTTGGCAATGCAATGTATGGTACATCTTTAGAAGTCTTTGATGAACATGGCCAAACTTTAACCAATGGTTAAGTTTTTTTAATTAGCTCAAATGCTGACATTCCAGTTGGCAATGCAATGTATGGTACATCTTTAGAAGTCTTTGATGAACATGGCCAAACTTTAACCAATGGTTAAGTTTTTTTAATTAGCTCAAATGCTGACATTCCAGTTGGCAATGCAATGTATGGTACATCTTTAGAAGTCTTTGATGAACATGGCCAAACTTTAACCAATGGTTAAGTTTTTTTAATTAGCTCAAATGCTGACATTCCAGTTGGCAATGCAATGTATGGTACATCTTTAGAAGTCTTTGATGAACATGGCCAAACTTTAACCAATGGTTAATTTTTTTTTTTTTAATTAGCTCAAATGCTGAAATTCCAATTGGCAATGCAATGTATGGTACATCTTTAGTAGTTTTTGATGAGCATGGCCAAACCGTAACCAATGGTCACGGATGGTTGCATACAGGTATGTATTTAAAATATATACTTCAAAGTTGTTTTAATAATATAAAGTTATTGTTGAAATTGTTATTGATGAAAACAGATTCTTTATGTCATCTCTGTATTAGATTTGATCTAAAATCAATAGATTTCAAGATATGCACAAATCTAATATCTTGATTGGTCTTCCATACATTTTATTCTTGAGTTTGTGAATACAATACTTTCTGCTCATTATGGCTTCTATTGAATGCCAATTAACAAATTTCCAAATGTTTAAAGCAGTTTTCCAACATGAATTATGAAATCTGCACCAATTCATTCTAAGCTATTTTTTTAATCTATTGCTATTTTCATGGAATGTGCACAGATGAACTACATTCCTTACTTCCCCTAGTTCAGACCTTTACATCTAGGACCCACCATGCTACACACATTGCACAAATCATCCTCATTCTATTGGCGAGCAGCTTCTTCCCATAACTATCTCCCAAGAGGATGCTTCCCCGATCACTACAATCTTAACCTGTTTGAGTCTAGTACTAACCATTATCTCTCCCACATATCCTCGTAAACTGTGCTTCTAACTTTGTAACCCTCTACTTTGAGTGGCTCATAGGCCTTGTACAGGGTGAACAGTATTTTAAAAACATAAAAATTAAATAATACAAGAACAATAGTTCTAAGCTCCTTTTGATAACAAAAGAAAACATTTCTGCTTGCAAAAAATTAAATTATGTATTTTTGTAACAATTTTAGACTGATGTTACATTTTTAAGCTTCTTTATTTAAAACTCAGGTAATCAATACATCGTTGTCAATATATTTTTTCCAGTTGGATGAAGCAAAGTGCCAAAATGGTTATCAACATGGAAAACATAATCAGCAGGCATTGTTCAAATTCTGTTAACGTCATTTATTTTAAAGTATGAGGACCTGACAATCTCCTTCACTTTTTTGTCATATAGGAATAAAGTGTCATTGCTGAAACTAGAGTTTGAACACAGATCAACAGAGAGCAAGCACAGTCGACCTCATCTTGAAATAATTATATCACGTAACGAGTAAAGGAAAAATATATATATATATAGGAATTAGCAGCATCTGACAGAGTATTTTTCGAAGGCGTTACCAATATTGTATCTGTGATTTACAAAGCCTCTCCTACAATTGAGCATTACAAAAGTGGCGATGAGGAGGGGATGTCGTATAGGAATAAAGTGTTGCTGCTGACATTTGGGTTTGAACATTGATCACCAGAGTGCAAGCACAGTCGACCACATCTTGAAATAATTAGATCACATGATAGGTAAAGGAAAAATATATACATGGGAATTAGCAGCTTCTGACCCAGGATTGTTCGAAGGCATTACTATTATTGTATCTGTGATTTTCAAAGTCTCTCCTACAAACGGGCATTAAAAATCTTTTTATACTTTTTTCGTATGTGACACTTCAGACCCAATAGTGACCTACATACAAAGCCAAATATTGTACAACAGCAAGAATCTCAAGACATAGCTACAAGAATATTTGCTGACATTTTTCACCATTGTCTTTCATCTCTTAGATTGATTTCAAAATTTCTAATACCACTCTGGTACAAATATCTCCAGTTATTTCTATCCAGGGTAACTCATTCAAGGTTAGAATGAGGCACATAGACAGGTGAGACGTAACTCTTTAGCTTGTCTTTATACCTGCGCCATGGTCGTCCAACAGTCCTTTGACCACTGTCAAGCTGGCTATACATGAAGTATTCTGTCTTCATTCATCCTTGCAACATGACCAGACCAGCAAAGTTGAGACAACATCAGGAAGAGTTTATATATATATATATATATATATATATATATATATATATACTAGAGCAAAAATGTTATTGGTTTTTCAAAATTTTCAAATTAAATCTTAAAGAATCCTCATAAATATTTATCAGATTAGCTGACAAGTCTAGGCAAACTATGGAGGACTCCAAATGACACACACACACACATATATATATGTCAGTTATTGCCTTGTGTGATACATGCTTAGGAGATCATACATAACTGACAAAGCAGATTTTTTCCTACAGTAGGTTGCCATTTCTTTCTGTGATAGAGAGTGAGGTAAATCAAATAACAAGATATTAGTAACCGTATACGTGCGGGCTGGTGTGCATACACAGTTAACAAATAAATAATTACCAAAGTTTGCCATGAGGTGTAAACATAATAGTGCTCAATATGGTTAGACAGAGCTAAGAAATATAAGTTGCACACCAAACATAGGTATATGTATATTTATTTATATATTATATATATATATATATATATATATATATATATATATAAAAAACAACTGAAAAGTTGCAAATTAAAAAAATTGAATGTTTTTTTGTGAAAGTATTTATATTTTTTATATATATATATTTGATATTTCAGATCGACCCCGATCTTTCATCAGAAATAACTGTTTTCAGAAGTTTGTTTACAAGTAGTGTCCGTCGCGAGACGCAGACGTCACGTGATATGGAATGCAACTGTGTTCGAATATTTCTAATGTAAATCTAACTGTAATAATATTTTAGATGTTGTTTAAAAAAATTTTTGTAACTATATCTAAAAAAGTTTTTTTGTTTAACTATTGAAATATTTATAAAGATTTAAAATACCCAAGTCTTTATTTAACCCTAGTTTATATGTATTTAATTTTAAAATCCAGTATTTTTCTTTTTTTCTGCATGTGTATGTGGAACTGAAATCAGAATCTATCAATACACATTTACAGTTTTCTATATAAAAAAATATAAATACTTTCACAAAAAAACATTCAATTTTTTTCAAATTTGCAACTTTTCAGTTGTTTTTTCTATATATACATATTAAGAAAGTATACATGGCTTCTCATTATGCTATATATATATATATATATATATATATATATATATATATATATATATATATATATGTGTGTGTGTGTGTTTTTAAGACATTTTTATGTTTATACATTCTTTTTATAGATACAAATATTTAAGTAAATGCTCTGTTTATAATAAACAGTATTAATAACATTTACCGGCCTGTAAATGTTATTAATACTGTTTATTATAAACAGAGCATTTACTTAAATATTTGTATCTATAAAAAGAATGTATAAACATAAAAATGTCTTAAAAATAATTGTCGGACATTGTCAATTTTATAATATATATGTGTGTAATTAATTTCAAAGGGACATAACATCTTTCCTTGAATTCAGAATGTACGTGAAACCTGATTAACCAATGAAAATCAAACAACACAAAATTTTAAATACCAGAATTTCTTTTTTCTTTTTCTCCATAGATCACCTGAAGCTTTAATAAAAGTCAAACATGTTAGACTGATAAACATTTCCTTTTTTTGTTCTTTATCGTATCATATATATTTATATAATCTCTCTCTCATAATTCTGAATTCAAACCAGTTGGACACGGGGCTAGTAACTCCCCACCTTTCCCAGTAAAATGTATTTGCTACTGAAACCACTCTAGTCTGGCATTTTTACAACTGTAAGCTCTGTAGGCAATATTTTTCTGAAAATTTCCTTTATAGAAATTTAAATAAGATTATTTTTTATAAAAGGAATTTTTAATAAAATGGAAAATGTTTGTTTTCATTTCAGGTGGTCCTAATCGTGTATGTGAAATCAATGAGAACACCCCTTGTAATAATCTGTACAACACGGGTGACTGGGTGAAAGTGGATGAATTGGGAAAAATATTTTATATACAACGGAAAGACGAGCAAATTAAAAGAGCTGGAAAACGGTTAAATCTCCAAGAAATTGATTCTGTAAGTAAATTTTTTTCATCTTTTCACTGATTCGATAAAATAATGTTATACTACTTTAATGAAGATCTCTTCCTGATTCACAAATACATCTCACCAGATGTGTAGGCTGGATGTGAGTGCTAAGAAAGCAAAACCCAAAATATAAAATAGTCATCATCTGCACAGGGGCTCCAAGTATCACATCTAGTATACAAAACAAATCCCCACAAAAATCCAAAATACAATAGCTAATCATAAACTCACCAACAAAAAAAAAAAAAAAAATGGAACCTGTTAAACCACTGATATAAAAATGGCACGATTTGCCAACAACAGGCAGTTCAACTCAAAACTATCAGCCCATCCACACACCTTGCTGTTGCCGATTTCAACATCAAGAATAGATGGATCAACACAGCCAATGATACTCCACTTGTGCTACTATGCAGCTTCTCTAATCCACTTCAGGTCTCTCTTGTCATTATCATCATGACCTCAGTCAACTAACTCAACAAATCCGTCAACTCCCAGCCTTACTAACAACACCCTTAACTTAATTACCACCCTTACCAACGGCAACTAAAGAACCACATTGCAACAATTTTGTTACCTTTTCACACAATTACATAGCTGGCATTGAGCATTATGGATATATTCTGAAAATTGTTTGAAATTTTAATCCTTTTCTCTTTTTTTTTTTAAATTTCTTTTTTCTTTTACTCTTTCCTTTACAATCATACGCTGGGTTATATCACTAATATCCAACGAATCAGAAAAGTTGATTCCTGACATTCGAACTAAAAGGAATATTTCTGTCCGAATTTCTGGGATGAAGAATTATCATTATTTACAAATATTTATTAATTTTTTTAATCGAATAGATTATTGTCCTAGTTGATGGTTGATGAATCTGGTAATATAGTGACTATGAGTTCAATCCTTGGGCCAGGCAGTGTGTACTTGTGGAAAAAGGAAAGCAATAATTGAGCAGTACTAAAAATAAGAACTATATGAGATATCCCTAGACATGGGCAATGGAACGCTACCAGTTTACCCACATAGATTTAATAAAGGGTTATGTTCAGAATTCCCTGTAGGTTACCCAGATCAATATACACCTGAGGAAGGCTGGAGAGCACACCAGCCAAAATGTTATGATAACAACAACAAAGATGAGGACAATAGTCCAAATATAAATAGTGTGAATAATAAAAGGATTATGTATGCATAATCGGGCTTTTCAAACAATTCAAATAAAGAAAAAACATGACTAAAACGAAAATGATAATAAATGACTTAATTTTTTCATGTGATATAATTGTAGTGAAATTGAATTTAATTGTTTTTAATTAGATTAGAAAAGAAAGAAACACAGTTGCTAAAATATTCTAATTTTTTTGTGTGCAGATTATGTTAAAAGAACTGTCATTTATTGACAACTGCAAGACGACCTTTTCAGATGGAAGACTGATATTACTGTACAAGTTATCAGAAGATGAAAAGTTAATAAATAAGACCATAATAGAAGAAAAAATGAAGCAAACGTTGAAGAAATTCCTTCCTTCTTATTATCAACCAGATTACCTAGTCAAAGTAGATTTCTTTCCACTGAATCATCATGGTAAGTTTAAATTTGTATTGTAATGAAAGATATTAATACTTAATTCAATGTTGATTTCCTTTTTCATTATGCTTATCAACACTGTAATCAGGGCTGTCTCATATTATACCCCCACGCCAACGCGATTTGTTTTTGTCTACCTACATTTATATGTACTACAAATTAAACTAGAAGAAAAATTTCTGCAGATTTTGACATTATTCCGAGGGTACTTTTTTTTTTTTTTGTTGTCCTAATCTGTGAATTTGTTTTGCTCAAAAAAAAATAGAAAAATTCACTATTTTTTATCCATAATGTTGAATGTGTTAAATTATTCAACTTTTTAACAAGGAAAAAAGTTGACACATGGTACAGTGGATAAAGGCGTTGGTTAGATCCAGTAACAGACCCAAAGAGTGTGAGTTCAATACCCGGTTCAGGCAGTGGAGAACTTTCAGAGGGAAAAATTACCAGGAGATAACTGATAACTGACATCCATCAAACATGGCTCGTGGAACTAGAACAGTCTACCCCAGTGATCGAAATAAAGGGTTCGGTTCGAAATTCCAACCACCTGAAGAAGGCCGGAGCGTACAACGGCCGAAACGTTGTGACAAATATGGCGACAAAGATGAGGACAATAGTCCGAATAATGTAAATACTGATGTTAAACATTGTTGATTTATTTAAGATGGAATGATCTAATATGTCATGTCGCTAATCTGTATTTAGATACATTGTATTTATTTTCAATTTTTCTAGTTGAATTGTTCACCTATACTTGATATGATCTAGTAGTGTACATTATTGTTACAATAAAATTTATATTTTATATGAATACTAACTTATGAAAATTGATATGTAGTAGAGTGTTACTCCTGCCCCATATCATAGACTGGAGGGAGAAAATATCATAGATTCAGGGGTGGGGCACAAGACTTTTATTTAAGCTTCATCAGAAAATGATATATGGGGGAGAAATCTTAATGGAGTATATGCATATATGATAGGATAAGGAACAAATATGAAACATTTATAAATGTTTTACTTTTTATTTTTAAGTTATATCAAAGGATGAAATATGGAGGTGAAAAGAAAATTCTGCTATTTTTAATTTTTTGTTGTTTGTTTTATATTAGTTAAGCTTTTGTCTTGTCAAACAGCATTTGTGTGTATAATTCATGTGTGTATGTGTATCATAATTCTAGTTTATCATTGCAGGAATTGGATGATAATATACATTCATTTATGAGTGTGTGTGTGTGTGTGTGTGTGTGTGTGTGTGTGTGTGTGTGTGTGTGTGTGTGTGCACTAAAAACCTATCTCTTTAAATATGTCTAATAGACACTTGACCAATTACTGACTTGTAAGGCTATTTAACCCATAGTTGGAGGTTCTGGATTCAGAGTTGTCCTTCTAGAAAGTTTGCCACCTGAGGCTATAGGACCCATTCTGTTCTGATATTTACCCCCGTAGATGGGAGGGGAGGAGCAGAATTCATACATTTCTCAAGGATATGTAAGTGAATGTAATGAACTTGACTGGAATTCAAACTCAACTGATTCCTCAATCCAAGTTATTATTACACTACCGTGCCTCCATAAATTATCAACAAGTCTTATTAAAAGGAATAGATATTTCATTTATTTTATTTTTTAAGCTGTGTCACCCTATGCAAGACAGTAAAGCCACTAAGACACAAGTGTTACAGGATGTGAAAGAATTAGGAACAGAAACATTAATGATGAGCAGAATGAGAAAAGAGTAATCAGGAGGACAGTGGATAGCGATTGACATTGCATTTAACTTTTTGAAGATTAAAGTTGGTTAGAAAGCGTAGAGCTGGAAGGGAGTTCCACAAGAAAGGCAGTAAAGCCACTAAGACACAAGTGTTACAGGGTGTGGAAGAATTAGGAACAGAAACATTAACAATGAGCAGGAAGAGGAAAGAGTAATGAGAAAGACAGTAGATACTGATTGATATTGCATTTAAATTTTTGCAGATTAAAGTTGGCTGGAAAGCCTGGAGCCAAACGGAGTTCCACAAGAGAGAAAAGAAACTGTTAGCATAGAACTTACTACATTTAGCCACTTCAATTGATAAGATCTTGATGCCAGTCCAGTTCTGCACTTAAATTCAAAAATCTAGCTAACATGGCAAAGGGCTCATCGAAACAAGTATGATGAAACTATTTACAGAAAAGACACGGAGAGGTAAGCTTATAGCAGTGGGAAAGTGACTGAAACCAAGCTGCCAGATGAATTTTTATTCATTTATTAAAATATATTACTTGACTAGAATTCAAACTCAGCTAAATTTGATTCCTCAATCTGAGCCACTCTCTATTACTCTACCATGCTTCCATTACTTCGTAAACAAGTCTTATTATGTGACAGGGAGAGAGTCTGGGAAACACACACACACATGTATATTTTTTTAGTGAAATTGGAGTAGGTTTGAATAGCAAAATTAAATCAGAGCATTTTGCTTACTGATGGGGAAATCTGATCTAGAGCAGAAGTTGTGCCCATTGAATCTGGGTCATCAGAAGACAATGGATATGGTTGAAATAATTTTTATCAATTAAAAATTGAAATAGAGCTGAGTAAGCTAGAAGGAACTTTGGAATTCACATGATTTTGTTTGAAGCAGCCAAAACACTGTGATAATTGCGTGCAAAGTAGTAGGGCCAAGGGTCAGTTATAATCAGCCGGGTTTATCTATAT
This sequence comes from Acanthosepion esculentum, assembly GCA_964036315.1. Lineage (NCBI taxonomy): Eukaryota > Metazoa > Mollusca > Cephalopoda > Sepiida > Sepiidae > Acanthosepion > Acanthosepion esculentum. The sequence goes on from OZ038520.1 coordinate 43,805,987, forward strand.
AAATGTATAGTTATGCTGAAAAAGAGAGTTTTGGCTCGTCTGTCTTCGAGTACAGTCGAGCTGGGTGGAGAGATGTTGGAGATTGAAAGTGAGCAGAGTTGAGTTGGAGGCTCAAAGAAGTATGAAAGTGACATCAGATATTGGAACAAAATGCCCGCTAACATGTGCTGTTGATATAAGTACGAAGAAGCGAATTACTCCTCCAACATCTAAGACTACTACTGCTACTATTATTACTACCACTGCTACTATTATTACTACCACTGGGAACGGAAACATCGACCAAGCCACCCGTCTCCTTTAACGAAATTACACAAAATATTTTCTTTTGTTTTGTTGATCATTGTTCATATACAAGAGACTGGAGAAAATTCTAGAAGAGAAAATTGGCCCAGGCAAGCATTAGGAGGAGGATCAACACTATAACTTTAAGCCCCGCACAGAAATCTTTATCCCTCCATGGCAAGAGTCATATATTGTTCTGAGACGATTTAACAACAATTTAATCACATTCTCTCTCTCTCTCTCTCTCTCTCTCTCTCTCTCTCTCTCTCTCTCTCTCTCTCTCTCTCTCTCTTATATATATATATATATATATATATATATATATATATATATATATATATATATATATATATATATATGGATGGGCATCACTTCTGCTTTCTGGATCAAACAAATCACAACGTTATAGTGGCGTTCATCCTCCCTGGGCCAGCAGGATTAAACCAGCAGACTGGTCGAATAATCTACGGATGCTCAGGGGGCCTATGCCCACTCCCTTAAGTTTGGTTAGGACCGAGTAGACACCTCAACCCAGAGAGTAAGACACTGGAGGTTGAGGGGCTAGAACTGTTAGAATTAAAATGAATAGACATTTTAGGTCTATTAAATTTATTGATCATTTTTTTCTAATATCTGGATAACTTTTTACGATTGTGGCTGTTGTAAATGTAAAAAAAAAAGCTAAAATTTGTATTCAGTCCAATCTTTGAACTAACATGAGTCATCTTCAGAAGTTTAAGAAAGAAAAGGAAAGAAAATCTAATGTTATTTTAAGTGCCACAGTAATTTTTTAATTATTATATAAATTCCATAGATTAATTAGATATTTTATGATTTTATCACTTTCATTGTTATTTTTAGTGGATACTCATATTTGAGTAGACGCTCCATTTATTTATTAAACACTAAATGTATTTATTTTCCTCTACCAGCCTAAAGCATCTAATCAAATATGAGTACCCACTAAAAATAAAATTTAAAGTGATAAAAATCTCTCTAATTTATAAGTAAATCTGACGGATTGATAAATAAATCCATATTTTATGTTCTCTTAAATATATATTGCAGGTTAAAATCCTTAACATTGTCAAAGTACTAAATTTCAAACAAGGGAATGAATTTAGAATTTGTTTATCTTGAATGCAAATGGCTGACATTTCCATAGACTTTACAACTTTAAATTAAAATTGAATTTGTTTTTTGTTAATTTGTAAATTTAAGTGCAGTACTAGACTGGCGTCAAGATCTCCTCAATTTACGGGTGAGTTGGCTAGATGCAGCTGTAAATTCTATGTGAACAGTTTCTTTTCTCATACTTCTTACTTGTGGAACTCCCTTCTGGCTCCATGCTTTCCAGCCAACTTTAATCTGCAAAAAATTAAATGCAGTGTCAATTGCTATCTACTGTCTTCCTGATTACTCTTTCCTCTTCCCACTCATCATTAATGTTTCTCTTCCTAATTCTTCCACACTCTGTAACCCTTATGTCTTAGTAGCTTTACAGTATTTCTTGTGGACCACCCTTCTGGCTCCATACTTTCCAGCCAACTTCAATCTGCAAAAATTTAAATGCAATGTCAATCAGTATCTACTGGCCTCCTGATTACTATCTTCTCTTTCTGCTCATTATTAATGTTTCTGTTCCTAATTCTTTCACACCATGTAAACACTTGTGTCTTAGTGGCTTTACTGCCTTTTTTGTGGAACTCTATTCAGGCTTCATGCTTTCCAGCCAACTTTGATCTTCAAAAATTTAAATGCAATGTCAATCACTATCTACTGTCCTCCTGATTATTCTTTCCTCTTCCCACTCATCATTAATGTTTCTGCTCCTAATTCTTCCACACCCTGTAACCATTGTGTTTTAGTGTCTTTTTTGTGGAACTGCCAACTTTAATCTGCAAAAATTTAAATGCAATGTCAATCGCTGTCTACTGTCCTCCTGATTACTCTCTTCTCATTCTGCTCATCATTAATGTTTCTGTTCCTAATTCTTCCACACCCTGTAACCTCTTGTGTTTTAGTGGCTTTACTGCCTTTCTTGTGGAACTCCCTTCCAGCTCTACGCTTTCCAGCCAACTTTAATCTGCAAAAATTTAAATGCAATGTTAATCACTATCTACTGTCCTCCTGATTACTCTCTTCTCATTCTGCTCATCATTAATGTTTCTGTTCCTAATTCTTCCACACCCTGTAACCTCTTGTGTTTTAGTGGCTTTACTGCCTTTCTTGTGGAACTCCCTTCCAGCTCTACGCTTTCCAGCCAACTTTAATCTGCAAAAATTTAAATGCAATGTTAATCACTATCTACTGTCCTCCTGATTACTCTCTTCTCATTCTGCTCATCATTAATGTTTCTGTTCCTAATTCTTCCACACACTGTAACCCTTGTGTCTTAGTGGCTTTACTGCCTTGCATGGGGTGATACTGATTTTTTTTTTTTTTAAAGTATATTTTTAAAAATTAGCTGAAAATTTATGCATGCAGACTTTTTCATCTCTTGTCTGTCACTCTCTCTCCCCCTCCCCCATCTCTCTCACCATACAAACTTTAGAAAATGAGGCCACAGCCTTCACATGCTAGGGCTGCTGCTGTGATTTCCATAGTATTATGAACCATAACTTCTATGCTAACAGTTTCTTCTATCACACTTCTCGCTTGTGGAACTCTCTTCCGGCTTCTTGCAACATTGATCTTTAAACATTTAAATGCAATGTCAATCGTTATCATCTGTCTACTTAATTCTTCTTCTTTTATTGTTCTCTCTCCTTAATAGTGTTTTTTTCTCTCACACTCGGGTTTTAATGTTTGTTGCCTTTTTTGGGTGAAATGATTAAAAAAAAAAGTACATTTCTTAGATTAGCTGAAAATTTATCCATGCAGACTTTATCTTCATCTTTTGTCTGAATATTAGGACCTTGTATATTCTTTGTGCAATTAATTATTTTAAAAAATTTCCAAGCTATTTATAATTTAGCATCATTTTATTTCTTTTTACACAAAAAATTTTAAATCTAGTATTTTCTTAGAGAAAATTTAGTTTCCTGTTTATACATTTTATTGTTTAAACTTATTTTTACATTTTAATATTTTTTCTTAAAAGTTTAATTTTTTTCTACTTTGAAAGGCAAGCTAAACATTTTACCACTCATTGAAATGCTAAAAGAAAACATAGTAATGCACAATTCAGTTGAAGAAGTTTTCTTGGAGTCGTGGAAGGTGAGTTGTGTTTTGTATGTGTTGATTTAATTTCCTCATTTTTTTTTTTCAAGATTTAACTTCTCAAGTAACACAGTGTGAATATTATTATAAACTGTTTATATAAATATATTTCCTACTATTATAAATGTTATTTTTTGGATACCAATGTTTGAGTAGATACCTTGTTTTTTTTTGTTTTTTTTCAACCCTGCTGGATAACATGTTTTCTTTATTCAGTCTCTTGTAGAATATGCCAGCTGATATAATTCCTACTGTCTAAAAAAATTGCATCTACTCGAATATGGTTATCCACAAAATAGTTTGGAGTAGTAGTAAATAGTATCGGATTAAATGTTCCATTGATTTCTTAGAAATAAATATAATTTTATATTTTATCTTTTCCAGGTTTCATTAAATTTGTCTGACGATACTTTCATTGAACCATCTGCTAATTTTGTAGCAGGAGGTGGCAATTCTCTCATGGCTGTTCATTTTATTGATCAACTTGAATTAAATTTAGGAATTCAGTTGTCTTCTCTCATACAGTCTGTACTTTATAAATCATATAATGAAACTCTGAGTAAGCTGAAGGAATTAATTTACAACCATGAAGGAAAAGTTCCAGTACAAGTATTGGCAATGCATAAAGAAGGTATGAAAAGTGAAATAACAAAAAACGAAGGTATGAAAAATGAAACGGCAAACAATGAAGATATGAAAAATGAAACGGCAAACAATGAAGATATGAAAAATGAAACGGCAAAAAACGAAGGTATGAAAAATGAAACGGCAAAAAACGAAGGTATGAAAAATGAAACAGCAAAAAACGAAGGTATGAAAAATGAAACGGCAAAAAGCGAAGATATGAAAAATGAAACGGCAAAAAGCGAAGATATGAAAAATGAAACGGCAAGAAGCGAAGATATGAAAAATGAAACGACAAAAAGCGAAGATATGAAAAATGAAACGGCAAAAAGCGAAGATATGAAAAATGAAACGGCAAAAAGCGAAGATATGAAAAATGAAACGGCAAGAAGCGAAGATATGAAAAATGAAACGGCAAGAAGCGAAGATATGAAAAATGAAACGGCAAGAAGCGAAGATATGAAAAATGAAACGGCAAGAAGCGAAGATATGAAAAATGAAACGACAAGAAGCGAAGATATGAAAAATGAAACGGCAAGAAGCGAAGATATGAAAAATGAAACGGCAAGAAGCGAAGATATGAAAAATGAAACAGCAAGAAGCGAAGATATGAAAAATGAAATGGCAAAAAACGAAGATATGAAAAATGAAATGGCAAAAAGCGAAGATATGAAAAATGAAATAGCAAAAAACGAAGATATGAAAAATGAAATAAAGAATGAACTCTTATTTAACATTGATGCATCAATTATGGAAAATACTTTTGCTGACATGGAGGAAGGCTTATTAAAAAAGCTTGAAACACATTTGAACAAAAATGAAACTTCAATAAATGATGACCAAACTTTAAAAGCAGATTCTCTATGTCCAGAACCAAGTAATTCTGATAGTATAAAAAAATCATCTTCTGCTAGAAGACTTTTTGGTTCTAGTAATGCAATATCAGCTGAAAAAAGAACTATGTTTAAAAATGAACATCAAGTGCCTCCAAAGTTAATCAAAAAGAAAGAAAATGAAGAATTTGCATTCAGAATTGGTAGTGATGACAAAGATCTCAATTTTGCGGACAAATCTCAGGTAATTTGCAGTCATAAAAGAAAGATGATTGATGTGCTCTGGTCTTTTAATACTGGAAAATGTGTTGATGCATCAGCAGTGATCAGCTCATCAGGGTAAGTTCATCTTTCACACCCCAGAGGATAATCTTTACTCTTTTAAATAATACTGTAAGGGTCTACTTGTATTTTTTTCCATCCTCAGAAGATTCTGTAAAAGAAGTTTTCTTTAAAAAGTGATCCAGCATATTTACAACAAAATTTGCCAATTAATATTAATTTTTACTTTAATACTAACATTTGAAATACCAAATTTCTTCTACATTTTGTTTAATCATTTCACCCAAGCAAGGCATCAATTTGCATTCTAACTTTATGGAGTTGAAGGCATCGAATTGCATTCTAACTTTATGGAGTTGAAGGCATCGATTTGCATTCTAACTTTATGGAGTTGAAGGCATCGATTTGCATTCTAACTTTATGGAGTTGAGGGCATCGATTTGCATTCTAACTTTATGGAGTTGAGGGCATCGATTTGCATTCTAACTTTATGGAGTTGAGGGCATCGAATCGCATTCTAACTTTATGGAGTTGAGGGCATCGAATCGCATTCTAACTTTATGGAGTTGAGGGCATCGAATCGCATTCTAACTTTATGGAGTTGAGGGCATCGAATCGCATTCTAACTTTACGGAGTTGAAGGCATCGAATTGCATTCTAACTATATGCATTATTATAATCTATTCTGACAGTTTCTCCTGTCGCACTTCACACCTGTGAATCTCCTGTCCAATTTCTTGCTTCTCTGCCACCTACAATCTTCAAAAATTTAAATGCACCATTAGTTGCCATTTTCTGTCTTCCTGAATCCTGTTTTTTTGTTGCCCTTTTCACTTCTGTTCATTAAATATTGTCCACACAGGTCCTGGAAACATAGTAATAGCCCAAAAGCTCCTTGAAAAATCCTAGAATTTTCTAAGTTGGGCTGCCTACACATCCCTTTTCTCAATTCATGAAAGTCAAAATGCCAAATCCTAGAAACCTGGTTTTTTGACAAAAAATTGTCCTTTAAGAACAATGCTTTTTCTAGCCGTCAGTAATATTTGGTAGTTATTGCGAATGGTGGTTGGTTTCCTTGATTAGAATGAGACCATGACCTTGTAGCTACTTCTGTATTTTCTCGTCTAGGTGACTAGAAAGAAAGGGAGAAAGAATATGAAGGCGTGTCTTCTCCTAGCTGCTGCATTCTCACTCAACAAGAAAAGAGGAAAAGCAAAGATAAAAGGCATCAGAGACAAGTAAACATCTCCATTAAAGATAAATCTGATTTACACTCATTGAATTTGTAGTTAAAAGTAAAATAATAAATTATTATACAGTAATAAAATACATTTTAGTAGAGTCCTGAAAAATTCATAAATTTTTAAAATTTGAACAATTGAAACATGTCAATTTTAAATTAAAAATCTCATTTGATCTCGTCAGAGGGGGTGGGTTGGTGGTGGAGATGGGTTCATGCCAAAAGAAAGATACTTTACGCATCATCCTGTGTCAAAGTGTATCTATGTGTAAACTACATTTATCGAAATTGTTGGCAAAAGCAACAAGTTTGAGAATCAAATTTGGCTCAAAGAAAATGTAGATGGAAAGAATGATAGAATAGAAAAATGTACCTTTCATGTGTCTTAGCATAGGATAGAAAATGCATCTTTGAAAAAATAAGAATGTTGTTTTTAACATCTTCAGGCTAATAAAGCTTTTGTTGTGTGAAAATTGCTGAAATATATTAAAACTTATTTGGCTTTATATTAAAAGTTCGACCTGGCAACCCTGTCCTTTTACTTATGTATTTCTGCCATAGATGGCTAGAAAATGTACAGACATGTGAATGACTCCTAGATATTTGGCCAGATGTCATTAAATTTGTAAACTTAATTAAAAAAAACAGGAAAATGTCCAGACCCATTGCTGTCAAACGTGAATGACATTTTATTTCCACTGAAACTGCAGATTTTTGTGTCTGTTTTGAAAGACATTGAACTGGCTCTGATAAAAGAGCAATAAATCATTGCTGCCTTTCGTTGCAGATGATCTTTTTAGCATGATCATGAAAGTGTTAAGATTTGTAAATGAAGAGTACACTGAAAAGATAATTACATTTTCCAAACGGAATGAATTTGTAAGAATTTTGTCAAACCCAAACATGCATAAAGATGCTACAAAGACCAAGTGTGGATTCCTGGCAAGTAGGGTTAGGCAAAATTTATCCAAAAAAGGAAATTTATCAACAAAAGATCTGTTTGTATGCATCATTGAGAAACTTCTGGCAAATTCTTTCCTTAGAAGGCCTCTTGTAAAATCACTTGCATGGCTGAAACCTGGATCCATTTGTGAAAAGAATTTGCCACAGAAGACAATCTAAAAATATATCTTTACCATATGATCAACAGAAAATCAAGCAAGCAACATCAAGCAAGTCTGATTGTGATAACATCATCAGTTTGCACAGAGTTTGTGGAAGAGGTTACTGGAAATATTGCTTTCAAGAATTTCAGCAAGCATGAAGACCATCTGGACACCTTGTTCTACTCTTCTTTGTCTAGGAACAAAGAATATCAAAAACTGAATAGTTGTTAGCAGATTACAAGTACTCTCTCATTAACTGGTCTCAGTAGAGAGAGGTTTCTCAGTCAATAAGGAAATTTCCACTGACAATATGAAATGGCAGACTCTGGTCGCACAGTGCATTATCATGGATTATTTGGCTACAGTTGGAGGTGATGAGAAGAAAATGTCAGGAAGAAGCAACAGCTGGACAAAAACAGAAATCCATGCTAAAAAATTTTAATTTTTAATGATGAAAAAAACCAATTGGTTCCCTTATTTAATTAATTTTTTTTTTTTACTAACAGTTCACAGACATGAAAAATCAAAATCAAAAAGAACTGATGTCAAAGTCTCGACCTCTCACATAGATGTAAAAAAACTGTAGATTAACTAAATTTGCTTAATCCAACCCCACATCAAGCTCTTTAAAAAAAATTTTCACACCTTTTGCTCATATCTTTTAAGTGGGGTTTATCCCCACTAGCTGACAGAGCATTTTGGTGACAATTTTTTTTTTATTGTTGACTGGCTGGCTTTGAGCCAGATATATCAAAGACAAATTGTCATCATTTGAACCTTATATTCTTCCTTATCTCTTCTTTTTTGCAAAAATTATTGAAATTATGCTATTGTTTTTTTCTTTTCTGAAAAATCAATGCAGACCAAAAATGCCGCCAAGGGCGGACTGCCCCACCTAGCTATGCCACTGGCTCAAGTCAGCTGACAACCATGCAGAGAAAGCTGAGCAGACTCAGAATTTCACATTTATCGCAAAGTCCAATGTCATGCAAAGATCTGCAAAGGACAAGTCCATAGAAATATCAAAATGAGAAGAGGAACTGAATGCTAAACTAGATAAACTGAAAAAATGTTAACATTATTGTGTTTTGTGCCCTGAGCAACAAAAAACCATGAGTAGTCAGGGTAGCTAAAATGTGTGAAAATTTTTATTTATGGTTCTCTTCATTAGAACCATTATACTTCACAAGAAATGTGCAAAAATCAAGACTTTTTGTGACATTCACAAACCATGAGTAGTCAGGGTAGCTAAAATGTGTGAAAATTTTTATTTATGGTTCTCTCCATTAGAACCATTATACTTCACAGGAAATGTGCAAAAATCAAGACTTTTTGTGACATTCACAAACCATGAGTAGTCAGGGTAGCTAAAATGTGTGAAAATTTTTATTTATGGTTCTCTCCATTAGAACCATTATACTTCACAAGAAATGTGCAAAAATCAAGACTTTTTGTGACATTCACAAACCATGAGTAGTCAGGGTAGCTAAAATGTGTGAAAATTTTTATTTATGGTTCTCTCCATTAGAACCATTATACTTCACAGGAAATGTGCAAAAATCAAGACTTTTTGTGACATTCACAAACCATGAGTAGTCTAGATAGCTGCAATGTGTAGCAGTAAGAATGAAAGTGTTTAATTGAAAATTTTCAAGTGTAGTAGAAGTCCAAACTGTGTAGAATGCTATCCAAAATGTGTAACATAACCAGATCTTCATTCAGTTGTTTTAGCCTTCAACACAGGGATTTCTTCACTGCTTTCAACTCTGATCCATGTGACATGAATTATTGGAACCAGCTTTTGCTTTTCTTTAAACATCTTATCTGTCAAACTATTAAATCACAAAGTTTGTGTTTTTGAAATTGATGACCATTCACTTTGTGTGTATGTGCACACCAGTTTCAGTCCCTGATAATTCTTAACGTAGTCCTGGAAAATCCCTAGAATTTTTTTACACTGATCTGTAGGAACCCTGATTAAAGTCTTCTCTTTCCCTCCCTGTAATCCCCTATGTCCTAGTGCCTTATCTCCTTGCTTGGGGTGAAAGGATTAAAAAAAAATCATTTATATATATATATATATATATATATTTATATATATATATATAAGACAAAAGGAAAACTTATTTTTGTAGATGCATTTCATTCTCTGAGGGATTTTAAATAAATTCCCTCAGAGGACAAAACATGTCAGCTAAGGTAAGTTTTCCTTTTGTCTTTATTCATATTGTTCTTTTACAGATATACTCTATCTGAAATTTTACACACACACACACACACACACACATATATATATATGTAAGACCAGTAGCTGTAAAGTTTTTAAAAAGTTGTGGAACAAACGGAAAAAAAATATTGGAAATATCATTTAAAACCAGGACCCCCTGAAGACTGGAAATTTTACCAAGAAACTTTGAAGTCGGGATAAAATTGATATTTAAAAGTTAAGTAATCTTTTCATATAATATTATATATATATATAATATACTATAATTGAGAGAATAGAAATAGAAATAATTGAGAGAATAATATAATATATACTATAATTGAGAGAATAGAAAAGCCCAAAGCAGATAACATTAGAAAGATTTTAGAGTTCCATGAAAATAAGTGGATACGACGTTTACAAACACTGTTTCCAGCCGGGCTAAACCATAAATTTAACAATATAGATAGTAGTAACACATAACCCTACAAATCAAAACCACCCACATTTCACACCCATACAAAACAGACATGCTTACGGAGGTGTTGAGGCCTCACACTTATACACACACCCACACGAATATACACATTTACACACATCATACTCACTCACTTTCCTAATGAGCCAAATAATAACACACACCCATAGCAATATACAAGCTAACACATATCATAATTACTCACTCCCTAAAAACTAAATAACACACACACACACACACACTTACCATCCCCTCTCCAGGTACCAATAAAACTGCCGAACTGACCGAGGGAATTCAAACTAGCACGAATCCATTCAGCTCTTATCTCAAATGACAACTTAAAAGAGACTGTCTGACCAACACAAGGAATGTTAATAAACTCATGTTAAAAAGATAAAAAGAAACAAATAAAAAAACAAATGAAAACTACAGACAAAAGTTCATTTTCTCCATCAAGACATTCATTTCTGTAGTTTACTGCTACAGCAAGCAGAAACATTTTTTTCTCCCGATGATGGCCATGTTGGCCGAAACTAGTCGAGGAATCTAAATGAAATAATAATAATAAAAATATAAGAATATTAATCTACAACACAGTGTGTCTGAAAATTTTAATTAATTTTTTTAATAATTTTTATCATTCAAAATATATATATATATATATACATTAAATGTATCCATTGTTAAAAATATTTCTCAATTAATTTGTTACATGTAATGAAATAAAAACTTTCTTTTTATATTTCAGAGACAATGGTGGTGTTGTTTTTATTGGTTCTCATTCTCACCGATTTTTTGCCCTTTTGGAAAAGAATGGGGAATTGTTATGGGAAGTAATTTTTGGAGATCGTATTGAGTCATCGGCTTGTCTTAGTCAGTGTCAGAAATACGTTATTGTTGGTGAGTATTTGTTTCTTCTCCTCCTCCTCCCTCACACATTTTTAGTTTTTATGATCTCTGTCCTAGTCTAAACAATTCTTTTTTTCTCTTAAAATTGTTGCATGGTCCATTTAGAATGAGAGAAATATACGTTTTTGTGTACAGATTTAAAAAAAAAAATGTGATGCTTTATCATTTTTTTTTAAAAATCTACATATATAAAATGTAATTTGTGTATGTACAGCTTATAGAGCACAGAAACATCAAAGGTTATTAAACAGCCATTTTGAAAAGTGCACTAAAATACATAAAATAATAATAGGTAAATAATAAAAAAATGCATTAAAAAGTTCTTTTAAATATATTTAAAATAGAGCACACTTGTAAATAGAAAAAGAATATACAAATTATATATACATACACATACACACTTGTATGTATGTGTGTGAATGTATATGTGAGTGCGTGTGTGTGCATATATATATATATATATATGAGTGTGTGTCTGTGAGTGTGTATATATATGAGTGTGTCTGTGAGTGTGTGTATATATATGTATGTGTGTCTGTGTGAGTGTGTGTGTATATATGTATGTGTATGTATGTATGTGAGTGTGTGTGTGTCTGAGTGTGTGTATATATGTGTATGTGAGTGTGTGTATATATATATGTGTATGTGAGTGTGTGTATATATATATGTATGTTTGTGTGTATAAGTATGTGAGTGTATATATATATGTATGTTTGTGTGTATAAGTATGTGAGTGTATATATATATGTATGTTTGTGTGTATAAGTATGTGAGTGTATATATATATGTATGTTTGTGTGTATAAGTATGTGAGTGTATATATATATGTATGTTTGTGTGTATAAGTATGTGAGTGTATATATATATGTATGTTTGTGTGTATAAGTATGTGAGTGTGTATATATATATATATATATATATGTTTGTGTGTATAAGTATGTGAGTGTGTGTATATATATATATATGTATGTGAGTGTGTGTATATATATATATGTATGTATGTATATGTAAATGTGTGTGTGCATATATATGTGTGTATGTATAAGTGTATATATATGTATGTGTATATATATGTTTGTGTGTATGTATATGAGTTTATATATGTATGTGTGTATGTATATGAGTTTATATATGTATGTGTGCATGTATATGAGTTTATATATGTATGTGTGCATGTATATGAGTTTATATATGTATGTGTGTATGTATATGAGTTTATATATGTATGTG
>OZ038520.1:43823401-43863401 GCA_964036315.1 Acanthosepion esculentum
ATTTATAATATTAATGCTCTGTAAATTTAAATTTACATAGAGCACTATTGTGTAAAAATAAAAATATCTATAAGAACACCGGATTTTATATCTTACTGTTCTTTCCTTTTTATTTATATATACATACATATATATATATATATATATATATATATATATATATATATATATAAAATTTTGCTCTGTCTTTTCACAAAGCTCTCTCTGGATCTATATCCTCCGAAAATACCATATGGATTACCATATTGCATCATTACTATATATATATATATATATATATATATATATATATATATATATATATGTATGTATTTACTTGTCAGCTGTAAATATACCACATAACACCCTTGAGCGCTTAGCCTTGGAGCTGGTAGAATGGCGATCAACGTGTTTTAGTGGACTCAGCAGTTTTCAATCTGTTTGTCTGAATCATCTTTAAAAAGCGAGAGCAAGATCTAAAAGGTCAGCCAATCTAACAGTGATCTCATCCCACAATCCTCACACTTGCTCCATATGTGGCCTCATTTGTAAATCACTAGTGGGTCTTAAATGCCACTTAAGATTATTGCACAAAATTTCATAACTGAATCAACTAAGCTGTCAGATCCTCATACATTGAAACCGACGGGAGAGTCCATTCTATATATATATATATATATATATATATATATATATATATATATATATATATATATATATATATATGATAAAATATAGTTTTACGGTATGCTATATCTATGGGTTAAAATTCTCAATATAAGAGATAGTGTATGTAAATCGACACTAAAATCAACACTGAGTTTAATATAATATTTCCATTATTATATATTCCATGAAAAAAAAATGATGTTTTTGCAATTCTCAATAGTGTTAAAATGCATTAGAAAAGAATATCTGTATGCCACTGCCTTAAATACATGTAATGACAGATATTATTCTTTTGTTCAGGCTGTTATGATTCATGTGTCTACATATTGAAAGTAGAAACTGGTGAAATACATTGGAAAATTAAAACTGGAGACGTTGTAAAATGTTCTCCTGTTTTGGACCCTCTGACTTCACTAATATGGATTGGATCGCATGATGAATGTATTTATTCATTAGATATAAAGGTAAAATTTCTCAAAGGTTTTTTGGTTTTAATTTACTACTTTTGCAAGGTTCCTTTTTAAAAGTTAATTTCAACAGAAACGTTTATTGTGAATTACAATATTTATTGTAATGTTTTATCTAGTGAAACTTATGTATGTATACATTTAGAAAAAAAAAAACTAATTATTTTGGATGGACTCATTAGGCCAGGGAAGTGGTGGTTCATCCCTGGTTGGTTATAAAAGATGCGCACTTGGACTAATCAGGAGTCCTAGCATGTAGTCACTACTGATGGCCGTGCTGCTCTAGTGGAAGCAAGTTGACAACTACTTATGTTGCAGAAATTAAATACATAAAAGTAGTTACTTATTTTTCATGATTTTTGATGACGTTATACTTATTTTCTAACATTTAATTTACTTTCTGTATCACTTCATATGCTTACATAATAAAATAAATCATAATCTTCACATACATTTCATATTTTTAAGTAAACTATTGAATTAGCTAAATGTAACCGTAAGTTCTATGCTAACAGTTTCTTCTCTCAAACTTCTCCCTTGTGGAACCCTCTTCTGGCTTCTTGCTTTCCAGCCAACTTTGATGTTCAAAAATTTAGATTCAATACTTTTTTATTTTCAAAGTATTAAGAAAACGGAATATTTTGTTATAAACCAAAAAAAGAATGCTGAGCTTCTATGTAATACCAATCCCCTATGGTAGTGAATGCTGGACAATCTCCTCACTGATGAAATGAAGACTTGAAGCAACAGAGATATGGTTCTATAGAAGGATACTAAGAATACTATGGACAGAGTATGTGAGCAATGAAGAACTATTAAGGAAAATGGGGCAAAAATAGGATTCTTATACTTAGAATCAAAAAGAGACAGTTGAAATTTCTGGGACACGTAATGAAGAAAGGGGCTTGGAGGGCTCACAGGACATATTGAAGGCAATAAGAACAGAGGAAAGAAGTGAGTAACCTGCCTAATGCACTCGTGAAAATGAATAGAACAGGGAGTGATTGTAAAAAGATAAACATTGCTAAGGATAGGAAGTTGTGGAGGCCCATGGTCACTCACATCCCGAAGGAACACAGTACATAAAAGAAGATTCTTAAAATTTAAATATGACATACAAATAGAATCAAACTTACGGCCATATCATGTTAAAATACTGGTTATTGTGTGCTTACAAAAGTTAAGCAACATCAAGCCTGATCCGTACTTAGATGGGTGACCACTTGTGAATATCAGTTCTGTATACTTGTATGTGTTGGTGGTGTAATGGATAACAGCTCGGAACTGGAAATTGGAGAGCTGAGTTCCAATTCCAGTTGGGTTTGTTTTATTCACTTATGCACAAATATCCTTTGGAAAGTATTAGTCTACCTACCCCCGACCAGTTATAGGTTAATTAATAGGACTTGTATCAGAAAAACATTACTATCCACCCCCAAAATTCTTACAATCTAAAAATATTTTCTGGTTTTAAATAACCTGCAAAGGGTTGATAAGCCATAAAAAACAAAATCAGTTAACCAAACAGAATCAATGTCTATCAATGACTGGATTTTCAATAATATTAAACAAATAATTTTTTATCTCTTATATTTCAAAAACTGATTTTACAAGGTTTGCTGTTATTGACTTCTGGGTGTTAATCTAGATTTTGTGGAATTAAAGTATTTCTAAATTGAGCAATAGATGAAAATTTTCTAAATTTCGCAACAGTTGAAAATGAAATTACCATATTTGATGGCATATAAGACACACAGGTGTATAGGACACACCCCAATTTCAGCAGGGCAAATCAAGAAAAAAATTAGTAATTTAGTAAAATTAGTAAACCTTCATATGGCATATAAGACAAAGGTATTTTAAAGGATATTTTTAGCCCCAAAAAGTGTGCCTTATATGCTGTCAAATACTGTAATTAACTTTTCGTATATCTGCTGCTTTTTGTTACATAACTAATTAATTATCTCTTTATTCATATTTTTTTATATAGGTATTTTTCATTTTATAAGTTTTGGATAATTTTTAATTGTTCTTAATTTTCCATTTGGACATAAGTAAAATGTATTAAATGTAATGTCAATCATTATCTTAATTTTTGTCCTTATATTGTTCCCTCTACTCAATAATTTTTTTTTCTCATATTCTCTCACACTCAGTAACCCCTTACATCTTATTGGATTTATTGCCTTGCTTGGGGGTGAAATGATTAAAAAAAAAAAATGTCTGAAAGACGAAATCATTTTTTTTTTTTTTTTTCAAGTGTAATCTATTCTCATAAATCCTTACTAACCATTATCGGCTTATGGACACATCATGTTGAAACACAAGTTAAGCAATGTCGAGCCTGGCTAGTACCACTGGGAATACCAAGAGCTTCAAGCTTGGATGTGTGGGCAGTCTCATGGATAATGGCTTGGAATTGTTAACCAGAGAGATGAATTCCAATTCCCATTCATTTCGTTATATTCACTTACATACAAACACCCTTGAGAAAGATATGAATCCACCACTTCTCCTCCCAACTATTGGTTAATTAGAAAGAATTGTATCAATAAAACACTACTATCTAAAAAAAAAAATTTCTTACACTCTAAAAATATTTTCTGGTTTTAAATAACCTGAAAAGGGTTGATAAGCCATAAAAAATGAATCAGTCAATAAAACAATTAATCAATGCTTATTCCCTCTTTTTCTTTTTTCTTTCTCAGTCTAGATCCAATAAAATAAAGAAAAATCTCCAGACTGGAAGTATATTTTCTTCTCCATCCATTTGCACCAATCCACATCAAGTTTACATCTCTACATTGGGTGGATATCTATATAGCATGGATCCTGTAAGTAGAAACAATGTTTGATTGAAATCATGAAAGATAATGAAAGGTTCATCTCCCTAAAGCTGAAAAATATTCAGTTCAGTGGAAATCTATTTCTTTGTAAATTATCTTTAAAAAAAAAAAAAATTTTTTTAAATTAAAGAGAAAAAGAATTAAGCTTATTTTTATTTAAATTTGGAACTAGCAATTTTTTTGCAGATTTCTTTTTACTATTTATAACCAGAAAAGAGACTAGGTCCATGTTTTGATTTGTATATCAACAAAGGACTCCATAAAGAATTCCAGTCATTAATGACATAATTAGACAGATCAAACAAAATTATAAGGTAGAAAAAAGAAAAGAGAAATTCAAACTGTTGAACTGTTAGAAATCTATTTTTTTAAAGACATTTATGATATGTTTAACGTTCTTTTTATAGATACAAGTATTTAAGCAAATGCTCTGTTTTTTTTTATAATAAACAGTATTAAAAAAAACAAAAAAAAAACAGAGCATTTGCTTAAATACTTGTATCTATAAAAAGAACGTTAAACATATCATAAATGTCTTTAAAATAAATTGTCGGACATTGTCCAATTCAAAAATATATGACGTCATTTGTTTACATTTGATACGCTAGAGCAGATATGAATAGAAGAGATTCATGGAAGATTTAAGTTTAAAGATAGTAAAATCGACCTTGCTAACCAGACTCTTCTTCGTGGCCGAACAGTTAAGGCACGTCATGCAAAATGACGGTTCCGTATAGGATACAGGTTCGATTCCTGTCGGAGAACAAATTTTCTATGAAAATTTTTCGGACATTCAGGCCGGTAAATGTTATTTAATACTGTTTATTATAAAACAGAGCATTTGCTTAAATACTTGTATCTATAAAAAGAACGTTAAACATATCATAAATGTCTTTAAATAAATTGTCGGACTTTGTCCAATTCCAAAAATATATGACGTCATTTGTTTACATTTGATACGCTAGAGCAGATATGAATAGAAGAGATTCATGGAAGATTTAAGTTTAAAGATAGTAAAATCGACCTTGCTAACCAGACTCTTCTTCGTGGCTGAACAGTTAAGGCACGTCATGCAAAATGACGGTTCCGTATAGGATACAGGTTCGATTCCTGTCGGAGAGCGAAAATTTTCTATGAAAATTTCTCGGACATTCAGGCCGGTAAATGTTATTTAATACTGTTTATTATAAAACAGAGCATTTGCAGTATCTATACTTGTATCTATAAAAAGAACGTTAAACATATCATAAATGTCTTTAAATAAATTGTCGGACTTTGTCCAATTCAAAAATCTATCTTTCTAAACAATTAATAAATTTTTATTTATTAATTTGACATATTTTTAATACTTTAAACCTTATTTTTAATGGATAACCATATTTGAGTAGACGCTCCATTTATTTATTTTTAAACAATATTTAATTTTCATCTACCAGCCTGAATATTTAAGAAACATTAAAGAAAAATAATTTATAAAAATAAACGAAGCATCTACTCAAATATGGGTATTTAATAAAAATAACACTTAAAGTGACAAAAGACTTGTTGGATTAATAAATAAAAATCCATTACTTCTTTAGGGATTGCTTTGTTCACGTTTCAGATACAAAACAGCTGATATGAACTTTTGGAAATCTCAAACAAGAAGAATGTTCTTAAAAGGCAGTATTTAACATTGCTTAATTAATGCTGCTCTTTGTGTCCGAGTCTTGATAAAAACACATCTGATCTAATGACAGTTTCTCCTCCATAGCAGTTCAAATCAAAATGAAAATAAAATACCGTTCTAAAAAATAAATGGCACATCTACTCAAATATGGGTATCCACTAAAAATAACATTTAAAATGATAAATATCTTATTCTTTCAATATATCTTTTCAGTTTTATTTCTATTGTGTTGAGTCATCATCTCAGAGTGAGAACTTGGGCAGCTGAATTTGAATTCCAATTGAGATCGTTATATTCACTTATGCACAGCTACCCTTGGGAAAGGTATAAATCCATCTCTTCTCCCCACAGCTATGGGTTGAATAGCAGGACAGACTGGTTTCTTTAACCTTGGGTGGCAACTAGTCTACTTCAGAAAGAAATGACAATCTACTGCGGGAAAAATCTCTTGCATCATCAGTAATGTATTGAAAGATACATGATCGCCCAAGCATGTATCACATATGATACTGAACTGACTGACTGACATGAATAATTTCAGTTTTTCTTTATCAACTTGATTCTTAAAAAAAAAAAATTAAAAATATAAAATGGCGGCAATTTACCCATCGCACCCTGTACATTTCATCATTAAATTGGTTCCCAAAATCGAAAAATACTTATAATTCAACCTAAAATAATACATTATAAATGCAACAGTTTGTAATATGATTAAAGAGAAGCCCAAATCCTAAGTTTTATTCAGCATCTTTCAACTTCATACCTGGTGGGGTGTGGCAGAGATTGGGGTTTACAAAGATAAAAAATTGGGCCATACATAGTACAGAAAATCCGTGAAAATTTAACATTTTTTTCAGAATACTTGAAAACTACAAAATGGTGAAAATATTTATGATAATGTTCTGAATTTTTCATATTGCATAATATCTCTCTCTCTCTCTCTATATATATATATATATATATATATATGCGCGCACACGCACACACACACACACACACACACACACACACACACATATATATATGAACATAATAAAATAGGCAGCATATATTTACATTACAAAGAGTCAATCATACCTTAAATCAATCAGCAATAAAAAAATACACCATATCCATTTTATTTATTTATGAGGATCTCATCATTCGGAGGATTATCAGTAGTGGAATGCTTATGTTTATGTCTACTAGCGAAGTGATTTCGCCAATAATTGCATTCATATTGCTGATTGATTCAAGGTAGGATTGACTCTTTGTAATATATATATATATATATATATATGCGTGCACACACACACACACACACACACATATATATATATATGCACACACACATATCTATATATATATATATATATATACATGCTCACACACACACACACATATATATATATATATATATATATACAGTGAGGTGAAACAAGTATTGCTGTTTATTTGAATTTATAATTGTTTTACAAATATATTGTGAGATTTAGACAATGCTTTTCTTTCAATATATGATTCTAAATCCATTTTTTTTACTGTCCAAATACTTGTTTCACCTCACTATACATATATATATATATATATATATATATATATATATATATATAAACTTGTCAGAAATTTCTAGAGGCTGCCAGACTATTTAATGAGATTAATGTATTGTTTTGATTATCTCCCTTGAGCACCACTTTTTTATGAAACCTTTTTTCTTTTAACTAAAGACCGAAATAGTCTTAACATATTTGAAAGGGTTGCTTGTGGGTATGCTTTTTTGTGTCGTGTATATATTGTTATCTTTATTTTAGTTTGACGGAAGCATAAAATGGAAAGAAGATTTTGGAAAGCCTGTATTTACTTCCCCTTGTGTAACAAGTAATGGTGTTGTTGTTGGATGTGTTGATGGCAGATTGTATGCCTTGGATCATGCAGGAAATCGGGTAAACTTTTTTTTATTTACTATTTAACATAAAATAATACTTTATATTCTACTATTAATAATAACAACAACAAAAAAGGAATTAATGGCCATAGGTATGAGATGTCTGACACAAGAATGTAACATTAACAGAGCTTTCAGAAAATTGGAGTAAATTGGTTCAACTATCATCCAGTTCATACTCCTCCCCCAGATTTTGAAAAGGAATAGAGGTTTATCCCTTGTTTCTTCTTTAGGATTGGGTTTCCAGTCCCTTCTAAAGTCTACTTCAAATCTATACTTCTAACATCTCCTCCTAAACCTTTAAACTTTTATTTACTATTGAATTACTTTTTCTTTTATCAATAGGAGTAGATAGGTTCACACTCCTCCGCGGTCTTTTGAACAGGAGTAGAAGGTTTATCCCTTGTTTCCTCTTTAGGATTGGGTTTCCAGTTCCTTCTAAAGTCTACTTCAACTCTATACTTCTAACATCTCCTCCTAAAACTCTGAACTTTTATTTACTATTGAATTACTTTTTCTTTTATCAATATGAGTAGATGGGTTCACACTCCTCTTTGGTCTTTTGAACAGGCGTAGAAGGTTTATCCCTTGTTTCCTCTTTAGGATTGGGTTTCCAGTTCCTTCTAAAGTCTACTTCAACTCTATACTTCTAACATCTCCTCCTAAAACTCAAAACTTTTATTTACTATTGAATTACTTTTTCTTTTATCAATATGAATAGATAGGTTCACACGCCTCTCCGGTCTTTTGAACAGGAGTAGAAGGTTTATCCCTTGTTTCCTGTTTAGGATTGGGTTTCCATTTCATTCTAAAGTCTACTTCAACTCTATACTTCTAACATCTCTGCCTGAAATGTTGTTCACTAATTAAATCTTGACCACTTCAAGTCTAGAGTTAGCTGTTATTTTTCCTGCAAAGACCCAAGAACTTCACAATTTGATCCTACTTTTAAAATATATAGATTAAAAATAAAAGTTGCATTTTTATCTCCTAAACAGTCATATTTACAAAACCCAGTTAAATCCATCATGTTTCCTTTACTGGTTTGCATTTGAATACTGTTCTCAATGTGAGGATTAATATTAGAATAAGCCCCTTTGTGATTATTCATTTGAAGTTAGGCTCATGCAGGTATGTACAAGGTGTTTCACAATTTTTGAAAAAAAATGATCTGGCACAAATCAAGGACCATAATTGATAGAGTAGAGAGTAATGAAAATTATATTTATTGAAAGGTAAAAGGATAACATTTTAGAATCTGCAACCATTTAGTATCAAACATGAACCAAAAATGCAATATTCATGATTTATGGTGTTATCAAATTGAAACACAAGTTCTTATATCATCAATGAAGTTAAGCAATGTTGAGCCTTGTCAGTACTTAGATGGGTGATCACTTGGAAATTCCAGGTGTTGTAATGGATAACAACCCAGAATTAGAAATCAGAGAGCGGAGTTCAAGTTCTCATTGAGGTCATTATATTCACATGTGCAAATAATCTTGGGAAAAGTATAAATTCACATCTTCTCCTCCTAGCTATGGATTAATTAGTAAAATTTGTATTAATAAATCATTAATATCGGCAAAAACCTCTCACGGTGTAAAAATATTTTTTGGCTTTAAATAACCTGTTAGGGGTTGATAGACCATAAAAATATCAATCATGGTTGACAGTAATATAGTAAACAAATATTAGAAAACATTTCAGTATAGCTTTCTCCTTGTATCACAGAGATCAGCACCTTATACTTAAATTTACATATATTTAGCTTTAATAAAATATCTACGTTGAACTTAATCACATTTATATTCTAAAATAAAACACTGTTAGATAATTTTGAAAAAAAAAAACCCCAAAAAACTTGATTTTTTTAAAAAATCTTTTTGCATGAAAAATAAATTTATTAAATGATGCAAATTTAAAACAAATTTATGGTAACAGAACAGTTTGACAATACCAAGTTATGCAAATTTTTTTAAAACTAATGTTCACCCAGTACAAGACTCAAGGGCCCTTCAAGGTAGAGGGTTACTGAATTGTATTAGTTTAAGAAAAGGCAAAAAGTGAAGTTCTTTGGTCTTTGCAGGAAAGATAACAGCTAACTCTAGACTTGAAAAGGTCAAGATTTAATAATAAAATTTCAGGCAGAGACATTAGAAATACAGAGTTGAGGTAGACTTTAGAAGGAACCAGAAACAAATATCTACTCCTGTTCAGAAGACTGGAGAGGAGTGTGAACCAGACAATAGTCAAACCTATCTACTCCTATTGGGAGAGGAAAAATATAATTACTGAATAAAATTTCAGATTTCTCGGGTAGACATCAGAAATAGAGTTGAATGAACAGGAAACCCAATCCTAAACAGGAAACAAAGGATAAACCTCTACTCATTAAAAAAACTGAGGAGGTGTATGAACCAGACGATAGGTGAACCTATTCCTTTTTCGGTGCTACTTAAATATAGTGATTCACTCATGAAAAAAAATTGTGAATTTTTTTGGAATAATTTCTGTAGATCAGCAATTCCTTAGTCCTATCTTAGGCTGTGTCACTTTTCAGAATAAAAAACTATTGAGATTTTATCATTTTAGAACAGGGGGTTCTATATTATTATCGATATAATGTAAAATTGATCCCTGATTTATTTTGTTTTGGTTCTCCTGTGATAAATAGGGCAAATTTTGAGGGGGAAATAATTTTTGTAGGTCTTTAGATCTTCCTTAGGCTGTGACACTTGTCAGAATAAAAAATACTGATTTATCAATTTGGAGGTGGACATCTTGTTTATAATATCAAATACAGTATCAAATCTATCCTTAACTTCAACAGAGTTATTGACCTTAGTTGTTTTGCATATGAAAACACTTTTTTGTTTTGAGATGGTGGTTACCAAAAGATTTCCTTAAAAAAGAACAAACAAATAAATACATTTTTAAATAAAAACAAAAATTTACATAAATGAAAATTAATATAAAATTATATATCCGTTTATTCTTAATTTCAGATAATTACAGTATTTACATTAGTCAGACTATTGTCCTCATCTTTGTCGCCATATTTGTCACAACGTTTCGGCCGTTGTACACTCCGGCCTTCTTCAGATGGTTGGAATTTCGAACTGAACCCTTTATTTCGATCACTGGGGTAGACTGTTCTAGTTCCACGTGCCATGTTTTGATGGATGTCAGTTATCAGTTATCTCCTGCTAATTTCCCTCTGAAAGTTCTCCACTGCCTTAACTGGGTATTGAACTCACACTCTTTGGGTCTGTCACTGGATCAAAGATGAGGACAATAGTCCGACTAATGTAAATACTGTACATAATACCTCATCTCAGAAATATAGACAGATTCAGATAATTAATTGCAAATATCTGTGTATCCGATTTTAAATCCATACAAAAAAAAAGTTCAAAAATTTAAAAATAAGTTTTAAAAATTTAGAAAATTTATACAGATATCAAGGATGTTTCTACCTTTTGAAACTTAACACTTCTGAATAAAAGATTAATATAAGGCCAATATGAATAAAAGCTTAATATAAGGCCAATAACTCTGTAAATGTTAAGTATTGATTCAACACCATAACAGTATTTTAAACAGCACCCCACTTCTAGACCTATATGAAATCAATATTTTTTTTATTATAATAATTGTTGTGGCAAGGTGGAAAGACACAAAATTACTAATTTACAAAAATTATATCCCCTCAAAAAAAAATCATCCATCTTCACTATTTTTCATTAGTGTACCGGTAATTCTAAAGATTGTGTAACACTTGTAAACAATTTTGCTCTTAAAAGGAAATTCGTTTGAAAGAGATACGTACTCTATGTTCCACCATTTTTTTTTTACTATAGAAAAAGATTAAGTCTGAAAAATGTTACATGATTTCTTGATAAATGAAGAGGGTGCTGAAAAGTTACTGCCCCAAACCCAGAAAATCCAACTAGATAAACATTTTTTGGTCTTGAGAGAGAGAGAGAGCGCTTTTTAGCACTTTCTTAGAATAACGTAAATCATGTCAAATCTACAAAACTCTAGACCCAAAAACAACTGAAATATTAGGAATATTAAATATTTAATTGGATTCAGATTTGCATCTAATACATTTTTAGAAGAGCAAAACTTTCACCATCAAACCTTTTTAATATTTTAAACAGTATTTAATTGTATAGTTACTAGTCTTGATTAAAAAATAAATTTACCTTCATTATTATTGTTTTAATATTTAACCCAGCTATATTGAAAGAAGGAATTCATACTTATATATATGCATTTGCTGACAATATTTAAACTTGCCCATAACCATATTAAAAGGATGGTTATTCCCTTGACACTGCTATTATTGTATACAATTTTGACTCCCTTGGCAATGTTTATTTTACAAGATTATCAAAAAATATGTGGACCAAGTACAATGTGATTATTATTTACCATTTGCGACGGTTCGAGGTAATGCTTTCTCCATCATAGCGGCTGGCAGAGGATAGAAAAAAAATTGTTTATAGTTACGTTGTTCTGGAATTGTCATCATTGGTCGACTGAACTTGCTTTGTTTCAATGACTTTTGTTTTGTTAATATTAATTACTTTATACCCATTATTATTTTTACCATTTTATAGAAAAATAAATTTGAAAAGAAATCTTTTTATTTTAAAAAAAAAAGAAAGAAAGAAAGAAAAAAAAGGACAATTATGAAAATATGTGAAGTAACTACAATATATTTATTTACCATTTTATAAATAACTATGAAAACAAGTTTTTTATTTAATCTAATAAATAAATAGTATTTAATATCTTTGCCAATTCTCAAGAATAAAAAAAATATATAAATTCACTTTCATCTGCTTGGGATTCATTAAAAGTCTACTGTCACTTTTTAAAAACAATAAACATTCTAATAATTGCTTTTTAAAAATAAACATTGCTGAAGGAGTCAAAAGTGGGGTTTTTTTTTTTTTTTTTTAATAAGTGTTTCACCCCAAGCAACACGAGAGGCCACTAGCACGCAAGGGGTTACAGGTAGTTGGAGCTAGAGCAAATATGAGCGATAGAGGAAAGGATGAAGAGAAGGATAGATCAAGGCATCTGGAGACGTTGATTGACATTACATTTGAATAGTTGGAGATTATAGGTATCAGGGAAATAGGAAGAGGGGAGGGAGTTCCACAGGCGAGAAGTGCGAGACATGAAGCTATTGGAGTAGAAGAAACGGCTACATTTAACAGTTTCAACAGTGAAAGGGTGTGAGTGTGATGCCAGCCTAGTATACAGTAATAGTGGCATCAAGGTAATAACCGTCCTTTTAAGACATCAATTTTTTGCAAGTACAAAGGTTAAACATGACTAATTTTTCTATCGTGATGCTCAACATGAAATTTATAATGAACTTCAACATAGATTTTTTGATAATGTTTAACCTTTGTGCTTGCAAAAATAACAGTGTATGAAAAGGATGGTTATTCCCTTGACACTTTGTATATATTTTTGACTCTCTTGGCAATGTTTATAAAAAAAATATGTGAACCAAGTGGAATATTTATTATTTACCTTTTATAAAGAAATAAATCTTTTTATCTAATCATAAAATATTACAAAATTATCAAAATATGTAAACCATCTATAATGCAATATTTATTATTTACCATTTCATAAATAACTATGAAAACAAGTTCTTTTTCTGTTTTTTATTTATACACTCTAATAAATTGTTTTTAACATATTTGTTGCCAAATTTTAAGAATAAAGAAAATGTATAAATCCACTTATATGTTTGGGATTTAATAAATTCTAATAATTGCTTTTTAAAAATAAACATTGCTTAGGGATTCAACACTGTATACAGTAATGACAGTTTCAAGGGAATAAGCATCTTTGATACACTTTTTTTTTTCTTTTCTTTTTTGCAGACACAAAGGTTAAAGTCTGCTCATGTCATTTACATTTTGAAAAAGAAGTATCTTACGTGTATATGCAGTCATATTTATTTCTATTATTTTGGCATAAGTTTAAAATCTTTTTTATTTTATAGACTTGGAAGCTGGACACTGATGGCCAAATCTTTTCGTCACCCATCTGCATGTTAGAGAATCAAGAAAAAGATAAAGAAATTATTGTTTGTGGTTCATTCAGCCAGTTTATTTTCTGCAGTTTTATTAATGGAAACCTCAAATGGAAGACTAACATCCATTCAAAAATCTATGCTGCGCCATGTAGCAGCACCAATTTCCAAGAGTCTGATGTTAATTCGGATCAAAGAATAAACGAATATTCTGCTTCTGCAACTGATTCACACAACCAGTTGGACGATGGATTTATTGCCATATCCTCAACAGATGGAAATCTGCAACTGTTGTGTGTAAAATGTGGATTTATAATTTGTGAATACAAATTGCCTGGTGAAGTTTTCTCCTCTCCCATTGTTTGCAGGGAAAAAATATTTCTTGGTTGCAGGGATGATAAAGTTTACTGTTTGAAGATTGACAACTTCTGAAAATTTCCTATAGATTTCAGAGATGATGAGGATGATGCATATTCAGAGATGACAACACTTATTTACACTATTCAAACAACTTTGTTGTTGTTATCACATTTTAGCCATCTGGGTTACCTATAGGGAATTCTGAACTGAACACTTTATTCAGTCTACGGGAGTCGGGGTTAGACTGTTCTTGTTCCACTGCTCATGTCTAGGGATATCGTTTATTTCTTATTTTTATTTAGTACTACTCAGTTATTGCTTACATGTTTCCTACTGAGTATTTAGTACTACTCAGTTATTGCTTACATGTTTCCTACTGAGTATTTAGTACTACTCAGTTATTGCTTACATGTTTCCTACTGAGTGCAAGTACACATTGCCCAAACAAAGGATTGAACTCACAATTACTGTGACCAAATTCACAAATCAATGCTTTAATCCACTAGGCCGTTGTCCCAATATACATCTAAAGAAGGTCGGAAGGCACAATGGCCAAAATGTAGTGATAACAACATTATTTCGGCTGTTGTACACTTCAGCCTTCCTCAAATGTATATTTATCTGGATAACCTATTGGGAATTCTGAACTAAACCCTTTATTCAATCTACAAGGGTAGACTGTTCTTGTTCCACTGCTCATATCTAGGGATATCATCTAGTACTTATTTTTATTTAGTACTACTCAGTTATTGCTTACATGTTTTCTACTGAGTGCAACTACACACTGTCTGCTGGGTCAGGCAATTTTAAGGCTGAAAATTTATTACAGCAAATTGTCTCCCATGAAAAATTAGCCTAGTGGATAAAAGTATTGGTTTGTAAATTTGAGTTCAATCCCTGAGCTTGAAAAGTGTGTACTTTCACTTATTGAAGATGGGCAAGCAATAAGTATACTAAATAAAATAAGTACTATAATAAATAAGTACTAGACAATATCCCAGTGTGTAAATCACACTCTCTCAAGTGGTTTGTAACAAGTTTATTTACCATCTCTCAGTTATGTCTCTGTCTTTGGGCAGTGCGTCAAAAGACAGTCGCAACTGAGGAAAATTATACTTAGAGATGCCCAGCCCTGGGGGACAGCTGCTCGAGGCCGCGCCCTCTCATTGCACCACAGAGAGAGATCGGTGCTTGCACCAAGACCAGCGCAACCAATGGTTGTGGGGGCTGCTTGTTCTTAGCCTGGGTGTACATGCTCAGTTACCCACCTTAAAAAGACCTTGTGCCACAACTCGTCTTAGTGGGGAGACATAGTAAATACCTGCTAGACAATATCCCAAGACATGAGCAGTGGAACAGGAACAATCTACCCCTGTAGATTGAATAAAGGGTTTAGTTCAGAATTCCCTGTAGGTTACCCAAATCGATATACATCTGAGGAAGGCCAAAACGTTGAGATATCAACAACAAAGATGAGAACAATAACCCGAATATCACGCACAATAAATAGTGTAAATAATGATAACTCAGAGAGAAATTAGATGACACTTATTGTTTAACTGTTTTTTAACATTGCCCGAAGATTTTTTTTTTTTATCTTGTTTGTTACAATTTAATAAAGTTTTGACAATAAAATAAATTTTCAAATTATATATTGCATTGAGTTATACACACAGCAATTAACTGAGATTGGCTTAAAAATTTATATATATATATATGTGTGTGTGTGTGTGTGTGTGTGTGTGTGAAAATTTCTCGGTTAACTTGTAGAGAAGAAAATCTTTAGAAATAAATGACAATAGGAAAACAGTATTAATTGCTGACGCGTTTCGTCCAATGTGGACTTTTTCAAAGCAAAAAACGAAATGAATTTAATTAAACAAGGAATTTTGTTTTTATTAATTTCCTGGTTTAATTAAATTCATTTCCTTTTTTGCTTTGAAAAAGTCCACATTGGACGAAACGCGTCAGCAATTAATACTGTTTTCCTATTGTCATATATATATATATATATATGAGAGAGAGAGGTACACAAAAATGTAACATTTGTTACTTAACTGATTGATGTCAAATTTTGCACCTCGACTCCAGAGTTTCATAGATGAAACTTTTTGCAATTATTCATTCAACTGATCAGATTTCAACAATATTACTGTAAAGATTATTTTACGTGGATATACATACTTATAGACACTGTTTATTTTAAAGAAATCTGCCTCATCAGTCATGTATCGATAGATACATGATCACATACACATGTATCACACATGGCACATAACTGATTGACTGAGTGTGTTAATATGCTGGTCCCTTTTTTTTTTTAAAATCATTTCACTCCATACAAGGTAATAAAACTTCTAAGATGCAAAGGATTACTGAGTGTGAGAGAATATGAGGTTAAAAGATAAAAAATACAACAACAACATTAAGGACAGAGAACAATAAAAGACATGGATTAAGAAGACAGAAGATAACGATTGACATTGCATTTAAATTTTTGAAGATCAAAGTTGACTGGGAAGCAAGAAGCTGGAAGAGAGTTCTACAAGTGAGATAGAAACCGTTGGCTAGATGTAACCATAAGTTCTATGCTATTTCAATTATAAAAATGAAACCTATCTGCCAATCTAGTACTGCACTCCTTAATGTCTAGTTACCATAGAGGAAATTTCATCAGAACCATTACTTGCGTGGGAAGAAGAAAAAAAAATTATAATTATTTCAAATTTAAAAAGAAAGAATATGACCAATTTTTAACATTAAGCACAAGAATAAAATTACTTAAATCCTTTAAACACAATGTATCTTTATCAAATCAAAAACACAAGATGCTCAATTCGGTCACAAAATTCATTTAATGGAATTTATAATCTGTGTTTATAACAAGGTACTAAATTTTATTTATCCTTTTGCATACTTGATGTTAATTACAAGTCATAATGATTATAGTGATTTTCCAAGCATAGCTTAGATGTGGCATAAGGCCGAAAGTAGGGGGTTCCCAGTGAGGATCGAACTGACTACTCGGTCATAATCATTTTAGCGAGGCAAGCTTGCTAACTATTACACCGCTTCGAGGTGCCCAATGATTTTCTAAGCGTAGCTTAGATGTGGCACACGGCTGAAAGTGTGAAGCACTGAGTAGAGATCGAACTCACTATTCTGTCGTAATAGATCTAGCAAAGCAAGCTTGTTAATAATGATTATATACTGTTTGTAATTCCCTGAAGGTTACCAGGCTCGACATTATAAAGTCTAGAGGACAACAGCCAAAACATTGTGATAACAACAACAAAGATGAGGACAATAGTCTGCATATAGATACATCAGATACTTTAGACAGAAATGACTATATTTAACTTGAAATTTCATTAATGACATTTCTTATTGATTGTATAATTGTAGAGGAAGAGTCAAAGAACACAATGGATGAAATGTATTCAGTATCCATTACACAAACAAAGATGTCAGTTATCAAAATGAATTTTGGAATAATATGTAAATCAATGTACAATTTAGTCTGAATCCTGAAAGATAAAAAAAAAAAAGTAAAAGAATTGAAATCTCCCACTATGAGGTATAGCTATTAAAAATAAATTTCTTTTAAAAATTTACAAAAATCAATCTTTCACTAATTACCTTAATTTCTCCTTCTCAATGAGACAAAGCTACCTTTGTGATTAAAAGTTACATTCCAGAAATTTTTTTTTCTTATTAAATCAGTATCACCCAAGCAATGCAGTAATGCCACTCAGACACAAGGGTTAGAGGGTGTGAAAGAATTAGGAAGAGAAACATTAATGATGAGCTGGATGAGAAAAGATTAATCAGGAGGAGAGTAGATAGCAATTGACATTGCATTGAAATTTTGAAGATTAAAGTTGGCTGGAAAGGGAGTTCTACAAAAAAGGCAGTAAAGCCAATAAGACACAAGGGTTAGAGGGTGTGAAAGAATTAGGAAGAGAAACATTAATGATGAGCTGGATGAGAAAAGATTAATCAGGAGGAGAGTAGATAGCAATTGACATTGCATTGAAATTTTGAAGATTAAAGTTGGCTGGAAAGGGAGTTCTACAAAAAAGGCAGTAAAGCCAATAAGACACAAGGGTTAGAGGGTGTGAAAGAATTAGGAAGAGAAACATTAATGATGAGCTGGATGAGAAAAGATTAATCAGGAGGAGAGTAGATAGCAATTGACATTGCATTGAAATTTTGAAGATTAAAGTTGGCTGGAAA
The DNA here is from genome assembly GCA_964036315.1 of Acanthosepion esculentum. NCBI lineage: Eukaryota > Metazoa > Mollusca > Cephalopoda > Sepiida > Sepiidae > Acanthosepion > Acanthosepion esculentum. Next base: position 43,841,619 of record OZ038520.1, read on the forward strand.
GGGAGTTCTACAAAAAAGGCAGTAAAGCCAATAAGACACAAGGGTTAGAGGGTGTGAAAGAATTAGGAAGAGAAACATTAATGATGAGCTGGATGAGAAAAGATTAATCAGGAGGAGAGTAGATAGCAATTGACATTGCATTGAAATTTTGAAGATTAAAGTTGGCTGGAAAGGGAGTTCTACAAAAAAGGCAGCACAGCCAATAAGACCCAAGGGACTTTAGAAGGAACTTGAAATCCAATCCTAAATAGGAAACAAGGAATAAACCATCTACTCCTGTTCAAAAGACCGGAGAGGAGTGTTAACCTATCTACTCCTATTGATAAAAGAAAAAGTAATTCAATATTAAATAAATGTTCAGAGTTTTAGGAGAAGATGTTAGAAATATAGAGTTGAAGTAGACTTTAGAAGGAACTGGAAACCCAATCCTAAAGAGGAAACAAGGGATGAACCTTATACTCCTGTTCAAAAGGCCGGAGAGGAGTGTGAACCTATCTACTCTTATTGATAAAAGAAAAAGTAATTCAATAGTAAATAAAAGTTCAGAGTTTTAGGAGGAGATGGTAGAAGTATAGAGTTGAAGTAGACTTTAGAAGGAACTGGAAACCCAATCCTAAAGAGGAAACAAGGGATAAACCTTCTACTCCTGTTCAAAAGACTGGGGAGGAGTGTGAACCTATCTACTCCTATTGATAAAAGAAAAAGTAATTCAATAGTAAATAAAAGTTCAGAGTTTTAGGAGGAGATGTTAGAAGTATAGAGTTGAAGTAGACTTTAGAAGGAACTGGAAACCCAATCCTAAACAGGAAACAAGGGATAAACCTTCTACTCCTGTTCAAAAGAGCAGAGAGGAGTGTGAACCTATCTACTCCTATTGATAAAAAAAAAAGTATTTCAATAGTAATTAAAAGTTCAGAGTTTTAGGAGGAGATGTCAGAAGTATAGAGTTGAAGTAGACTTTAGAAGGAACTGGAAACCCAATCCTAAAGAGGAAACAAGGGATAAACCTTCTACTCCTGTTCAAAAGACTGGGGAGGAGTGTGAACCTATCTACTCCTATTGATAAAAGAAAAAGTAATTCAATAGTAAATAAAAGTTCAGAGTTTTAGGAGGAGATGTTAGAAGTATAGAGTTGAAGTAGACTTTAGAAGGAACTGGAAACCCAATCCTAAACAGGAAACAAGGGATAAACGTCTATTCCAGTTTATCACTTGACTTAAAATATTTTCGCCCTTCCTTGCCTTTAAAGGAGTGCCCTTTGCCGTGCTGATGTTGCTACATGCCTTACTTCTTGCCTACCTCACACAGCAAATTTTTCCTAAGCTCTATACTAAACATTAAATCTGTTACGAAAAAAGAACTAAACAAAATGAACACAAAACGATCAGCTTTAAAAAAGGACTCGTAACTGGAAAAACCGAATGAAAAAAATGTTAACAACAAATACTTTTTCACACCCAACCCAGTTCTGCGAAATCAGAATCAACGTTGAGTTTAAGCAAGCGAATGAGCCAATTGGGGTAAAGTGCCATGCAGATTTAAATGTTTCCCACTTGTGACGAATGCAGCTATCGATTTTTTTTGCATGCTAGTTAACATTCGTGTCAGTCAGCTGTTGGCTCTCACGAAGGCCAATAGAAACTTCCTGCCTATTCGTGGCAACCAGCTATAGGCTCTCATTCTGGCCAGTAGAAAATGGCCGCAAACTACATGAAAACTGTCATAGAAGCATGAAAAAATCGATTATTTCCACTATCGATGGGAGTTGGGAAATGCAAAGTTGATCTTGACCTTCCTGCTAACTTGGAGCATGTGCATGTAAATTTTGGTGCAAATCCGTCAAAAATTGCGGCCGTGCATTCGTTACACACACACATCCTGCCTTTTATAGATAGAGATTAGCTCTTGAAAAGAGAGATAGAGAACAAGTACCACCTGGTCAGCTAGTTACTGGTTTTCTCTTCATGGTGTGGGTCTTGTTTCCTGCACTTGGGAGAGTAAGGGTCAAATGAACATCAGAAATCTTGATATCTATTGCTGCAAGCAAACCCTTGGTTGTATGTTTTTTAAATTTTGCCATTTTTATCTAGCCTACACATTCTGGATGACAATCTACACACATAGGTTAAATAAAAAGTATCTGTCTATATTTCTGAAATGAGGTATTATGTACACTATTTACATTATTTGGACTATTGTCCTCATCTTTGTTGCCATATTTATCACGTTTTGGCCATTGTACTCTCCAGCCTTCCTCAGGTGGTTGGAACGTCAAACTGAACCCTTTATTTCACTCGCTGGGATAGACAGTTCTAGTTCCATGTGCCATGTCTAATGGATGCCAGTTATCTCCTGTTAATTCACCTCTCCAAGTTCTCCACTGCCTTAACCAGATATTGAACTCACAACTCTTTGGGTCCTGTCACTGGATCTAACCAACACCTTTATCAACTGCGGCATGTGTCCTTAAGGACACTAAAGGTTTCAGTTCGACATTCCACCCACCTGAGGAAGGCCAGAGCATACAACGGCCGAAACGTGATAAATATGGCAACAAAGATGAGGACAATAGTCCGAATAATGTAAATAGAGTGCTTCCAAAAATTTGCTAAAAAAGATTATACCATAATGAAAGAAGGCCCCAAACTTGATTTTAAAAAAAAAGTTTTATCAAAATATTTGTTATTAAGAGGAAAGACCAAAGAGTTTTTTGATTATTTTAGTAAATTTTATTAATCCTTTCTAGCACATTTGAAATTTTGGTAAAAATCTCATTTTTCTTGCATCAGCAGGTGGGCCAAAGATTAGCATAGGGATTTTTAGTATCTTTAAAAAAAGATGCTAAAAATCCCTATGCTAAAAATTAAAAACATTGTTTGGGAAATTCTTGCAAACATCAAATAATTATTGGATTTTAATGAAATATTCAATACTTATTCACAAATGATTTTTTTTTTTTGTTACATCTGTCACCACCACTTAATTTCTTAAGAAGTTTATATTAGGACTCATTACAGAATTTAAATCAATTTTTTTTCATCAAACAGAGCAACATTTACTAAAAAAAAATCTACTGAATCATAAAATAAAAAAATAAAAATGCAATTAAACTGATTATTTAATTAGAAAAACTTAATTCCTTTTATAAATAAGCTATATTAATAACACTCTTGTCTTAAGAAAAAGAATTTTCAATAAATGTATTTTTACAAAAAATGTTTTTAAATTTAATTAGACGTTTAACAGTTTTAAATTCTGTATTAATTTCAGTCTTTTTAGATGATATTAAGTGAAAAAATATATCTAATAATCATAAATGGAAAAGCTTAATACAAATCGTCAAACACCAATATTTTTAAAAGAATTTTGAATTATTTTTTTTTGTGTGTGTATAAACATGCCAATTTTTGTAAGTATGGGTGACCATACATAATGTTATCAGAAAAAGTGATGACTATAGAAAATTTAATAAACATTAGATTACAGAGAATATTTTTCCTAAATTTAAGATTACCAAGTACTTGAAAATTATATTAAAAAAGGTATTCTCATAATTTTCTTAAATTATGTTTTACAGATAAAATTTCCATAGAAAAACATTAGACTTGTCATCAGGCTGTCAAGATTGTCGGGTATTTTTGGAAGATATTTTAATAAAGTGAATTATATTGCAATGAAAGACAAAAAAAAAAAACAAAAAAAAACACCACCTTCCAGTAAATTTAAATTAGTTTTTGAAACACAACAAAGTATTTTATTTATTAAAAATATTAAATTTAATGTAAATTTGAAATTAAAACTGAAATAAAAGCTTCAACATTTTTCATTTTTAGAAAATTAATTTTAAACCTTGGGTATTACATTTTGGAAGCAGTTCCTACATAATAGCTAAGATGAAGATGTTAGTCTGAATAGCAAATCAGTGACTAAAGAAAGTATTAAATCATTTTACAGTTGAAAATGGCTAGATGTAACTAAGTTCTATACTAACAGTTTCTTCTCTTGAAGTCACTTCTGTAACTCTTCTAGCTTGCTTTCCAATCAACTTTGATCTTCAAAAATATAAATGCAATGTCAATTAGTATCTTGTTTTAATTCCCATTCTTTTGTTCTTCCAATGTTTTCTTTTTCTCATTCTCTTACACTCAGTAATCATTTGTCTTAGTGGCTTTATTGCCTTGTTTGCAGTAAAATGATTAAACAAAAAATTCATACCATTAAACTGAAAACTAAAATATGAATTTTTCATTGCCTTAAACATTTCATTACTTCAAATTCTAATGTACCTGCTGATAGATTTAATACACAAAAAAAATAAAAATGGGTCATTTCAAATACAAGTATCCACAATTATGTTTGAAGTAATTAATATGTCATTAAAAATATAAAAAGCAATTTTGAAAGAATTAATGGATTTATTTTGGTATTTGAAACCAAGCAGAAATGGGCTTAAGAGAAAAATCTGAACAAGTGTGCTTTCCTTAAAAAAAAAAAAAGAAGAGAAATGGAGTATTACCTGAGTATAACTCTCTGTAGTCAAACGGTAAAGTATGCCAGATAAAACAGTATGATCGACAAAGAGATCATATTTTATTATGATTTCTCAAATATGCAGAAATATTGTAGACATACTGTATACTGTTTAAGAAAAAAAAAAGTGGGGGGGGGCATCTATTTCAGATACGAGTATACACTAATCATCTTTGAAGTAATAAAAATCTTAGATTAAAAGTAGGTATTTACCCTAGACTCCCCACCAAGATGGGATGTGACACAAGGTCAGATTTATTGTGGGGGACCCGAGTGCATACACTAGAGCAAAGGATAAAAAATCCCCTGAGCCACTGCAACTGTTGGTTGCACTGGCCTTGGTGACAAGCACCAATTATTCTCTTTAGTGCCATGAAAGGATGCAGCCTTGGGCAGCTGCTCCCCAGGGTGGTTTTCCTCAGTTGCACCTCTGTCCTCTAAGAGTCATAAACAAGTCACACTTTGCCCAAAGACAGAGACACAACTGAGAGATAAGCCCTACTCAGCATCTATCAGGTCTCAGATTAAAAGTAATCCATTAATTCTTTACAAATTACCCTAAATAAGTAGTACTAGTACTGACAAGTACTATAAATAAGTAGTACTAGTACTGACAAGTAATATAAAATTCTTGGATGGTTAAAATATTTTAACATTTTATTTCTTAAATAATGTAAGTTAAATTCTTTAATATTGAGAAAATTTATGAATAAGACATTTACAGTTAGTTAACTTATATATAATTATAATATATAACTTACAAATAAAACTGACAATGCAAATTAATGTTGCAATTTTTTAATTAAATTTATTTATGGTCAACACAAAAAGTTTCATGCCAACTTTAAATAACACATTTTTAATATTTTCATAGATAAATATCACATTTAAATTGTTGCCAATTTTTTTTTTCTATTATGTAAGAAAAAAAAAAGTTTAAAAATAAGGAATTTAAATAATCAATGTTTTGGAAACCCTGATTATTTAAAAAAAAAAAAATTTTGAAAAGATAAACTGATTTGCAACAAGACTAAATTAAGGATTAAGATTATGATAGGCCCTCTTTCTCTAAGATTAAAATTCAATGAAGAATCTATTCATAGATCAAGAGCCACCTCGATAATCTAATGCTATAATCATAAGGATGTAATCACAAAAATTATACATCATTAGTTCAGATATAAATTAAATATAAACTTACATTGAAAATAAAAAAAATAAATGTTTAATCCAGAAAATTTAATCTTGTTACAAGTTCTGTTAGTTGTCATGAAATGAAAAAAAGATTTTTAAAAAATAAAAAAATAACAAGTATCTTATTTCATAAGGAACTGAAGATCCTATGCTATTTTTTATTATTATTGATATTAATCCTTCGGGAGTACATTTTACAATCTCAGAAAATACAGATTGTCATTTGTGTTATTTTATTAAAATGATAAAATGGTTTGATAAGGAAAAAAAAAAATTTTGAAAAATTAAATGTATTGAAAAAGTGGTTCAGAAATTTGTAATACCGATTACATTTTTTAAATGTTAGCATAACCAGATTACTTATCTGGCACTAAAAAGTTACAAACTTGAATTTTGCTAGGAATGGAAAAGAAAAACAAATTTGACACACTAATATGTATTATAAACCACAAAAATTTCCATTATTTTGAAAATCTTTTAGCAGTTCCACTCAGTCTAAATGTGGAATGTCTACAATATATCTAAGAAAAAATAATTGCACACATTCTAAAAAGGTCCCAAATAAAAAATAGAGAACACAAACAAAAGTGCTTATTCAGGAAAAAAAAAAAGCTTTTTTTTTAAAAAAAAAAATACAGAAATGAAAACATTGTTATATTTTTACTGAAACAAAATTGCTCACACCATAAATTTTCAGTGAGTTTCTCATTAAAAAATAAAATAAAATACAGCAATACATAAGTACTTTCAAATGGAAATTTAAAAAATTACTATAAAAATGTTCAATTATTTTTTGTTTTTAAGTATAAAATTACTATGTAATAGTCTTTGATTCAATATTATAGAAAGGGATTAAAAAGAAAAAAAAATAACAAAAAAAAACAAAACAAACTCAAACACTGGAAACATCTAATCAAAATAATCTGGTCTTATAATATTGCTAGTAATTTTGTGCCTACAAGAGCTCCATAAATTTATATTAGACTGAATAAACCAGTATCAACTTTATGACCTAATTAATTCTACTAGTTAATTTTTTTTTTTTTTTAACTTTCCTCCATATAAAAGTAAAAAATAAGACTTGTGTATTATCACTTTAATATTTAAACTCTAATAGACTTCACTCAATGAAGCAATTCTACAGAGAAATATGCAAAATATATTTAAACCTTCAGCTTGAAAGAATATCAAAATACAGAATTATTCTCAATTCTTTACAATATTTGTAAATTCTTGCAACAATTAAGAAAGCACTTGTCTAAGAAGAATTTAAGAAAAATATTAAAAATAAAAATACACAAACAAAATGCAGACACACAGAGGCTGCCAATGCTATCAACTGTTAGTATATGTGAAAACATTTGTACATCTGCACTTAATTCCATGTGACAAACTATGTAATGTACAGTATTGAAAGAGATATTGTAATGTCTAATTAGCCATAATGGCTAAAGCTATACACAATCTGATCACTTATTTTTGCTATATCAAACTATCTGCCATATATATATATATATATATATATATATATATATATATATATATATATATATATGTGCCTGTGTGCACATGTTCTAATACAATCAATTTTTAAGGTATATTTTTAATCACTTGAAAATGTCAAATCTTAGTAACAGAAAGCTATAATTTAAAGCATAAAACACTTAAAATTTTGGTTTAGCTTGTGTTAGTTTAAGATTAACAGATATCTTGAAATAGTAAATATGATTAGTAATAAGTTTGAGGAAAAAACTAAAACTTAATATTATTCCAATTTTCTTGCCCTCTTCATTCTCTCCACCTCTCCATATGTTTAGACTATTGTCCCTTCAAGTCCTTAGATGCGTCATAGTTGATAATCTGTAACTTTTCAATCAAACCCTTTATTCTCTCAACACCAGTTGACTGTATTCATTCCTCTATCCAAGCTAGAGGATTCCTTGTATCAATTGTCTCTTCCAATGTTATTTTTACTCTTTCCAATGAGCCAAATTATACAACCTCTCTTCAGATTACCTGCCTATACCAGAGATTGACTACACAAACTGCCAAGTAACTATTCACTTAAGAAACAGTTGTGTTTGGTAGTGGAAAAAAAAAAAAGTCATACTATTGTTCATTGGAAGATACAAACATCACAAAGATTTAACTGATACAAGCAATCTTCTTTGCTATGGACACAAGAATGAGAAATCTACAACCATTGATTGAATTCCTGGAATTTTGCCAAGAAACCTGAAGAAAACTTTAGTGTAAAACAGCCGAAACCTTCTGACAATAATCAGGATGATATTAATTCTATCAAATTAGTGTATAGTAAAAGCATAATAAAAAAAAAAATTTACAGAAGTGAAAATAACATTTTCATCTCCTTTAATATATATCTTTACAGAAAGAAAACCATTCACACCATAAATTTTCAGTGAGTTTCTCCTTAAACAAAATACAGTAATACATAATTACTTTCAATAAATTGAAATAAATTGAATATAAAAATGTTCAATTATTTTTTTGCTTTTAAGTATAAAATTACTATGTAATAGTCTTTAATTCAATATTGAAAAAGATTAAAAACATTAGTAACATTTAATCAAAATTTTCTGGTCTTATACTATTGCTAGTAATTTTGAGCCTACAAGAGCTCCATAAATTTATGTTAGACTGAATAAATCAGTAATTCTACTAGTTCATTTTTTTACTTTCCTCTATATAAAAGTAAAAAATAAGACATTAGCACTTTAAATATTTAAACTCAATAGACTTTGCTTAATAAAGCAATTCTACAGAGAAATATACAAATTATATTTAAACCTTCAGTTTGAAAGTCTATCAAAAGAATACAGAATTATTTTCAATTGTTTACAACAATATCTGCAATTCTTGCAACAATTAACAATGAAATTTAAAAGAAAAAAAGATAACATTATCACTAGTCCAATATCTTTATTCATTTTATTTTACGCATTATGTTTAGACTATTGTCCCTTCAAGTCCTTAGATGTGTCATAGTTGATAATCTGTAATTTTTCAATCAAACCCTTTATTCTCTCAACACCAGTTGACTGTATTCATTCCTCTATCCAAGCTAGAGGATTCCTTGTCTTAGTTGTCTTTTCTGACCTTATCTTTCTCTTTCCAATGAGCCAAATTATACAACCTCTTTTCAGATTACCTGCTTATCCCAGAGATTGACTACACAAACTGCCAAGTAACTATTCACTTAAGCAACACTTATCTGCTGTGTCTGGTAGAGGAAGAAAAGTCACCTCTTATTCATGGGAAGATACAAGAAAAATCACAAAAAAAAAACTAATGAGTTATCTTCCCTTGCTATGGACACTGGCATGAGAACTCTACCTTCATTGATTTATTCCTGGAATCTATTTTCCAACAATATGATCTAATGAAAAAAATAGCCTAAAAATTAAAGAAAATATTAAATCTGTAATACAAACAGGAAGTAAAATGAAAGATTTAAATTGTATTATAACAATTATTGCATATTTTTTTAACAAAGACAAATCAGTCAAAAAACTTGCCCAATATATACATTTTTTTTCCATATTAAACTTTTGAGCATAACAGGTAAGAAAGCCAATATCTGACAGAAGCAGAATCTTTCTCTTAATAATTCAAGAGAATCACAAGCTAACTCAATTGTTATTGTAATTTTTGGTGGGGGTGGGGTATTATCCATGTAATCTTCCTCAAAAATACTGAATATTTTTTGGGGACAAAGTTACAATCAAACCATAGAGTCCCTATCACAGTCAATAGTAATAGATATATATATATAATAAATGTTTTTCCTTGTTATTGCATGTGAGAATTATGAAAATTTATTTCACTTTTTGATATAGCAATACAAGCCAACATTAGTTTACCTGGTCATTAAAGAATCCATATCTAAGTTAATCAACTTCAAATTTACATTTTCAAGACTAACATGTAAGTTTAGACATAGGAAATTAGCATACATTTCAATGATTACTTTTATTTCAGTTATTAATTTCTTTAAATGCTATTTTATAATTTTTTTTTTATAAATATATTAACCATATCAAAAACTGTAGTATTTAATTTTAATGAGGACTTAAAAAAAACTTCTTACAAATATACAAGAAATTTTTCACAAATCTACACAAATATCTCGATTATCAGCACCATTTTCACACAGGAAAACAAAAAAGTTGTGAACCTCCAATATCCAATTCCTGAATTTTTGGAGGAATTTATGAAATAAGGAATTAGTTGCACATGGATTTACTTCAACTAGTTTCCTCATATTGGTTTTTCTTATTACATTTTGGCTATTGTACATTGCATCCTCCTGATGTGTCATATCTAATAACCTTCTAGAAATTCTTAATTGAACTCTTTACCTAATTCCCAGGTGTAAATTCTTCCTTACCTAACACCCGGGTGTAGATTCTTCTACTTTTGTCCATAGAAAAAGAGTATAATTTCTTGCACAACCCATTTCAGGAATTGAATTCATAATTTCCAATAAATTGATTTTCTCAACCAATATTGTTATTTCCTAAATTATGGATAGCAGAAATGAAGACATGTAAATATAGAGGATTTGGTTCCAAATTCCCCTAAGGTTACCAAGTATGACAGACATTTGAAAATGTTTAATAGTACAACAACCAAAAAATAACTGTCATGACCAACCAAGATGAGGAAACAAGTAAATCTGTTCATAATAACCCTAATATCTGCTTTCAATATATGGACACAAAGATATATGGCAGATAATGACCCACAAAGAGACACCAATTTTTATCTCCATTTTGTACAAACTGAGGAGGAACTGGAACAACAAGGGATAAATGGAAGTAAAGAATAAATTTTTTTTTTTTTTCTGTTAAAATTCTCCAAAAATTTTGCTGTATCTAGTTATTTAAATTGGCAGGCCTTGGTCAACCCTCTTTCACAAGGACCTCTTTTCCTAGAAGTGCGTGTCCTATGTCTCCATTTGTTATATTAGCAGAGTTCACTTTGTCATTATTAGTAACTGATGATGACTTGCTAAGTTCACTGTCTTTTTGTTGACCTGATTGTTCTGCATTTGTGTTAGCCTGAGTCTGCTGTCTCCGTAACATTTCCAAACGAAAACGTTCAATGTCCTCAGGGCTGTTAAAAAAAAAAAAAAAGAAAAAAAAAATTACATTTCTTTTTAATATCATTAAAAGTTATAAAAGTCATATACTAAAAAGATTTTATATTTTTAACATGTTTCTCTCAGACAAGAATGAGAATCTTACAGAGTATCTGTTTTATATGTAAAAATGAAAAACAAACCTAATAATTAAAATCCCACCAATGATCTGCAAGAATTTTTTTTTTTTTTTTTTAATTTTTGCATATTAAAAATTCTTACCTGATTTGCACAAATACAATGCCATTAATGACATTTAGTGTATCTAATACACTTTGTATGGAGGGTGTCTGAATCTGAAAAAAAAAAAAAAAAAAAATTTTTTTAAATATTTCAAATGTGTTCAGAAACATTCTTAACTCATTTAAAATTAGGCTTGATTTTACAAATTCTGAATGATTTTACTAGTAAAAGATTAGTGTTTGCAAAAGGTTATATTCTGGAACCTGTACATTGGCAGAGAGAGACAACCAAGAATTTATATAAAAATTATTTTCTTTCTAATCAGAACCTGTTTAAGTTTCACAGAAAAATATTCCTAAAAAAAACAAAAAACTGTACTTTTGCCTTTCTATGTGCTGTGCTACTTTGGAACATTGGTGATCATAGCTCTCCACAATTTCCTATCTTTTGTAGCACTTAATAGATTTTGTCTTATCTCTAAGACTTGCTCTGCCACCCAAGCTCAATAGGTAGCTAAGGCATTGTTTTTCTCTCTCTTGCCTTCAATCTGTCCTGTGATTGTCAAATTTTCCAAACAATCTTTCCTCATTATGTGCCCTAGAAATTTCAACTATCTCTTGATGATTTCTCTCAAACTTCATTGTTCACATGTTCAGTCCATGTTATGCACAGCATCCTTCTGTAGAACCATATTTCTGTTGCTTCAAGTCTCTTCTTCATCTGTGAGGAGATTGTCCAGCATTTACTACCATATAGACGGACTGATATTACATAACAGTTCAGTAATCTCTTCTTTGTTTCTGTTACTTCACATCTCTTCTTCATCTGTGAGGAGATTGTCCAGCATTCACTGTCAGAAGAGGACTGGTAGTACATACAGTACTCTTTCCTTTGTTTCTAACAAAATCTTTCTGTTAATACTTTGCTTAGATTTTGAAAACAACTTTAGCTATCCCAATGTACCTTCAAATTTTGGCGTCAGAGTTTGTCTAAGCTCAAATCTTTGCCCAAGTCAGTAAAAAATGTGTATCCTTGCAAGAATGTAAAATTTCAGTATACTCCATGACTAACCTTCAAAATCAAGCCATTTTAGAATGCATTCTTAACTAATATATGAAGAAATCTTATCAAGTCATTTGTGAATTCAGTGCTAGGAAAGTTGGTTCACTGAATCATTCTATAAATTTATTCTCACCAGAATCTATCTTGCACCTTTATAAGTCTACCATTCATCCATGCATTGAATATTGTTGCCAAATATGGTCTGGTGCTTCTGCAATGCATCTTGAGATTCTTTAAAAAATTCAAAAAAGAATTTGCCATCTTATTAGTCCTAATCTGGCATCTCTGCTTAAGTCAATATCCCATTTATGATATAGCTTCCCTCTGACTTTTCTATAAATATTTTCATGGCGATTGTTCTGATGAGTTTTCCTTTTTTGGTACCTTGACTTTATGAATTTAAGCATACTACTAGATTGGCAATTAGGTCTCATTAACCATTCTATTCTAATAGTTTCTTTCCCAATTTTCCTGCTTCTTAGTTTCCTGTCAACTACAATATTCTAAAATTTAAATGCAATGTCAATTGTCTTATGTCTCCTTGAATTCTATTTTTATTTTTTCTCTTCAAGGACATTTTCTCTGTTTCTCACACTCAGTAATCCCTTGCATCTTAGTGGCTTTATCACCTTCCTTGGGGTGAAATGATTAGAAAAAAATTGCTTTTTATTAAAAGCTATGTATACACATTATATAATTATAAATTATATTATAAACAAGGCACATTCACTTTGATAAGTTGCATAAGGACAGGAGATCAGAATTTGCAATTTTATGCATATGCAGTCATTCATCAAGCAATGCACAAAGGAATCATTCATAAATCGGTGGAAGCGCCCCCCCCCCACACACACACACACCTTTACTGCATATATTTAAATATCTGTAGTGTAGAATCTTTACCCTTGAAATGTTCTCCAGACATCTTAGCACTTTGGCTTATTTTACAGCATATCAGCCTCAATGGCTTATTTAATGTTGACAAGATTTTTATTGCTGATATTTTTTATCTATCTCAGTATATATTGATTTGGTTTGGTTTGTTTTACTGCATATCAACCTCAATGGGTTATTTAATGCAGACAAGATTTTTATTGCTGATAATATTTTTTATCTATCTCAGTATATATTGATTTGGTTTGGTTTGTTTTACGGCATATCAACCTCAATGGGTTATTTAATGCTGACAAGATTTTTATTGTTGTTAATTACTTTTTTTTTTTTTTTTTACAAAAATGTATTACTGGTAGTAAAACCTATTTTTATGCTTTCATAATGTTTTGACCCCAATTTGGGGTTAATTATTTTCCCATAGCTGGGACCCTAACAGGTGCTACCACCAGCAATTAAGAGGTGGTTCCACACTCAAAACCTGATCAGAGATCTTGCTGTCAGATGTAGTTTGTTGTCTTACCCAGGAAACAGATGTAATTTATCTGTGTATCCTTTAGGAGATGATGGCTGAATTTGACTCTTAGTCACTCAAAGGAATGTCCCCATTTAATTTAGGCAAGTGTTAAATTGAAAATAAAAGAATAGTTGTAGGCACTTATAATAATTGAAAATATATGGTATTATATTTAATTTCCTGAAAAGGAAAATTATATTTATAGAATTAAAACTTACCTGAAGTGATGCAAAGTTGATAGATTTATCACCTTTGCATATTTCATTCATTTTTTTCTGGAAGACAACTGCCTGTTGAGTCAAATGTTTCAAACATTCTGAGCTCTCCTTAGTTCGTTCATGGTCCTCTCCAAGCTGTGAATATGAAAATTTGATCACTTATTACACTGGCTTATTTAATCAAACTGGGGAAAAAATAATCTTGAGGAGCAACATAAATATTTTTTTTAGATTCATTCATTAATAATAAAAACAAAAGTAAGCTTTAGTAAGTAAATAATTACTAATATTAACTGAAAGTATTGGCTTCAATTCAGAGATATGAGATTCTATCTGAAAATTTCAAATACCTCAATATGTAAAGAAATTAAAACAAGTCTGTACAAAATTACCATATTTCCCTATATGCCAAGATATTTTCCCTGAAAAAATACCCTCAAATATCACCCTACATCTTAGCACTGAAAGGTCAAATTGTAGACAGGAGCTTGCCAACCCTTACAAACCTCAGTCATAAAATGAAAGCAATCACAAACCTCAGACATAAGAGATTACTATTATCATTATTATTCATATGTAATAAATAACATGTCTTAGTATCATTCCATAGATCTTTTTGTTTGTTTGTTGTTTTTTTTTCTATTGGTATTGCACAATAAAGCAATAAAGTTCTTTTGGGATCATAGGGCACAGATAAAGGGCACTGTAGTTCATTCCAACTAATGAAAATAAAAATAGTTGACACTTCCTCTCTATACAAACTTTTATTGTATTCCCTGTTTTACTAAGTTTGGCAATGTTAATAATACAAATGGATAGCTGATATTCATACAGTAATGTCTGTGTTCTTGAACAAAACTCTAAAACATCAAGTGGGAGTTGGTTATAAATTATTCTTATTCTATGTATTATTATTATAATAATAATAATAATAATGATAATAATGATGATAATAATGATGATAATAATGATAATAATAATGATGATAATAATAATGATAATAATGATAATAATGATGATGATAATGATAATAATAATGATAATAATAATGATAATAATAATAAGTCCAAAATGTGATTTGCTGTGGCAGAGAAAAATGACATCAACTTGGACTTGATAGTACAATAAACTATTAAGTACTCAAACAGCTTCCCCACCCCCGAGAGCATACCTAGCTAATTATAAAGGTGGGCTGGGCCTTACTACTTTTAACATCTTAGCATACAGGAAATACAGTAATACAAGATACAAATAAAATACTGAAAAGGGAGAGATTAAGTATTTTAATATGTAAAAAAGAAAAATAGATTTACTTACTACTTGTTTGTAAATAGCATAAGCTTCTTTTTCACTTTGCAAGGCAGATCTAAAATCACTTTGGCAAGAGCGAGTTCTTGCCATTAAGTGGTGTCCCATAGCAACCTTCAAACTCTTAACACCATAAAATCTGTAAAAATAAAAATAAAAATATTATATACCTGTTTTTTTTTAATTAGTAAGGAAATTCTGAAAGAAGTTTCTCAGTTAAACTTAATTTTTAAATTGATTGTCGATTGATTTGTTATCTACAGCTTATCAACCCTTTGCAGGTTATTTAAAGCCAGAAAACATTTTAGACTGTAAAAATTTTGGGGTGGAGAGATAATGATTTAGTGATGCAAGTCTTACTAAGTAACCCATACCTAGGGGGAGAAGAGGTGGATTCATACCTTTCCCAAGCATATTTGCACCTAAGTGCATATAATGAAGCCAACTGGAATTGGGACTCCACTCTTGGATTAACAATTCCAAGCCATTATGCATTAAACCACCTGTATATCCAATTTTACAGCACCTAATATTCCAAGCAGTCACCCATCTAGATACTGACCAGGCTCAATATTGCTCAACTTCAGTGATCATATGGGAACCAGTGCTTCAACATGTGGCTGTAAACCCTTTATACTACTTGTACATCCAAGCTTACAACACCTGATATTCCCAAGTTGTCACCCATCTAGATACTGACCAGGTTTGGCATTGCTCAACTTTGATGATCATACAGGAACCAGTGTTTCAATATGATGTGGCCACAAGACAATTATACCATCTACACATCCAAGCAGTCACCCATCTAAATACTGATCAGGCACAGCATTTTGCTCAACTTCAGTGATTCAATGTGATATGGTCATAAGCCCCTTTTCAAATTAAAAACATCTTCAAAAGAGTTGTATGTGTTTGATATACAAAGTTCCAAAGATTCCCAAAAAACTATGTGGAAAACTATCAATAAACAATGCAGCAAATGATTTTGATAAAGCAAAAGACATTTATTCAATAGTTTTCATTTTAAAAATTTAAAGTTGATTAAATGTTATCAAATCAAAAGAAAATGATTGAATATTCGAGGGAAAAAACACCTATGTACCATGTCTCTTCAGGACATTAGCAATCATGGCTCTCCACAATTTCCTGTCCTTTGTAACTCTTAATAAATTTTGTCTTTTTGTTATCTCTTAAACCTTGATCCATCATCCATTTACTCAAACCCAAATGGTAAGTTGTGTTTTCCTCCATCCCTTTTACTTTCAAATCTGTCCTGAAAGTGCCAAATTTTTCAAGCCGCCTTTTGTCATTATGTATCATAGGAATTTCAACTGTCTCTTCCTGTATAAGTGTCCTTAGTTTCATTTTCACTAAAACTGTCATTGCTCATATATTCAGTACGTGATATTCACAGCATCCTTCTGTAGAACAGCATCTGTTACTTCGTCTTCTTCATCTGTGAGAAAATTGTCCAGCATTCACTGCCATATAGGAGGACTGATATTACGTAACAGTTCAGTACTCTTTTCTTTCTTTCTCTTGCTTCAAATCTCTTCTTCATCTGTGCCATAAGGAAGGATTGACATTATGTAGAATAATTAAAATTTAATAGAAAAAAAACTCTGGATCAGCTTTTATTCTTCAACAGTTTCATTTAACATGGACAAAGGTGAAGAAAAAGAAATGAAAAACTATTCCGCATTTAATCTCCAAGAGCGGTGGATCTTGTATTGAAAAAAAAAATAATCTGCTGACTCTAGGACCAACAGATTAATACAAAATTATTTCAGCCAAGAGAAAATTCATCACAAATTCTTTACAATTTAATTTATAATTGGCAGAAAATAAAAGACTTGATGTTCTTAAATAGCCTCATCAGATCAAGACTCTCATATGGATGTCATGCATGGCATCCAACTCATTCAGAGATGTCTAAACTATCATCTGTATAGAACCAATTCAAGTTTTATTCTTAAATAGCCTCATCAGATCAAGACTCTCATATGGATGTCATGTATGGCATCCAACTCATTCGGAGATGTCTAAACTATCATCTCTATGGAACCAATTCAAGTTGTATTCTTAAATAGCCTCATCAGATCAAGACTCTCATATGGATGTCATGCATAGCACCAAACCCATTCAGAGATGTCTAAACTATCATCTGTATAGAACCAATTCAAGTTGTATTCTTAAATAGCCTCCTCAGATCAAGACTCTCATATGGATGTCATGCATGGCATCCAACTCATTCAGAGATGTCTAAACTATCATCTCTATAGAACCAATTCAAGTTGTATTCTTAAATAGCCTCATCAGATCAAGACTCTCATATGGATGTCATGCATAGCACCAAACCCATTCAGAGATGTCTAAACTATCATCTCTATAGAACCAATTCAAGTTGTATTCTTAAATAGCCTCATCATATCAAGACTCATAGCATCCAATTCTCTCAAAAATGTAAAAACGATCATGTTCTCAGAACAAGGATTAAAAAAGGCTACAAGTGATTGAATACTTTAACTCTTAAAAGATGACAATCCTTAAAATCCCAACAGGTACCACAAAATCAAAGAGCTTTACGAAATACCAAAACCATATTACTTAAAGACTTCCAACAGCAACAACAATGAAAATGTGTAGCATATATAACTATAAGAGACATACTACGTTAAACAAAAGCTAAGAAGGAAACTTCCATCAATGCTAAATTGAACAATAATAGTGGACTTGAGAAACCTATTTTCCTGAATAATTGTTTTAATAGAAAGATTTTATAAATTTCAATCAATACTAATACTAAGTATTTGGTCAATGAGTGCCAAATATTTCCTATATGTTTTATGTATAGAAACTATAAATTAAAAATTTAATTTATTTTAGCTATATCTTTTTCTTAGAAAATAATACTTAAAAAATAGTGTTTTTTATAGCCATATTAAAAAAAAATCTAGATGTCTTAAATTTTTCTTTTTTATACAATTTCAGAACATAAAAGTTAAAGTCTAAAAGGAAAAAAATTATGCAGCACTTATTTTGATTAACTGTGTTACTTAGAAGGATTACTTCGCTACTTGTAAAAACTGTCTAACTTGGTATAATATAAATGACAACTACAAAAGGACAACTTGATTATTTATGATTAAGTTGTTTAAATAATGCACTGAATATGGTTTGCGTCATATGGCAATAATTATAAGTAAAATCATGTACTAAAATAAGTAACCAAGTAATCGTTAAGTTCTCTGAATATTGTCTTGGATCTTTTCAAGAAGATAAAAATAGAGACTATCCTATTTGAATGAAGTCTGTCTACACCACAAATATATAGCACTAAATAATTCTTTTCTAAAGGCGTAACTGGAGAGAGATGGAACCAATGACTGAAAGAATTGCTTACAAGCCGTATATTTAAAAACTATATTTTCAGTATTGAATAACCTTCGGAATTGATATCCTGTTAAAAATGAACAGCATGTCAGGAGATATATAATGAATACATATTCTAATAAACTGTAGGAACCTTGGCCCTATACGTCAACGATTCTATGACATTTCTAGTCTAGAGGAACTTTTCAAGGAGATAAAAGTAGAGACTATCTTAGTTTACTTGAAGGAGGTTGGTCTATACCACAATTTAGAGTACTAAATAACTCTTTTCTAAAGGTGTAACTAGAGAGTGATGGAACCAATGACTGAAAGAATTGCTTACAAGCCATATATTTAAAAAATATTTGACATTAAATAACCTAATTGAGAGAGTTAAAACAAAGAAAAAAATATAAAAAAAAAATCAATTAATATTGGTATGAAAGAGAACAAAAGAGCTTATCTCCTAAAGGGAGACAATTGAAAAAAAAAAAAAACATCAAAATGGAGAACAAAAAATTAACTTTACTTACTTGGTATTTAACTGAAAGGCTTTTTCTAAGAAAGTTAAAGAAAGCTCATATTCTTCGGCAGCATGAAGAATCAGACCAATATTGTTCTGAAATTAAAAATTATAACAGGAATGAATTTAAAATAAACATTGTTTCCTAAAAGAAAAAAATATTTTTAAAATTAGAAATACTGCATATTACAAACCAGTTTCTCCGCATGAATAAAAATGTTTAAAAATTAGTTATAAAATAGTCTAACCTCAAACTTATTACTAAATTTTATCTGAATAAATAACTGTTTATTAGGTCTTAGATAAATCCCTTGTTTACACTATCAAAAATTTCAAAAGAATCCTGCCTATACAAAGAAATCCTACATGAATTAGAAATCTGTTAGGAAGATTATCCAAATTTTTTTGTTTTATTAAACTAACAAACTTCATACATTTCAGACTTATTTCTAATTTATTGTATATTTGAATGAATAAATTTGCCTAAATCAGTGCTTCTTAAACTTTTTCATTCATGACCACATTTTTAAATCATGAAATTTTTCATAGCCCCAAGTATTAACCAACTACACTGAAAATACATCCGTTGGCACTGCACTAGTTGCAACAACACTGCACATGCATTTTATTACCGCAATGCATGCACGGTACATCAAGTTAAATAATGAGCATTTGTGAAATAACAAACTGAAATTAAGGTGTTAAAATTTAATTTTCATGACCCCAGCATTTTGCTTTCTGACTACATTTGGGGTCATGACCATACTTTAAGCACTGGTCTAAATATGTTTTTCTATTGCTTTTATGTTTATTTTCAGTTGTGTAAAAAAAAAAAAAAAAAAAAGAAAAAGAAAAATTAATCAATGTAATATTTTCTGTTTATATATTATTTTTATAGATACAAATATCTAAGTAAATGCTCTGTTTGTAATAAACAGTATTAACAACATTTACTGGCGTTAATGTCAGAAATTTAATAGAAAATATGCATCCTTTGACAGGAATTGAACCTGTATCATACACGGATACATCATATAGCCTGACAAGCTATACCATTTAGCTACAGAGGAAGTGTCTGGTTAGCATGGTCAAATTACCGTTTTTAAACTACAAATTTCCCACGACATTTTCTATGAAAGTTCTGACATTCAGGACAGTAAATGTTAATACTGTTTATTAAAAACTGCATTTAAATATTTGTATGCATAAAAATAATGTATAAACAGAAAATATGTTAAAATAAATGTTGGACTTAGTCCATTTTATAATATACAGAATCATATAAAATTATCTACTTACATCAAATAAGGCTACTTCTGGATGATTCTCTCCATGGCAAAGAATTGCCAAATATCTGGCTCTGTACATAAGACGCAAGGCGTTTGATATTTGGTTGTTTGCAAAACAGTACAATGCTAAATGTGCCTGGAAAAAATAGGGTGAGAAAAACTTGTAATAAATATAGAAAGATTCAAAATTACTTTGGTCATAGAAGTAAATGACGATATTTTATTATAGCCTTGTTTATTAAAGCAAAATTAGTTCTTACAAAAAGATACTATTCAGTTGCAGAGATAAAAAAATATTTGAATTTTTCAATCATGTTTTATGTTTCATTCACCATTTTAAAAATGGTTTATATATATATATATATATATATATATGGGGGGGGGCATGTGCACATACATGTTCCATTTATTAAAAGCTTGTAAAAACTGATAAAATAAATTAACAATTGATGGAAAATAAGTTTGTTTATTTTTTTAAAGAAATTGCTTAAAAGAATAAAATGTTATTGTCCCTCAATAATAATTATTAGAATAATAATAATAATTATTAGAATAATAATAATAATTATTAGAATAATAATAATTATAATAATAATAATTATAATAATAATAATTATAATAATAACTAAGACTAACCAATTGTCCCAAACTAACATTCTATCCCTGGGGTAATATTTATCTAAAGACCTGATCAACAGCAATACCAATTTGGATACCAATTTAATCTGATTCAACATTGCAACTTCGGTTTCAATATTAATTTTGATTCATAGCATTATCCAAAATTAACATTTTCCTTTAACCAAGATATTCTTAGTGATTCTAAAGATTTATATTAATTCTCAAAGACAACCAAATGTAACAATGAAGTGGTTGAAAAACATTAGCGAAAACAATGTGAAAATGCAGATATTAGTTTGAAATCTTGGAATAAGGTACACTTGAAATGCTTTCTTAAAAATATTATCCTGAATGCTGCATTTTTTAAAAAAATCAAATTAAAATAACTTTTGTCTGGTATAAAATTTGTCAAGTGGAACATTCAAGAATGCATTGATTCATTTAATACAAAACATACAAGATACTAAGTTTGCATTTGGATAGACAATGTTTTTGTTCTTTGAACAAAAGTTTTCATGCAAGTGACAAATACATCAGTTTTTAAATAAAAAAAAAGACTTACATATTCTGTTATTGTATTTGGATGATCAATACCTAAAACTCTTTCACTCATAAGGACTGCTCTTTGTTGGTAGGAAAGGGCCTGCAAAAAAGGTTTTGAAAAGATCAAAATAAAACTTTCCCACTGAAAATTTGCAAGTTGTAAGCCATTTAAAAAAATTCTGAGTTTGTAAAAGTTGTTTTTTTTTTAAATACTGATTTTCAGTTATTGTATTTTGGTTAGTTTAATCCATTTCTTTTGCCTAAAAATTTTAACTATACTTGAGATATTAGAAAAAGTTATAGTAACAAAATTATTAACAGAACTTTTAACAAGTCAGCTTCATTAATGAATATGAATAAAGTTGGTT
>OZ038520.1:43868401-43888401 GCA_964036315.1 Acanthosepion esculentum
TGTTTTGTGTACTTATTTATTTTTACCCGAACTCACATAAGTCTGCCCAATATTGTTTTGGGGACAAATGTCTCATTAAATATTTACTATAAAATGTTTTCACACATCACCACCAAAGAGGTGATACCCACAACATAATAGAGACTAATTATAACCTAACACAATAGACTCCCACAACAGGTTAACCCAAGACTTGAGGTCAAGATTGTAGTGATTGGGACATCATCCTGTCGAGATTCTGTTCCACAAAGCAGCTATTCTTGGGAAGAAGCTGTCTGAATTGAATTTACTTCTTACTATTGCAATACGAAAGGAAAAGATAACCGTTAACCCTAGACTTGAAGAGGTCAAGTTTGTAGTGATTGGGAAAACATCCTGAATTGAGTGTGTTCCACAAAGCAGCAGTTCTTGGGAAGACGCTGTCCAAGTGGAATTTACTCCTTATTAATGGAATATGAAGGAAAATGGAGCCGATTCACCCTTGTATACATGCCATGGCAAGTCCGACCTGTAAAAGGTCAGGGTTGGTGGAACCAAGAAATGTAGCTTATCAGAACACATGTCATAGGAATAGCGATAGAGCTGTAAGAGGCTTGCAACATTTCATTCATGGGAAAGGGTTTGTAAGGTGGAAAACAATTCAGTTACAATGCTCTGTAGACACTTTTGAACTACAAAAAAATGAAGACTGGGCTTCTCCAACCCAGATATTGCAGCAATACTCCATTTTTGGCTTGATCTGACGCTGGTAAAGAAAGTATAGCAGGGGGAGTCAGGTACTTACTGGAACATTACTATGACCCAACCATTTTTCCAGCATATTTAACAATAGATCATTATATATATAAAGTTAAACCTAAAGAGCCAGACAAACATATCATGGTTTTACCTAAGCGGATCGTCAGGTAGTTGTCCCTGACGATCCACTTAGGTGAAACCATGGTAGGTTTGTCTGGGTCTTTAGGTTTAACTTAGATTTGCTCTACTTAGCATATCAAGCACTTTATTTAGTTATTTTACTTACTCATATCGGGGTTTTTTTTCTTTGGACTCTGAACTTGGATGCTAGACGATTATTTTCAGCTGATGTTCTTTCTTTTGTACCATTTTTTCCCTTTGTTATTAGTTTGTTTATTCACAAATCAAGGCCCCTAAGGTTTTCCAGATGAGTATAATTTCTTATAAGATTACAACTAGTAATGGGGGCAGAGATTGTTGGTTTACGACTTGGCCCGGCTAGACAATATGTTTCCGAACGCCGTCTCCACTTAACTTCAGGGAATCCTAAAATCCTTCTAATGTTATCTTATCTAAACTCTTCCTTTATCTCATTATAGCGAATTTAGCATTGGTTTTGAAACCGGCTGTCCTAGGCGTGCAGAGGTAGATGTGTATATATATATATATATAGATGTGTGTGTACATATGCGTTGTAGGGGTCTGGGCGGGAGTATAAGATTTTATCACCTATGGGGTGTGTGTGTCGTCAAGAAATGTACACTCTTCCGGTATATCTTTGAAAATACGCACCCTTTTCTCACTGAAACCCCTCTTTAAATCTTCCCTCTGTTAGATTTTAATGCCCTCTCCACCTTCAGACCTCCCTGTCTCTCTCGTCTGTTACCCCTCTATATAGATCACAGGTCCCCCCACACTCTCACACATACTCTCACCAATTTTTCCCGGAGTTGTTGTTCTGTTTTCTTTTTGAATCTGTAGGTCTGATGAATTGGATCGTTCTTACGATTCCAATGGAATAAATTATGACTATGGAATATTAGTGTTTAAGTCTTTTTATTATATCCTTACTCTGTCCTGGACATCGAGTTCTACCTGGATCATATCCTCTTGGAATTATTTTTATACATATATGTATGTGTATATTCACCACTAATATTGTCTATATATATATATATATATATATATATATATATATATATAACACAAAATTATACTTGGTCTGTGGGAAAGATTGAGATCCAATTATTTAATTAACTAGACATCAATATAAAGATGGATTTCACTCAAAGGTTTAATAAGTTGAAAAATATATGTTATATTTGATTTATAAGATCTATTATACAGAGTTACTAATAAGAGAGATAGAAACATATTCAATAATATATAAAAATCAAAATGTGCTTAGTATTAGTTTATTGTAAGACTACATCAAGTAATAAAGCTCATTACTCAAGAATAGTATGTTGGTGTTATGTATAGTGATCACCAATAGAGTTGTTGACACTAAAAAGACTGAGCAATCAAAATTCAGATTGCTTAAAAAAAAACAAAAAAAAAAAAACCTTGATACTGAAAATGCATTTTCAGAATCAAAAAGCTTGAAAGTGTTTTTTTTTGTTTTTTTTTAAAAAAAAAAAAAACATGAGAGTGCAAAGGTTACACTGCAACAAAAATTGGTACAAATTGTAAGAAGACTGAAATTTAAATATTGCACAATTTAGCTCCAATCTGACACCATAAGACCTTTGGTTGTCTCCAAAATTAAAGCATTGAACATAGATAACCTTTTAATGCTTTAATTTTGGAAATAACATGTAGCAATGTCAACTTTTGGCTATTAAGTAAATAAATGTAAAAAAAAAAAAAAGAAAAAAAGAAAAAAAAGAAGTATAGTGCTACATGATAGCTATGTTGAAAAGTAAAAATGTCATTTTAAAGAGATATTTTTTCACTTTAATACAAGTTTTATTATCCTATCAGATCCAAGACTAGTTTTATAAGATTGGAGGTGTGAATTATATAAAAAAAATGTAAGTAAATAAAAAAAAATAGAGATGTCAACTTAAACATGTACCCAATAAATATAAATTTTTTTTTAGTAATAAGAAACACATACCTTTCTAAAGTAAAGTGATAATATTTATGAATATCATCAACAATCTTTTTCCATAAACTCTTTGGACTCTCACTTAACCATTCAGTGTTATCTAAGAACAACAAAAAAAAAAAAAAAATAAGTTATTTTATAAGAAAAAAACTGTTTAATCATTTCACCTCAAGCAAGGCAATAAAGTCACTAAGATGCAAGGGTTTACTGAATGCGATTCAAAAAGACAAATTTAAATGTAATGTCAATTATCTTTGAAGATCAAAGTCATCCAGAAAGCAAAAAGATAGTTCCACAAGCAAGAAGCGCAGAAAAGAAACTTATATCTAGTAATTTCAAGTGCAAAATGATGAGACTGAGCTGCCAATCTAGTACTGCACTTAAATTCATAGTCAATCTACCAAAGGGGAAAGTTCATCAGAACCTTGCTCTCCAGTTTCCAAGTCTGATCCTTTATCCATTATACCACACATATCCAATCTTACAGCAGCTGGTATTTCCAAGTGGTTCTAGGTACCAATGTTGCTTAATTTTAGTGATCATATGGGAACCAATATTTCAACATTATATGGCCATAACCATTTGAAATTTCAAAAAGGATTCAGTAAATCTTGAAATATGAGAAGAATATGTGGAATATTCTTAAAATTTCAGGATTCAAAACTTTTCTGCTCTCCTTGTATTAACTTAAAGTTTTGCATTTGAAAAAGTTATATTTTCATCATTTGTTTAACAATATCTATTATATACAATAGATGTAGAAACATTTTGTCAAGAAATGTCCAGCCAAAAATAGTTAAGACAACAGAAAATATAACTTAATTTATTAAATGGTTGAATTATTGAAAAAAACAAAAATATATCAGGTTTATTCAGGCAGCTATTGATATATTAATTGTAATGAATTTCATTAAGGACTGAATTTCATTAAGGACTGAATATCATTAAGGACTGAATTTTGTCATTTAAAAGTCACGTCAAAGACATACCAGGGACATAAAGAATTCCTTTGTTTTTTCTTTTGTTTCGCTTCTTGGAGTTTCTTTGAAGCTAAAGAGAAAAAAAATTTTAAAAATCAGGCAATTCATTTTGTTATTAATACAAAAGAGGTACTAATTAGCTTAAAAATTATGCTTGAATATTTTGTTTTTTTGTTTGTTTTTTTTTGTTTGTTTTTTTAAATCCAATCACCCCGAGCAAGGCAATAGGGGGCTACTAGAAGTGAAAGAGAAGAAAAAGACTTTAGAAGGAATGAGAGACCAAATAATAGCATAAAATTTCAGAGTTTAGGTTAGTGATTCTCATAATATTGTCATGGCATGCATATCCTGAAAAATTAATTTCGGTTGAGGTGTGAATTTGTAAACAGTGACTATTTAAGCTAATATTGCACGATGCTTCGGCAGAATTGAGTCACTGTCAGTCACTGTGTGTTTATCTAAAAATAAACACACTAAAATTCACCTTCATCCCGTACCGTGCGCTGACGGCTTAGTGGGAGAAGTTCCGACTGATGCAAATTCAGTCGGGTTTCGATCCTAGCTAGAGGTAACTGGCCGTCTAGCCACACTGATGAGCTGTGAAACAGCGAAACAGTCTGTCTGTGGATGACAAATATATATATATATATATATATATATATATATATATATATGTGTGTGTATGTGTAAGTAGTAATAGTATAGCAATAGTATTTAATAAATGAGTAAATAGAAAACTTTTCTCAAATAATTCTTTTCATTATTATTCGATTATGTAATTTTAAATACTTTGTTTAATATTCATTTTTAAAAAGTATTTTTTAAATTTTTTATTTTTAAGAAGTATAGAGTTGAAGTAGACTTTAGAAGGAACTGGAAACCCAATCCTAAAGAGGAAACAAGGGATAAACCTTCTACTCCTGTTCAAAAGACTGGAGAGAAGTGTGAACCTATCTACTCCTATTGATAAAGAGAAAAAGTAATTCAATAGTAAATAAAAGTTCAGAGTTTTAGGAGGAGATGTTAGAAGTATAGAGTTGAAGTAGACTTTAGAAGGAACTGGAAACCCAATCCTAAAGAGGAAACAAGAGATAAACCTTCTACTCCTGTTCAAAAGATCAGAGAGATGTGTGTGTGTGTGTGTGTGTGTGTGAATTGTTAAAAAAAACATGCATCATATCAAAGTCTATCTGCAGTCCACACATACATGTAACCAAAATGTTTTACTTACATCTTCAATAGCAACCTGAGCACTTGGAGAGTGATAAGATCCCAAAAAGCAATTCATAAAATGGCTGATGGCAGATGTCAAATGCATCTGTGCTACACCTTCCATGTAGGTTTTGTAACTGTGTTTGGCTGCTAGGCATACAAGTTCCGTCACAGCTATTGTCTGTAATAAAAATTGTTAATGTGAAAAACTAAACATTATATTCATGAAAACAGCACAAGTCCCATAACACTGAGGGATGCAGGGGGCATCACATGTCCTGCAACAGCATCATATCAGGCCAGCTTGTCTAAAACAGAGGTCAACTCTTTCCAGGCTGATTTGAATTCAGAGTTTCCCTTCTCCTAGACTAGTTGCCAACCAAGGCCATAGTACCTGTTTTGTCCTGCTATTTACTTATACCTGGGGGGAGAGAAGAAGTGGACCCATACTTTTCCCAAGAGTACATAAACGAATATAACAAACCAGACTGGAATTGGAACTCTGCTCTCTGATTAACAATTCCGAGCCATTATCCATTACACCATCCACACATCCAAGCTTATATCACCTGGTATTCCCAAGTGGTCACCCATCTAGGTACTGACCAAGCTCGACATTGCTTAACTTCAATGACTGTATGGGAAGAAGTGTTTCAACATGTGGTCATACAATACCCTGTCTTATATTGCACATGTAGGAGAAGGAAAAGAGAAAAAGAAGGAAAAGAGAGAAAGAAGGGAAAAAAAAGAGAAAAAGAGAAAAAGAGAAAAAGAGAAAAAGAGAAAAAGAGAAAAAGAGAAAAAGAGAAAAAGAGAAAAAGAGAAAAAGAGAAAAAGAGAAAAAGAGAAAAAGAGAAAAAGAGAAAAAGAGAAAAGAGAAAAAGAGAAAAGAGAAAAAGAGAAAAGAGAAAAAGAGAAAAGAGAAAAAGAGAAAAAGAGAAAAAGAGAAAAAGAGAAAAGAGAAAAAGAGAAAAGAGAAAAAGAGAAAAGAGAAAAAGAGAAAAGAGAAAAAGAGAAAAGAGAAAAAGAGAAAAGAGAAAAAGAGAAAAGAGAAAAAAGAAAAGAGAAAAAAGAAAAGAGAAAAAAGAAAAGAGAAAAAAGAAAAGAGAAAAAAGAAAAGAAAGAAAAGAGAAAAAAGAAAAGAGAAAAAAGAAAAGAGAAAAAGAAAGAGAAAAGAAAGAGAAAAGAGAAAAAAGAAAAGAGAAAGAAAAGAGGAAAAAGAAAAAGAAGAGAGAAAAAGAAAAGAGAAAAAGAAGAGAGAAAAAGAAAAGAGAAAAAGAAAAGAAAAGAAAACAGAAAAACAAAGTTTCATCTACACTTCAGTGAGTATTTTTGTTTCATCCAGCTATACTGCAGTTCAGTATGCAGCAGAGAAATGTTTTTATCCCTTTTTCTTGGAAAACCTGTTTTGACAGGACAGTTGTTTTATTGATTAGGCCACAGAGGCCATGTATCTTTTTAGTTACATGCATTAGAAGTGTTGTTAATCAACTTAATTTTGTTATTTTTCTTTTTGGCTAGTATTTACTTGATACTAATTTGAGTTTATCCCTATGATTACTCTTCAGAAAATTAAAACAATGCAACAGAATAGAATCTTAAAATGTCTTGAAAGTGTACAAGTAAAAATTTGACCAAACTATAATAATTGCCATTTCCAATTTGAGCACTAGAATAAAGTGTAAAATTAATAAATGATATGGCCATAAAAAACTTTGGTTAAGGAGATGCAGAAAATTTCCTCAAAAATAAAAATAAGAACTAAAAAAAAAATTAAAAAAATAAACCTCCCACCTGTTGCACTCTCTACTGGAATATGTGTATGGAAATAGTAATGGTATAGCAATATTATTTAATAAATGAATAAACTGAAAATGAACACTTTTCTCAAATAGTTCTTTTCACTATTATTCAATTATGTAATTTTAAATACTTTGTTTTAATATGCCATTTTAAAAGAGTATTTTAAGTTGCAATAAAAATTGAAACATGAAAAAAATACTACTTGAAAGAAAAAAACAAAAATTCTGTAAGATAATCAAATATAGATGAATAAGTGAAAAGATGTAATTTCTTTAAATACTTACATAAAGATAAGAAATCTGTGGATATTTAGAAAATGTGTCAGCTACAAAACCCAAATATCGAATATTTATCCCCCTGAAAATAAAAAAATTTTACATTTTTCAGGTGAGCATTTGAAATTCATAATTCTAGTGGGATTAAAAAAATTTGTTATAAAAAATAAGATTATTTATTGTATGTATAAATAAACTGAAGATATCAAATGTCAGCACAACTTAGACTGGTCTGCTCAAAGAGGAGAGGAGGGGAGCAGGAGTGGGGAGGAGAGCAGAAGTGGGGAGGAGTGCGGGAATGGGGAGGAGTGCGGAAGTGGGGAGGAGAGCGGGAGTGGAGAGGGGGAGCGGGAGTGGGGAGGGGGGAAGGGAGCAAAAATAATTGGGGAGGGTTGGGAAAATTTTTATAGATTAGAATTCTTTAGACTTTCTTTAGGCTACAACACTTGTAATATTGATTATTTTAGGAGGGTCATGTTCATAATATGAGGACTGTGCCAAATCAGTCTTTGACTTTTACAAAGTTATCTGCATTTAGGTTTTATTCATGCCTTGAAAGGTTTTGTTTTCTGTCTATATCTCTGAGATGAGGTATTATAATTACTTATATTATTCAAACCAACACCTTTTCAGTAACTAGATTTGTGAGTTCAATACTAGGCTACAGCAGTGGTGAACCAAAAACTTAGAGTTGAGTAAAAGAGAAATAACGGAGACATCCTGAAGAGATATGTCACATGGAACTAGAACAATCTACCCTGGTAGATGAAATAAAGAGTTTGGTTCGAAATTCAAATCACCTAAAGAAGGCTAGAGCATACAACAGCCAAAATGTTGTGAATATGGCAATGAAAATGAGGATAACAGTCCAAACAATGTAAATAATATTTTGTTTTATTTGTTTTATTTTAACTGATGTTCACCCCTACACAAGAGCCCAAAAGCCACTCGAGGTAGCAAACTGCTTCAATAACCCTCTGTGTGAGCAATAACATTAAGTAAAATGTGCAATTTATGAGGATATGTGAAAAAGAATGGTTAACCCTAAACTTGAACAGGTTAAGACTGTAGTAGTCAGAGGAAGCATTCTTCGAGGAGTCAATTCCACAAGGTAGTCGTCCATGGGAAGAAGTTGTTTGAGGGGAACTTCTTACTAATAGAATATGAAGCAAATTAGAAGTTCACTACAGTGTAAATGGAATGCTGGGTCTGAGCTGTGAGGGTCAGAAGTAATGGAACTAATGAATGTAGCTCATCAGACCATTTGCCATGAAAATAACAATAGAGGCTTGAAATGTTTCATCTGTGGGGAAAGTTGTTGTAGAGTGGAAAATAACTCATCACCCACAATGCCATTTAGACACTTATGAAGTATCAAAACTAAAAAGTGAAAACCAGGTAGCTCCATCCTTGATATGACAGCAATACTCCATTTTGGGCCTAATCAAGCTCTTGTAAAAGGTAAAGGATCAGGATGAGTCAGGTACTTAATTGAATGATACAGGGAACCAACCATTTTCTTCAGCATCTTTAACAATGGATTGTATATACAAGTTCCACTCGAAGTCTGGACAAGCTTAAGTCCCAACAGGTGTACACAAGGCAAGAGGCTTTCTTGAGAACACCCATTCATTGCAATAGACAGAAACTTCAGGGCCTGCTCAGTGATTACTTTGCTTTTTGAGGTATTGACTGATCAGCCAGTCAACCCTACCACTTCTGAGCTGTTAGAGCTAGGTCAGAGGAGAGATCAGCTGCCAAGCTCTGGTCATCTAGAATTTTGGCAGTGGCTCCCATATACCATTGTATTATCTGCATAGATATCCACAAAAGATTGGCACATACTCTTAGTTGTTAATGGTCAGTCCTCCATGGCCCATTATCTGCCTATCTTTCTGGACCTATCCGTTAGGAGTGGCTTTATAATAGAGAAGACTCTTCCAGTGATTCCATAACTGGAGAACTTGAGCAGCAATCCTTTGTGCCACACCTTGTCAAATGCCTTTGAAATATCTAATGCTATGGTCCTTGAGGTGTAATTATTGCCTCACTAATTCTGTGAATGACGGTAGTTAGGACATAAGCAGTGGATTGGACTGATCGAAATCTGTAGTGCTTGTTGCTCAAGAGGTTGTTCTTATCTAGATGCTCAACAGCCTCCTTGTTGATTATAGCCTCAAAAAAAGAAAGACTTTATAACTGAGAAGACTTTTCCAGTGATTAGCTGAAGAGTTTGTGTAGACAATAAATACATCTTGAGAATGATTGCATTAGATATATAGAAGACTTTTGACAAGATGTGGCATAGAGGGTTGCTAATCTCTCCCTGATTCAGTGAGTGAGGACAGGATATCAACAGTGGACTAGGTCGATCAAAATATATAAGTTTGTATAAAAAACAGACTTATTTTACAAAAATATCTTTTAAAAACAAAGAGCAAGTAGATACATATTTTTGTTTTATTTTAGGAAAAAATTTTAAATAAGTAATTCTGATTAATTAATTAAAGTAGATTAATTAATTAAAGTAGATTAATTAATTAAAGTAGATTTAAAAAAATAATTGTCAAACAGATTTATACATTTTTAATTTGATAAAAAATTACATAAATTAAAAGTACAAAAAATTTGCAGATATCAGTGATATAAGCAGATTTTCAAGGCACAACATTTGTAAATAAAACTTAAGTGCAGATAACTCAGTAAAAATAAGGGACTGATTTAACACTGTATTGATATTATGAACAGGACCCCCACTTTAAATCAATTAAAAAAAGAAAATATATAAAAAAATTTTCAATTCTGCCAAGATATAAATGCATTATTCCCTGAGAATTTTTTTTTTTTTTTGAGGGGACCAGTCTATTTAAGTAGTGAACAAATGTTTTTACAAGTTTAACAATAAAACTTTTTTTTTTTTTAGTTTAAGTTATAATTTTACTATATAAGTAATCAAAAGGTTAGTACTTCTAAAGTAAAAACATAAAACATAAGAAAATGTTACATTCTGTCAATCAGTAAAATCTAATTGATCTAATTCTTTACTTTGTTTATTTTACTGCTACCAAGATTTGCATTTAGAAAAAGTTTAAGCCAAATTTCATTATGGAGAAAAAAAAATTGTCCATTTTATTCAAGATCTATTAAAACTTATAAAATTATTTACCGAACATGCATTGCATCAGTCAAAGATTGGCCATCAATCACAAAAGAATTGTGGTCTAAACAGTCATTAACCTGAAATTAAAATTTAAAAAAAATTCTAATTAATGAAACAGAATATACTGAAGTACTAAAGTATACATAAGATTTTCTATTTTCAATTTGAGAAAAGTAAATTTTAACTTCCAACCACCTTATTAGTAAACCAATTTAACAAGAGTATAATTTTATATCTTTGAAAATGCTATAATGAAGTTTGATAATTTACGGCAGCATTTGTGAAAAATAGTTTCCAAAACTTTTTTTTTTTTTTTTTTAGTTGTTAGCTTTGGTTTTTCTGATTTGATAAGCTTACATATAATTCACCGATCTGGATATAAGTTTTGAACATAGGTCCATAAACAGCTTAAGGACTATTGTTTCCTCAGATTGAGAATCTCCCTTCATAAGAACTATATATGATTTTTATGGTCACTATTATCTATTGAGGAGATTCAGATGTTCAGTATTGAAAATAGCAATTCTTAACTTCCAACTATCTGATAGGTAATCGAACTTAGCATGAGTATAATTTTATATCTTTGAAAATGCTAGGAAGTCTGATATCTGCTGAAGTTTCAATTTTGCTTTGCTATTATCAATATTTGATCTGCAGATATTACGTTTGAGAACTCTTTTTACAATACATATTTGTTAATTTGTCTATAGATTCCTTTATCTCTAAAAGATGTTTTCTTTATTATACAGGTGATTATTATCACTTGTGAATACTATCTATGAGCGCCTGATGAAAAATATCAGGTGTTTTTTTATCAAATGGTATAAGGTGGGGAAAATAGGATTGGCAGAGGATATTTTATATACTAATGAATTAATTTTATAGCCGAGTCACTTCAAATACCAATTATCCTAGAAAAATTGGTCTGTTTAATTTCTATTTTTACCTGGGTAAGGCTGAAACAAATATTAAATTAACTATGAGGGGGTACTGAAATGCTCCCAGGAAAGAAACCCTTCCCAAAATAAATTGGTTGGGTATATGAGAGTGGGTCAGGTTAAGAAGTTGCAATTTTTCATAAAAGAGAATTCAGCATTTTAAAAAAGATTAATGTCACTTAATTGTAAATCTCACTTTGTATCAA
Organism: Acanthosepion esculentum; assembly: GCA_964036315.1. Classification (NCBI taxonomy): domain Eukaryota; kingdom Metazoa; phylum Mollusca; class Cephalopoda; order Sepiida; family Sepiidae; genus Acanthosepion; species Acanthosepion esculentum. The sequence goes on from OZ038520.1 coordinate 43,879,824, forward strand.
AAGATTTTTTTTCTTAAAGCACCTACATAGCTTGCTTATGAATTTTGACTTTACATACAAAAATGTTTCCATCTTCAATTTAAACTTATCTTTGAGTTTTGATTTAATGGTACATCTTGAACTTTTATCACTCTGTAATGTGACTTCATTTGTGGTGCAAAAAGTTTACACTGATTCCTGAATTTGAATTTGTTTGAATTTCATAGTTGTGCTGTCATATCCTGCTAGGGCAATAGAAAACGACTTTGAGCAAAATTAACAATAAGGATACTACAATTGAGAGGCCTTGAAAAAGAACGCAATGGAAAGGAAGTAATATTAATAATGCAGAGTGCTAAAGGTTAAGTAGTGTAAATAAATAAATTAATTTCATTTCAGCACTTAACCATAACAGGATATGACAGCACAACTATGAAATTCAAATAAATTCAGATTCAGAGGCAGAATAAACATTTTGCACAGCAAATGAAGTTATGTACAGAGTGATAAAGGTCAATTATAGTAGATTATTTTATTTATAAACTTTACTTTTATAAATAACCGGATAAAAGTGCAGTTTGAAAATAGTTGAATAAAAACACAGTATAAATAATTCATGAAACAAATCAATTTAGTGCAAATAAATTTATGCTTCCAGACAAAGTTGCCTGCTGATCTTGGGTTTAGTAGGTTTTCCAGAGCATTGAGAGCCCTGTTCAGATGAAAATTTGTTCAAGATATTAATAAATTTATCTTCCCCACTTTTTATTACAGCAGTACACAAATATACTTGACCGACTTAACTGAACCATATTTGAAAAGCCATCCATGTTCATTATACATGCACAAAATTTTTAAAAAAAGTTAAAACATTAATTACAAATAAAGAATAAAACACAAATTTAATAATCCATAAAACAAAACTTATTGCAAATAAATTATAGCCTTCAGAAACAAATTCCCTGATAACACCAGGTTCAGCAGTTTTCACAGAGTTCCAAGAGCCCTGTTTTTTGTTTTTTTTAAAGTTGAAAAGAAAACAGATTAATGATTCTTAAATTATATAATTTGATATACTAGTGTGAAATCTATCAGATCGTTTAATTTCCAATTCATTAATAATGTGTAAGTAACAACCAGCATTATCAGCATGGAATGTAGAATTGGTAAACTAAATTCAAATTCTGACCCTGTCTGTTATGTGCTATAACCCATACAGAGCCATGATAGCATTCAACCCATACAGAGCCATGATAGCATTCAACCCATACAGAGCCATGATAGCATTCAACCCATACAGAGCCATGATAGCATTCAACCCATACAGAGCCATGATAGCATTCAACCCATACAGAGCCATGATAGCATTCAACCCATACAGAGCCATGATAGCATTCAACCCATACAGAGCCATGATAGCATTCAACCCATACAGAGCCATGATAGCATTCAACCCATACAGAGCCATGATAGCATTCAACCCATACAGAGCCATGATAGCATTCAACCCATACAGAGCCATGATAGCATTCAACCCATACAGAGCCATGATAGCATTCAAAAAAAGAATGAAATTATTTGTTTTAATAGAATAAACTAGTTTTTTTGGAAATGGTCTGCAACTGAAGACTGGAATTAATACTATGAATTCAAAATATGGTTAAGTGAACTTGAGAAATCAATGGCATACATAAGAGATCTTTCATGAATTGGTGATATTAAAGCCAAAACTCTGCAACAGATCACCAGAGAAGCACATGAATTACCACAAAAGAAATGCATATATTCATGCCATTGCAAAAGATGCTTCAATAATGGTTGGTGCCTTGAATCACTCCAGAAAATATCTAACTCTTGTTGCCATGCTGTCTTTACAAGGGTCAGATCACACATAGAATGGGGTATTGCTTCTATATATGGGCTGGTGTTGCACAGTTTTCACTGTCCAGCGTCAGAGTTCAAGAGTGATTACATGGCCATTCTAGGTGATGAATTATTTTCAACTTCAGACAGCTTCTTCCCCAGAACTGTTGCTCTGTGGAACAGACTCTTGAGTTTCTACAACTATCTTCATCATTTGGCAGAATGAGGAAGCCAAATCTAGCAATTTGTTTTTACAAAGGTGAACAAATGTCAATCAACCAGAGTGCTCCATTCATTTTACTGAAGAGCTTTGCATTAACACAGGTGGCTGTTGTTTGTAGAATAACCTTGTCATTCAAAAGTGCTCAATTGAAATATATATACACACACACACACCGAAACTAGCAATGTGAAGCTTATATCAGAGAAACTCAGCAATCACAAAGAATAAAAAATATATTTATGAGAATAAAGAAAAAATAATTATTGTTCACACACTGTATTAAAATTTGAATAAATGTAATCTTGCATTATTTACATTATTTGGACTGTTATCCTCATTGTTGCCATATTCACAACAGCCAAAACGTGAATATGTCAATGAAGATGAGGAGAAAAGTCTGAATAATGTAAATAATGCAAGTAATCATAATGCCTCATCTCAGAGATATAGACAGATAAATATAATCTATTTAAAATAAATTTTCAATCTTAAAATGTTGCTTATCACTGCAGTTTGTTAATCTTGCTCAAAACAAAAATTGTAAAATCATATCTGTCAGAATATTTCTTTCTTGAAAGAATTCTTGAAGCCCGTGGCCAAAGTATTTTTATCTAGGTTTTCTGCATGCCTAATGCATATTTTACCAACTACAAAATGTTTAAGAAGAACTATCAAGTATTTGAACAAAGAAATAATTATGTATTTTGTAATAAAACACTTACAAATGTGGGTATTTGGTGTAGTACAAGGAATTCTGCTGCATCTTTCACCAATTGCTTCTCCTTCTTAAATTGTTCACTCTGAAGAAAAAAAAAATGTATAAAAAATCTTTACCCTCTGTCACTTGCATTTAAATTTACTAAAGTGTAGGTTATTCTCACATGGCTTTCAACAAGATGTCATTAGAAGGCATGGTTAAAAAAAAAAAAAAAAAAAAAAGAAGAAATTAATAAAGAGACTATCTACTCTTTTCCTTCCCAGCATGCTTGAGTGACTATGCCAACTGGGACCTTCCCAGGCATGAGGATATCTTTCCCCTTAATTACAAATTTCACTTACACTCATCAACACAATTCATAACTTTCAATATATTCTTTCTTTTGTTTGCATACTAGTGTATATATATATATATATATATATATTATATATATTATATATATTATATATATATATATATATATATATATATATATATACACACACACACTAAAATCCCAAATCAGCTCATATGAGGAATAAGCTAATTTCAACCTAAGAAAAAAAAAAATTGTCAGTTTTATTCAACCCCGTATAGATTGAGTTCATGTTAGAATTCCAACACAAACTCAGTCTATACCAGGATTTAATAAGAGATGAATTTTTTTTTTTTTTCATTGGTTGAAATAAGCTTATTCCCCATATGAGGTGATCTTGGATTTTGTGTATTAATTTCTGCACTGTAATAAATACAGTGAGTTCTTTTTGTGGATCAGTTTTAATATTTTATATTACTAAAATCCAATTGGATTATATACCAATGGATTTATTATATATATATATATATATATATATATATATATATATATATATATATATATATAAATTCTGAAGAGTATAGAATCCAGGTAGAACTCAATGTCCAGCACAGAGTAAGAATATAATTTATTACATTGAGCCTTTTATATTATAACTATGGAATATTAGTATTTGAGCCTATATATAAAAAATGTTACCTTGCTAAAATAGTCTTCATTTCCTTACACCAGTCATTTACAAGTGCAAAATATTGTTGACATTGTTTTTACCCAAATTAAGAGTAGTGTATGCAACAGAAGAAAAAGTGGAAAGAAAACAAAACTAGCTTATTGAATCCCAATAAAAACAGATTATTTTAGAATATTAGACTTCAATTAGACTGGAATTAGATCTGATTCACACTACATGTCAGCTGAATTGATTGCTCGTTTCCCGGATGTCGGCCAGATGCGAGTGCCAAGAAAGCAAAACACAAAATAAAATAGATTCCTGTGCATAGGATCTGAGAATCACATCTGGTCCACAAAAATCCCCGCAATGAAAATAATACAATAGCCTATTGTAAACATTCCTGCCAGTGATAAAAAAAATCCCCAAAAAACACACAACACATAATATAACCCTGGGGACTATCAGATTTACTTAAAAGAAAGCTCTTTGTAACAACAAACACTTGCAGTCCAAAAGGAAACTTGTCAGCACCATTACTGCTATGATCGTCATTCACTGTCACCACCCTTCAATGCCTTACCTATCTACTCCAGGCCTCCCTACCATCACCACCATGGCCCTATCTCATTGGTACTACATTTGACCAGAATCCAGAGACATTATGATCAACCAACATAGCTTACTAGGCACAGGTATAGGTTTCAACCTTTAAGGCATGTGACACACCCCACCAAAAGGTAATCCACTCTAGACCTATACTCAGAATCCAACTGTGACCTTGGCCAACCAACTCAAGAAATTGGTCAACTCCTGGCCCTACTGACAACACCCTTACACCTAATTGCTTTCCTGACCAACAGCAACTGAAGAACAACATTAACAATTTTTGCCTAATTTCAAACATATGCATATATGTGTATTTAATGAATACACACTGGTGAAAATTTAATCCTTGTTTGTTCTTTTGCAACCAAACGCTTGTTAGGACAGACTCATTTTCTATACTGATACCTAGACTTATGAATTTAAGCACAGTACTAGATTGGAGGCAAGATCTCATAATTTTAAACTTGAAATGACTAGATGCAACCAAGTTCTATGCTAACAGTTTCTTCTCCTACACTTCTCACCTGTGGATCTCTTCTGGCTTCTCGCTTTTCCAATCAACTTTAATCTCCAAAAATTTAAATGCAATGTCAATTGTTATCTTCTGTCTTAATTACTCTTTTATTCTTACTATCCGTAGTGTATTTTTTTCTCTCACTCATTAGCCCATTGCTTCTTAGTAGCTTTAAGCTCTTGCTTAAAGTGAAATTATTAAAAAAAAAAAAAAAAAAAAAATTTTTTTTACTGTCCTGAAAATCCGACACAAATGAATTGATCACTCAGAATAAATTAACTTTAATTTTTGCATAAGGCAACATTTGCATAAAATAAGTGTACAAGATTACATTTTTCACAAATAAATTTCCTTTTAATGACTGCTTAAAATATATGAAAAATTTGGCTGCAGGTAGTTTTTTTTTTTTTTTTTGTTTTAAAAAAGAAACTTTCTGACCTCAGGGTTGGCATGTTTCACATGAGGCTGATAGACATCAGGATTGAATGCAATCAAGAATTCTGCAAGAAAATTATTTTAAAGTTAAAATAGAAAAGAAAATTATGTGATTTTAATATGCAAATCATAAATGTTTAAATTATGCACCTACTTCTGTACAAAAAAAATCTCATCTGAATTACTTGTTCTTTTTCACATAAAAATTAATTTTATAGTAAAGAAAGACAAATACAGATAATTTCATTAAAGATTATGACAAATGATCAAGTGGAAAATATACAAAGTTTCTATATTTTATTACCAAGTATTCAAATCTGAATGGTATTAGAAAAAAATGTATAAATACTAGATTTCAAAGTTTTGTTTCCTCACATTCAATCTAAAATAAAAATTTTAGAATCTATAATATTCACAATACAACTTAAATAAAAACTATATACAACTTACATTTTTATGGCTTGAGTTAAATTATTTATTAATTTTGTCCAAGACCATAAGACACTACAAAACCAAAACATTAACCTAAATTTTTATGTTCTTAAATAGCCTCATCAGATCAAGTCTCTCATATGGATGTCATGCATGGTATCCAATTAATTAAGAGACGTCTAAACTATCATCTCTACAGAACCAATTCAAGTTGTATTCTTAAATAGCCATATCAGATCAAGACTCTCATATGGATATCATACATGGCATGCAATGCGTTCAAAAATGTTGGAAGTAGCCGTTATGTAAAACCATTTTTCCAGAGCAATGATAGAAAATGCATCCAAGCAAATAAACCCAGTTGGTCTTTAAGACCCTTCATCATATCTCATGGAATGCCACTAAAGAATCAAAAATAACTTCACCAAATAACAAAAACAATATCAATTAAAGGCTCAACAGCAGCAGCAGCATCAACTTAAGTGGATAGTGTATATAACAAAGATCGGGAAAGAACTGATATTACATTTAAGACTTCAAAATTCTACCGCATAATTATCTTACAGAGGTCAAGGCAATTCACACACATATAGAGGTATCTAAATTGGATCAATTATAATTTAAGTAGTAATGAATATTTTACTGACTAAATATTCTATTAAAAAAAAATTTTTTTTAAATTAATTTTTAACAACCAAATTTGTTTTTTGTTTTAGTATTTGATGGATTCATTTCTTATGGCTTAATTCCTTGCAGGTTATTTAACCCTTTGCCTGTCCTAGGAATCGTGTGATGCACAGAACATTTGATTTCCATGTACATGCATCATGTGGTGCACACAAGTCATGATTTTAAGAGAATGGTAAAACTAAAGACACTCAAGAAAAGCTACTAAAGCTACTACTATTGAGCAGGATGTCCGAGGAAAGGCCTAATCAAATATGTTGTGCATCATATATGACCGCAGGACACTTGCCCGTATGCAGATTTATAGGTATTGCAAGGCAACTCGGCTTATTTGGCAAATAAAATGTGCTGATATATAGTGATGCACAGAGCATAGTGTAAAATTAGGATTTGTACATTTTTATTATGTGAAACACTATATATCAGCACATTCTATTCACTGAATAAGCTGAATTGCCTTGCAATAGCTATAAATCTGAAAACAAGCATAAACGTTTAGATAGTTCACATCGAAATTCCCTGGATAGGCAATGGGTTAAAAAGCAAAGAATATTTTTACATTGTAAGAATTTTTTTTTTTTAGAAAATGATTTAGTGATACAATTCTTACTAATCTAATTAACCCATAGCTGAGGGAGAAAAGGTGGGTTCATACCTTTCCCTCAAAGGTAAGTGAATATAATGAACCCAAATGGTATTGGAATTTGGCCCTCCAATTAACAATTCCAAGTCATTATTCATTACACCATCCACACACCCAAGCTAACAGCACCTGACATTCCCATGCAGTCACCCATCTAGGTACTGACTTGGCTCTCCGCTTAACAATTCTGAGCCATTATCAATTGCACCACCCACACATCCAAGCTAACAGCACCTGGTGTTTTCAAGTGATCACTCTTCTAGGATTTTACCAGGCTTGACTTAACGTCAGTGATTGTACAGAAAGTAGTGTTTAATTGTGATGTGACTGTAAGCTCCTTTTGTTCTAGTAAGGAGGTGTAATTAGGGAATATACAGACAAACCTCTCATCTACAGACCCACACACACAACAGACTTCGGATGCAATGGACAAAATCTGCAGGTAAAAAAAAAAAAAAAAAAAAAAAAAAAAACTTCCAAATCATCTGCCGTGTATTTCAAAATTTTCGTGCTTAGCAGTACAAGTCATTAATTCTCCAAGTGACCGCTTGGCAGTGGGCCTTTCAATTGTAAACAAAGACAGAAAGTACGATACATTAGCATGTGTGTGAGAAAGTAGCTGTAAGAAATCTATTATTTTTGTTATTTGGATTAATATATCTATATTAACTATATATTTATTTATGCCATATATACATGTTTATAGTATTTACATTATGACCATAACTAGTAGTAGTTACTATAGTGGTTTTATAACTCAAAAATAATCCCTTCCCATCTATGGACAATCAGCTTTAATGAACCCCACCCTTCCATTGATGTGAGGTTTGTCTGTATACCAAACAACTTCATTAAATAGTGTACTTATTGAATAGAAAGTTCAATAGCTCCATCAAACCACAAAGTCAGATATGTCTGTTGAAAATCCAAACAGTGAATAGTTTAAAACCTTGCCAGGTATACAAGGAGGAAATGAGAGCTCTAGTCTGATTGATCTTTTCCTAGACTATGCTTTGTAGATATACTAATACATATGTGTAGAAAGTATTTAAATATTCTGTACAGCTTCACAAACAAATCTAATACAAAATCAAACTTGTTTTCCCTGATGTATTGATAGATGAGATTATGCTGATGACAGATATTCATAGTTGATATAAAGATGATCTTGAAGAAAAACTCATATGTTATCCAAAAATGTCTAAACTATTATTTACATACAACTATTTTCTCTGATCAATGATTTAAAAATGGTTTCAAATGAAAGAATCATTTATTTCTTAAAGACAATCCTACACAAGACTATGAACTGGCACTTCAAAATCATAAAGAACTTTACCAAATAACAAACACCACATCACTTGAAGACTTCCAACAGCAACAAAAATGGGCAGCACATAACTAGAAGGAAAAATAATGATATAATCAAAATGTTGACTTTCCACACTACCTTAAACAAAAGGTTAGGAAAGAAACACCAGTCAATACTAGAAAGAGCAATTACAGTGGA
>OZ038520.1:43890901-43993401 GCA_964036315.1 Acanthosepion esculentum
GCGAGCGAGAGAGAGAGAAGAGAGAGCGAGCGAGAGAGAGAGAAGAGAGAGCGAGCGAGAGAGAGAGAAGAGAGAGCGAGCGAGAGAGAGAGAAGAGAGAGCGAGCGAGAGAGAGAGAAGAGAGAGCGAGCGAGAGAGAGAGAAGAGAGAGCGAGCGAGAGAGAGAGAAGAGAGAGCGAGCGAGAGAGAGAGAAGAGAGAGCGAGCGAGAGAGAGAGAAGAGAGAGCGAGCGAGAGAGAGAGAAGAGAGAGCGAGCGAGAGAGAGAGAAGAGAGAGCGAGCGAGAGAGAGAGAAGAGAGAGCGAGCGAGAGAGAGAGAAGAGAGAGCGAGCGAGAGAGAGAGAAGAGAGAGCGAGCGAGAGAGAGAGAAGAGAGAGCGAGCGAGAGAGAGAGAAGAGAGAGCGAGCGAGAGAGAGAGAAGAGAGAGCGAGCGAGAGAGAGAGAAGAGAGAGCGAGCGAGAGAGAGAGAAGAGAGAGCGAGCGAGAGAGAGAGAAGAGAGAGCGAGCGAGAGAGAGAGAAGAGAGAGCGAGCGAGAGTGAGAGAAGAGAGAGCGAGCGAGAGTGAGAGAAGAGAGAGCGAGCGGAGAGAGAGAGAAGAGAGAGCGAGCGGAGAGAGAGAGAAGAGAGAGCGAGCGGAGAGAGAGAGAAGAGAGAGCGAGCGGAGAGAGAGAGAAGAGAGAGCGAGCGGAGAGAGAGAGAAGAGAGAGCGAGCGGAGAGAGAGAGAAGAGAGAGCGAGCGGAGAGAGAGAGAAGAGAGAGCGAGCGGAGAGAGAGAGAAGAGAGAGCGAGCGGAGAGAGAGAGAAGAGAGAGAGAGCGAAGAGAGAGAGAAGAGAGAGAGAGCGAAGAGAGAGATAAGAGAGAGCGAAGAGAGAGATAAGAGAGAGCGAAGAGAGAGATAAGAGAGAGCGAAGAGAGAGATAAGAGAGAGCGAAGAGAGAGATAAGAGAGAGCGAAGAGAGAGATAAGAGAGAGCGAAGAGAGAGATAAGAGAGAGCGAAGAGAGAGATAAGAGAGAGCGAAGAGAGAGATAAGAGAGAGCGAAGAGAGAGATAAGAGAGAGCGAAGAGAGAGATAAGAGAGAGCGAAGAGAGAGATAAGAGAGAGCGAAGAGAGAGATAAGAGAGAGCGAAGAGAGAGATAAGAGAGAGCGAAGAGAGAGATAAGAGAGAGCGAAGAGAGAGATAAGAGAGAGCGAAGAGAGAGATAAGAGAGAGCGAAGAGAGAGATAAGAGAGAGCGAAGAGAGAGATAAGAGAGAGCGAAGAGAGAGATAAGAGAGAGCGAAGAGAGAGATAAGAGAGAGCGAAGAGAGAGAGAGAGAGCGAAGAGAGAGAGAGAGAGCGAAGAGAGAGAGAGAGAGAGAGAGCGAAGAGAGAGAGAGAGAGAGAGAGCGAAGAGATAGAGAGAGAGAGAGCGAAGAGATAGAGAGAGAGAGAGAGAAGAGATAGAGAGAGAGAGAAGAGATAGAGAGAGAGAGAAGAGATAGAGAGAGAGAGAAGAGATAGAGAGAGAGAGAAGAGATAGAGAGAGAGAGAAGAGATAGAGAGATAGAGAGAGAAGAGATAGAGAGAAGAGATAGAGAGAGAGAGAGAGAAGAGATAGAGAGAGAGAGAGAGAAGAGAGAGAGAGAGAGAGAAGAGAGAGAGAGAGAGAGAAGAGAGAGATTTCCAGCCAACTTTAATCTTCAAAAATTTAAATGCAATGTCAATTGTTATCTTTTATTGTTCTCTTTAGTTTCCCCACCTTATAGTCAGTCAGTGAAAATGGAATAAATTAAGTATTAATTTACATACTATTGTTTCAAGTAGTCATGACAAATGTTTTCCAGAAGCAATAATTAATCTTAAAATATAGAGAGAAACTAATTAAATGAGAAAAATCAAATCTAAGAAATTACATGTAAACTTGCTCCCCATTTTTAGTAAACTTGAATTTTGCAACAATTAGAATATAGAGACTAAAAGTTTTTGTTTTCTGAAGAAATCAAGTCAAAATTGTTGAAGTTAGGATCTGCAGCTAATAACAAGTATGACAAATTGACACAATTTAATCAGACCTGCCTTTTATTTTTTTCAGCTCATGCCAATGTCCATTAATTGTTAGAAATGCAGCGTGTCCCATAAGTTAAATATGTAGTGTAACCTGGATATAAGAGAGTTGTCGGGACCGGAGAAGAAGTCTTTTATATCCGGGTTTCTCTTATATCCGGGTTTGGTCTATTTTGTTTAGGTAAGTATGGCTCTAATTTGGGACCAGAGAAAACTGCTCTTATATCCGGGTTTATCTTATATCCAGGTTACACTGTATTAAAAAAAATTTTTTTTTTTTTTTTAAAGAAATAAGATTAATGTTGGAAAATTATTCCTGAAAAATATTCTCAAATGAACAAAAAACCAAAATCTTGGAATTTTATTTTGGATTTAATCAAACCAGATAAATTCATGAAATTCCAAAATTTTATGGCCACCACATTCTCCAGATTATTTTCTTTGACGGATACGGATATCTTCAGGAAGATGTATACATCAATAAACCACAGACAAACAACCCAAGGATAACATCTGTACAGAAATTTAAGGGTTGCAGTCCAAGTTACTAAAAATGTTTAAGGGTAAAAGCTATAAAAATAAATGTGTGCGAGTAAGTTAGAAAATGGAAAATATTTGGTATGTATAATTTTTTATGATTAAATGGGAATACATTTCTAGTGATTGAAATTTCATTCTGTATAAAACTATTTTTGAATAATAAAAACATTGAAATTGCTAAGGTTTTAAATCCCAAGATGACTTCTGGGACACCCTGTACATATCAAGTGAATAACTACCTTCTTTGAATTTTTTAATACACCACAAATACTAAGTACTTACATGTTTCACTATCAGTTCCGGTCAAAGTTTCAACAATTTTCTTGGCTTCATCAGTGGCAATGTCTTCTGCTTTAACTTCTGAGGGAATATCTGTGTTTGTAAGTCCATTGGTCTGTAAGAAATGATCAAGACAAATTTTTACATGCAGCAGACTGAGATTAAATAATTCTGCAACTACCCACCCATATATGGTAAGTATTGTTAATCCATACTTAAAAAAAATTGAATTAACCTAATGTTAATATTTAAATCCATGCCAAATAAAATAGATTTGTTTAGAATTTATACAGAATTTTAACAACTGGCCAAAGTAAATAATCTTGTATCCTTAGTTTATTGTTTCATAGCATTCTTTACTTCAGGGCATCTCATTGTAACTGAGGGGCCAGAACTGAAGACCTATTTCAAATCTTGTCATCCCACAGCAGATATTGTTCACTCAAGTTTTAAAAATTGTTCTTTTGAATGCTTGTGATGTAATTAAAAAAAGATTTACTCACTTGTTTATCTTCAGACTTTTCTTTATCTTTTGTTTGTGCCGACAATCGAAGTGACTGAAACTGGAGGGCTGCACTGCGTATATACATCATATAGCGGTTTCTAGGAAAAAAATAAAAAGCTAGCAATTAAGTGATAAATGAATGCATTATAAATATATCTATAGTGTCCCATAATTTAACATTTCCAATCAATGTAGAAAAATTTAAAGATTACAGCTCTTAATAAAAATTAAAAATGTTGAGGTTTCGTAAAGAGGAAACTAAATGTTGTATCCTTAAAGACGTTACAGACAGACAAATGTGGTACTCGAGTGAAGGAAAAGCAACATGCATGTATATTAAAAGGAAGAGAGATTTATTGTAAAAGAGAATACACTACTGAAAAACAGAGAATCAGGTGGCAGACTAGTAGTTCTCTAAGCAAAGTCACTATATATAGCTAATAATAAAGTCAGACTACATAGGCGATAGGGAGTGTGGGACATTCCATTACAACACTAAATTAGAACCCCCCCAATACAATTTTCTCCATCTGCAGCAGATATATACAACTCACAACTGAAGAATTTCAGTTATAGTGCATTTTCATTGGCCGATGAGGCATCCCCATGAAGGACCTGACCTTGCTGGGAGATAAATGTTTTTCTTTTTTCATTGAATTACCATATCTAGAATGATTGCTAATCCAGTTTGTCCTGCTATTTAATCCATAGCTGGAGGGTAGGAGAGATGGATTTATGATTTACCATTTACTTTAAGACTACATTTTCCTCATCAGGCCTTCTTTTTATTATGTTGGTAAATAAGAGTCAACCACTATGTGGATTGTACCTTCCAACTCCATGTATGATCGGTTATATTCTGCTATCAAGAAAGTAGACAATCCTTCAAACTTGAGGATATTTGCAGATCAAAGATTTTATCCACAAATCCAGGACAAATAATGATGAAAACAGAATTTTGACTAGGAATATTGTTTATAGAGTTACTCAAATCAATAAGATAAAAGTTAAATATTTTCTTTCAGCTCCAATGTTAATTATATTCCACTATGAGCAAAGTGGATGATCCAACTTACTTGAGGATATTTTCAGATTTAAGAGATTTTGTCTACAAAACCAGATCATAATGATGAAAACAGAATTTTGACTAAGAATATTGTTTATAGAGTTACTTAAGTCAATAAGGTAAAGTTAAATACTTTCTAATTCATTCAAAGACAGGTGGTTGTTGTTTGGTGGCCGGAAAGTGTAGTGTAAATAAGTCTATTAAGAATTATTTACTTATTTATCTGTGACATTCCTGTGACTTTTCCATATTTTTTTCCCTTGATTATGCATTTATACAGAATAGTTTCTAATAAACATTTTACACAGACAATTTAGATTTAAAATTAGATCATCATACCATCAGTGAAACATGGCAAGACTAATTTCTTGACAAAAAACTTTTTTTTAAAACTCTAAAGAAATGGGCTTTTCAAAATTTGATAAAATTTTTTATTATAAAATCTTCGTAAAAATAATTTCAGGTCTGCCATTGAATGAAATATGCCTGCACACATGCAAACATACAGACATGCACAATTTGAATGAAATTTAAAATGGACATCTGTGTTGTGAAAATTAATTTCCCTTCCTCTCTGGCAACAATATCTGGATAACTCTTTGAAGCCAGGCTTCTGATTTAGTTTGAATTTAAATGGAATATATTTTCTAAAGTTCAATTTGAAAAATTGAGTTCTGCAAATATTCATATAACCTGGGCTTGGATTTTAGATCTATGCTAACTATAAGTCTAGAAATTTGATCACCAATATTTACTTTTGTTTATTTCCCTTTACAAAGATAAAATTAAAAAATAAATTATCAGATTTAAAAGGTTTCCAATTGAAATATAAATAACACTTACTCTGTGAAAGCTTCAATTAGTTCCTGACGCAAACAAGCTAATTTGTGTCGATGATTGCGAGGGAAATCAAAACTTTTCACTTCTTTTCTCAGCTCATTCGCAACAGCTTTAAAAATAAAAAAAAACATACAGAATATAAACAAAACAAAAAAAAATAAAATTGATTTATAAAAATTTTATTTTTTTATTTTATCCTTTGTACAATAATTTTTAATTGTCTATGTTGTTTTTTTTTTTGTACATGTTCTTTTGAGAAAAGTGTATTTTTAAGAAGATCACATGGTTTGTGTAATAATTTGTTATACTTGTATATCTTTTTTGGCTCAGTGGTTAAAATGTCAAAATTTGTGAAGGACCCATTTCAATTTTATGGAAAATAATTTTTTCATATTTTTTGGCCAATGAGACACGGTCTCAAGCCATTGTGAAAAATTAGGAGACTTCAGTAAGCCTCTTTTTTTTGCATAGATAGAACTCCAGTTAGTAGATAACAGGAAGAATGCATTTGACATAAAGGAGGAGAAGGCATTTTTTTTTTACATTTAGAAGAAAGCATCTAGATATTCAGGTATGAAAGCTGAGAATTACTAAAAAAATAAATAAATGATGTTCTGAAGTAAAAATTCTCCTGCAGTTGGGCAACAAAGAATGAAGGTAAAAAAAAAGGTGCTTGCACATTTGTTTTACTGCCTTCTAGAATGTGTTTTTATCTCTTCACCATTTTCAAAATTGAATCCTTGTGTCTTTATCTAAATTGTAATCCGTTCATTTACCAAATTTTTTTTTTTTTTGCAATATATATGCAAATTTTTATCCTGCCTTAATTATTTGTAAGGTGCACAAAAAAAGTTTTTGTGAAAGAGTATCATGTAAATTTTTTGTATTTTTTTTTTATATATACTAAGTTTTTCCTTTAAAATTGTACACAAGGGTTTGAGTTTTGATTGTGCCTTATACAACTTTCTATTCCTAGCAAAATTTTTGTGCTTGGTGCAAGAATTTAGATTTTGTAGGGAGTTAAAATCTTTATAGATTATCCTAATATTAAATGTCCTAAACTTTAATGAATAATTCCTACCGAGTGTAATATACAATTTGGAAAGAGACTAATTTATAGACCATGCATTTAAAATATCACTGCAGAAATAAAGCTTTTATTACAGAAATAAGACAAAATTAAGATAAAAATTGACAATTTTCAAAGTCTTAAAATAACATTAGAAATATCTCACCAGGTAAGAAGTTAACATCAGGAGGAAACGTCCGCAAAAGGTCAAGAACATAATGACGCTGATCATTACCCACAATACCCTGCAATACAATGTTTATTTTAAACAAATATTCAAAAATGATTGCAATTGTTAGAAAGTTTTAATAGTGAGATACAATAAAAATAGAAGTCAATGAACAATTTAATTAATCAGTTCCTTTATATTTTAGACATTCAAAAGGTATCTATGATTCATTGATTAATCTTGGTATTATATAAATATCTTTTTTTTGCCCAATATCTTTGTTAAAAATTTTCTGTGTTTAATATAACAGTGAAATGGAAATTTCTCTTGAAAGAAAAAGATTAGAAACAGAAAAACAAAGATGGCAATGACAAAGTCTATTTCAAAACCAAGTATGAAGCAAGATGATCGCTTAAAAGGTATCTGAGTACCACACATGTAAAGACTTGAGAAAATAAGACTGCAATCTAAGGAATGTAGGTGTGAATTAAATGGCTCTATTAAAATGACTAAGGAAAGTAATTACTCATAAACTTACAAGTTTTTATATTTTAACTTCCTGTGTTCATTTACCTCCCTTCCCTCTACAGATGGGACAGGAATTATATAAGTAAATATACATCGATAGTTATTATATGGTTTGATTTGATAAAATAAAGAGATTCAAAATACGTTTCAGCTAATATTTGTTTTTCAAAAATTGAATTAAAAAGAAAAAAAAAACCACACATACTTTCTAAATTTTCATAAAATGTTAAAAAAATAAATGCTGTATACAGACAAATTAACCAATATAAAATTGGTGACATTGTCTCCCTCAACAGCAGGTAAAAATTTAACATCTAAGTTATTTTGGAGTTACTGTACTTGTGTATAAGTTGTGTTAATGTATAGCGCAATGCCTGAAATTTTACACCCCCACCAGAAGATTTTTTTATCTGTGTATAGTGAGCCCACCATTTTTTGCAGAAAATCTGATAAAAAAAACTCACATTATACTCAAGTATACACAGTAACATATAAAACTAAAATTGAAAGCAGTTTAGTATATTTAAAAACATAATAAATCACACAGGAAGAAATTGGATTTTTTTTTTTTGCAGCACATCTTAAATGTGCATGATGAGAAATTAAAAAAATGATTTTTATGGAAAGACTTTCTAATAATCATAACTATGCTTATATTTTTATCAGGATAGGAAAGAAACCATCAAATACTAACTGACCTTACATTCCACAGAAGAGTAGAGTTCTATTTCTTCACCTTTGGAATTTATTACCCTAGTAAAATAAAAAAAAATAATCTCAAAGTCATATTTACAACAAAAAGAGAAAAGCTTAATTCTAAAGATTCTTAAAGTCAAGTAGATATTTAGATTTTATACCATCAAAAATTAGACCATATTTTCAAAAAAGATTTTTTTTTTCTGTTTATAGATATAGATATGAAATTTGAAGGATAGAAACATTAAATATTTTTTTGTTTAGATGAGTGTTCATGAACATTCCATTTGAAAGATTACAATAAGAATTTGTTTTAAAAAGGTTAATTTTATCGAGTCAGATAAATGTTTGTTATTACAATTTTCATTTAATTAATTCACTTATTAATTTTTCAATTATACAGGTTCAATGCTAATTTTTATATACTAACCAGAACAGCCAAAATTAGATATAGCCTTGATTTAAATATTTTATCACAATATAAAATGTTTTATATAAACATTGTGTCATTTTTAAACTATCAAAATAAAGCCATATGCATAAATCATATCAAAGGAATATATAGATATTTTTACAATATTTAAAAAGATAACTGCATGGAAATATGCTTCAGATTATTTCTTAAGGTATAATGATAAAATAATTAAGTAGGCATTACAATTGATAGCATTGTATCATCTTGTCAGGTACGGAAATCTGTCAATGACAAAGTTTACTGTAAATAACTAGTGATCATTTAAATTTCAAGAAGTGACTATTCTATGTTATAATTGATAACTTATGTTAATAGCACAACAAAAGATATGAATGAAACAGAAAAATGGTTCCAAAATTTCCTTTTATTGGTTTTAAAGCAAAGCTTATAAATTTAAAGCTATTTTTATAAGTTTTATAAAAATGTATTTTGCAAGAAAATTCATGTATTATTTTTCTCTTCAATTTATTCATAAGTAAATAATTTGAAATTTACAGATAAATGACATTTCCATGACACCAGTATTTACCCTTTAGCACAGTCAAATTAATTTGCAAATATGTAAAACTCAAACATTGATCCAAGAGAGAATTGATAATCTATATACAAGTCTTTTTATAAGTATATTATTTACCAATATTTTTGACAGTTCAAAATACATATGTATACTATACATTATAGTTAAAAAAAAAAAAAGAAATTCAAGAATAAATGAACACTTGAAATTCTTATAAAAACTCATTCCTATTTTAAAAAAAAAAAAAAAAAACTTAATTGCAAACTTTAGTCTGAATAGTACAGAATTACCATTTAAACTATTTTTAAAGCAAGAGTTATATTTAAATTGTAGATTTACTCTTTCAAAATTTTTAACAGGCGAAAATCTTGATTATTGGCTAAGCATTTAAATATAAAATTTAAGTTTGCAAGTTTGTTTTTGGGGGAGTGGGTGGGGGATATTTTGTAAGACACACAGCAGAAGAAAAGATATTTTCAATTTTTTGCATTTAAATCTGAAAAGGAAATGAAGGTAAAAATATTTTAAAAATAATAACGTAATCTCAAATTTGAAAGTTAAAGAAAAATTCTTACTTGTGTGGTTGGACTTTAAGTGAAACAGCAGTTTTTTTTAACTAAAAAAAAAATAAAAATACATTAAAACATCCAATACTAGTAACAAATTTAAACATTCATAATATTAAAAAAAAAATTAAAAATTAAAGTTATTTTCACCATATATTATTTTTTCCCTTCAAAATAGTATATTTATTTTGGTAATACTCAAAATTTTCTGGTTGCACTTTGAGGCCTTCTTCAAGTGTGAAATTGTACTATAACCATTGAATTTTGAACAGAACCTTTTATTCACTCCATATAATAAGTAGATGGTTCCCATTCTATATTTAGGGGATATCTTATATCAGTTAATATTAACAAGTGTTATTCTCTTATTGTTTGTCTATTTTTCCACTGAACAGAATGTGATTTCTAGCACTATTAGACCCAGCTAAGAAAACCAGACATTTTAACCAATGCAGTTCAATGTCTGTATTGGACAGTGTTGAAAAGCCATATATCCTAATGAAATAAAGAAAGTCATATTGACTGTTTCTCTAGAAGGAAACATTCAGCATTCACTGACAGGTGCAACTTGTGCTCATCTTTTTTCTTTTTCACTCCCTGGCCGTCAGGCTAGGATCAAAGTGTAGTATCTGTTCGCAGATTACTCACTGAATGATCGCCTATGGGGCCGGGATTCGTTCTCCGATACAGGCCGGCGGCGGGGATTCGTCCCTGCGCTGGCAGTATCGTGGCTACGTCTGACTAGCTATGACCAGCTCTGACCAGCTTGGACAAGCTATGACCAGCTAAGACCAGCTATGACTAGCTAAAGCCAAAGCACTGCGACCCGGGTGAAAACTCGGGTCTATTCCCCCTCCCCTTCCCACGTTAAACTCCGACCTTGTGTCACAACCTGGCCCTGTGGGAGGTCAAGTAAATCCCGTGTAGTATCTGTTCTCGTCTATAAATGGTAATTTTAGTTTCCTTATAAGAAAACATGCAGCATTCTTTGAGTGAGCAGCCATTACTGTTTTCAGCTGAAATTTATAAAACTTTCTCTTAAAATAACTTTTCAGGAAAATAGGTTTCTGAAGTCCAGTAGCTGTTATTGCTCTTTCCAGCACTTATCGGGGGGGGGGTTCCTTCCTAACCTTTTGTTTGAGGTAATGTGAGACAAGCCTCTTTATTATGTCATTATTCTGAGAGTTACATGTGCTATCATTGTAATTGCTGCTGCTATTGAAAATTCCTCAAGTGACATGGTTCCTGTTATTCAATTATTTTTTGGGTATTCCATAATGCTAGTCCACAAAGTTTGAAAAAGGATAAACTTCACCAAGACCTACATGCTTCACTCATTTGAAGCCATATTTAACCATAAATTTGAGAAGGCAGTTGTATACAGCCAATAGTCTAATTTCTTAAACTATGGGTCACAACCTCATTTGGGATTGTGAAGTAAAATGCTGGAGTTGCAAAAATTAAATCCAAACACTCGAATTTCAGTTTATATGTTATTTCACAAATGCACAATATTTAATATAATGCACCACACAACCACTGTGGTAAGAAAATGTGTGTGTGGCGCCATTGGAACTAGTGCAGTGACAACTTATGTATTTTCAGTTTAGTTGGTTAATACCTGGGGGTTGTGAATTAAAAAAGTTTAAGCACTAGTCTAGATATTTCTGAATGAGTTTGGTACCATGTATGGATTCATATGAAATGTTCAATCTCTACAAGACTTTTTAATATGACTTTAGTTGTTAGGTTAATATTTTGATCTCATAGCAACTTCCAGAGTTGAGTAAAACTACCACATAGAGCCTATATTTTTTTTTTCTTTTCAATAAGCAAGATAATAAAGCCACTAAGACATAGGGAAATTAAACAATCTTTTAACCGTAACTCCTATACTAAATTTGTTATAGGTGACTTTACAGGAATTACTAAATAATAACATTAAAAAACTTTTTCCAAGGAGTGACACAAAGAATATCTTTAGAAAATGATCAACACTTTTCAGGGTTCATTTTTTTTTTTTTTTGAATGTCGAATGCAGCTTAAAATTTCTGATGTATAGGGATATATATATATATATATATATATATATATATATATATATATATAAAAAACTTACCAGTTCCTCATACTTTGGATTACTAATCACGGATTTTCCAAAATCAACAGATCCATACACTACTGACTGTTCTTGGTCCCTCTCCAGGATACCTGTCAAACATCAAAATCAAAATAAGATTTTCTTTTTTGGCAAATATAGCCAAGACTGTATTAGTAGCTAAACAAGTCAAGATTTTTTTTTCAGAGCGCTAATTCATCTCTTTGATCTGGACAGTAAGAGCGTTATAATAAGGTACATGATAAACTGTTGACATCAAAGCTTGGTATTCCATAATATTAAATATACATGTAGAATATAATAAGTCAACTGAACAATGGTTTTATTAAACATTGCAATCAAAATGATTGCCAGAGCATACCAAAACCCTTTAGAGTAATCAAAGAGAAATGTATATACTGTATGTGCCGGCCTATTGAACGTGGATTAAAAAAAAAAAAAAAAATACCAAAAAATTACCCTGCTTCTAATACAGTAGCATCATGTATGAGAGGGAGATGAAAACCATTAAAAAAGTGGGCTTCACCAGGAATCAGTGCATGCATAGCGCTTAGCTCTGAAGCTACGACTCCTGGAAGTGAACAAACATGAAATTTATAGAATTGGACAATATTTTGCTGCTTGTTTTGTAGAAATATCAGATTTTACAGAAGTATTTGCTTTGACAGGTTGGTCAGTCTGTGTGTGTGTGTGTGGTTGATATACAGGTATTGAAATCTGTTGTGTGTACAGTACAAGACTTCATTTACCAACAGGTAGCATATTTGTTTTGATTTTTTTCTTTTTTACCTTTTACCATATGTACCAGTGTTTACTGATATCAGTAGAATTCTTTGTAGCTATTTTGAATTTACTGTATGTGAAGATGCAGTTCCTTGAAAAACAACTAAAACAATTTTCAACAAATGCTTGATGAAATGTACTAAAATTTTTCTTTTTCAAAAAAAGAAAAAAAAAAAAATGCCCAGGTAATTAAACTTTACTGTACTTCCATTAAAAAAGTCCCAATAGTATAATTTTTGCTAATACTTTGTTTTTTCGTGGTTAGTAAAAATTTCACAAAAAGGTAAGGCCATCTTTTTTTTTCTTTTTAAATTGTGATGTGTACATTTGTCTTCCCTAATTATCCCAGGACAAAATCTGGATGCATCAAATGCATGGGTGTGTCCAATAGGCCAGAAAATACATTAATTTATATTGAATTAGGATTGGAGACAAGATTTATTAAAAAAAAAAATTGTAATTGTCAAATTTCTAAACTGAGCTCAATCTCCAGGCAGTGTGTACTCGGACACATGAGATGAGCCATAACTGACTGAAAGCACTAAATAAGAACAAGATGAGATCCCTAGACACGGGCAGTGGAACAAGAATAATCTATCCCCATATAGAGTTCAGTCTGCAATTTCCTGCAGGGCACACAGATTGTCATTCCTGATGAAGACAAGTGGGCACAACAACCAAAACATGATGCTCTTTTTTTTTTTTAGAATGGTCACTTTTTCAAGAAAGCATTTACCATTCTAAGATTTAGTTCTAGCTATTATTTCCACATGACATTTTTCACCATTTTTTTATTATTTACCAATAATATTTTGTGAGCGTATATGCATATTTATAGAGAGCATATGAAAATAGGACGATCCCAAATGTAAATTAACTCATATGTGATTTTAGCCTCCCATTCGTTGAGAGTCATGTGACAGCTGGTGAATGACAACAGGAGGATAGTGACAAAGGGCAGTTGTGATGTAGAGCCTGCAGGACATATCTACCTCACAGTGGTAGGGATTACAGAAGAAAAAAAAAAAAAAAACTCTGTGGCCTCACCAGTTTCCAAGAGAAAGTATAACTTCAATTTTCACTTTGGGAAAAATTACAAGTAAGGTTCCGCTTTTTTTTTATCCCACTGTTTGTTGCTGGATATATATATAATACACACACATATATATATATATATATATATATATATATATATATATACACACACACAACAACATGCTTATTCTTTTCCATTTGGCCTGAAAAATCAAGCGAAAGATTAAGTCTTTCTACCATTTTTGTTTTTCTTGGTACCTTACAAAGTTCTAATCAGCAAATAAACATTTTTGATAGGTCTTCAATAGTTATAAAAGACTAACAATTGCCATAGCAGCCTTTATACATAAAGTCACAATTTATGTCATACCTGGAATAATAGATTGGCCAGTGACTCTGTAGCCCCGATAATCAACAACAACAGTTCCAAGCATGTATAATCCTTCAGGATCAACACCAAAGTAAGCCTTCACACCTTGTAAATCATTACCCTGAAAGTAAAAAGCCATAAAATAAAAGAACAGGTATGGTATTATATTGGAATAGACATTGTACTCATATTTCACACCAGACTACGAAAAGGAAACCAGTTGCAGAGTTGACCTAGGATTCACCCCCATCTCTGGCCACTAAATTCAGTATTACAAGACCTCACACCTGGTATTGCAAATAAGGGAACAAGAATGTTGGGCAGATTTAAATGCAATGTCAATTGCTATTTTTTGCCTTAATGTTTTGTTCTCTCTTTAATATTTTTCTCTCTCTCTCTCTCTCATATTCATTGAATATTGCCATCACATTTGGTTTGGTGCTTCTGCTGTGTATTTAGGGATTCATGATGAAATCCAAAGCAAAATCTGCAATGTTATCAGTCCTGATCTGGCATTTCAGTCATTTACCCACCACTGTAACGTCAATTCCCTGTGACTTCTCTATAAATATCATCATGGTAATTGTTCTGATAAAGTTCCCACTTTGGTACCTAGACTTTATGAATTTAAACACAGTACTAGATTGGCAACAAGGTTTTACAGTTGAAATGGCTAGATGTAACCCTAAGTTACATGCTAACAGTTTCTTCTCTCACATTTCTTGCCCATAAAATTCTTCCAGCTTTCCAATCAGCTTAGAACTCCAAATATTTAGATCAAATTTCAATCATTATCTTCTGTCTTAATTATTAATGTTTTTTTTTCTCATTCTCCCCTTGCATCTTAGTGGCTTTATTGCCTTTCTTGGGGTGAAATGATTTAATAAAAAGAAAAATAGAGATAAACAACTATAAAATTCTTGTTAAATCACCCCAACCCAAAAATGCTTTGGTTCATTACTTTCTTTTATGAATGTTCAGAATTACATGTATCTCTACGGCTTCATATATATTTCAATTCTTTCAATGTGATATCACCATGTCATAACCAGCTAAATACTACCTTAGTATCCCATATGTATTCTTTAAACATTTTGGTATGACCAATAAGCAGATGTAACATTGACATATGTAACATATCCAGTAAACTGCAATAGTCATTTTGACAATTATATCTAATTTGAAGCAAAGAGTACAAGAAGGGCTCCAGACTAACATCCCTCATGACATAAGGCTTGCAGCCATATCACATTGATATATAAAAATATTAAAAAAACACACAAACCAAATAATGTAGAAAAAGTTAAAAATTACTTACAGGAGCAGCATAAGCTGCAGCATCACCACCAAAGTCCTTGTAATGATCACGGACATCAAATCCAAGCGAGAAGAAAATATTGTTCCAAATAAACATTTGCATTCTGGGGAAGAAGAAGAAGAAAAAAAAAGTTTGTATTATATAAATACAATCAGTATCAATCCTGCTCCCACCACAAAAAGAAAGTGAAAGAGTACAGTGATTAAACTTCTTTTTTTAAAAACTTTTCTCACCCCAGAGGACATTATTGCTCCCACATTGATATAAACAATCCTTTTCTTTCTCTTATTGTTTCAACAGATGAAAAATCCGGTTGCTATAATGTGTGATTATGGTAAACACCAAGACACTAACCAGTAATAGTTAAAAATCTGCAGATAAAGTTGTTCATGTGACTTGAGTGCATTTAATATTGGCAACACCGGACGTGGTTTCCAAACAGTCTCCATTTAAGAAAAATATGTGAGCTCCAACAGGATCCGAATCTATATCCCTCTGCATCAGAGAGCACATATTTTCACATATTTTTCTGTAATGAAATTTCTTGAATATTCAAGGCTGGTAGATGAAAATAAATATGCTGTTTAATAAACAAATGTAGTGCCTACTAAAATATATATATATATATATATATATATATATATAATATATATATATATATATAATATATAATATATATATATATATAATATATATTATATATAATAATAAATATATATAATAATATATATAATAATATATATAATAATATATATATATAATATATATAATAATAATATATATATATATAATATATATAACAATATATATAATAATATATATATATAATATATATAATAATTCAAAAATACGCTTTTAAGTAGGCGCCCGAGGGGTCGTCAGTGATGTTTTGACTTGGTTCATCAGGGAGTTTCGGGTCTTTCAACATCATACTCCCCATCACCAAATCGACCCAATCAGGGGAGATCTAACCCTGATTCCCCCTCACTTTTAAAACGCTAACAGCTACTCTGGCCTTTTTAAAGAATTCTACGAAGAAAGACCACGTATGCCGCACATCCGATTGGCTGTTTGTACAACCAATCAGCTGCGCGAACTATTTTTAAATGGCCCGCAGTGGGGACTAGCTTTTTTTTTTTTTCTTATAATAATATATATATATATATAATATATATAATAATATATATAATAATATATATAATAATATATATAATAATAGGGCTTTCAATCGTATCGTTCGATCATCATCAGGTAGTAAATTAGTTAAGTCTAGTAGAAAAATAAGACCACTCAACACCAGAATTTATAAACAAGTATTGTACCATTCAGTAACGGATATGATGTTGATTATATTTTATTATTAAATGTTGTTTGCAAGAGTGATTCTTGCCATAATTAGCTTCATTATTTGTTATTCGTATGAATGATTTATGTTATATAAATTGATCACATACCACATAATATATATATATATATATATATATATATATATATGTGTGTGTGTGTGTGTGTGTGTGTGTATATATATATATATATATATATATATATATACACACACACACACATTTAAGAGAGAGAAACAAATATGCAACCAGTGAAAAATATAGATAAAGGATTCTTACTTTGCTTCTTCTCCTGGGTTGATTGCCATCACATTTCCATCAATCACTGCCATTGCACCCCTTGTGGCAGCAGCAACAAAGTCACTATTTACCTGTTTAATAAAAAATGAAATCTTAATCAACTGATAGTCACAAATTAAGTTTGTTTTAAATAGAAGAGCAAGAATGTCAAACATTTTTCCATGATACAGCTGCAAGTTAAGCATCAAAAATTACAAAACTTCCTCTATTTTTTTTTGACTGGAAGTTTTGTAACATTCATTATATTCAAAAGATTTGCTTAAAATCTTGAGTAAAGTACAAGAAAGTCATTCAGAGGTCAAAACATTCTAGATCTCAATAGAAACTACCAAAACCAGAAGTCAGTTTGATTTGTATATAAACTCAACTTGTCAAAATGACAAGAGATTAAAGATTTTTATATAGGTAATGAAAGTAAAAAAAACATTTTACAATATTAGTCAAAGTAATATAAGAGTTCATGTTCTCAGTGAAATATAGTAATTTAAGAATCACATTTTTTTATCTTACTAATTGATAGGTTTTGGCAATGTTCAATTTTCATGCCTGCAAAAATCAGTATGTCAACAGGATGGTTATTCTCTTGACACCCTTATTACACCAATTTTCTGACTCCTTCAGCAATGTTTGTTTTAAAAACTAATGAATTAGAATTTTAATAAAACCCAAACATGACAGTGGATTTATAAATTTTCTTTATTCTTGAGAATTAACAAATATTAAACACTATTTATTTGATTACTTATTTTGAATAATAATTTTATATTTACAAGATTATAAAAATATGTGAACTATAATGGAATATTATTTACTATTTTATAAAGAAAAAATATGGAAAATTTTTTCATTCATAAATTTATAAAAAAGGCTGAACAAGAAAATTTAAACACATAACAGGTAAGTAATTATAAATTTTGTAAAAAAAATGATTTGAGGCTTTTCTTTCATTTGCTTTCACCACATGAATTCACTAAAATAGATTTTTTTATACAATTGAGAATGTGGCCTTTTAAATTATAACTATAGGTGGTTATGCTAGTAATTTGGTGTTTGTGAGTAGAATTGCCGTTCAGGCCTCAAGAAAACTGACTGGTAATTCCTCAATGAATCTGGATTCATTTTCAAAATAACCCTGTTCAAAGAATTTATAGTAGGTAAAATTGTTGCATTGGTCTAATCCAGTGGTTCACCAACTAAGTCAAGATGCACTTGAAATCCTATCAATAATCATATACAAATTTTTGTTATGAGGTCAAATATTGCAGAAAAGAAAAAAAAAAGAAAAATAAATAAAAAAAAAAAATAAAAAAATAAAAAAAATAAAAATAAATAAAAAAAAAATAAAAATAAATAAAAAAAAAATAAAAATAAATAAAAAAAAAATAAAAATAAATAAAAAAAAAATAAAAATAAATAAAAAAAAAATAAAAATAAATAAAAAAAAAATAAAAATAAAAAAAAAAATAAAAATAAATAAAAAAATAAAAATAAATAAAAAAATAAAAATAAATAAAAAAATAAAAATAAATAAAAAAATAAAAATAAATAAAAAAATAAAAATAAATAAAAAATAAATAAAAATAAAAAATAAATAAAAAATAAAAAATAAATAAAAAATAAAAAATAAATAAAAATAAATAAAAATAAAAAATAAATAAAAATAAAAAATAAATAAAAATAAAAAATAAATAAAAATAAAAAATAAATAAAAATAAAAAATAAATAAAAATAAAAAATAAATAAAAATAAAAAATAAATAAAAATAAAATAAATAAAAATAAAATAAATAAAAATAAAATAAATAAAAATAAAATAAATAAAAATAAAATAAATAAAAATAAAATAAAATAAAATAAATAAAATAAAAAAATTTTTTTAAAAATTAAAAAAAAATTAAATCAAATAAATTAAAAATAAAATAAAACAAAATAAAATAAAATAAAATAAAATTAAAAAAAATGAAATGTACCCTAAGTTTATTCATTTTGTGTTTATAAGAAACATGAACGTGATGAGTCTTAGCAATTTCTTCAAGGTTTGGACATATATTCGATAGACAAACTCATTTCC
Source organism: Acanthosepion esculentum (assembly GCA_964036315.1). Lineage (NCBI taxonomy): Eukaryota > Metazoa > Mollusca > Cephalopoda > Sepiida > Sepiidae > Acanthosepion > Acanthosepion esculentum. Next base: position 43,909,537 of record OZ038520.1, read on the forward strand.
TTGTCAATACATTGAAGAGTTCCTTTCTTTTTGCACTTAATTGTGGTGAAAGCAGAAAAGCCTAATTCACATAAATATGAACGAAACACGTAATGCAACATAATAAAGTAAATAGTTATTTCTTATATCTGGACATATATTTCTCTGGAATGCCAGGATGCACCTACACATCTTTCAGAGTACACTATTTGAGAACCACTGGTCTAATCCCACACCCGGAGTCGTGTGTGTAACTATGAAAATACTTTCATAAAGAGCAAATACTTCTTTATATTCAATAGTTATCTTCACTTAAAAACAATAAAGTTTTTGTTATTAATTAGTCTATGGTTTGAAAATATCAAGTTATTTCCATAAGTGCTTTATCTTATTTAATCAAAACTGACAATGCGATATTTCTCCGTTGCTAATCTTAGATCAAATAGCAATTCTGAAAGGTTTCCATATCAGTAGAATTTTTAGAACTTAGTTTGATTTCAGCCCATCATAAATTTGGATTAATGGTAGTTTAATATTAACACTTAATCAAAATTAACTGATTAATAAATTCAAAGTCATAACCATAAGTTTTTTTATTAAAATTCAAAAATGAACATCAAGAACATTTTAAAAAAAATTTCACCTTGAATATGGCTCTTTCACGAATCAGCCTGTCTGGCAAAGTCTTTCGAGGTAGTTCTCGGATCGTTTGGATCTCTTCATTCCAGTCCCTTGTTTGACCAGGTATATGTTCCTCATAACCGAGCCGAGTAGAGAATGCTACAAATAAATAAAATATATATTTGTAAGCTGATAAATTTGCTTAATTTAAATGCTACCAAAATATTTTAAACAGAAGCATTTATTTTCTTCATTTTAAATATCCCCCATATTAAAATTTTGCAAAGCCTTCTAGGTGACAAATTATTTTCCAATTTTATTTCCACACAGACACAATCCTATCAGTTTATCAATATTCCAGTGGAGGAGAAAAAAAAATATCCTGATGAGCTACACTCCTATATTCCACCAGTTCAAACCTTTCCAGGTAAGGCCTATACCCTACAGACAGGTGCATTAATTACACAATGATTAAATAATCCCATTAAGTAATGCTTTACCTTGAATGACTCTTAGGCCTTTTATTGTGTGAACAATCGAATAAATAAAAATATTAAAGTAAAAAAAAAAAATTTACTAAGCAAAAGTACAATTATGTTTGCATCACAGGACCACTAGATTTATTTTTTTTTAAAGTTTTTGGTTCTTTCTACAGGAAGTAAATTAAAAATGTCATTTTTCCTATTGAACATTTTTAACACGGACGTGCCGAGAGAACGCGCCAAGAATGTTGAGAAAATATTTTTAAAAAGTAATATAAAGCACAAATTTATTTATGTAGCGCTATACTCTTGCTCTACCTGCAATCAATGCAATCCTCTTTTATGAATTATCAAATAATTTCATTTAAACTTAAAACATTGCATGAATATATATATATATATATATATATACTAACCATCTTCTGCTCGGATATAATCAACAGTATGATCCACTTGAGGAGCCACCCAACTATATACTTGATATGGTGTTGGAACACGTTCAAAAGGATGTTTTTGTGCTCGTTTCTTTAATAGGATGGAGAAATTCCTTTTGAAGGAGGGACTTATCTGGAAAGTAAAAAAATAAAAAAGCCATAAAAATACATTTACAATTCAATGATCATGAATGGTCAGACATAAGAGAGGAAAGCTTTTTATATTAATGCATTTAATTTAAAAAATTACCAAGGGTAGAAATTTTATTTAGGAACCTGTATTTGTACATAAAAGCAATGTTGGATGGGGGGTACAATAAACCAAAAAATTCTGTCACTTAATGCCCTCCATAATTTACCTTTTAATACAGTAAGTTTTTAAAATATCCTAGAATGCTTGCTAATGAAAAATTTGAAAACTTAACATTTTATTTTTATCCATGTTACTTCTATATAAATATATGCTAAATGAGATTTCTTGCCTTAATAAAATCTCTCCCTCAAGAAACAAAACACGTTGGCTTAAAAACTTTTCCTCTTGTCTTATTTATATTGTCTTTACAGATATAGATATATCCTAACTTTTTTTTAAACCGATACATATAAAATAAAGTTACCTGATTTAACAGCTCAATGAGTGAGTGAGATAGATGCTTCTGAGTTGCTGGTCTTGGATTGAATTCATCTTCAGTGGACCTTAAAAAAAAAAAATTTTTTAAAAAATCATTACAAATTTTCAATTAAAATCTAAGCATTACTATTTAAGTAATGCTTGGATTTTAATTGTAAATTTCATATTAAAAAAAAAAAAAAAATCTTTTGTCATGGTTTAAGTTCTAAAGAATGCCAACTGGCATGTTAGAATCAAAAAATATTTATATTTGATCATTTCAGAAGTGTGTGTGTGGAGGGTGTTCAGTTCACAATATTGATAACGTATAAAATTGTTCCCTGATGGACAGCTGTTATTTACCAATGCCAAGTTTGAAAGTGTGGTAACATCATTGATATCTGCATATTTTTTTTCAATTTTCTACATTATTTAAATCAGAATAAAAAAAAAAAAATTTTTTTTTAAACTTTCTGTATGGAATTATTTCGGAAGCACATGCACAAACATTTGAGGTAAATTATCTTAAATGGATACATTATTATATAAATGTTTGTGCATATACCTGTTCTTTATTTGAAATAAATTTTAATAAAAAAAAAAAATATCAGGAATCAATTTAACACTCAGTCAAGTGCTGATACCCACTGAAGAGTGGACAGACAGGTCTGCCTACAGAACTCTGGAGTCAAGATGCTGAAGGCAACATCAATCAGCTAAGTGACAAATATTGTATTGTATAAAGAGTAACCTCTCAGCTGTCAATATGCCTCATACTAACTTTGAGCAAGTTGTCCTGGATAGAAATAACTGGAGATATTTGTACCAGAGGGGCATTAGAAACTTTGAAATCGATCACATTGACTGGCTAAGAGACTAAAGACAACACCAGGAAGCATCAGCAAATATTTCTCTTGCTATCTACCAATATGTGAACTTGTGTGCAGAGTACTAGGAGGACTGAAGTGTCACAACACAAACACAAGGGAGGTTGCTGGATCCCCTCAAAATCAAGGGAGAGAATCTATCATATATATATATATATATATATATATATATATATATGTGTGTGTTGTCAATATACCTCATAACACACTCGAGCACTTAGCCTTCGGGTGAGTAGAGTGGAGATCGACACGTTTTAGTGAACTCAGGACTTTTCAATCTGCTAGTTTGAATCATCTTCAAAAGTGAGAGCAAGATGTAAAAGGTCAACCAATCTAAAAGTGACCTCATCCCACAATCAATCATCACTCTTGGTCCATATGCAGACTCCTTTGCAAATTACTTGCGAGTCTAAAGTGCCGCTTAAGATTATCACACAAAATTCATAACTGAATCAATGGGTTGTCAGATCGTCATATGTCAAAACCAATGGGAGAGTCCATTTTATTTATTTATATATATATATATATATATATATATAAACTGAAAGGGGGTAGGCATGCTTAAGGAAGATCTAAGACTTAAGGAAGACTGCTAAGCTACAAAAATTATTTCCCAAAAAGTTTACCCTTATTTTTATAAGTGGACCAGGCTATTTTAAGTAGTGCCAAAATCACTTTTGATGTCTTTCAATGCAAGAAATTTAAACTGTTTCTACCTTTAAGATTTGTAGCTAAAAGATTATATCTCAAACTAAATGAAAAAAATTAAAATTTTCATAAAAAAAAACAAAAAAACGCTTAACATTGAATTCTGGAATTTCTGAATAGTTAATCAGAAACTTTTATGCAGTTGATTACCATTTGAAAACAACCAAGAATGATACTGCTTTATAAATCAATATTAAAAATGGTTAGAAGTGCTTCCATTATTTTTAAAAGTCAGAAAAATTTAAAGTAAGAATTGAAGTAATTTTGTAATTAGTTGCAATGATGAAACTTATAATTTAAGAAAATGTAGTAAGTGGTTTATAGAGGGTGTGGCAGAAATATCTTCCACATAATGGTAAGACAGTGGCAATGATGTATTCATCTAGTTAATGTCATTATGTGGGAGGTATTTCTGCCACACCCTGTATTTAAATAGACAACATTAAACCTACTTAAATATCAAGCATTACAAATGAATTAAAACCAAAACAAGATATGATTAGACTTACTGATTCAAGTAAAACCCTCTGGTTGATGCTGTTATGTGGAATCTTTTCTCTTCAATAGTTACAATGTACAAATACAGCAAATCACCTAAAAAAATAAATAAATAAAAATCCTTAAATATAATATGCCACACACACAACTCATGTATGTGTGCAACTTTTGAGGGGCAGTGTGCAAAATTTTGATATGGGATGCACAGAAGTCATGACCCCATTCATGTCCAGACAAAAGGCGACTGTGCTGACAAACTAAAAAGCAAACCCTTTCTTTCCTTTTCTCTTCAAACTACAATCAAAGTGAAAGGAATGACAGAAAAAAAAGACAAATTATATATATATATATATATATATATATATATATATATATATATATATATATATATTAGATAGATAGATAGAGAGAGACAAGAATAATCAAAACAAAATGACTGATGTGATCGCATTTCAAAACGGAATGCTGATCTTAAAATTCAGTCATTTTGTCTTAATTATTCATGTGTCTATCGTCTTTTCATGTTGACTTGAATATCGTCTAATTTAATTATGTTTTAATAACTATGTCCTGAAGAAGGTCTACTAGACCGAAACGTCTGATGTCGACATTGAAACAACATTAAAAACAGTAAACTTGCATATTCGGATTTTTTGTTTTTCCATATTTTTCCTCATACTGTCGCATCTATATCCACATATTTGCTTATATATATATATATATATATAACATGTTTCATTGAATAATATACACATTATGTCTTATAATAATCCTTTCTATTTTTCTCATCAGTTCCTTGATTAGAAGATTAAATTTATGAAAGGAAGGCGCCATAGTTTTTTCTTATCCGAGTACTTTTATATCCTGAGATCATCCTCAGGTGTGAATTACAAAGACAAACTTATTGTAACTGATTGTTGTGATGGTGATTTTTAAAAATGTCATAATTTTAAAATTTAAATTTATCTGTTGTAGCCATGGAATTTTTTTGCAAACCATGCGTCCAAATGTAAGGAAGCTAACCAGAAATATAGGGCCTGTAAAATTTGAAGTTTTTGTTTATTATTTTTGTGGTGTATAGACCCGCTATATAAAAAGAGCAACCAAAACTGAATAAAATTTGTTAGTCACACACACACATATATATATATATTATATATATATATATTATATATATATATATATATATATATATAAAAAGCTTTAACAAGTTAATACCCAAAAATAAATAATCAACAATATGACCTTAGTAAACACTTAACTATTTCAAATGATACAAATCTTCTGCATACTAAAATCATCTTCATTAATTTCTGTATGTGTTTTTCTGCAATTAAATTGATTTTAAAGATTATAAATACTTCAAAATTATTTTACTACAATCCAAAATAACCTTACCATGCATTCTGCGATTTCCAGGAGGAGGATTCCAGCCACTGTACGTAATCACTTTTAAGCATTGGGGACTCTGCAAAAAATAAAATAAAAAGATCAGGACCAAAAAAAAAAAAAAAAAAAAAAAAAAAAGAAAAGATATTGTCAATTTGGTAATTACAGTTGAAATGGCAAGATTAGACTGCAAGTTCAAGGGTAACAGTTTCTTGCTTGTGGAATTCTTCCAGCCTTTTACTTTCCACTTAGTTTCTTTTCAACAGTTTATTAACCCTTTGCAGGTTATTTAAAGCCAAGAAATATTTTGTAGATTGTAATATTGGGAGGGGCGGGGTTAAATGACAATGGATTAGTGATACAAATTTTGCTAATTAACTCATAGCTTGAGAGAGCAGAAGAGATGAATTCATACCTTTCCCAAGGGTATTTGCACACGTGAATAACAAATCCAATTTTGATTTTCAAAAATTTAAATGCTGAGCCAATTGTTATTTTCCATCTTAATCCCTTTCCCTTTATTGTTATTGCCATTTGATAATGTTTTTCCTATATTCTTTCACACTCAGTAACCTCTTGCCTATTAGTGGTTTTGTTACCCTGCTAGAGGTGAAATGATATTTTTTTTTTTTATTTCTACTCCACACAAGTACTTAAATTATAAAACTTAAAAAATTTATATAATTTTTAAAAAATAAAATAAAAAAATTTTTAAATCTTACTTTTTGCTCCTTTAGACAAGGGTGAAGTGGAACAAGAGGCGGTTCTTTGCAGTTAGGTAAAATGTACTCTGCAGGAGCATAATCTACAAAATCAAGACGACTTCTACTTTTCCGATCTACAAAAATCAAATAAAAACAAAAAAGTATTTCAACTTAAAAAAAAAAACAAAAAAAAATAAACAAGCAAAAAATAAGTAAAATATAATTTATAATATAAATATATATGAGAGAGAGAGAGAGAGAGAGAGAGAGAGATTTTTAAAAAAATCTGTCTATATTTCTGAGATGAGGTATTGTTATAGAAGCCAGAAAATATTTTTAGATAAGAATTTCTTCTTTTTTTTTTTCTTTTTGAGATAATGGTCTAGGGATACAAATTTTGCTAATTAACCAATAGCTAAGGTGGATTCATACCTTTCCTGGGGGTATTTGCGTATAAGTGAATATAAAACAAACAAAACTGAATCTAGAATTTGGCTTGCCAATTAACAATTCCAAGCCATTATCCACTACCTGGACATCCAAGCTTACAATGCCTGGTATTCCCAAGTGCTCACCCACCTAGGTACTGACCAAACTCAATGTTGCTTAACTTCAGTGATTATATGGAAATCTTTGGTGGTAAGTTGTTTAGCAGCATACCAACCTCCAAGTTATTTAATGCCAAAATCTAAATATTTTGCATGCAACTTATTTTTTGAGAACGGTTTTAATGATACAAGTCTTACTATATAACTGACTTTGAATTCCAGTTGAATCCATTACATTCACTTAGGTACTAATACCCTTGGGAAAGGTATGAATTTTTTTTCTTTCCCCAGCTATGGGTAAATAGCAAGACAGACCGGGTTCTATAGCCTTGGATGGCAACTGGTCTACTGCAGAAAGAAATGGCAACCTACTGCTGGGAAAAAAAATTGCCTAGTCATGTATCACATATGTCACATAACTGACTAACATCAGTCAAGGGAGGTAATCAATGTTGCCATTTTCTGTTATCTTTTATTTATAAGTAATATTCCTAAATGACGGCTAGGATTGAGAAATCGGAGATCCGAGTTCGAATTCCAGTCAAGTCCATTACATTCACTTACGTGCTAATACCCTTGGGAAAGGTATGAAACCTATTCTCCCTCCAGCTATGGGTAAATAGCAGGACAGACCAGGTTCTATAACCTTGGATGGCAATTGGTCTACCGCAGAAAGAAATGGCAACCTACTGCAGGGAAAAAAAAAATCTGCCTCGTCAGTCATGTATTGAAAGATACATGATCACCTAAGCTTGTATCACGCATAGCATATAACTGACTAATTAACCCATAGCTGTGGGGAGAAAATGTGGATTCACACCTTTCCCCAAGAGTATTTGCACATTAGTGAATATAAACCCAACTGGAATTAGAACTTAACACTCCAATTAATAGAGTTATTACCCATTATACCACCCACACATTCAAGCTTACAAGTGGTCACCCATCTAGGTAGTGAGCAGGCTCAACATCATATGGGAACCTTTGGTGATATGCTGAAGCCAAATAAGTTTACATTTTCTAAAATCTCTAAAAAAAAAATACTAACCTTACTAAAGTGATTTAAAAAACTACCAAACTACCAAACTACTGAATACCAGAAAAGATGTTTAGTTAAAAAGAAACTAAGAGACCCAAATTAACAGTCATTTATAGCATATCCATACAAAAGGTGTGTGTTTGTATGTATATATTAAATATTTCAAATATACAAAATTCCTAAAATATTAATTGTAAATACTTACCATAACTTTCATTGTTATTCCACACTGCATTGAGGCAAGACAAAGAACTGCATTCAATTCCAGTATAAGCGTCAATTTGGTCCACAGACTTTAAAAGATCTCTCACATGACGTACATGAATACGTGCTTCTCTCACAGTGTATGGTTCTGGAATAAGAGGGTGGTGAGAAAGATTAAATAATTTTACCAAAAAAAAAAAAAAAAAAAAAAAAAAATTTAAATTCTTGGCTTCAGGTATACAGAAAAAAAAAGCATTTGTTAAAATAGTAACACAATTCAAAGAGCTATAGAACAGGAACCAATCATCACACAAATAATTTTATCTTTGTAAAAGGAAAAGATAAAATTTTGTTCACATACTAACTTTATCAAAATAACCTCAGATATAAGAAAGATCTCACCAGTAGAACTTTAAGGAAATTTCAACATTTTAGACCGTTTTGTCAGTGTAAACTAAGCAATTTTGAGATAATATTATGAAATGAGAAAATTCTTGCCCCTTTATAGCAAGCTTTTCTTCAAGCCAATTCTCTTATCTCTTATGAACTTAATGAAATAATCATATTCAAATATCCAAAATGTCTATCTGGAATGTATTCAGTCATTTTTAAATATCTGAAAAACCAGCACTGATACAACTTGACAACCAACCAGAGAAGACTTTATTTCACATGGACAAAAACCTATATGGAGTTACTCAACTGACAGTAATACTAACAAGTGAATTTATATAACCATCAGATTTGCAATAACCAAGCAAATAGATTTTATATTTAGAAGTAGAAGTTTTTGGTAAATCATTACATCACCCAAGCCTGTCAGCTCTCCGTACAATCTAGATTTAGCAAATTCTGACTTTCCCCAGAGGTTATCCCAAAAGAGGACTTATATCAACATACACTTATGTGATCTGAGAGGATATTTTAAGGGAGCTCAGACACCATCACTCTAGCTAGGCTATTTTCTATTAATATTAAATATTTGGATATTTTTAACAGGCCACATAATCTATCTGAAAATGAGGTCTACAATGAAATAAATATCCCTTAGGACAGGTGTTGGCAACCTTTTGCTATGTGCCAACTCAGGGTTTTAAATGTGCCAAGAGCATACATATTTTTATACAAGTCAAAGTCAATATACCTGTTCTACAATATATTTTATATAGTAATATAGTAAGTATATATACTTTAGTATATATTAAAATTAAAAGAGTTAAATATCTTCTTTGCATTGTAGTAGTTATTGGTTCAAAATTTGTTATGTCATTTGCGACTGCATGATATTGGAAACGGCTTACCATGCCATGTGTGCTGTAGGTCGCCTTTAGGTTGCTTTAGGATGCAGAAATAAATTTCTTATCTTCCCAACAATATATGCAAATATTTTCTTTCTTTTAGTTTTTATTATTATGTTAGTGTTGCACATTGATGTAATCAACTGAAATTCTGTTCCCGAGAGAATCCTTGCAGAGTAAATGATGGAAGTTTTGTGGAGGCCTACAATCTTAGTCTCAATTTCAGTACTCCTTAACCACTTTTCAGTTACCTAGTTGGTGTTCCGAGTGCACCAATTACTAACAGAAATTAGTTCTACATTCATATTCCTTAGCCTCTTCAGTTGCCTAGTCAGATCCTGGTATTTTTCTATCTTTTTAAGATTAATACAGAATATCTGTTTGGCTGGAAGGTTCTTAGAGTTTATAGATAAATTTAATGTTCTACAAACTTCAAGAACTGAACTTTCCAATCAGGTGTCACAATTTAATCCACTTGGGAAAGGATTAACAGTTTTTACAGAAGGAAGAGGGTTCAAATTATTGTCAAAGGATTAGGAATTATAACAATTTATGTTTCACTGTTTATAGATTTTTATATACCGAAAAGTAATTGTAAATATTGAATTTGAGACAATAAGTAGCATAGGCTTTACAAAAGATAAATTACATAAATTATAACATGCTGGTAATATCATTTATATCCTAAAGTTTTTGAAGTAAGCATATAATTTTTTTTTTCTTTAAAAATCTACAAAGGTTGGCCACAAATTTCAAACTCCTCATGCATGTATTCAAAATCTTCTTCTAATGATTCAGAAACATCTCCAATTTGATTATGAGCCATCTTTTTTTCTTTTAAATCGATAGCATCTCATTAAATAAAATTGTGTACACCAATTATTATAATTCTATAAATCATAAGATAATTAGACTTATTAAAAGAATCATATTTAACTATTTACAATATTTACATTGTTGTCCTCATCTTTGTCATAGTCACATTTTGGCCATTGTCTGCTCCGGCCTTCTTCAGGTGATATATGTTGGAATTTCAAACTAAACCCCTCAATTCGTTCACTCAGGTAGAATGTTTTAGTTCCACATGCCATGCCTTTTCTGGATCTCAGTTAACTCCCATTAGTAACTCAACTCTCCAAATTTTTGTTCACCTCTGTGGCCAGGTATTGAATTCACTCTTTGAGTAAAGTCACTGGATTATTTCAACCAATGCTTTTGTCCACTATCCAAACAATGTAAACAGCGTAAATAGTTACACTACCTCCTCTCAGAAGTATTGACAGATATTATTCAAATCATTTTGCAAGAGGATATTTGACACCTAGCACTCACCTTCAACAACTTTAATTACAGTATTATCTTTCAAACTTTCAATAGTTTTTAATTCTGCAAAATTGTCTAATGTTGTTCCATCCACTTGCAAAGAAAAACAAGTTCTGTGACAAGTATCTTCACGGTCCATTAAAACTTGATGAATCTCCTGTACAAGCTCCATGCAGCTGACCTGAAAAGTCAAAAAAAAGTTTTAAGTGTAAACTGGAATCTAATTTGTATTCAAACTAAAGAGAAAATAGTCTTTCAATGAAACCAACGGAATACTATACAAAAAATTTCAAATGCCTTATGTAGGTCATTACTACCCAACAAAGAAAATTCTTATTGCTGATATTTTCTGATGAGTGGACAGAGTGATTCCTGGTGGATCAGTCTATGAAATTCTAGAGTTGGGATGCTGAAGGTGAGTGACAATCAGCTAAGTGACAAATACATACATATGATTAATACAAATATGACATTTGTCACTTAGCTGATATTATATTAAGCACCCCGACTCCCGAGTTTCATAGACAAACATTTTGTAATCGTTCAGTCCGTTAGTCAGGAGCTATCAGTTATCGACTGCTGATTATTGCATTTGTGTTTTTTTTTATACCAAGTTGAAAATGATTTATGCACTTTTTAATATCGGTGTTAATTTTTTTTTTCTTTCTTCATTGCATGTGTGTACACACACGATACTCTACATTACATACGTGTGATAAATGTCATACAAGTACGCTACAAGACGCACATGGATATGCAGGTAGTGTAATGGATAATGAGCCAAATTCAAATTCTGACCGAGTTCAGAACTTTAACACAAGCATTCTTCAGAACGGTATCCATCTCTTCTTCCAGCCAGGAGCTAAAAAGCAGGGCAAACAGGGTTTTCTTGGCAACCCATCTAGGAGAAGGAAAACTTAATTAAAACCTAACGTGGACTGTTTAGGAGATAGAAATGTTGCAGTGTTCTATGCTCAATTATCAATTCTTTAAAACAGTGAGACTGGCTAAAAAAAATTTCAGCCCAAAGATAAAAATCGGAATATTTTCTGCAATACTTTTTTTTAGTCATTATTCACACCTGTTCAAGAGCTGAGCAAGTTTTCAAACATTTTCTAGATTAAGTTATATTCACCTTTTTTAAACATTTCACCTCAAGCAAGGCAATAAAGCCACTAAGATGCAAGGGGTTAGAGAGTGAAAGAATAGGGAAAAAATGAAACTGTAAGGAGAGAGAATAACAGGAGTTAAGACAAAAGATAACAATTGACATTACATTTAAATTTAAAAAATCAGAGTTGACTGGAAAGCAAGAAGCCAGAGATTACCCTAAGCTGGAATAGAGTACAAGTGCAAGAGAAAAAAAAACTGTTGCAAGTTTGTAACAGCAGTGAGCTTTAAAATGGAGCCTTTTCAGCATAAAGTCACTTTGGTCTTTTTTATGACAGACAAGTATATTTAGTACTATTATTACCAAGTACCATAGCAATTGTAACTATAACATTAAATTGTTATTTTAACACCTAACAAATTAATGGTTAGTAAATGAGTATAATGTAAAAACTATAAACAGATTCAAAGATTTCACATAAGACAATAAAAAAGCAATATAACTAGACAACTTTCAAAAAAATTTTTGTAAGCATTCTGGGGATATAAAAGTCATTATAAACAGAACAAATAGAGACAAATGACAGTAAGTAAATCAAATTGTGTCGAAATCACAGTATATGTATCTAAGTTCATTAGTAAAAGCCATACATACAAGTAAAAGTAGATTCAAGTGGGGGAGACCTAAATTAAGGACTACATTTAGAAAACTAGTGATAAAAGGTCAGAATCTATTAAATTGTTCAGAAAATAATGTCCAATTTTATAATCAAATTTTCTTCCTGAATTAAATCAGTCAAAATAAGAACCCTGATCATTATTTTGCTATCAGTTTAAAAGGTTATTTATGCCTTTACAAGAAAACTCAAAAGGATTGGATGTCAAGAAATATTTGAATGTAGTTTGATCCTTGCAAAAGGATGTCTTTTGGCTTAAAAAAAATTGTCAAGATGTTTGAAAAAGTGGTAGTCAGTTAACAACGGATCAAGAGAAAGTGGTGAATATGGCAAAGTCTCAGATGCCAAGTCAGTGAGACCGCAGAGTCATGAAGCAGAATTGGGCGTCATCAATTAATCGGTGCTGGTTACATTTTGCTTAACTGAATGTGCGTTCCATCCAGTTCCTGGCAGTAAACTTTGGCTGTGATGCTCTGGTTAGGTTCCAGAAAGCTGTAATGGATAATGCCAATTATAGACCACCAGATAGTCACCATAATCTTCTGTTGGTGCAATTTTAGCTTTGGGAAATGTTTGGGTCTTATGATCCAATCATTTACAATTCTCATAAAAGATTCATTTATCATCATAATTCACTATTAAATCAAAATTTGATCATTTGAATTTTGCAGATGCAGCACTGAACTCTTCAAAGCTAACTTTCAGAGTTCATGTGGAATTCATTTCACCTTGCCAATCTTCTTGGGATAGTCAGATATTGTTGAAATGATGCCCATTATCCAAGACATTTCTCAGACATCTTGTCATGGGTTTTATTCAACCGTTTTCAGATGTTGATTGTCAACTACCACTTTGATCTCCAAGACTTGTATCCCCACTAAAGAACTTCAGAAACCAGAAACTGTCCAATCACAAGTGGATCCTTCACCCCATACTCTGTTAATGTTGGAATCAGTTTGAGAAACATTAGGACCAAGATTAAACTCATGCAAAAGTTCACATCTTTTTTTCATGTTCAAGATTAGAGGTATATGTTTTAAATTAAATTCTGAAAGATCGCTATAAAATCAACAAAGAGAACACTGATCATTAAGAATGAGAAGTATATTTTATATAAATATTATAATAATATATTAGAACACAAAAAGGTTTATTCTAAAAATATGACATTATCCCAACAATCTAATAATATGCTTAAAACAATTACATTATTCTTTACATAAGATAAAATTATAGTTTAATACAACAGTCGAATACGCACACTACACACGTATAGCTTTGTATGAATTTAAACATTTTTAAATGGATACTCATATTTGATTAAGTGACCCATTTATTAAACAGCATATTTATTCATTTTCAATTTCAGGCCTGAAAATTAAAAAAAAAAAAAAAAGAAAAATTTCAGCAGGAATTAAAAAATGGAAGCGGGAACCACTGTTTAGCCATGAATGCCTTACTGCTTGGCCACAAAGAACAGACAGTCAGGCAAAGTCAGTTTCAGGCATCAGATTAATAAAAACCCATTAAGAAAAAAGAAAGTATATTAAATGAATCCTTTATCTAATTTGAATTCATTATCTCCTGTTCTATACACTCAAAAAGTCAGTTTTTAATACCTGAAAGGAAGTAATAGACCATACTAAATAGCAACTAGATTTGAAAAGGAACGAGTGATTTATTACAAGTTTGAATAAACTTGTAGCAATAGGATTTCTCACGCATTCTTAGGAGATAAATAGACAGATTCTTTTTCCTTTTAAGTCAATTTAACGACCAGGATTTTTCAGGAATTCTGTCTCCAGCTTGCCTTTGAATTGTTAGTGATTTTAGATAATCATAAAAGTAGAGTCCTTTGAAAAATTGACCACCCAAAAGCTGAATGGACAGTCTTTTTTTCTTGAACAGAAGTAGACACATAGGGTTAGTGGGACCCCAGCCAGTATCCATACGAGTCAGTAGTCAGTGAGGAAAGGACCAGTAGTGAGTAAGTCAGCATTCACAGACACTGTCAGTTACTGAGTGTAAGGGCCCTTTTTCTGTGACTGGAAGTTAATAAGATAGAAGTTCACCTTATCAAAGACAAAGGAAGACATTGCCAATTAAGTGAGAAATTTTATTATTTATTACTTCCCAACTAGTATCTTAGAAAGCATTTGTCGTTATTCTTTGTTGAATTTTATCACAGCCTGTGAACATAGTGAGCCAGGTATATATGCATACAGCTAATTTTGGATGTCAGCAGAGCTTTTGACGTGACATGCAGAAGACCATCATCACAAACTAACAAAAAAGAATATAGTTATATGTAAAAACAAATGTCTCAACATTATAATTATTAGAAGAAAATACTTACAGGCAAATCTATGGGATCCATTCCAGGAATAACGATCTTTACTGTAAATCCAGTATCTTGAATCAAGACAAATTCTTGGTCATCATTTTCTTTTTCTCCTTTGGTTTCCTTACCATTTTGATCAATACCATTTATGGCTTTGTGGTCATTAAAACCATTGACCTGCACATGCTTGGCATTTTCAGTAGACTGCGCATCATTCCATTTTACAACTACTTCACTGGCCATTTCTACCACTGAGAAAATAAAATAAAAAATAAAAAGTTTTATTATATTAGCAAGTTAAGAAAACTACATGCACTGACAAAAAACAAGATTGCAATACTAAGTGAATAGTTCCAATCAATTCAAGAATAAACATACAAGCAGGGTAAGATTATAAACTTTTGGAGTACCCTAGGCTAATGAAATTATGGGGTACCCTTCAAACAAACCTACCCTCACCTTTTTTTGTGACATTTATATAGTTTAATGTAAAATTATTGGTTTGGTTGGTTTTGTTTTATGGTATATCAACCTCAATGGGTCATTTAATGCTAAAAATATTTTTATTGCTAGTATTTTTTTTCCAAAAATCCATTTCTGGTAATACTCCTTCCTTCAAAAAATTCATCTCTGGTAATATTTTTTCCTTCAAAGATCTATTTTTGGTAATAATTTTTCAAAAATGTATAGCTGGTAATTTTTTTTTTTTTTAAATTTATCAAAAGGTAATTTTTTTTTCAAAAGTGTATTACTGTATTCCCCCCCACCAAAAATATTTCTTGTATTTTTTACATTTTCATAGTGCTTTGACCCTAGTTTTTTTTTTGGGGGGGGGGGTAACTATTTGCCCATAGCAGGGACCCTAACATGTGCTACAATCCTGGGTCAGGGTGGACCTGGGAACACCAGCAATTAAGAGGGGGTTCTATTCTCCTCAAAACCTCCTGATCAGAAGCCTTGCTGTTGGACGTAGTTTATCATCTTACCCAGGATAGGTAAAAGTATTGCTAATACTTTTAATAATAGCTATCTTTTGTTTGTCAAAAATATTCAAGAAATACCACTATTTTTTTTTCACTATCTGTTGCAAACACATATTTCAACAACTTTAGTAAAAAAAAATATATAACACAAAACAATCAAAGTAAATGAGTTTGTCATATTCATATCATTTCAGTTTATAAAACTATAAGTTTCAATTAAAACCATTCCCTAATAAAGGCTTGAGAGCCCCTAAGCTGCAGCCTATACTTGACTAAAGGATAATATGACCCAATATACAAATAATATAGCCAGATAATAAATTGTCAAATACATAGACCTTTTATTCTAGAACATTATCATAAAAAAATATTCAAACTGTATAAATGCCCTGTTTATCCTCTTTGGGCATTAAGACAAGTCTGTACTCTCCCATGCATATGATCATATAGATGTTTAATATCATCCTATGATGTATTATTTCACATATCTTGCAAGAATTGTTTGTAGAGAAGACAACTAAACAAATCATGCATCATCCCATCAGTTCCTGTAAATTTTCAATGGAGGATAGGTCGGACATGTTTTAGAACATCTTTCAGTGCATGCTTAGTAGTATACTCATCATATTGCAGGCCTTATCCTGCTGCGGAAATGGCAGGAGAACAGGTTAAATAATGTCCTCGATGTACATGGTACTGTTCAACTTCACTTTCTTTTACCATTTTTGGAAGTTTATTTATGATATTTCACACTGTAATGCCATAATTTAAAATTGGTAGTAAATATAAATTCTGGGTGTGGCCGTAGGGGAAGCACCTGAACATCTTCTCTATATATCTTGGGTACATGCCAATGTCTGAGTCTCTGATCTTCCAGTCTATTTAGTTACATTGTAAGACCATTTTTTTTTTCTCCCTCTTCTTCCTAAGGCGGTACCTTGTAGAATGGCAGTGGAAATAATGTTAGCTCTTATTACATGTCTATACCATTTCAACCTTCCCATCTTGACAGTGGATATGAAGTTTTTTAACAGACCCGTTTGTCTTATGGTGTCTCACACTACATCTTGTTACACAATCTTCATAGGAGATACTTAGTAATATGGTTCTGTAACATCTCATTTGTAATGCTTGGATTCTTCACTGTATTTCTGCTGTTAATGTCCAAGGTCTATAGAAAGATTGAGGAACTCAATGCAGGCAATAGTTTGATATTTGCTTTCAAGTAGATATCCTTGTCTTTTCAGATAGACTAACAATTGTTGCAAAACCGTACTGCCTTTGAAATTTATATATCTGTGGATCTTAGCATGGAAGAGAGGGTAGCCCATGTAAGCTGGGCAGCACTATCATATATCTATATCACACACACACACACACACAATTGGCAAGGCCTACAGCCTAGATAGGACACTCCACTCTCACCACCAAAGGACTGAATTGACATATATCATAATATAAAGATTGAGGTCAACACCCAGTAGTGACGATTTGTTGCATGCTTAAACACAATATCTATGATATCAGTCCATAACTATAGCAGTCAGTCAGCTATGTGGTATTTGTGATACGTGCTTAGGCAATTATGAATCTTTCGATACATGACTGATAAGGCAGATTCTCCACACACATACACTGTAGGTTGCCATTTCTTTCTGCAGTAGACCAGTTGCCCTCCAAGGCTACAGAACCGAGTCTGCCCTGCTATTTGGGATGGGAGAAGAAGAGGATTCCTACCTTTCCCAAAGGTATTAGCATATAAGTGAATGTAATGGATTCAACTGGAATTCAAACTCAGATCTGATTCCTCAATCCTATCTGCTATGCATTACTCCACCGTAAAAAGAAAGGACTTTATGCTACATTCATTTCGAACATGAAAATTTAAGAGAGAAAAAAAAAAAAAATTTTTTTTTCTTTGCTTATTGTTAAATGATGGGAATATTAAAATTCCAACCTTTTCCTCCAAAATTTGCCAACTGTTAATTACATTACAGTATTTAATAGTTACTCTTTAATAAAAAGAAAAAAAAAACTTATTTTTTTAAAAAAAGTAGCCAAGTAATATATATATATATATATATATAAATAAATAGAATTTTGAACTTATTCAGGTAAGAGATTCATTTATAAATTAATGCTCAAATTAATATGGGAAGTGTAAAATTGTTTCACCAGGACAAATCTTGAAAGGTCAGTTTATTAAGCTGAGAACTGCTGACCAACTGCAAGAAAACAAAGCATGGTTATCAGTAAGAGAAAACCCAAAATACGAGTTACATATTGGAGATGTAAACATCAAGCAGACAAAGAAGTTTAAATATTTAGGAAGTGTTTTAACAGAGGAAAAATGTGATATTGAGATTCAAACTTGCATTGGATTAGTGAAAGAAGCATTCCAAAAGCTAAGCAAGGTGCTGGGAAAACGGAAATATTTCATTAGAAACAAAGAAAAGAATGCTGGATTGCTATGGGATATACATCCTCTCATATGATAATGAATGCTGGGCAATATCTCCATGGATGAGAGAACTAAAAGCATCAGAAATGTGGTTCTACAGGAGGATACTGAGAATTCCATGGACAGATCAAGTAAGCACCAACAAAGTCTTAAAGATAATGGCAACAGAAAATATATGTTCAGAATAGAAGAGAGAGCTGAAATTTCTAGGGGACACATTAAGGAGGGTCAAGAAAACCTAACTCTCATGAGGCATATTGAGGGCAAAGGAGATAGGTAAGTGGCTTACTGCCTTGCCCTGACAAACTTGTGTAAATGGATGATAGAACAGAGGGCGGGGCTTAACAAAGGGAGAAAACGGCTAAGAGTCACACAAGATAGTACTCTTCACAACTTCCTATGTACTGGAGGGATGCAGCACATGGCTCTGACAATCCTTGATTCACACAGGATGCTACAGAGAGGAAGATCGGTATGTAGCAGGGTGAGGGTTGATATAGATTCAGGGCGGGGAACATAAACCCCCTAAAACCAACACTTAAATAACAGCAAAGCCCGAGGACCAAGAAATAAGTTAATCATTCATTGGCATGTTTAAACTAAAGATTTACAATTTCACAAAAGGTAAAGAGTAGTTACTAAAAAAAATAAGATGGATCCACAAAATATTACATTATTATTTTGAATCATTCCACCCTAAGCCAAGCAATAAAGCCACTAAGATGCAAGGGGTTACCGAGTGTGAAGTAAAGCAAGAAAACATCGAGTAGAAAGAACAATAAAAAATAAAGATTCAAAAAGACAAGGCAATTAATATTACGTTTAAATTTTCAAAATTTGTAACTGATAGGAAAGCAATAAGCCAGAAGAGAGTAAACCAGTAAAATTAAGTCCAACATTCTATTCCAGATCCTGTGATGAAAAAAAAAAAAAAAAAAAAAAATTCCATTACCTACAAACACTTTGAAAAATCGTGGCCATAAACATTTTCAATATTAGACTATGTTTAGAATAATTAATTTCATGACGTTTAAAAAAAAAAAAAATCTTATCTGAACTTAATGTAGAATTAGAATAAGTTTGCAAGTCTTGACATGTTAAATGTCTGGGATTTAAGTGGTTTTTGTTAAGCAATCCAAAAAGAAAATAGGTTGGGGAAGTGAAGCAATGTTAATTCAAAGTGGATGACTGTAAAATAACATTTATTCAGCAGTAATTTTTCTCCCACCCTGAACAACCCCAAAATGACGTCAGAATGATTGCTGGTGTGTTGCCAAATGCAGTGAGAAAGATTTGTGATCTTTTACTCCAATATGCAAACAAAAAGACACATACGTCACATCATAAGTTTCTATGGTGCATAAAGAGGAAAAGGGGCTTAGAAAATTCAATACTCATAACCCTAACCCTGCCGATTGAAGGCAGGGGGGGGATACAGGAAAGCAGTGTATAACTTGCCTCACAAGCTTGTGTAAATGGTTGGCAGGACAGGGGTTAAAGAGAGATAGCAAAAAGACAATTTATAATAAGAGCTACAAAAGACAGGAAATTGTGAAGAACCATGATTGCCCACGTCCTGAATAGACGAGGCACATAAGAAAAAATTAAAAAAATAACAAAAAAATAACAAAAACAAAAAGAAAAAAAATGATATATGAGAAAATAATATTAAGCTGAACCCAACAATGGCCATTCAACAACATTTTTTAATTGGTGATGCTACAAACAGCAATGTTCAATGTAGTAGCAGTCGCAACATTTATTCCAGCTGTTTTTATCTGTCTACCTTAACCTTTTAAGTTATCTATACACAGCTGCTTTTCATTTGCCCCTCCCAAACAGACCATTCCAGTTAGAATAGTTTTTTTTTTTGGGGGGGGGGGGGGTAAACCAATGTTGGACCAAAGATACCAAGATTTTTTTTTTTCTTACTTAGTTGGATTCTTTGTTTCTTTTTACTGTCAATTGGGTGAAAAACTTCCAGAGATACTACACTATAATATTTTAATATTCCTATTATAAAGTATTATTTTTATCTGCTCAGACATTGTAGGTTTGACAAAAATACCAATTTCACCAATTCAAAGGTTATCCTTTAAAACTAAAAAAAAAAAAAAAAAAATTATATATATATAAAAAAATAAAAAAACCCATGATGTTGAATATTAAAATAAAGTCTTACAAGGTCAAAGTTAAATCTGAAAATAAGTCACACCATTTATAATGTCATTTAATATCAAATTATTAAGTTAATTACATAAATGAATGAAAAAATAAGTGAACTTCATGTCACCATAAACACTACATGCAGTTGGAAATATTTAAAACCGCCATTCTTTGTATAACAAATTATCTCAGAACTAATTTACAACTTTTAAGCAAGCTTAATAAAAAAAAATTTACAAGAAATATGGATCATGTAATATTTTTAAAACTTTAAAAAGAAAACTGTAGAAAGGAACTGAGCAAAAGTAAGTTTTATAGACAAGGAAGAGGTAACTACAATGTTAAATTTGGTTGAACTGGATACAATAAAAGCTAAAAGTAAATTTCAAAATTTAATTGAAAGATTTTTTAATCATATCACTTCAAGCAAGGCTTGAAAGCCACTAAGCTGCAAGGGATTACTGAATGTAGAAGAATATGAGAAGAAAAACATTAAGGATAGACAACAATAAAAGTACAGGAATTAGAAGACAAGATAATTGGAAAGCAAGAAGCTGGAAGAGATTTTCAAAAACAATAAGTGCAAGAGAAGAAACTTACTATACAACTTAATTTCAAAACAGCAATTACAAATTATAAAATGAAACCTAACTGCCAATCTAGTACTGTGCTTAAATTTGTAAAGTGAAAGCTCATCAGAACAATTACCATGAAAATATTTATAAAGAAGGTACTAAGATACATCACAGCAGTGGAAAAATGACTAAAGTCAAGATGTCAGATCAGGACTGATAAAACTGCAGATTTAAACTAAATATTGAAAAACATCAGCAAATTTATTTAAATTTACTGAATTTAAGTACATCCCCTAAAAAAACATTAAAAGCATACCTACAAAATAAAATTTAAAATCTTTACGTCAGCCATGTCAAAACTGGATAACTAAAGTTGATAAAAATAGTATTTGGGAAATTAAGAATTAAACAGTTTGACATGTAAAATAATATTTAAATGCAGATAGAAAAGTAGCTTAAAACATTACATCATCTTTTTAATAACTAGTTTACAAGTCCATTTATTTTCAATTCAAAGAACAATTTTTGTAATTTATCTCATCACATTTACCTGTTCTTATCAATAGAACAGATCTATTAATGAATCCAACTTGAAAAACTTGTAAAATATTTGTTAACAGTAGATTACTCAATTCTGGTAAACTTGGTTTTACCAATACATCATTAAAATTTATATTTTATATTAAAAATCCAAGATGGCAAAAAAAATTAATATATACAAAAATCAATATAAGACCAAATAATTTCAAAGAAAATTGGATGTTAGATTAATATGGCTAATATTGAAATATGGTTAGAAAAGGAAAGAGAAAAAGCTTTTAGGGTAAATTTTGTAAAGTTATTTTGGTACAATTTAAGATTTTTTTTTTTAATGAAAAGAGGATCTTGAACAGTTCTCATCCTAAACAAGAAAAAAAAATCTGATGTGTGCTCACATTTTGGGATGGGGGTCAAGCTAAAGATTTTGCAGATCCCCCACCTCTATACCAATACAGAATTTTTACTTTACAAACAAAACTTAGATACCAACTAATTAAAACCAATTTCTGTTTCTAATATTTGAAATACGAACAAGTTAAATTTTATAACTTAATTCTTAAAAATAAATTAGTGCTTTAAAAAATTCAAAATAAATGTCCCCTTCTAGACTTAAAGTGACCTTTTCAAAGTTTTTTAATGTATTTTATTGATTATTGTTTTAACTGAATACAGCACAATATACTGAAGATTAAAGACAATATCTTATATGGTAAGAGTCAAGGAAGAAATAAATGGTTGATGAAGAATAGAAGATATGATGCAGTAAGATTATGACTACTGATGCGTAAAAAGCTTCTCTTATAATCTCAAAGGTTATAAGTGAAAGAAAGGTTTGGAAAAATATCAAGTGTTAGCATTCATGTTTGATACACATGTGCGCAATAAAGAAAATAACCATGACATTTGACATGTACACACAAAGAGGGGGAAAAAAATCAATCCAACACCAATAAGAAAAGCATCCTAACTAGAACAAATTACATAAAATTTAGTATAACAAAAAAGTGTCAGTCAATTGCTGAAACCTCCTGAAGAGTGGACTGAACAATTACAGAAAAGGTTCATCTACAGATCTCTGAAATTGAGTTACTGAATATAATACTAATCAACTAAGGGAGAAATTGATCTATCTAGCTAGCTCTTTCTCTTTGTATCTAACTCACTATTTATCTCATTCTCTTCATATCTCACATGCACACACACACACACACAAAAAAAAAAGTTATGGGGTAATGTTAGCAAGAAACATTCAGTATTCATTGACCGACTGTCAGTGCTATTTATAGTTGAAATTTCTAAAACCTTTTTATTAAAACAATTTTTCAGGAAAATAGGTTTCTCAAAAACAGTAACTGTTATTGCTCTTTCCAGTACTGATTGGGGGCTTTCTTAACTTTATCTGATATATGGAATGTTAATATCTTATGCCATCATTGTCCGTGTCACATGTGCTATCCATTTTAGCTGTTGCTACTGTTGAAACTCCAAGTAATGTGGAGTCTGTTATTTTGTATTTTCTTTGCAGTTCTATAGTGCCAGTACACAATGCTTCAAAGAAAGATGATCCTTACTAAGACCTACAGTTTCATTTGCTCAAAGTCACCATTAAGCATCAATCTAAGAAAGCAGCTGTATACAGAAGTTTGGTGCTATGTATGACATCCACATGAATGCACATTTTAACATTTAGTCAGATTTAGACAAAGTTTAGAGAGAGACAGTTATCTAAAAAGATTTCATGACATGAAATGAACCTAGTTGCACATTACACTGAAGATAAATTTAAAGTTCATGCTTTCTTTATCAAGGTGAAAAATAGATATTTGCCTAAATAATAAATGGTAATATAAAATTTTCCTTAGAAGGAAATATTTGGCATCCATTGACTGAGCAACCAGTACTAATTTTGGTTTAAATTTATAAAACGTTTTTTACTAAAAAAAAAAAAAAAAAAAATAGATTTCTCAAGTTCAGTTATTAGCCTTTCCAGTATTGATGGGAATTTCCTTCCTAACCTTTTGTTTGAAGTAGTGTGGAATATCAACATCATTATTTTCCGAGTTGCATGTGATATCCATTTTAGTTGTTACAAATCCTCAAGTGATGAGATTCCTGCTATTTGGTACAGTTGTGATTCTGTAGTACCAAGGCTCAAAGAAAGATGGTCTTCACTCAGTCAAAGCCACTTTTAACCATTGATCTGAGAAATCAGTTATATATAGCTGGCTTAAACAGTCAGCTGCATATAACTGGCTAGGTACAGCATCATGAATGACATCCATATATAAAAGTAAAGAGGCTTTCTCTAAAGATTTATATTTTATTGTCAGGGACACTCATGACTTTTTCTGTAGTCAATAGAAAGTAAAACATACCACAAAATAAATATACCTGGTTAGAAACTTCTCAGAGTTTTAAAATAAATTAATGTTCTACAATCTGTGAGAATTTTCTTTCCAACCAAATATGTTCTGTGACTGATGAAAGATCAGAACAAGAAAATTGTTTAAAAGAAAACATTTGATACCATATTTTAGAGCTGTTTGCACCTACAAATTTTCTATTAATATTTTCTTAAGAGAAGAAAAAAAAAAAAAAAAAAAAAGATTTAATTTCCAGCAATTGAGAACAAAATTCTGAAATGTTACAGTTGAGTAGCTAACACCTAAGTATCATTGTAATGTTATTTAAAGCCTGACCTCAATCTAAGGTCTAATATTTTGAAACCCAAGCAGTAAATTCTACAAACAGTGAAATGAGAATTTATATATGTGACTAAATCAGTCATCATCAGTGTGGACCAGAGAAATTTTTAAAATGGTCTAGAGTTGGCCAAAGGAAAATAGTTGAGCTTCAAAATCCTATTTTTTTCTCTATTTGCATTAAATTATGATGACAAGCTGCTTCACTTTATTTTAAAAAAAAAAAAAAAAAAAAAAAAAAAGAAAAAAGGTAAATAATTAAAAAATTATTTGAATTAAATTTGATATTTTCTTATAATAAATTATATTCACAAATTGATTTGAGACCTTTTTGTGTAAGTGTTAGTTTTCATTTATTTGAGAACATATTGAGTTACAATATGATAGAATTAATTAAGAAAAATGTCAGTTTTTGAAAACATTACTTTACCTGTATTATTTCGGCACCATTTTATTTATAGACAATGCCTGTTTGAGATTTTATCCTGATATGGTCAAAATTGAATTTAGATTTCATTCCTTCAATCATTTTAGTCATGATTTATATTGTCTACTACATTTTGCTTTTGTAAATAAAACATCATTTCACCCTAAGCAGTCATAGAGAAAAAGGTAAAGGCAAAAGATGATTACTGAAAATTAGAGGGAAAAACACACACGCACACACTACATTAAAGGAAAGAGGACACTAAAAGAACAATTAAGACAGAAGATAACAATTGGCATTGCATTTAAATTTTGGGAGATCAAAGTTCATAGGGAAAGCAAGAAGTCAGAAGAGAGTTCCAGAAGGGTGAAAAGTGAAAGAAGAAACTTAGCATAGAACTTATGGTTACATCTCGGCATTTCTACTGGAAAATGATGAGACTTAGTCAATAGTTTGGTACTGCATCTAAATGCGTAAAGTCTAGATACCAAAGAGAAAAGTTTACCAGAATAACTACCATAAAAATATTTGTAGAAAATGGTCTAGAGTCACCCAAAGGAAGATAGGTGAACTTCAAAATTCTATTTTTTTTCTCTATTCGCATGAAATTTGCTTCACTTTATTTTTAAAAAAGGTAAATAATTAAAAAATTATTTAAGTTAAATTTGATAATTTCTTATAATAAATTATCTTCTCAAATTGATTTGAAACTTTTTTTGTGTAGTGTTAGTTTTCATTTTTATTTTTCATTTATTTGAGAACATATTGAGTTACAATATGATAGAATTAATTAAGAAAAATGTCAGTTTTTGAAAACATTACTTTACCTGTATTATTTCAGCACCATTAATTCCCATTTCCATATAAAACATTATTTATAGACAATGCCTGTTTTAGATTTTATCCTGATATGGTCAAAATTGAATTTAAATTTCATTCCTTCAATCATTTTAGTCAGGATTTATATTTTCTACTACATTTTGCTTTTGTAAATAAAACATCATTTCACCCTAAGCAGTCATAGAGAAAAAGGTAAAGGCAAAAGATGATTACTGAAAATTAGAGGGAAAAAAACCACACACACACACTATATTAAAGGAAAGAGGACACTAAAACAACAATTAAGACAGAAGATAACGATTGACATTGCATTTAAACTTTTGAATATCAAAGTTCATAGGGCAAGCAAAAAGTCAGAAGAGAGTTCCAGAAGGGTGAAAGGTCAAAGAAGAAACTTAGACATCTCAGCATTTCTAATGGAAAATGATGAGACTTAGTCAATAGTTTGGTATTGCATCTAAACGCATAAAGTCTAGATACCAAAGAGAAAAGTTTACCAGAACAACTACCATAAAAATATTTGTAGAAAAGGCACAGGGAAGATTGACATTGCATTTTAAAGATCAAAGTTGACTGGGACAAAAGTGTATTTCCTGTTACATGGAATCTCTATTTTTGCTTATGTGGGTCTGAAATCTGATCCCCAAAATGGACTGCAAGGAAGAAAAGGTTGGGAAATACTGATTTGAATCATATTGGCACACACTATATTTAGAGCCTTAAGCTTTGTTGCCATGCTTGGGGGTAAAATGATAAAAATGGGCTTCTTTCATAGTAACTTACCATTTGTCAGTGTCTAAACAAGAAAAATACTTGGTAAAGAAAATTCACAGAACAATCTTTCTCTGAAGACTTATTTTAAGTATTTTTTAAGGAATTTACAAGAAAGTAGTCTTAAAAAAAAAAAAAAAAAAATTAAAAAAATATAGAAATAATAATTGTACTAACAGATATTGGTGGGAAAATTTGAAATCAGTAAGAAGTTAAAATTCCAGCCTAACCTTATGTGCTCACTGACAAATGCCCTTGAGAAAGTCATTGATTTCTTATCACCAATTATCAGAAGAGCAGAGTAGACTGAGCTCTTTAGCTTTGATAGTAACAATTAAAAAAAAATCTTTTTTAAATTATAAACAGCAAAGAAGCCAATTGAAAACCACTAACTTTCCTAAGGGGGTGACAATTCATAAATAATGGAGCATATTGAGAGCTATGACTGCCATGTCCTGAAGGAACATTTGATTAAAAAAAAAAAAAAAAAAAAAAAAAGGTAAAATAACCTAAACAAAGCCTGTCCATACAAACTTAATTTCAATTCTTCTATGTTCAGTATCTGCTCAGGCCATGGGCGATTACAGCACTCCACAACATCCTACTCTTTGAGACTTACCAATATATTTTTGTTTTTGCTACTCCTACTACTGCTTGTTCCAACCTCCATTTATACAAATTACTTGCCACTTTCCTGTTCCTCAACAATATTTACTGTGAGTGTCAAATTCTCCAAGTTTTCTTTCGTCATTATGTGTCCCAGAAATTTCAGCTGTGGCTTTCAGATTCCAAGTGATCTTTTTGTTTCCATTTTTCTTAAAACTTCCTCATTGCTTTAAATGCAAAAGTCTATGGTATTCTTAGAATCCTTTTTTAGAACTACATTTTCATCTTCAAATCTTTTCAACTGCAAGGAAATTGTCCAGCATTCACTGACATATAGGAGGACTGATATTACATAACAGTTCAGTACTCTTTTCTTTGTTTCTCTTGCTTCAAGTCTCTTCATCTGAGATTGTCCAGTATTCACTGCCATATAGGATGATTGATATTACATAGTGTATATTTAGATAAACAAGGTAAAAAAAAAATATGGCAATTTTTCATGAATTTATCCTATACCTGCTTATTGATTATATAAAGATGAGGTTATTGGAAATGTAGTTACTTACTGTATCCTTAGAAATTAAAATTAAGTAACAAAAAACAATTCTATATCATGTTTTTCCTACACCTAAAAAGGGAAACTATTGTTTTGTTTGTTTCATCACATGATCTCTTCCAAATACTGATTCTTTTTCTTCCTCATCTTTTACTACATTTAAACAGTTACAAACAGCCTAGTATAATAATTTACTTCAACAATCACAAAATACCACTGATAATAGTACATTCCACTGCTGTGAACGCAATCATAACTCAATGTTTACATTTTCTCAGTTGAACTTGCATGGATACAAGTTGATTTCATTGATATGGAATTAATCTTCAAATAGGCAATTTATTATGAAGTTATGCCAGTAATATATAAGGTAGAAATTGTTTTATTACTTTTATTATCAGTTTATTTGATATCAGGTATCTTTTTATGTACATAATTGGTTATCGCACCAAGGCTGAGGTTAGCCTACTGACAAACAACACTCATAATTTAAGGTTTCTTTTTTAGAATTGTAGTATAAAACAACCTCCAATTTTTAAGGGAGATTTTGGGGATTTAAAGGTCATCCTATAAGTGGAAATATACAGTAGTTCAGTACACTTTCCTTTGTTTCTAACAAAATTTTCACGTTTCTTAATACTTTGCTTAGTTTTTGGAAGGCACCTTTCCCCTATTCTAATAAGCCTCTGGATTTCAAGGTCAAATTTTCCATTTCCCCAGATTTTTTTTTTTTTAACTAATGTTGACCCAATACAAGGCCCAAGAGCTACTCAAGGTAGACAGTTACTGTGTGGACATATATTAGTGAAAGAATAAGTATTAGGAGTATAGTGGTGAAGCAGACTTTAGGAAGAACTGGAAACACAATCCTAAACAGGAAACAGCCTCTAGTTCACATTCCACCCTGGTCTTTTGGACCAGGGTGGAATGTGAACTAGACAATAAGCAAGCCTATTTGCATTATTTACATAGTTGTCCTCATCTTTATTGCTACCTTCACAACATTTTGGCCAGTGTATGCTCTGGTCTTCTTCAGGTGATTGGAATTTTGAACTAAACCCTTTATTTCATCCACCAGGGCAGATTGTTCTAGTTCCAGTTTGAAATGCCAATCACTGGAAGAAGGCTGGAGCATACAACAGCCAAAACATTGTGAAGATGGCAATAAAGATGAGGATAACAATCTGAACAATGTAAATAATTACAAAATCTCATCCCAGAAATATAGACAGGCAAACCTATATTTAAACTTATGTATTCGTTTGATTTTGACATCTCCAACTTACTAAAGGGAAGTGACTGATACAGATATATCCAAAAAGGCATGACATGTGGAATTAGAACAATCTACTTGTTTGCTTGATGGTTAGTCCTTTCTTCCTGCTTTTCCCTTACTACCTTGTTTAAGAGTTACTGTAGTTTTGTTTTTCCATCAACAACAGTGTCTATTCTATTTGCATTGTTCAGACTGTTCTATTCTCCAACCTTCTTCCGGTGATATACATTGGAATTTTGAACTGAACCTTTTATTTAGTTCACATGGCCTAGTGGATAGAAACATGTAGTGACACCTATACACACCACGCCCACAAATTACTCAACAGCAATTGGACAATAAATAAACAGTACTTTTCGTAAAGACAATTGGTCGATTTTTGGCCAATCATATAAATTGACACTTTCTTCAATATTCTTCCCGCACTCGTTCTGGAAGCCTACTTTACTGTATAAAAAGCAGAAGTTTAAGGAAGAAACTTCAGTAGATTATAAATTTCCACAACCATAATCACGTACGTGTATTTCTCCATCTTCTACTCAAACACACACAGACATTAACTACATTCACACACACAGTGAACTGTCTGTTATCAAAGCCAAGTGAACTATTCATAACTTTAACATTCTTCTGCACAAACATCTAACTTTCAAATTCAAACATCAAACATTCTTAAACACTAAACAAATATCAACAAAAAACTCCTTACAACATACACTTGTATTTCCCACACGGTACAAAGGAAATCACTTTTTACGACTTAATCTTTGTCGTCATTGTATATGTATTTGTTTCAATATACATTTTACTTGTTGATCTTTCAATCATCTCGTTCTTTTCTGTGTTTTCTTTGCAAATTGAATGTGGAGTGTTAATGATAAAAACGCAACCTTCGACAAAAACTTTCTGATAATTTCTTACCAACACCATTAGCGCCCCACAAACATTAAAAAATCCAAAAAGTGACTTGCCCAAAGAGTTTAAGTTGAATATATAGCCACAGCAGAAGGAATGAAATCTTGGAGAGATGAGTTCATAAAGGGAATTAACCGATACAGAGAGATCCAAAAAAGGCATGGCATGTGGAATTAGGACAATCTACCCCTGTGGACTAAATAAAGGGTTCAGTTCAAAATTCCAACATATCACCCAAAGAACAGTTCAAACATCATGAATATGGCAATAAATATGAGGACAACAATCTGAATTATGTAAATAGTTACATTACCTCATCTCAGAAATATAGATATCAACAGTGTTACCTGCAGATCTTATGTTAAGATGGCAATTACAAAATTTAATTTACAAGAGACATTCCATTTATTACACCTTAAAAAGATATAGTCTACTTTCATTTTTTTTTTTTGGTAAAAAAATGTTAATACAAACTTAACTTTAATACAGCAAGAGTGTTGAAAAATTCAACTTTCCAAAATTGATCAAATCCCGTTTTTTGCAAGGGCTTCCTCAAAGATGTACAAACTATACTGCAATACATGTATACAAGATCCTAACAAAATGGAAATATTTATTTTAATGAAATTCAACTCTAAAACTTACTCAAGAATTTAGCGTTCTAAATATACTATATACTGTCAATTGTAAAAATAGTACATTATTATACTTTGTTGTGAGCAAGAGAAAAATGCCATGGTGCAAGCTATGAATCAGAGACATCAAAGTGAAACGAGTACCAAAGTTTTAGTATCTGGTAAATATTTTAACAAATGACAGAAAATTTGACACCAAAAATCCAAAGATGCATTGGAGAGAGAAAGAAAGAGAAAAACAGCTCCCAAAATTTTAAAGTATTAAGAATCAGGAACATTTAATTAAAAACAAAGTGTGATGTAATAATTCCTCCCATATGACTAAATGCTGGAAAGTTTCCTCACAGATGAAGAAGCTAGGAGTAAATGGCAATAAAGATTTCATTCTACAGAAAAAGGATGAGAACACTGTGTAGACTGAACATATGAAGTTTTAACAAAAAATGGAAAAAAATAAAAAAAAAATAAAAAAAATAAGATACTTACAATTAGAAAAGACAATTGAATGTTCTAGAACACAGAAGAGAGCCTCAAGAATCTGTCACTCAGGATAGACAAGCTGAACAGAGCAAATAGTCTACCTAACGAAACCGTGTAAAAATGGATAGCAGAACAAGGAGTGAGAGGAATGGGGGGGGGGTCAGAGGGAGCCTTGATTGCCTACATCCTGAAGGAACATACCCTCCTATGTAGTAAAAATTAGTAAATAGGATTTTTAAAAAAGTGTCAGCTCCAATCTAGTTGTAGTTTTCTCTCTTCAACTCGAAACAAGAATCCTTTACTTAACAATTTTTCCCTAAAAAAAAAAACAAAACAAAAAAAAAAAAAACACATACACACGTATTTGATGTTTGTTTCATCTAGTTATGCAGATTACGTGGCCATTCTCAAGTGAAAATCTTTTAAATCAGCACAAAAAAAAGAAAGAAAGAATTTTTAATA
Source organism: Acanthosepion esculentum (assembly GCA_964036315.1). NCBI lineage: Eukaryota > Metazoa > Mollusca > Cephalopoda > Sepiida > Sepiidae > Acanthosepion > Acanthosepion esculentum. The sequence goes on from OZ038520.1 coordinate 43,940,784, forward strand.
AAACAAATCTAATTTAAAAAGATAAATATGCCTGCCTAACCATATGTTAAAAGCCCTCATACAATTTTACTAAGCTTGAAATAAGGGTTTCTAGTCATATTAGTACCCAAGTAATTTCTACTGAACACGTTGCATCTTTGCTTTTAAATCACTATGTTACAGTTAGTGGTTGGCCCATAGCGTATCAAGGTCAGATTACACACAAAACTTTATATATGTTTGTTTTTAAGTCTTGTAAATAAGTTAAGAGCCAATACTACAATTTTTAAGCTTCTGATCATTAATTATTATTATTAGGATAAAGATTTACTTCATGCTTAATACATTCATTAACATGATTAGTTTTAATTAAAATTTAACACTAAAAATTCTAGTGCCAGAAATTAAATTTTTCTCTACCATCAAATTTGAAGCTGTAACCATAATTTACAAAATATACACACGTTAAATCCATAGACTCGAGATGGTGAAGGTAACTAACATTTAGAGGTGACAAAATTTAAGTGTGTGTGGAAAAAAAAAAAAAAAAAAAAAAAAAAAGAAAAAGATAATTGGGAAAATATTTTCTTTGTCATTACCAATGTGTAAAGGGTTTGTTTGCCTTTTTGTCAGTCCGACTTTATCAAGGTAAGTTTAAAAGCGAAATGTTTTTTTGTAGTTACATCAAATTCAAAATATTAAGAAAAGGGGGTGACACTCCTCCTGTGCAAGCCTCCTGGATATTGCTATTTTTTAATATTTTTTTTTTACTAATGTTTTAGTTTTCCATGTCGACATATAGTTAAATTTCTCAGAAATCAATTCTGAAGACAAGACAAATCGGATAAAAAAAAATTATCTTATCTCCAAAATTATTCTGAGAAATTTAACATACATAATAAAATAAAACGAGAGAGAGAGAGCGAGAGAAAGAAAGAAAGAAAATAACCAGCTATTTATTTTCTGATCACACCCATCTGCTTGAACAGCTTGCTAATCCCTTTTACAGACAGTTCAACACTCAGAGCCAACTTGTGGTCTATACTGCAACAAACTTGTACAGACCTTAGTTACACTTTAAGGAAGAGATCACATAATCTGGCAACATGAGCAGTTTTAACAGCATCATACTGGTATGATGCTCAAAACCTCGGCTACGATGACTTCATGTTAACACGTCCATTGAAGGCTTCCAAATAATTCCGTTTACCCAGTTTCACTCACAAGTCTTAGATCAACCTGTGATATAGTTTTCTAAGCACTTTCCAAAAGGTGTCGCACAGTGGAATCGCCTTCTCAGAATAATTAAGTCACCTTCCTGAACATGGTGAGATTCGAACATCAAGGTTTGAAAGCGAAAATTAGGATAGTTTTTTCTGCCAATAATTTTTCTCCCATTCTTCAAAAAAAAAAAAAAAAAATCAACTAAAAAATACAGAATAAAAACTAAAAAGATAATTTATAAATAAACTCACTTACATAGCAACATCTTATTTTCTTTAACATGCAATGCAAATGTTCCAGTGACTTACAAAACAATCAAAAATCCTAAGTTTCATTCATATTTCATTCATAAACAATTTTAAAACACAGTACACAAAAACACCCCATTTTCAGAAAAAGGATGAAAAAGTTTATAGAACTTGACTATTTCAATTTTAAAACAATATACTTTTTCTTAAAAAAAAAAAAAAAAGGAAAAAAAGCCATTTTTAACAAACTTTTTGCTCTCTATTTTAAATGTTTACCATTTCTAATAATTAATAATTGGCTTTTAATGAATTCTACCAACTACTATTACAATAAACAGTTCATTCTTAGAAAAAAAAAAAAAAACTTCTCCAAAGCAATACATGAGAAGAAAAGCAACGTGGTTCCAATTTGAAGTTAAAAATCTCACATAACAGAAAAAGTTTCTAACCTTCAGTTGCCGGAATACAGTCATTAGTTTAAAATTAAAAAAGACCTCTAATGTAACCTTTACAAAACAAAACTGTAAACAAAAAGAAAGTTACCCACCCAAGTCATTGTCACAAATATTACGTGGACCATGTCAAAAACTTACTACACAAACATCGATGATACTTAGTAACAGTAGGCAAGCTAAGCATGTGCTATGTACCTTCGGCTCTCACAGAGGACACAGAACCCGATATCAGTTTCATAAAATTGGCTAAAAAAACGTTCAAATCAAGAGGTTTGATTTAATGATTATTTAAAAAAAAAAAAAAAAGTGTTGTTAAGCCAAGAGAAAGTTTTGCAAAGTATTTTTAAGCCTAATAGCCATCCTATGCTATTTTTAGCCTTCTTTATTTAATCATAGTGTATTTAATTAAAAACTTTTCAGTTGTTAGAATAGCAGAGGTACCCCCTTTCTCCCTTAAGCTCACACAAACAGTACAGATAATTTTTCCCCTCGGACATAAATTTAAAAACGATTACGTAAAAAGTTAAAGTTTGTGGGCAATATCGATAAAGCGAAGTCCAAATTATTATTAATGTTTTTTTTCCAAATTGCATTTTTTTTTTTCATTAAGTTAAATGTAATTATTTTTACCAACATACTCGTTGTCGTTTAGCCACAACTACCTTTCTTAATGAAGTTTTTTTTGTTAAAGCCTTTCTCTTTTTGCGCAACAAAAAACAGTCACCTTTAAGCAAAAATAAAAAATATCGCAGATGCAGGTTAGAAACAGAATTAAAATTACCCATACCCCTCCCAAAAAGTATTCATATCTTTAGATATTTTTTTAACATACAGCAAGCAAACAAATCTAACCTTTGTTATTCCTGTGATGAAGAAATGAGATTACAGAAGATATGCGATGTTAGCGTTAAGGTAGAATTCCAAACTTTGGTATGCAGGAAGAATGCTATGGTAGGACATTCTCTACGAATAAATAAATAAATAAATAAAAATGCAATGAAAGTTTGGGCACTTAGCACCACAAATAGTTATTGGATTGTGTTTAGAACTTTATATAAATTAAATGATATCACAAGCTAAACTTTGAAATTTATACTTTAGTTTATGTTTTATGATTTTAAAAGGAGAGTTGGTTTAAAGAAAGGATATGAAAAGTAATTAGTAATATGATTATTTTTTATTTACTGTATTTTAGCTTATGCGATGGGCTGATTGTTCAGAGGGGAAGATTTTTCTGTTATGGCTTTGCTTTTGCCAGTTTGTGGGGACGCATCGGAATTCCTCATTTAAGAAGAAAAAGAAAAAGAAAAAAGAAAACGTTTCAGGAAAAAAATCTTAGAAAGAAATAGATATATTATTGTCAAACCGAAAACAAAAGTCATAGCAATGACAGCAATTGCCAAATATAGATTTGTGATTTGTCTGTCTCTTAGCATTTTTATTTTAGCAGTAGTAAAAAAAAAAAGTTTTTTTAATAACGCACTATTATGTAAGAATATGAAGTAAAGTACTTTTTTCTTCTTAAAGATGTGGTACCGAAAGGAATATGCGGACATCACATGGCAGAGCATTCACCTGAAATACTTCCCAAACAAAAGTGCTTAAAAACTAAAAAGTTACTTTAAAATTTAAATTAAAAGAAATCTTATTCAATTTGTTCTGAAATGTTCCTACCTCTCATTTGCAAATTTTAGTCATTCACATTTATTCACTGTTACCTACACTTTTTCGATGGAAAAAAAATCAGAGCGAGAATGAGAGATAAGAGAACTTTTTAAAGTATCAGGTATTTTTCCACGTATAACAAAAAAAAAACTCAGTGTAAAAGTAAAACTGATTCAGGTTTCGTTAAAATTAAATTATTATCACAAAGTAAAATGAAAATTAAAATACAAATTATGGGTTTAAGAAAAAAAAAAAATTAAAGACTGAAGGAAGATTCGAAAGAAAATTTGGAGACTGTTATTGTTGCAATATAGACATCCAACCAAGCTGAATAGCTGTCATCATATGAAAATTATATATTTTATTTTTTATTCAATCGTAAAAATGAAAGATTTATGAAGTTGTGTCAATAATTTTTTTGTGTATGCGGAAAAAAAAATGTATTTATTATTGGGTAAATTGAAATACAACTAAAACTAAATAAATACACCCTCCTAAAATAAAATTGTGAAATTCCCTAAACTAAAGGGGGGATTCGGTTTCTAAGTAAATTAAGCTTTGTAAATGCGTGTGTTATGATTATTCATTTACACACCATAATGCACGCACTTACAAAGCTTAATTAATTTACTTAATTGAAATGAGAAATCGCAAAGCAGTGTTCGAATTCCAGTTAAGTTCATTATTACAACCACGCACAAACACAGCATTTCTCAGGTCATTAGTGTCATACTGTCATTTTATTTAAATGAAAACTTATGAAAATCTATCACTTTTGTAAGAAAGTTTTCTGTCGTTGAGCTTGTAGTCAAGAGTATCACCAGTTAGTTCGCAAACAAACGAGAACACTTTAGTTTAGTTCACTAGTAAGGTAGAAGGAAGGGGTAGTGTAGTCAGTGTAACTAACACCAATCTACGGTGCCTGCTTCGCTATAAATCCATTTGTACCCATCAAACAAATGACCGATTTAATTTCCACTAAATAAATAGTTTAATAAAAATGACTGGAAAAAAAGAATAATTTTAAATAGATCGATAATCGATTTTATGAACCAAACAAGGTCAAGACAACTACAACACTAAGCAAAACTTTATGATGAGCTGATTACTAATTAAAAGCGTCGTAGTGTGCTCCAAAGTTACATAATAAAATATTTTCGAAGGTTATTTGAATACTCTTCTTTAAAAACTAATAAAAAAAAAAGTTCCACCGTCAATAAAACAAATGAATAGAAAAAAAAAACTAGTGTAGAGAGGATACATGCTTGTTTTTCTATCTCAAATCAAAATACAATCATTTTTTTCTTAAAGCTATTTTAAAGTTTAAAAGCTTATGAATAGTTTTGTCAAACACGTGGTTTCTAAGCTTCGCACACACAATTTTGAAAGATTTTTAATTAAAATTAAAATATTTTACAAAGTTTTTAATCAACGAACCAGAAATATTCAATAAAATATTTAAGTTAATCATTCCAAAAATAAATAACAATCCAGATAGCATACTAACAGAATGAAGGTGACGTTACAGCATAAAATCGAATCAATAAACGACCCTCAAGTATTGAAAAGTCATCTTAAACAGGTCTGTTACTACAAACAAAGTAATGACTCAGATTTAAAAAGAAAAAAAAAAGTAGTAAATTAAAAACAATTTAATTTTTAATTAATAACTTAACTTCTTACCCTACTGAGTAGCGTAGAGAATTTAAATTCTCACAGATGAAAATGTAATTTTTAAATTTAATCTTTTAAACTGAAACTAAGTTTTTCATAAATTGCTATATTTCTTGGAAAGTGAAATAAAACTACTAAAAGCAGCATTTTGTTTGAGCAACATTGTCCCCTAGAAATAGAAGCTTCTCTTAAACTTCTTGTTCAAGTGATAAAAAAATTTAAAATAAATCAAGACACACAAAAAAAAATTTAACGGCTCAAGCAGATTATTCTAAGTATTAATCTTCTTAAATTCGATTTGTGCAATTTATAAATTAAAAATATAAATACTTGCTCTTCTACGTCATTTAGATAATATAAAAAAAGTCTAAGCTTAGAAAACTGTAGTCAATTTTCTACCCTTGAAATTTTAGTACAATGAGATAATAAAAAGCAGAAAAGATACATTGTAGCAGTTTCGACTTGGAAACTATTGAAAATTGGTACCTACTTATTTCCCTTTATTTGTATACGTTACCAAGTTATGACTGGAAATTCGAACCGATGTTGTTCAGGTTTAAAGTTTGGTGTAAAGAACTTTAAAAAATATAATTTTACAGCCACTTCATAGTATGCAGAATTTTAAGTATTCAAATGAAACTTTAAATAAGTGATTTAAATCTAAACAATTTTTAAAAGTTACATAAGATAAGGAAGATTATGTAATTTATTTTGAAGTAGAAACGTTCTTTACAAGTTATCGTTCAATATTATTACCTGCAAAAATGTACAATACAAAAGATTAAAATAAATCATTAAAAAACAAAAAAAAAAAACGAAATTTTATGCAATGATAATATTGTTACATAAATGTCAAAAATAAAAATTCAAGAAATCAGTTATGTAAGTTTAATTTTGTATTGTCACCTTGATTGACCCGATGCGAGCGTGGATATCAGCTTGTTGACCTCCAAAAAGCAATTCTTCAAAGGGTTCAACTTTGCAGTAATGAAGATTGACATTGATTTTTTTTTTCTTTATTTCGTGTTGGAATATAATTTAATGGCTTTGACGCAGATTGTTTTTAATTTTTGTTTATTAATTAATTCAATGACACGAAAACAATAATTAGGACCTATTTGCTTTCCAGTCCAGAAAAAGAAATAAAACCCCGGAGAACTGCCTATTTAAGGAGTGTCCAAACATGAGATTGTGATAGGTTATTCTTTTTTTGACCTTGTCTTGCGACCTTGACACGCCTCTCCATATGTTCCCTACTTGTAAATTAAATTATATATATAAAAAAAACAAAAAGTTAAATCTGTATAGGATAGGAAGGAAATGCAATAATTTAATTTAGAAGAAATACTATATACCTCGTACATAGGTATGTAATTAAATAACTTGCCTAAAACTCTACAAATAAAGATTAAAAAAGAAGTTAAAAGCTTGAGAAAAAAATTAAAAAAAAAAAAAAAGGAAAAAAACATCAAAATTAGAATGCAATTATATTGGGTAAGTCTTCAAGACACGAAAGGAAATAAAAACAAAATAATCAGCTTAAAAATAAAACAAATTGGACATCTGAAGTAAAATGTAAAATAAATGAAGCACCTTAAATGCAGGGCGATAAATTTGAAACGTAAAGAAAATCTACCTCCCCCGGTTATACGTGTCCGATGTTCCAGAAAATAACCTGAACCTTGATTTAACTAATTTTTTAATTTTTTTGTTTTTATTATTTATTTTACACAACCCAGGTAGTTCTTGTAACATTATTCGTATTTCTGATAAATGTAGTCACTTTTGAAAAGAAAAGGGAGGTTTATTGACATAGCAAACTACAGTAGGAAAAAAAAGGAAAAATTGACAGTTAAAAAATTACTCTCATCAGCTCACCATTTTTAAGCTACAACTTCACATAATCAAGTACAAAAACAAAGATAAAGAAATATACATTAAACAATTTTTTTAAAATATCAAAGAAAAGAAAAAAAAGGAGACAGGGGGAAAATGCTCTTTATAAATAGGTGGGTCTCCTACTGGAAATGTTAATGAGTAAAAATGACTAACACCACTAGTATAGACTTTAAAATTGTTATAATAAAAAGAATTCAATATTATCCTCGAAACACAGTGTACAACGAACGTATAAATAATTTAGTAAATTAAGTCACGTTAAGAAATTATAGTTCAGATTTGTTTCGATGACAACTCAACTTCTTGAATGAATATTGATCACTTGATACAAGAGGTTTTTTGTTCCTTGAATATAAAAAAAAGGTCTCAGAAAAAAAAGTAACCCTTCTTATTTTTTGCTTTCAACTCAAACTCAGGAGAAATTAATGTTAAAAATAAATCTCTAAAAGAATTTGAATGCATTTTTTACAACAAAGTCAATTTTTAAAAAAATAAATAAGTTGGAATTGTTAACTTATCTAACACTTTCTTCCCAATTTGTATCGTGTTTTAAGCCAAGGTAATAAATACAAAAAAGAAAAAGCAAATTAAAACCGTAAGTGCTTATATAATTGTGCAGCCGGCTCTTAATAACACCGGTTTTCAGTTCTTTGGAAAGAAAGAAGAAAGAACACGAGGAAGGATGATCCACGAAGCAATTATATATCCTCAGTAAGAAAAAAAAAAGAAAGAAAAGCAATGAGATGGGATAAAATATTCACCTACCGTCTTTTTGTGGTAAATCAACGTTCAGGTTGTTTTCTTTGTCATGGACAGTCTTCTGTTCTTGCTGTTTTAGCGACTCTTTCTCAATGTTATCGTCACCTTTTATAGCAGAGATTCCAGCCATGCGTTTTAGCTGCTCACAATTTGCACCAAACAAGCACGTGTGAGGTTAAAGACTTGGATTAAGTTAAAAATACTCTCTAACCCAATACTCTTGATGATTATTTAATAATATCATGAGAAGAATTCTTGTTGGATTTCACAATGTTTTATTTGTAAAACAAAGATATACACTTAAATTACAATATCTCTTATTTATTCATTTATATTTAGTTTAATGATGCATTAAATAGTCATTTATTCTCTGTTTCGAGACTACATCATGACCTAATGAAGGTCATTTTCAGGACATGATCGGGTTATTTACATAATATCAGGGGAAATGTGAACCGTCACCAGTCTCTTCATTTTTATTTATTTTTATTTTATATATTTTTTTCAGATAAAACTGTTGACTAATCTAAAAAAAAAGTATAAGGCAATTGGTAACGACTAGAATTTAAACTTTCTTTTATATGCCGTGTCCCTTCAGGACGTGGGCGATCATGACTCTCCATAACTTCCTATTTTTTGTAATTCTTAGTATAAACTACATCCCATTACATAAAAATAAAATTTTAATTAGTTTAAAAAAATTAAACTACATTCCATTTTAAAATAGTTAACGTTTTATTTTCTGTAATAATTCTGTACTTTTTTTTACAAAGTTTTCCATCTGAATTTGACTGCTAAAAATCAGTGACAGCTCTGTCTCTCTCTCTCTCTCTCTCTCATATGAAATAAAAGGAGAAACAATTCCACTTTGGAGAAATAAGTTTCTAACAACTAAGGAAAATAATTGCTGACAATATGAATATATAGGTAAGTAATAAAAAGTCTCTATTTACACAAATATCTCACATTCAAATTATTTACAATACTTATAATTATGCAACATATTTTCACTTTTAGTAACAATTGGAACTTATAATTAGAATAATAAATTAATTAACAGTAGTCTGTTGTTCTGTTTAGTATAAAAATGTTAGTAATAACATCTGAAGGACAGATCCAGTAGAGTACAAGAACACTAAAGAAAACAGTCAAATGCAAGATAAGTGAAGAGTAAAAAAGAGACACGTTTACTAGATGGCAAAGCCAATAGGATGCAAGAATATTAAAGGAGAAGGCCAGTAAAATACAAGAGTACTAAAGGGCCAGATAAGTAGAATATAAGAACACTGGTAGACAAAGCATGAAGAAAAGACATTAGAGTACAATGCCAATAGAATACTAGAAGAGAAGGCCAGTAAAGGGCAAGAACACTGGAAGGCAAGTTTAGTAGAATATAAGAACATTGGAGGATAATGACTAAAGAAAAGTCACTAGAGTACAAGGCCAATAGAATACTAGAAGAGAAGGACAGTAAAAGACAAGAACACTGTTAGGCAAGTTTAGTAGAATATAAGAACATTGGAGGACAATGACTAAAGAAAAGTTACTAGAGTACAAGGCCAATAGAATACTAGAAGAGAAGGACAGTAAAGGACAAGAACACTGGAAGGCAAATTTAGTAGAATATAAGAACATTGGAGGACAATGACCAAAGAAAATCACTAGAGAACAAGGCCAATTGAATACTAGAAGAGAAGGACAAGAACACTGGAAGGCAAGTGTAGTAGAATATAAGAACATTGGAGGACAATGACTAAGGAAAAGACACTGGAGTACAAGGCCAATAGAATACTAGAAGAGACGTTCAGTAAATGACAAGAACACTGGAAGGCAAGTGTAGTAGAATATAAGAACATTGGAGGACAATGACTAAAGAAAAGACACTAGAGTACAATGCCACTAGACTACTAGAAGAGAAGGCCAGTAAAGAACAGGAACACTGGAAGGCAAGTTTAGTAGAATATAACAACATTGGAGGACAATGACTAAAGAAAAGACACTAGAGTACAAGGCCAATAGAATACTAGAAGAGAAGGCCAGTCAAAAACAAGAACACTGTAAGGCAAGTTTAGTAGCATATAAGAACATTGGAGGACAACAGGGGAGGACTGGGAGTGTTATAGGCTCTCGGGCAGAAAATATACTGTCCCTTCCCCACTCTTCACAGTTAAATGCCACATGTAGAGGCTGTGCAGCAGGTGAACTGTGCATATTAGAATAACTAAGTAGCAGCTTTAGTTTACGATATATATGTGTTTATATGCATAAAAAGATTTGTTAACTTCAAGGTCATATCAAAGTGTAATGACATGTCAAACAAAATTTCCATTTAATTTCTACGAATTAACATGTAAACAATGTACTAAATTATAAAATTCATAATAATAGATATTGAAGCAGATATTGAAATGAGTTAACTTACACTTTTTAAAATAAATTTTTACATTTTAACACACCCTAATATATGATGTACTATGCTTTACAATAATACTGAGTCAAAAGTTTCAAATATTAACGTTCACAGATTACAGTAACAACATTTCAGCAGAGAATTCTACAATTTTATCAATAATTTTGTCTTTGTTTGATTTGATTTTCATTGCAATGTCTTTTTCAATAGCAATTAGCATAAGTGACTCCAAGTTATTCTGGGTGAGTGAAGACCTCAGCCTTCTTTTCAACAGTCTTAGTTTAGAAAAACATCTTTCACATGTGCACTGTGTGACACTTAGTATTACAATGAATTTATATGCTGCATATAAATTTTCATATGCAGCTGCACACAGCCTGTACTCTGATAACAACTTGAAAGCACATGACAAACAATTCTTACATGTTGTCTTGGCAGATGATTCAGCAACTTCTGTATACTCCCCCTCTGACTCCAAGCTGTCTGAATCATTTTCATTGTCATTCATATTCTGTAGCCGTCCCTTCTTCAGGTCTTTGTAGCTCGATGCAAATGAAATCAGTTCATCCTGTAGTGCCATTCTGTCAATTTCTGATACTGCATTAGCAATCAAACTCAGCTCCACGTCTTGTGGAGATGCCAAGATTTCAGAAAACCTGTTTCGGTCAAAGCAGGAAATCTGCTTATAGAGTTTTTCATGAGACGAGAATCTAGCACGCATGTCGGAGAGCACAGCATCAGTTACTGCGTTATGGTATGAAACCTCAAAATTTCCCTTCTCGTCTGTGATACCTTCTGGTGCTGAGCGACTAGATCTGATGGTTGAAATTGAGAAGCTCTTAGGGACAGAAATGTTCATCTCTTCTAATTTACAATTTGAATGAACAACAAAATTAGATGCTATTTCAAAAATGTCGCTAAAATCTCTTGAGATTTTTTCAACCTTTTCAGTGGCTTTGTTAATCATGCACCAAGCTTGCATGATATCCAGGCCTGATGTCTGCAGATAATCTGACACTTGTGTTGTAATATCAAGAATTCGGATGAATGTAAATGTCATTAAGATGGTTTCAAATTTGCGCAAGTTTTCACTCAATTGCTAAGTGCTTCATAGTGAACTGATCCTTTGAAATCAGTTGCTTCACTTACTTGCTGAAGGATGATCAGAAGGTTTGAATAAAATTCTGATGACTGATCTGTGCAGCTGCCAAACAATATTCGAAGTGCTCTACCTCTACTTGACCATCTAGTTTGACCAATGCGCTCTAGTCTTAGGCGTTTCTTATTTCCTGGTTTTGTCTGCATATGCTCTTCCCAGCCCTTCATCCTTTTGTAGGAATCATTGAAAAATGTAGATAGTTCAGTAAGCAGACCAAAAAGACTAACTGCTGCAACACATACACTGCTTGCATCACTAATCACCAGATTCAGAACATGTGCATAGCACCAAGTATGGATGTGACTTGGGCGAGCTGCTTTCATAAGTGCCTAAAGACCAGAGTAAACACCACTCATATTAGCTGCTCCATCAAATGAATCTCCAATACACTGTTCCAGTGTCAAGCCTATCACTGTAAGTGAATGTCGTAGCAGGGTGTGCAAGCATTTTCCACTTTAGTTTTTCCTTAGCTCTGTCCCTAACAACATATTAGATATGTTGTTAGGGACAATGGCACACTGAACATGGGAAGAAATGTCTTGGGTAGAGTCAATTTATACTGAAAACATCCCTGCATTTTTCACCTCCTTCACAATTTCGGCTTTGACCATGTCTGAAATAATATTTATTATCTTATTCACAGTTGTCTTGCTTAAAAAAGTTACAAACTTGCCACACCCTTTCTTAGATGGATCTCTTTGTTTGCCCTGCAAAATGACCTTCTGCAAATGTTCCTGCAGGTTTGGATTGTATTCTGCAAGAAGCTTTATAGCCTCTAGAAAATTCCCACGATTGTCATGATTACTTTCATCAAATACAGTTGCAAAAGCTTCTCTATGTTTGCCGCGGTAAGACAAGACTTGAAAACCAATGTAAAATATTATATCAATTACACACTTTAAAACAGAGCGACGCTGAAGCACTTGTTGAGTTCTTAAGGAGAGTTGTTCCTTTAACAAATTGTGCTTGATGGATCTTTCACAAGCATTCAGAAAATATGCATCAGTGGAATGCTTATGACAGTGGCTCTTTTCATGTTCAAACAGTCTTGTTGTGATGTGTCTCCAGTCAGAACAGCCCTGGATCATCTGCATGTTTCAACTTTTCTCGGGAGCATACATCAGACAAAACGAGCAATGCAAAGTCTTGTTTTCTTCATTGTATGTCACCCACTTTCTGTTAATGTTCATGCACTGAATGCCTTGTCAGTCATATACAACAGCACTATTGAATGGTATGTTACTTACAGGCTGGTTTGGATGAAATTTCCAGAACATCTCCTGTGAAATAGAGGCATTATGGCTGGTATCTGGTTTAAGAAAATATGCACTTTTTGCAGGTGTAATCTGTGTACTGGTTGTCATGGAATCAGGCCTTGAATTCGGTTTCATCTGGCTGGGAAAGATCAAGGGGTTCAGCAGAATGAGGAGTAATTTCAGATTCAGAAGGTGCTTCTGTGGCTGTTGATACTTTGTCTTGTAAGCCAAAGACAAAGCCAAAGTCAGCTGCATCTTTGACTTGCTCAGAGGATGTAGCTTTCTTAGCAAAAAATGTATCAATTTTATGTGTTGTCTTCCTTATCTTGGATATTGTTGCCTTTTTCTCTTGTCTCTTTTGAGCACCACTTTTCTGCTTGTAGTCAAACACCATTAAATAGGGTTTAGCTACCTGGTAAAGATAAAAAGAATAATCTTTGTTTAATATAAATACACTAATCCATATTACTATTATTACTAATCCATGTATATATTATATACTAATCCAAGTATATAAGCCTATAGAAGCAGTAACATATAGTGTATATATATAAGACCAGGGCCATAGCTGATGCTAAAAAAACACAGGGCACAGAGAAAGTTGCCCGGATTTATTAAGGTGGTGATGTCATCAGTGTCATCCGCTTCCAGAAACTATGAACTTTTGCGGATTATTCTTTTATTCCGATGGAAATTATGCATACATTTCACGGCACTCATTCACATCTGCACCCAGGGGCATGGATCATTTGCATAATGAGAGGGAGATAGATTTTTTGGGACGCTTCATTGTGAAATTGTTGTAAGTTAGTTATCTCAAATTCAAATATATTTGGAATTTTTATAAATTAATCTCATACAAAGGTAATTTTTTTTATTATTACATTTTTGTTCATTAATGATTAACTGACAAAATGATGGCATTTTATCGCCTTTGGAATGTTTTTTTTTTTTAATTTAATTTACTTGCCTTCTTTTCATGAATTATTTAATAATAAAAAAAAATATTGGCTAAATTAGAAAGTTGAGTTTTTTTGTAAATTTACATTTTTAATTTATAATTTCGAGTATATTTATAAATAAAATTTCTGTTTATTTATTTATTTTTAAGTTTATTCTCTTTTATTCAAAGTGTATGGGTTAAGAAGTAATAATTTTCACTTTAATTTTTTTTCTAAATGTTTAGAAAAAACAGCCTTCCAAAACACAGTGACCATACCTAAAGGTTTTGACTTTTGACTAAATATGTAAAAATTGTCTAGAGCAAGATCAGAGACCTGCACATTGCACATATAAAAAAATCCAATCCAATTTTAGAAGAATGTGGTAAGATCCATATATATCTGGCACTGGCATAAATTGACTGTTAAGCCCTTTGTCAATTTGAAAACAATATTAGATTTAAAAAAATATTCTGCTTGAATTTGCATTAAAGTGCTTTACTGAAATTTTAAAAACTTTGAGTTAAGAAATCACAAAATGTGAATTTAAATTTACTATAAATCCTCAATATTTTTATCAAATCAGCATAATTATAGATGTAAACAAAATAATCAATATAGTCAATATTTTAACTTACTAAAATGCTTGGCAGGAGTTAGGAAAAAGGTGTCCTTTCTTTGCAAATTCTAACAATCAAATGAAGATTTTAATGGCTTTTTTTTTGAGTGATGGAGATGGGAGCAGGAGGACTTCAGATTGTTGGCCAAGACTTGACCGGTGCTACAGACTACAGTGGCACCAGGTTTATAATCATCTGAATATTCTTAGAAGGTTAAAATGATTTATTGTGTCTTCCCTTCGACCAGACAAGGGGTGTGGTGAAATCAAAAGGCGTCAGCTACGGCCATGTATGAGACACACACACACTATGATGTGCAGCTGAGTGATCCGAGTCAGACTGCATGTATTAGTGTATAACAAGGACATCCTTGATAATTTTATTGGCAGCCAGACAGGCCCTCTTGCAGTGCCAGGGTCTTGGGCATGGTCCGATTGACCGATGGCTCAGTTCGCCCCTGGAGGACAATGACTAAAGAAAAGACACTAGAGTACAAGGCCAATAGAATACTAGAAGAGAAGGTCAGTAAAGGGCAAGAACACTGGAAGGCAAGTTTAGTAGAATATAAGAACATTGGAGGACAATGATTAAAGAAAAGACACTAGAGTACAAGGCCAATAGAATACTAGAAGAGAAGGACAAGAACACTGGAAAGCAATTTTAGTAGAATATAAGAACATTGGAGGACAATGACTAAAGAAAAGACACTAGAGTACAAGGCCAATAGAATACTAGAAGAGAAGGCCAGTAAAGGACAAGAACACTGGAGGGCAAGTTTAGTAGACTATAAGAATACTGGAGATCAAAGATAGTGAAATACAATAACACTGGAGGACAAATCCGAAGAAAAGACACTAGAGGACAAGGTCAGTAAAAATGAAGAAAACTGGTAAACAAAGCTAATAGAAAACAAAAATAATGAATGACAAGACTGATGAAAATAAGAATATTGAAGGTCATCGTTAAGGAAAGAATAAAACTGGAGGGTAAAACAAACAAAAGAGAAGAAACTAGAGAAAAAAAATAGCATAAAACAAGAACATTAGAGGACAAGGACAGAGGAAGTCAATGACATTAGTATACAAATCCTGTGAAAGATGAAAATACTGAAGAAAAAAGATAGAATAATACAAGAGCATCTGAGGATGTTATACTCCACTGCAAATTAGATCTCTTTCTGATTATCAATAATTTTGTATATTCTTAATATACTACAATAAATAATATCACTGCTTCCTTTAAATTGATTAATAGGTAAAATAGTATTTACTTTTCCAATTTGCAGGGATGTTTCACTTAATCTTATTATCTTAAATTATAATTCTGACCACTCTGTGGTAGCTATTGATATTTCATTCCAGTCCTCTGTTAAACAGAAATCCCCTATCACAAGATCTCTTTCTGTTACCAGCATGCAGACTGGGATTCACTCCATGATTTTCTCTGTGACACCCCTTGGATTGACATCTTTAAACTCCCAAATTAAAACTTGCACCACATGCTCGGCTGCTATAGCACATAGGAACCACTATTTTCATCTATACCAGCATGACGGCTCTTGTCACAACAGGTGCCTATTCACAATAAATGTAAGTGCATCCTCGAAGGAGTAAAGTCTCTGCTTGCCAAGAGAATGAGGTACTGCATAGCATCTAACACCTTTGGCTCTTGCAATCACTGACAGATCTGTAATAGGGCATTAAATAAGTGTAAGGTCTTTATTCCTCCCCTCTTCAATCAATATGTGGTGTTATCATCCTCTGCTGATAATACTGAGTACTTTGCCTGTAAATTCTCCCCAAACTCTACTCATGACTCATCTGGAGTATCCCTGCCTAACTTCCCTCCTAGAACTGAGTCTCTGTTGAGTGATATGCATATAACACCTTCCATGGTTTCTGCTATCATCTCTAACCTAGATCTCTACAAAGCATATGGACTTGATGGTATTCCTGTAATAGTCATTAAGGAGTGTGCTCTCAAACTGGCTCCTGTTATCTTTAAACTGTATAACAAATGCTTTCCTGTCTCCTGCTTTCCTGCCTGTTGGAAGTCATCATCTGTTGTTCCAGTTTTTAAGAACTCTAGTGAACCATCCAACTCTTCCAACTATTGGCCTATTAGCCTTCTACCTCTTTTTGGGAAGCTCTTAGGGGCCCTAATCAATGCTGAATTGGTTCATCATCTCTCATTGCAGAGCTTTTTCACAGACAAGCAATATGGCTTTTGTTTCTTCAAGTCAACTCCTGATGTACTGACAATATTTGTGGAAAGAGTTTATCATGCTCTAGATAAAAATAGTGAAGCCTTGGACATCTGGAAAGCCTTTGACTGGGTCTGGCATTCAGGCCTTCTCCACAAGCTGAAAGGTTACACTTTTTTGAACTGATCCATTCTTTCCTATCAAATCATGAAATGAGAGTTATCCTGAACAGCCTATTGTCTAGATCCTTTCATCTCCATCTTTGCTTCTACTCTATTTTAATCATCATTAATGACATTTCTGATAACATCAGCTCTCAACTTGGTGTTTACGCCAACAACAATTTTCTCCTGTCTAAGATAGTAAGGCTTATCAGTCTGACGAGGCCGAAATGGCAGTCAATGTCCAAAATGACCTCAAATCCATCGTTAACTGAGGCAAAAGATAACTTGTTAATTTTAACATCTCCAAAACTAAACTTCTCTCCATTAATCATTTGAGAGACCCCTTGCAGCCTTCCATCCGCATGGCTGATGCTATCCTCCAGGAAATTGACTCATTGTGCCTTCTCGGGCTCACAATCTCTGGTGATATTAAGTGGAAAGACTATATTGAATCCATTGCTAGGTCAGCTGCTAAGAAAGTTCACTATATTGGGTGAGACAATTTTTCTCTCCAGAATCTATCTTATATATTTATAAGAATGCTTAGAATATTGCTGCCATATATAGTCCAGTGTCCCTGCTATTTACCTTGAGTTCCATGATAAAATCCAAAGAGGAATCTGCAATAGTATTGGTCCTGATCTGGTGGCTCAGTACTATTTGCTTTCCCATCTCTGTAACATTGCCTTTCTATGTCTTTTTTATGAATACTTTCATGGTAATTGTTCAGATGAGCTCTTTGCTATGCCACCTAGAGTTTTTGATTTTAAGCACGGAACTAGGCTGGTATTGAGATCTCAGCAATTTACAGTTGAGCTGGCTAGATGTAACCTTAAATTCTATGCTAACAGTTTCCACTATAATACAGGGTGTGGAAGAATTAGGAACAGAAACATTAATGAATAAACAGAATGAGAAGAGAATAATCAAGTGGACACTAGATAGTGATTGATATTGCATTTAAACTTTTGCAGATTAAAGTTGGCATGAAGGCTAAACATTGTCAAACGCTCTCTTACAAGTTTCCCAAATATTTTAAAATATTATTTCTCAATTTCCAGCATCTATAGTAACAGGAATACATTTTTAAATATCAGTTTTTTGAAAATGATAAGAATGTACAATAAAAAATTGAGATATTTTTTATGTTCGTCCAGCTTCAGAATAAAAAAGAGTCAAAGTTCAAGCATTTTGATTTCCCTCTAGTAATCCACATTATGAGTAAGTATATGCTTATCTAATCTTAAGGCAAAAGCAAATAAAAAAAATGTACTTACTAATTTTCAAGTGAGGAACTTCTCTCTATCTGTGAAAAGCAGTACCACTGGATCTCACAATACGTATTCTTAAAATTTCTTTTACATTTTATATTATTATAAAACACTCCTTAGAAACTACTTGTTAGAAAAGAATTTTGAATATATAAAATAAATATTTCTATTTAAATAATATAAAGGAAGTATTTCTGTAGTTATCAATTTATTATCAACAATTTATAGGTTTTCTATGAAAGATTAGTATTATATTTATGACTTAACAATTGAAATGTTTTCACAATAAATATCTTTAGAATTCGTAGCCTTTTATACAATGAGTAAAAGTAAAAATTATTTTTTAAAAAAATATTACCATATAAGGAAAACAAATTCCTAAATAAATATTTTTTTCTATTGATGGTGTTTTAAACCAACTACTGCAATTGTAAATAATCATTTCTTTTTTTTTTTTTATATTATTTTAAATCACTGGTTCACAAGCATTTTCACCCATGGACCACTTTTACCCTTAATCTCTTAATTTCTTTTTGACAGACCCCCCCCCCCCCCATAACCATTTGATGAAAAAAAAAAGAAGCTTATTTTATTTTTTAGTAATAGATGAGTTTAGAAATTGTATTATAGAAATAGTAAATGTATATGCTTTATTTTGAAGAAAAGATAATTTAATGAAAATTTATGAACACTAGTAAAATAACTCATAATATAAACTATTTTAAAATATGCAAGTAATCAATAAATTTTGAAAAAGTGCAGATTTATTCAGTGAGTTATGGTTGATGCTGCTCTGCAAGTTTTTTATATTCAGTTCCATCAATGTCAATATCATTAGTATTTAAATATGGTGTAGATTACTGTAGAAATTCCAATTCTCAGTTGTAACAAATGTTCTGAAGTAAAATTGCTCTATGGACCACAAAAATATTGCTGTGGACCCCAGATTTGCTATTTTTTTGTGTGTACCCCTGTAATGTTACATAGACCCCCAGAGTCCATATGGACCACAGTTGAGAACCACTGCATTGATTAAGCACTCTAGATCCTGAATATGAAAAAATGTGTTTTTTAATAAAATTTTGTAAAACATAATAAATGGGTCTAGTTTGCTACATAAGTTCATTATAAATTGATCCCTTCTACAGAAGAGAAAACAAAATATGCTCATACTCCAGCAAATTAGCATTTAATCATTTATTTTTTTAAATGTTTTTCCTATATAACTTTTGATTTAGCACTTAATATTATAATAAAAAAATATATTTTTAAAATTTTATGAAATCAATTGGTAAGAGCATTTTTTTTATAGTTTTTGTAGTGGGGTCAATTATTTAGAAAATAACAATAATAATTCCCTTCACCATTCCTACCAATTCAAGAAAAAGATTTTTGATAGCCAGTGTGAAATTATTTTGTAACTAATGAAAACCTTGTATTAAAAAAGATTGCAACTCTCTGTGAAATTAGATTTTTAATCCTCTTATGGATATAAAAATAGATGCATACTGTTTCTCAGGATTCAAAACAATTTCAAAGGCCAGTTTAATCTACATGAGTATACACACATAGCCCCCCCCCCCACACACACACAATGAAGAGATGAGGCAACAGCTGTTAAGCCCTGATCAACACACTCACAGACACATTAGGGGGGAGGCTGTCATAAAGTAAGTCTGTTTACACATCTCACAATGCACTACAAACATTTAATTACTTGATAAAACAAATTAACACTGCAAGAAAAATTGAACATTTTGTTGTTATTGTATATCTCTAAAAAGAATATATAAATGTTATTGTAATGACAAAAGTACACAGGTATAGGCTTTAAGAAAGCTTTATTCAACTGAGAATACAAGGTATAGTGTCTTTGATAGTCCCAGTAAATAGAAATCTTTCTCAAAGAGCAGAGTAACAAAACAAGGGGAGACCACTCTTGATTATTCATAACAGTTATTTCAACTAACATTCTGCTCCTACATTTCCTTCAGAGAACAATCCTTTTTATGTTTCATTTAAAAGATGTTATTGTCAAATGTTTGTAATCCCGACACTCAGATAGCAACAAAACCTTGGCTATATGGATCCCAACAATTCTTCAAAGAGACTTACATTAGAATTTATGTTCAATTATACAAAACTTGATTCAACAATGTTTAAAGCAGTGAACAGAGTCATTTACAAGGAATTATAATCCATTTTATGATTTTTACTTAACTGAAAAAATAATCATATCAATTTAGAGATTTCTATGAAAATTTTCAGATTATACAAATTTGATTAAGCCTATGATGCCCAAGGTTTTAGCTGAATATTAGTACTTGAAATGTGTCCTTAGTGACCCAATATGAAATTTATGATTTACTATTGGAAATGATGTAGAAGAGGGTAATTGTGTATTGTGGTAACTTCTGGGGTTAGTAGTTTTGCCTTACCACCAAGTTGGATTGAATGTCATGAACACACTGCTATCAATAAACAAACTTTAGAGATAGTCATATGATTGTGACATTCCAGGGGACAGTGCGTCCTCAACCTTACAGATCTGTATGGCAAGTGCAAAGTTAAAAAGAATCTGACTGATGTAGAGAAAATAAGAACAAAGGTATTTAGTATGCATGAAACAGTTTCTTTCAAACAGGAACATAATGATGATATCAAACGCAAACAGCAGATATCAGAAATTAAATAGTACTTGGAGATAACTCTTTACAATGTTTGCAATTACTTTCTTCAGCATTTTGATTCATCATCATCATCATCGTCATCATCCCCTTAATTTTTGTAACTGTAGGGGGGGGTCCGAATGCAGAAGCCACACTAAATTTCCTTCACAATGGTCTATCAATAGCAGCCATCTACAATTCTGGTATAGTCATACTTGTTCATTGTTTGACATTATCAAATCAGTTTTTATGTTGGTGTCCCCTCCTATGTCCACCTTCAATGGCGCCTTGCATGATGGTCTTGCATGGGTAGTCATGCCTTGTAATGTGCCCAAACCATGCCATTTCTCTCTGCTTGACAGTAACAAGAAAATATTCCCAATGGCCCACAAAACTTTCAACACTTTTCCCCACAAACTTATTGGTTTTATGTTCCCAACAGAAGATACCAAAAAGTTTTGTTCTAAAACTCTGTGATCCTTTTGTCTGTTTCTGCCAAGTGTCCATGTTTCACATCCATATAAGAGAATGGGGACTGTCAGAGATTTGTGCAGTCTGTACTTTGTTTGAAAGCTGATTTTGCTCCTCCATATTCTTGCCAATTTTGATTGGCTGCAGACAAATGTCTCCTCTTTAGCTAAATGTGAAGCAAAGACACTTCTGTTGCATTTCTGGCATAAAAGCAAAGATTTTCTATCTATATGACTCAATAAGCATCTATAATAGCACTTTCAGGCAGATTTCTTTGTTTCTATTTCACTATCCTTTCTTATTGGGGGAGAAATTTCAATTCCACATGTATGCATTTTGTTCTGAATAGCAAGGTGAACTCCAGCTATACTTTGTGCTTTTGCAAGTAAGTGTGACTGCACTAAGTCATGTGCAAGCTCTTGAAGAAATAGCCTCCGTGCAAATGACACACCTTTTTTCTAATGTTGGCAATGTATAAATGTAATATAAACGTTGATAATAGAAAGGTTGGGAATATTCATGAAGTAAGCAAGAGGCCAACACTTTGTTTTTTTGCTGCACTGAAGAAGTGTACGCAAGCTGATCAACTGTATCAACTCCTCATTTGGTACTATTGTAGAACACTATTATGGTAGGTTCCTCACTAGCATTGTTAACCTTAGCATCATTATGCATTGTTGAAAGAAGCGGGAAAAATTTGTTTTTCTTTGGAATGAATGAAACCACTATTTACATTATTCAGACTATTGTCCTCATCTTTGTCACCATATTTATTACAACATTTCGGCCGTTGTATGCTCCAGCCTTCTTTGGGTGGTTGGAATGTTGAACTGAGCCCTTTATTTTGCTCGCTGGGGTAGACTGTTCTAGTTCCACATACCATGTTTAATGGATGTCAGTTATCAGTTATCTCCTGCTAATTCCCCTCTTCAAGTTCTCCACTGCCTTAACCAGGTACTGAACTCATACTCTTTGATAATAGCAAAAATTGCAATATGAGCACTGGTAAAAATGGTTGATGAAGACATTAGGTTTATAATACCCAGAATTCATACACAGATGTCCTCAAAGACACATGGCACTGTGGATAAAGGTGTTAGTTAGATCCAGTGACAGTTCAATACCCGGTTAAGGCAATGCAGAACTTGGAGAGAGGAATTAACAGGAGATAACTGACAACTGACATCCATTAAACATGGCACGTGGAACTAGAACAGTCTACAACAGTGAGCGAAATAAAGGGTTCAGTTTGATAATCCAACCACCTGAAGAAGGCTGGAGCATACAACGGCCGAAACATTGTAATAAATATGGTGACATAGATGAGGACAATAATCTGAATAATGTAAATAATGTACATAATACCTCATCTCAGAAATATAGACAATGAAATGAACCTACTATCACATTTAGGAGGCACAATGGAGTAATGGATAACGGCTCGGATTGAGGAATCGTAGAGTCGAGTTCGAATTCCAGTCGAATCCGTTACATTCACTTATGTGCTAACACACTTGGGAAAGGTGTGAATCCTCTTCTTCTCCCTCCAACTATAGGTAAATAGCAGGACAGACTAGGTTCTATAGCCTTGGATGGCAACTGGTCTAGGAGAAGGTCAACTCTGAATTCAAAACCATTCGGCGTCTGCACCGGCATCCGGCGGCCTCTTGATTACTCCTGCCTGTGCGTCTGTGGAAATTCTGCGGCAAGTAAGAGCATATTCCTCCCTCCACTGGGATAGCACGCGAGGTATGGGGACCGCGTGTGAAGTTCAAACTCTCTTGTCACTCCGTTTCATGAATTCACCGCCGCTGGAATCGGGAATGGCTGTCGCTCGTTTCAGCATTGGCGACGGATCGCCGTGCTTGGTCGGCCTTCATTCCGGACGCGGTGAATTCCTTGGAAGGAGCCGGCTTAACCAATCCAGGGTGAATGCCGCAACATACATATACATACATATACTATCACATTTTGATCAAATATGAAGCAACAACTGCAAACACATTTAACATTGGTGAAGCCTTCTGTCATGTCTCATCTCTTTTTTCTAACTGTTCCAATATAGGTCAATCTCTTCCGATAAAGTTCTTCAATGGGGCCAAAATCTGTAAAGTAATTATCAGTGATATTTCTACTTCCATAAAATGGCTCAACTAATTGCTTAACTACTTTGGATGCCACTCCAATAATAATATTTCCATCAGCTCCTTTGCCTGTATATGGTCTTCTATCACAGATATATCCAGTGCTACAACACACTAGAAGAAAAACTTTTATACCATATTTATCTGGATTTGAAGGTAGATATTGCCTGAATGGGCATTTCCATCTAAAGAGAATGAGCTGTTCATCGATGCACCAAAGCTCTGAAGGATTATAGTAATTTCTTCAAACCAGTTCCTTGACATTGTAGCAGCAAAAAATGGTCTTGAAAGAGATCCATATTTCCATATCTCTCCAATGTTTTCACTATTCTCTTTCGACATTCTGGCAGCATACAAAAGACAAAGATATGCATAAAGTTCTATCACTATAAGAGTTTGCCAATCTGTTTTCTTGCATTTCCCATACTTGTTTGTTCATTTTACAATAATTTCAGAGTCAAAAAAGATCCAAAGCTTCTTGTTTTGTTTTCACTGTTGATGAGAGTCCTTGATTACCAAAAAAAAAGAATTTGAACCAGGAGTTTTTGAAGACACATGTTGAACACTGCACCACTTTCGCCCAAGTTTAATAGTCACTTTCAGAAACTGAAACATGGTCCTGATCTAAAGGACAGATGGCACAGTGGATAAAGGTGTTAGTTAGAGCCAGTGACCCAAAGAGAGTTCAATACCCGGTTAAGGCAGTGGAGAACTTGGCTGAAACTTTGTAATAAATATGGCCTTAGGTCTTTGTATTGAAAAAAATGTCATCAATTCTCTCTTTTTCCAATTTTTCTATACTGACAATTTTCTTTTTAACTTTGCATACAGACTGAAAATGATTTTTTCTTCCACAGTTATGGCAAATCTTTCCAAAAGTGGAGCACATTTTTCTGTCAATTTCATATTCATAGTTACAATACTTGCATTTCTTGCATTCCTTTTTTGTACTGTATGTTTCAACATTGTTTTCAATAATCAATTCCAGCTGTTGAATAACTTTCACACATGAAGCTAGAGAAATTATTCAATAGTAATTGTTCCAATATCTTATATTTATGAGAGGTATCAGCCATTAATTCAATCAACTGTAATTTAATCAATTTATCCTCTATAGTCAAATCTTGAGTTTCCAGTTTCTCAAATTTGTAGAATCTGATAACTTGTCTTAATCTCTGAAGATATTGTATAATTGATTCACCTTGTTTTTGTATAACGGACAGAAATTTGGTTCTTTCCACTATAACAAGTTTCTTTTTAGGTCATAAACTTCTTTTTATAATTTCTGAACAGTATTTACATTAGTCGGACTATTGTACTCATCTTTGTCGCCATATTTGTCACAACGTTTCTGCCGTTGTATGCTCCGGCCTTCTTCAGGTGGTTGGAATTTCGAACTGAACCCTTTATTTCGATCACTGGGGTAGACTGTTCTAGTTCCACGAGCCATGTTTGATGGATGTCAGTTATCAGTTATCTCCTGCTAATTTTCCCTCTGAAAGTTCTCCACTGCCTGAACCGGGTATTGAACTCACACTCTTTGGGTCTGTCACTGGATCTAACCAACACCTTTATCCACTGTGCCATGTGTCTTTGAAGAAGGCTGGAGCGTACAATGGCCGAAACGTTGTGACAAATATGGCGACAAAGATGAGGACAATAGTCCGACTAATGTAAATACTGTACATAATACCTCATCTCAGAAATATAGACAGATAATTTCTGAAATTTTGACAAAAATCAAATTCTCCAATTTTTTTTTTTTTTTTTTTTTTTTTTTTTTTTTAAGCGTATCACCCCAAGCAAGGCCGGTGGCCACTATCACGCAAGGGGTTACAGAAGGGTTGGAGGAAGAGCAGATAGGAGTGGTAAAGGAAGGGATGTGGAGAAAGAGAAGGACGGAGGGTTGATCGAGGTAGGGAGGTTACGGGAGATATAGAGCAAGAGCAGATAGGAATGAAAGATGTCAGGAAGTGGATAGATCAAGGCAATTGGAGATGACGATTGACGCTACACTTAAACCGTTGGAGATTGTATTTGTCAGGGAAACAGTAATAGGGAAGGGAGTTCCATAGGCGAGATGTGCGAGACATGTTTGGAATCTGCCATAACAGAAATTTTTATTACAGCTCCCCAACCTGTCAAGGATAGAAAGAAGTTTGTTATTTCATTTCTTTTTCTCTCTTGCCTTGTTGTCTTTCAGTTTTTTAGTCCTAATCTGGACTACAAAACAACAGATCCAAGTATCAACAAATCCTGGTTCATCCAAGCAACTTAAACATCCTATCAGTTTCTTCTCTCACACTTTTCCCTTGTGGAACTCACTACTGTCTTCTTCCTTTCCAGTCAACTTTGACCATCAAAAATTTAAATGCAATATCAATTTTTTAATTGTTTTCTTTCTTTAATAATGTTTTTTTCTCATTCATTAACATCTTGCATCTTACTGACTTAACTGTTTTACTTTTAATGTTTAATTTGGAACAGAGATTTTTCTGTCATATTTTATATGACAATGAAAAAATTTACTTGAAAAAGAGCATGAAACATTAATTAAACACATTATTATTATTATTTATTATATATCCTCATCTCTGCAGTTTATATTTTTCACTATGTAATCAAGATGAAAAATGTTAAGTAAAAAAAAAAACAATCTTAATAATTAAAAATTTACATAAAAATCAACCCCAGTTTTCAATCAGAAACATTACTGTTTGCTTGAACACTTTGGTTAATAATATGAAATATATTGGTCACTTTAATGCTTCAAAAACTGACACAAGATCTCAACAATATGTGTGTTCTTAAAAGACAAACTTAAAATTTCAACTCAGTTACATTCTAAAAAGCTGATATTTTAAAAGAAAAGAGATTAAAAAAATTAAATGAAAATATAAATGTTTGATATTTTATGAACTTGAATAAAAGCAGCAGCTGTCATTTTAACAAAGCCTTGGTCAGATGATGACCCTGGGAACAGGCTTAAAGTATCATTATCACTATCAAAGGGTCCCTAGAAGTACATAACAATACCATCAGACACTGTTGTTTTTCTTTTACTATGATGAATATATATATATATATATAGTCAAACCTAATGAGCCAGACACACCTACCAACGTTTCACTTAGGCAGATCGTCAGATATATATATATATATATATATATATATATATATATATATATATATATATATATATATATACATATGACAAATAATATATATATATAACATTATATATATATATATATATATATATATATATATATATATATGACATATAATATATATATATATATATGACATATAATATATATATATATATATATATGACATATAATATATATATATATAACATTATATATATATATATATATATATATATATATATATATGACATATAATATATATATATATATATATATATATATATATGACATATAATATATATATATATAACATTATATATATATATATATATATATATATATATATATATGACATATAATATATATATATATAACATTATATATATATATATATATATATATATATATATATGACATATAATATATATATATATAACATTATATATATATATATATATATATATATATATATATGACATATAATATATATATATATAACATTATATATATATATATATATATATATATATGACATATAATATATATATATATAACATTATATATATATATATATATATATATGACATATAATATATATATATATAACATTATATATATATATATATATATATATGACATATAATATATATATATATAACATTATATATATATATATATATATATATAACATTATATATATATATATATATATATATGCAGAAATATAGTCTTAAAGTGTGCTATATTTATGGGGTAAAGTGCTCAATATCAGAGATAGAGCGTGTGTAAATATAAAAGTGGACATGGAAGTCAGCACTTAGAGGCGACAGTCTGTTTCATGCTAGTGCAATCGTCAGGCGACTAGTGCTGTTATTTTTCTCGGCTATTTATATAAGGGTCAGTAGTGCATTATGGGTAGTCTATTTTGGCGGTTACTTTTACCGGAAGTGGCTTATTTGTTTATTTATTTATGTCAAATTGTTTTGCTTGTTTTTTGTTTGTTTTTTATTTTTATTTTTATTTTTTATCTTATATATTTATTTATTTATTCTTTTATTTTGATCGGTGTTTTTGGTTAACGTAGTAAAAATTTGTTTATATAGCTTATTGTTGGTAGTCTATAATGGCCGTCATTACCGGAAATCGCTTGTTCGCTTATTTATTTGGGTCAAATTGTTTTGCTTGTTTTTATTTATTTTCATTTTTATTTTTTATCTTATATATTTGTTTATTTGTCATTGATTAAATCTGTTTGTTGAATTTGTGGTTTTTTTCTGACTATTATTTAGGTGGGAACAGTTTTTAATTTATCTATTTAGGTTGGTTATCTTTATTTGTTTTTGTTTTGTTTTGTTTTTTAAACGGCTAGTTTATCGTAATCGGTTGTTAGTTTATTTATATATTTGGATGTATTTAGATCGATTTATTATACTTGTTGTTATTTATTTGTTACACTATATCTTTTTGGCTTTCGGTTTTTAAGTAACGTAGTATATTATCTTTTATTAATGTTTTTTTTTATTTTTTTTTTTATTATTATTTTTATTTGTATAACAGTTATAACTTTCGTCCGTTCTTTTGTTTTGATTTTGTTTCGTATATTCTAACAGGTGTGGTTTTATGATTTGTTTGGAGTAATTTATTTTGCTTATTTTATTGTTGTTTGTTTATATATTTATTTATTTTTCTATTTTAAGTTACGTAGTAAAAATTTGTTTTCATGTCTACATTTTGAGATTAGCTCGGATCTTTTATTTAATAATTTATTTTCATCTGGGAAGGTAATGATAGCTATTTTTTCCTCCAAGCAAAGTTTGCAGGTTTTTGATAGGTTGTTGTAGGCTGATGATTTTTTCCTTATTTTCCAAGATATTTTTGGTGTGGTGTGTGTTTTGTTTTTTATTTCCCAGATATACTTAGAAAGCATTGTGCTGTTCGCATATTTACTATTTGTGAAAGACATTTTGTGTACATAATTTCTTTGTTTCCATGGTCCTTCGGTTACTCCTATATATACTTTTTCTTCATTATCTGCTGATTTTGTCGTGGCTTGGTAGATTACGTTGTTTTGTAAACAATTACCGTTTAAGGGACATTCGTTTTTTATTCTGCAGTTGCACGTGGGTTTAATTTGTTCGTGTGGTTTGTTAATAATTTTTCTGTTGTGCTTTTTTATTATTTGTGCCATGTTCTCGGTGCAACTGTAGCTGATTTTTACTGTGTTTTTGTTGAATATTTTGTGTAGGGTGCTTGATTCCGGGAAGTGTTTGTGTAAAAGCTTGAAGAATATTTTTCCTATGTTTGTTTTTACGTTTTTGCTGTACGGTGGGTTGAACCATATGATATTTCTTTTTCTGTTGGTCTTTTTTGTGTTCTGTGGTGAGTATGTGAGTGTTGCTGGGAATCCGCTATCTTTTAGGGCTGTTTCGTAGTCTTTCTTGGCCTTGTTAAATATAGATTCATCGGAAGAATTGTCGGAAAGCCTGCGGTTGATCGATTTAGGTATCTGTTTGATTATAGAAGGCGGGTGGTTGGAGTATATATGTATGTACTGTGGTTTATCATTCGGTTTTCTGTATGGTTTGTGTGTGCCTTTTCTTAGGTTGAAGGTGACATCTAGAAAATCTACTTCGTTTAGGTTAGTTTTTATATCTATCTCGAATCCGTTATTTTTGAAAATTTTAATTATTGCTTTTCTAGTTTTATCAGTCTTTTGTTTGTTGCAGTTTCTTAAGATTATGAGACCGTCATCTCTGTAGAGCCCTGTGTCATTTCTATCTATTATTTTGCTTAGTTCGTGTAGTAAGTAAATGCCTACGATTTCGCATGTCTCTGCACCGTCAAAGCTTCCCATTGTAGTGTCAAATATCCCATCTTTCTTTATCCATGCTTCTTCATGGTGAAATAATAATGATTTACGTGAGTGCTTAATGATGTCGATTTCGTTTGGTTTTATTATTATTTGTTCCTGAGCTAAGTTGATGGCCTTATCTAGTGTACGTTCTGTTATGGATGGGTAAAATTCTTTAATGTCTAATTGTAGGAAGTGGCAATTTTGTTTGTTATTTATGCTGTTGAACCAGTCAATGGTTGTTTTTGTGTTTTTCCACTGGTTTACTCCTAACTTCTTCCTAAGTTCAGAATTAATTCTTTCTAGTATTGTTTTACTTATTTTACCTAGTTCGCTTTTGGCTGGGTTTATGAGTCTGCATGCAGGGTTGGTTTTGAAATTTTCCTTGTGGTCTTTTAGTGTGATAAAGGCTTGCGTCTTGCTCATGCAACTTATTCGGTCATCTAGGTCTAATTTTTGAGCGATTGCTTTAGCTTCTTTATTTATATCGTGTTCTATTGTTTTGGGTGCCTTTTTGTATGTTTTGGTTATGTTGTTCTTTAGTAATTTATTGTGCGTAGGAGGGGTTAGTTTGTATAAATTTCTTGTTTTGTCGGCTGCGATAAATACATTTGCTGAACTGTTTATTTTGGCTATATCTTCTTTTAGCTTTTTTTGGAATGCGTCTTGTTTTTTATGGAATTTTATGTTTCTAACTAGGTCAGTTAAGTCCTTCTCGAAGTCATCTAATTCTTTTTGTTGCGGGGGACATTTTCTTGTTTTGAACCCGTATTTTTCCTTGAGTGTATTATTATTATTGTGAAGATCTTGGTTTAAAAAATGTGCTTTCCATCTCATTCTTTTTATGAAACTTTCTGTTTTTTCAAATAATTTTAGTTTATATATGTAAGGGGAAGGGGTGGGTATGTTTTTTAGTGAGTAGTCGAGGCTAAATTTTTCTATGTCCATGTTGTGTTATAAATGTAGCGAAAGTGCTCTACTGATAATCAGGAGCTGAATATGCAGAAATATAGTCTTAAAGTGTGCTATATTTATGGGGTAAAGTGCTCAATATCAGAGATAGAGCGTGTGTAAATATAAAAGTGGACATGGAAGTCAGCACTTAGAGGCGACAGTCTGTTTCATGCTAGTGCAATCGTCAGGCGACTAGTGCTGTTATTTTTCTCGGCTATTTATATAAGGGTCAGTAGTGCATTATGGGTAGTCTATTTTGGCGGTTACTTTTACCGGAAGTGGCTTATTTGTTTATTTATTTATGTCAAATTGTTTTGCTTGTTTTTTGTTTGTTTTTTTATTTTTATTTTTATTTTTTATCTTATATATTTATTTATTTATTCTTTTATTTTGATCGGTGTTTTTGGTTAACGTAGTAAAAATTTGTTTATATAGCTTATTGTTGGTAGTCTATAATGGCCGTCATTACCGGAAATCGCTTGTTCGCTTATTTATTTGGGTCAAATTGTTTTGCTTGTTTTTATTTATTTTCATTTTTATTTTTTATCTTATATATTTGTTTATTTGTCATTGATTAAATCTGTTTGTTGAATTTGTGGTTTTTTTCTGACTATTATTTAGGTGGGAACAGTTTTTAATTTATCTATTTAGGTTGGTTATCTTTATTTGTTTTTGTTTTGTTTTGTTTTTTAAACGGCTAGTTTATCGTAATCGGTTGTTAGTTTATTTATATATTTGGATGTATTTAGATCGATTTATTATACTTGTTGTTATTTATTTGTTACACTATATCTTTTTGGCTTTCGGTTTTTAAGTAACGTAGTATATTATCTTTTATTAATGTTTTTTTTATTTTTTTTTATTATTATTTTTATTGTATAACAGTTATAACTTTCGTCCGTTCTTTTGTTTTGATTTTGTTTCGTATATTCTAACAGGTGTGGTTTTATGATTTGTTTGGAGTAATTTATTTTGCTTATTTTATTGTTGTTTGTTTATATATTTATTTATTTTTCTATTTTAAGTTACGTAGTAAAAATTTGTTTTCATGTCTACATTTTGAGATTAGCTCGGATCTTTTATTTAATAATTTATTTTCATCTGGGAAGGTAATGATAGCTATTTTTTCCTCCAAGCAAAGTTTGCAGGTTTTTGATAGGTTGTTGTAGGCTGATGATTTTTTCCTTATTTTCCAAGATATTTTTGGTGTGGTGTGTGTTTTGTTTTTTATTTCCCAGATATACTTAGAAAGCATTGTGCTGTTCGCATATTTACTATTTGTGAAAGACATTTTGTGTACATAATTTCTTTGTTTCCATGGTCCTTCGGTTACTCCTATATATACTTTTTCTTCATTATCTGCTGATTTTGTCGTGGCTTGGTAGATTACGTTGTTTTGTAAACAATTACCGTTTAAGGGACATTCGTTTTTTATTCTGCAGTTGCACGTGGGTTTAATTTGTTCGTGTGGTTTGTTAATAATTTTTCTGTTGTGCTTTTTTATTATTTGTGCCATGTTCTCGGTGCAACTGTAGCTGATTTTTACTGTGTTTTTGTTGAATATTTTGTGTAGGGTGCTTGATTCCGGGAAGTGTTTGTGTAAAAGCTTGAAGAATATTTTTCCTATGTTTGTTTTTACGTTTTTGCTGTACGGTGGGTTGTATAACGTTTTTGCTGTACGGTGCTGTATAATGTTATATATATATATATGACATATAATATATATATATATATAACATTATATATATATATATATGACATATAATATATATATATATAACATTATATATATATATATGACATATAATATATATATATATAAATAAAAACAAGCAAAACAATTTGACCCAAATAAATAAGCGAACAAGCGATTTCCGGTAATGACGGCCATTATAGACTACCAACAATAAGCTATATAAACAAATTTTTACTACGTTAACCAAAAACACCGATCAAAATAAAAGAATAAATAAATAAATATATAAGATAAAAAATAAAAATAAAAATAAAAAAACAAACAAAAAACAAGCAAAACAATTTGACATAAATAAATAAACAAATAAGCCACTTCCGGTAAAAGTAACCGCCAAAATAGACTACCCATAATGCACTACTGACCCTTATATAAATAGCCGAGAAAAATAACAGCACTAGTCGCCTGACGATTGCACTAGCATGAAACAGACTGTCGCCTCTAAGTGCTGACTTCCATGTCCACTTTTATATATATATATATATATATATAACATTATATATATATATATATATATATATATATGACATATTATATATATATATATATATATATATATATATATATATATATATGACATATAATATATATATATATATAACATTATATATATATATGACATATAATATATATATATATAACATTATATATATATATATATGACATATAATATATATATATATAACATTATATATATATATATGACATATAATATATATATATATAACATTATATATATATATATATGACATATAATATATATATATATAACATTATATATATATATATATGACATATAATATATATATATATAACATTATATATATATATATGACATATAATATATATATATATAACATTATATATATATATATATGACATATAATATATATATATATAACATTATATATATATATATATATGACATATAATATATATATATATAACATTATATATATATATGACATATAATATATATATTTATAACATTATATATATATATATATATGACATATAATATATATATTTATAACATTATATATATATATATATATATGACATATAATATATATATATAACATTATATATATATATGACATATAATATATATATAACATTATATATATATATATATATGACATATAATATATATATATAACATTATATATATATATATATATGACATATAATATATATATATAACATTATATATATATATATATATATATATATATATATATATATATATATATATATATATACTTATGCACATTTCATTGTAAAACACCGTTTTCCTCCGGCCTTCTTCAGGTGGTTGGAATGTCGAACTGAACCCTTTATTTCACTCGCTGAGTAGACTGTTCTAGTTCCATGTGCCATGTCTAATGGATGTCAGTTATCAGTTATCTCCTGTTAATTCCCCTCTCCAAGTTCTCTACCACCTCAAGGACACATGGCACAGTGGAAAAAGGTGTTAGTTAGATCCAGTGACAGGACCGAAAGAGTGTGAGTTCAATACCTGGTTAAGGCAGTGGAGAACTTAGAGTCTAGAATTAACAGGAGATAACTGATAACTGACATCCATTAGACATGGCACGTGGAACTAGAACAGTCTATCCCAGAGAGCAAAATAAAGGGTTCAGTTCGACATTCGAACCACCTGAAAATGGCCAGAGCGTACAATGGGCGAAATGTTGTGATAAATATGGCAACAAAGATGGGGATGATAGTCTGAACAATGTAAACAATGTGTACATAATACCTCATATGTATATATATTTATATATATATATGTATGTATGTATGTATGTATGTATATATATATATATATATGCACATGTATACATGTTCTTGTTGAAAATACAGGATACTTTTTCATGAAAATATTAAACATAAACTAAAAATTCTCAAGGCTATCTATATTAAAAAATTGAAACCAAACTTTAAAAATTAATTATGAATACTGCACAATATTTTTTAAAAATGTTTACAGCTGATAGTTTAAAATATCCAGATTTGTACTAATAGTTTTAATACTTACTTCTTAAAGACTCTCGACAACAGCATACTTACTTACCCTCCCTGAAGTGTTAGTCAATTCGGTCAAAGTACAGCGTTCTTTACTTCACAAGTACAAACATTTAACATTCAGATGAACAGAGCAATTTTGTCTTTGAAAATGATGAACACTACAATATTTGTCTCAAAATAAACAACACCCTGGTGATGACATTGTGCTATGTCGAAAGTACTTGGAATAAAATGATATGCATCAGCATGTTAATTTTCTCTCTTCCTTTAATAATGACACCAAAATGCTTGTCTGTGAATATAAAGGGATCCAATTGAAAATAAGTAGACAAAACTTGTTTAAATTATTCAATGAAACATATCTCAATAAAAACATGCTGCCAAAATATACAATATATATATATATATATATATATATATAGATATATATATATATATATATATATATGCAGAAATATAGTCTTAAAGTGTGCTATATTTATGGGGTAAAGTGCTCAATATCAGAGATAGAGCGTGTGTAAATATAAAAGTGGACATGGAAGTCAGCACTTAGAGGCGACAGTCTGTTTCATGCTAGTGCAATCGTCGCCCGACGATTGCACTAGCATGAAACAGACTGTCGCCTCTAAGTGCTGACTTCCATGTCCACTTTTATATTTATATATATATATATATATATATATATATATATATATATATATATATATATATAGAGAGAGAGAGAGAGAGAGAGAGAGAGGGGTTAATGGTCAGAGTTGAATCAGACCAGAAAACAGAAGTATTAAAAAGTGCTCAATAGACATGAGAAAAACAATATAAGTAAAAATAAAAATAACATGTATAGCTTTTAACACTAAAAATTAGGAGGTCAATTAAAATACACGACCATGGTTTCAACCTGATGTTCTCTTCAGGCAATACCTTTAAAATGACAACTTTAACACTTTATTTTAAAAAACCACAAAGAATGCCGCATAATTATCTTTCAAAAACAAAAATAGGCACATGATGATTGAAAGACAGGACATTGAGTGTAATAGAAAGGAAGGAGAAAAGAAGGGTGAAGAAAAGAAGAGAATGGAAACAAACGGAAATGCTAGTGTATTGTAAATTTATACAGTAAAGAGGAAAAATCTTTCAGACTCAATAAAAGTTATATTATTAATATAGTTGGTGTTTTCAACCAAGAGTTTTATAACAAGTCTTAATCATTCAAATGTCACAAATCTTTTATTTATTCGTGATTTATTTACATAGTAGTTTTGCTTCACTTTTATTTTATTTTATTTTTTTAATCATTTCACCCCATGCAAGGCAATAAAGCCACTAAGATTCAGGGGGTTACAGAGTGTGAAAGAATAATAAAAAAAAAGAGATATTATTAAGGAGCAAGAACAATAAAAGAAGAGGAATCAAGAAGACAGTAGATAAAGATTAACATTGCATTTAAATTTCTACAGATTAAAGTTGGCTGGAAAGCACAAAGCCTGAAGAGAGTTCCACAAGCAAGAAGTGAGAGAAAAGAAAATGTTAGCATAGAACTTAT
Source organism: Acanthosepion esculentum (assembly GCA_964036315.1). Classification (NCBI taxonomy): domain Eukaryota; kingdom Metazoa; phylum Mollusca; class Cephalopoda; order Sepiida; family Sepiidae; genus Acanthosepion; species Acanthosepion esculentum. The sequence continues at coordinate 43,976,282 of OZ038520.1, forward strand.
ATCTAGTTAATTCAACCATGAAGTGAAGCTTTTTAGATATATTACTTTTTACTGGTTTATTTGTGCTTAAACTATATTTTTCTAAATGTTGTTCTGAATTGAAGCCTAAAACAAAATATATATTGGGTTAGTGCAAAATTTGTGTTTTTAAGTCAATTTCAAAGATAATATTTACATATTTGTACATAAATTTATGATTCTATTTTTATCTGTATCCTTTGTTATATTACTAATTAATGTCCTTGTTCTCATGGAGGGTTCATGTTAAAGTTAATATTTATGAAGACATGTACCATTCTTTCTGCTGTCTTTCATATTCTGGAACTGACTAATGTCTTGATTGATAATCTTGGAATGAAATTTAGGTCCCTGCATCTGTATAGGAATGTCAGGTGTTGTAATATCTATGGTAATTTTTGCTTGAGATTTTCCATTTGCCACTATTTATATATCACAATGGATCTGTACCAATTAGATAATTTCTGTCAGAATTTCAGCAATGACAGATTATCATTATTTAGGATTGGACTAATATCCTCACCTTTGTTGTTATTATCACTATGTTTCAACTTTTTTTCTCTCCAGGTTTCTTCAAATTTCTGTCAATCTGGTAATCTTTAGGAAATTTCAAACTGAAACCTATACTGGTACAGATTGTTCTTAATCTGCTATGTTTACAGTTGTTTTACTTTGTTTAGATATCCTTCCTCCAAGTTACTTCCCTTGCCCACAAAGAGATTTCCAGTCACATCCTCTGTATCAACAATACAAAGAATTTTACATTAACAATTCTTGTTTTCTTTTCCTTTTGCCTCATTGGCAGTACTTGTCCTTTCGTTTGTTCTCTCATGCTACCATACATGTGTTTATAGCACTTAACTCCCCTTGCCACTGTTTCTCCTTCTGTTGTATAGTCTTCCTTTGACATTACAGTCTTTGTACCATGCCCTGCTATTATTAGCCGTTGGTATTTCCGGCACATGGCATTAATGGTTCCCATATGGTACTGACTAAGTTCTAGACCTTGTGAGGAGACTGTCATAGAAGAGTTGATTTCTTCAAATGTCTAATTCTACAGTGTTCTTTGCTATTTACTATTTTCACTTAATTCCACACTAACACAAACTGTACAGTACTAAAAAGTACAATTTACCAAAGATGAGATATTTCTAGACATAGAATAATCTAACACTATTGATAATGCTCAGTTCAAAATTACTAAAATTTACCTTGATTGGCAGATACTTGAAAAAGGTCAGAAGGTACATTGACTAAAATGTTGTGTTACTAACAACAAAAATGGAGTAAAAATAAAACACTTATTTATATAGTTTTCAAAAGACCAAATTGGAAATCAATAAGAAAACATTTTGTTTTAAAATAAGATTTTTAAAGATGGATATGCAAATAAGTTATTTTCTTTAAGCATTCATATTTTGCTTAACTGTTAAGTTTGAACTTGAGTATATCTGTACTAATAAACTGAGGGATTAAATTCACAATTATTATATCACCAAATTTACTAACCAAGATTTTAGTCCTCTAGGCCATTGTCCCAAGAGACAATTCTGAAGTTAAAACATGGAGCATTAAATTGAATGTTTGTTTGCCTCCTCTGCAACTAATATAAAAATTTCATAATAAAAAGAAATATAAAAATAATTAAAGGGTAATAAATAAATAAAAAATAATACAACAAAGTTTGTTTAATGTACTTTCCTTTGAAGAGATAGTATAGAAATATTAGATTAAAAAAGAAATGTGAAGTTATATAAAAGATTAATAAAAGGTAAGTATAAAAAAATAATAATGATACAATATACTAAGTTTGTTTCCTGCACTTTCTTTTGAGAGGAATATTAAAAAATAATTATAAAAAGAAAACTAGATCGTTAATAAAAAAAATGGCTCAAATAAATTTGACATGTAAAATTTAGTTTTCAAATTTGTAAAAAAAATAGGCCCAAGTCTTTTGTTCTAAAAACCCACCAAATAAAGTTGGTGAACAGGAATTGTTTAAAAAAGATACATTATGGGATTTTTTAGCCAATGAGAAAGGTAAATTTTCATATTGGTGCTGAAACTGGTTTTGAGGCTATTTAAGAAGTCAAAGTGTTCTAAAGATCAGCAGGATTTTGGCATTAACATGTTAATGACTGAGAAGTCTTTCTGATAATATTAATGATGACAACACCGATGCAAACAACGAAAGGAAGAAACAGACAAAAAAGATAAAGAAACAAAAAAAAAGAAACTGAAAGAAGATTCATAAAATTAAAGGCATCAACTCTAATTCTGAACTTTTTTTAAAAGCAAAACAAAAACAAGATTTATCTCAATAACGTAGTTCATTTTAAAAACTAAACTATTAATAAAATTTCCAGTAATGTGAGTGAATTTACCAACATTCACAATAGATTTTTGACTGTTGAAATTATATAAGTAAATGAAAATTTAGTTGAAAAATGTATATCAATTTTAATGAGCCTAACACATTTTGATTTTTGAACTGGTTATCTTGCCATAATAATAAGGCACATTTTATATTCTATTTTTTATGTCATTGTAATAAATGCTTGTTTCAAATTTTATATTAGAGACTGAAATTTTTTGTTTGTGTCTGCACCATAAACAGTAACTGGGATAAGAGATGGTGATTTTCTAAGCATGGCTTAGATGTGGCACAGGTTCAGAAGTATGGGGCATCCACTGAGGATAAGACTTCTTATTCAGCTGTAATTGATCTAGCAAGTCAAGTTTGCTAACGATTGCACTACATCAAAGTGCCGTAATAATTTTCTAAGTGTAACTCAGATGTGGTACAAGATGAAAAGTATGGGGCACCCAGTGAGGGTCAAACTCACTATTCATCCCTAATTGATCTAGTGAGGCAAGCTTGCTAACCATTACACCATATTGAAATGCCCTAATAATTTTCTAAGTGTAGATCAGATGTGGTACAAGATGAAATGTGTGGGGCACCTAGTGAGGATCAAACTCACTATTTAGCCCAAATTGACCTAGTGAGGCAAGCTTGCTAACCATTACACCACATTGAAGGGCCCTAATAATTTTTTAAGCGTAGCTCAGATGTGGCACAAGTTGATAAGTATGGACCACCCAGTGAAGATTAAACTTACTAATTAGTTGCAATTGATGTAGTGAGACAAGCTTGCTGACAAGTAGACCATTTCAAAGAGTTCAAACTGAGATAAGAGATATGTTGATTTGTCTTCGCCCAGTAAAAAATTCTTTTATTACCACAACTTTGTTATAAATCTTGGTTACCTCTGATAAGCTAGTGTAACAAAATTTGGTATAAAAATGTGGGAAAAAGAAATGAGTTGTTGGTCATTTTATTAAAAATTGCAAAATGATAATTATGAATTCTTTTTTGTAAAAAATTAAAAGACATAAAGTGAATAAGAAAAGCCTAAATGCAAAATTCATAAATGTTGACAAAACCTGTCATGGTAGGGATGTAAGCATAATAAGCAAAGTTAATATAGGAAGTGCCAATTTCCTAGAACAATTAGTATTGTGTAGTGAGTTCAAATAAAAAAAAATGATATTAAAGAGGAAAACATACTAACAAGGTCAAAATTAACATAGGAAGTGCCTATTTGCTAGAACAATTAGTATTGTGTAGCGAAATCAAATTAAACAAAATGATATTAAAAAGAAACATTGTAACATGGTCAAAGTTAATATAGGAAATGCCTATTTGCTAGAACTATTAGTATTGTGTAGTGAATTCAAATTAAACAAAATGATATTAAAAAAGAAAACGTACTAACAAGGTCAAAGTTAATATAGGAAGTGGCCATTTGCAAGAACAATTAGTATTGTGTAGTGAATTCAAATTAAACAAAATGATATTAAAAAGAAACATTGTAACATGGTCAAAGTTAATATAGGAAATGCCTATTTGCTAGAACAATTAGATTTGTGTAGTGAATTCAAATTAAACAAAATGATATTAAAAAGAAACATTGTAACATGGTCAAAGTTAATATAGGAAATGCCTATTTGCTAGAACAATTAGTATTGTGTAGTGAATTCAAATTAAACAAAATGATATTAAAAAGAAACATTGTAACATGGTCAAAGTTAATATAGGAAATGCCTATTTGCTAGAACAATTAGTATTGTGTAGCGAAATCAAATTAAACAAAATGATATTAAAAAGAAACATTGTAACATGGTCAAAGTTAATATAGGAAATGCCTATTTGCTAGAACAATTAGTATTGTGTAGTGAATTCAAATTAAACAAAATGATATTAAAAAGAAACATTGTAACATTGTCAAAGTTAATATAGGAAATGCCTATTTGCAAGAACAATTAGTATTGTGTAGTGAATTCAAATTAAACAAAATGATATTAAAAAGAAACATTGTAACATGGTCAAAGTTAATATAGGAAATGCCTATTTGCTAGAACAATTAGTATTGTGTAGTGAATTCAAATTAAACAAAATGATATTAAAAAGAAACATTGTAACATTGTCAAAGTTAATATAGGAAATGCCTATTTGCTAGAACAATTAGTATTGTGTAGTGAAATCAAATTAAACAAAATGATATTAAAAAGAAACATTGTAACATGGTCAAAGTTAATATAGGAAATGCCGATTTGCTAGAACAATTAGATTTGTGTAGTGAATTCAAATTAAACAAAATGATATTAAAAAGAAACATTGTAACATGGTCAAAGTTAATATAGGAAATGCCTATTTGCTAGAACAATTAGTATTGTGTAGTGAATTCAAATTAAACAAAATGAGATTCTGGTGATATGCAAATTACTATAATTTTCATATGAGCAGGTAGCTCATATATATAAACTGACACCAACTAGAACAGGTAGAAGATAATACCTACTAGTTTTTCCGCGGCATTTCGAGAGCCGCTTTACCAAGGAGCCTGGTCTCCGTGGGGAGGAGTTTCGCAGCTATTTGGCTGACTTTCCTCGGCTTGCACCGACTGAAGCGGCTAGCTGCGAGGGAGTTATCACGGAGGGCGAAGTCTACGACGCACTGAAGAAGGTTGGCAGAGGCAAGTCGCCCGGTCTGGATGGTTTGTCCTATGAATTGTACTTGAGGCTGTCGCACATCTTTGTTCCGATTTTGACAGCAGTGTTCAACAACTGGTTTCGGTCGGGGTCCATCCCCAATCGCATTTCCAGGGGTGTGATCACTCTGTTGAAAAAGGGCAAGGGTGTTGGGGGGAAACTAGATGATTATAGGCCCATAACTGTGCTAAACACAGAGTTAAAGATTATGGCCAAGATCCTGCCGGAGCGTTTGCAGTCAGTTGCCGAGTCTCTGTTGGGACCTGAGCAGACTTGTTCTGTGAGGGGCCGAACAATTCAGAGCAACCTGCATTTGATCCGCACAATCCTAGAGGGCGTAAAAGACGACGAAGAAGCCGCGCTGATCAATTTGGATCAGTCCAAGGCATTTGATAGGGTCGACCATCGCTACCTTGCTACTGTCCTGCAGGCCGCCGGATTCGCACCCGACTTCTGCCGCTGGATTAGCCTCCTGTATCGCTACCCCAGGGCTGTGTTACAGGTGAACGGAAAGTTGTCGGGCGCTTTTGTTCTGTCGAGGTCGGTTCGTCAGGGTTGTCCGCTGTCGCCTCTCCTTTATGCTTTGGCGTTGGAGCCTCTCCTGCGCCGGCTGAAGGACGAGGCGTGCAGTCCGGCCCTACGCGGGATCGCCGTTCCTGGAGGGTCTCGAGCCAGGGTTTCCGCGTACGCCGATGACGTATCTGCTTTCGTGTCGTCCCTTAACGACATTGAGGCGGTACAGAAGGCGCTTGATCGGGACGAGAAGGTGACAGGGGCCAAGATAAACCGCGACAAGTCTTCCGGCTTGCGGTTAGGTGCCTGGAAGGGGTGCGATCTTCCAGGCCGCTTCGGTTGGACGGACGGTCCTGTCCGCATTCTTGGAGTGTGGTTTGGACCCGACCTCCAGCTGAAGAAAAATTGGTCTGAAGTACTAGCAAAGACTTGGAATCGACGGAGGTTGTCTGTAAAGGGCAGGGCGGAGGTGTGTGTTACATACATTTTCCCCCTGATTCTTTATCGATTGTCAGTACTTCCTCTCTGTAAGGCCCACATGAAGGCGCTCGAGCAAGTGCTATCCTCCATTTTATGGAGGGGACGCGCGAACAGGGTCGACAGACGAGTCTGCACCAAACGTCCGTGTCATGGGGAGCTGGTAATGCCACACTTGAAGAGTCACATCCGTGCCTCTCGGTTGGCTTTCCTACGCCGCGCATTGACTAGAGGAGATCCGATTCTGGAGGGGATTGTTAGGGACGCCTTCCCTAGCCTTACCATCAGTCCCCCCATCTCGAAGGCTGAGCGCCGTTGTAAGTCTCGAGATGAATCGCTTTTCCTCAGCGAGTGTCGGTCAGCTTTGAGGGCTATTCCGCGGTCCAGTGACCTTTCACGGCCTAGGAAGGTCTTCTATCGGGGATTAGTGGAGGATCGCGCGAAGGATCCTCTACGTGATTCGCTCGACTGTTCGGAGGAGGAGTATCGCTCCTACTGGTCTTGGGCGCCAGCGGCGGATTATCTCAGTAACCCTGAGTTTTCGCTTACCTGGCGATTGGCTCGGAATCGGCTGCCTCTCAACGACAAGGCTTTCATATGGGGCTTGGCGGATTTGCCAGACTGTGAACGGTGTGGCCTTGGATGAGAAGAAACGGCTTCGCACACCTTCTACCATTGCCCCCGGGTCCGCCCCTTATGGGACCATGTCGGCGAGCTGACGGCTCGTCTCGCTCCCGAAGAACTCGCGTCCATTGATCGTGCATACGCGTGTGACAATGTGTCGCCCCCGTATTCCGGGGTGAAACGAATGGTGTTTCTAACGCTGCTAGCCACAGCTCGAATGGTGATATGGACGATGCGAATGGAGGAAGTCTTGCGAGGCAATAATCTTTCGCATCAGGATCTAATTCGATTCTTTGAGCATCAGCTCAAGATGAAGATTAGAACTGATAGAAAACGATTGCATTCGACAGTCTTCAGCGAAAGGTGGGTAAAAGAGGCGAGCTTGGTTCGTTTGAACGGGGTTAGCCTTGATTTTCTTTTCTAGGTCAACCGACGTCACATCGGGGTGGTTTCCTGTGGAACCCTCCCCTCGGTTCGGTTAGACAAGCTTAAGTGTACCTAGTTAATATGAGTAAGTGTTGTTCCCGGCCTGCATCCCGGCCATCATTTTAGTTATGATCCAAGTCGAGATTCCCAACCTCCCCAGTTTGTTTTGGCCTCCTTTTCATCTCAACTGGATCAGCCTTTTACTTCCCCATGTCCAAGTTAATTTATCTCTTTCCCACTCCCTTAGCGAGAGTGCTTCTTGATTTTGTCCCCTGGGCAGAATACAGCGGCCTCTCTATTTTGAGGGTTGGACGGGCCCTACTAACATAAATTATGTTTAGTTCAAAATTTGTTGAAATTTAGTTTGTTATGGGGTTCATCTCCCTCCCCTTTCATCTGTTCATGATTAGATTTTTATGTATTTTTATTATCATCAAATTTTTATAGTGTGGGGCGCGTTTTTGTAGGTCTCCCCTGGTGAGGATGTGGTATTATGGTGTATGGAGGATTGAATGGTGACGGACGAATTCTTATGGTGAATGTGTCAATTGTAATGTATGAATGGGTCGCGAATCTGATTAGCTAGGTATAGGATAGTTAATGAAGACCAGCCTTACCCCCCCTTTTTTGGCCTTGTGCCACAATTTGTATTTTTGTACAAATAAATCTTGATAATACCTACTAGTATTATACACGACACAACAATGGCGTCGCCGATAGGATTCTCTTTGGTCCTTGAAGACCCAGAATACGTAGATACATGGATTCGCTGCTAATGCGAGATGTAAAAAGTTGAAAGACATCAAAAACAGAGGCGGGGAAAATGAAATCACCGACTTGTTCATGGCTACCGCTGGTTGTGAAGCGATTATGAAGATTGCTACAATGGTGTACCCTCGAGAACTAGAAGAAATGACTTTCGAAGAAATAAGTCAGGTTATCAAGGGAAATATGAGGCCAAAGAAAAGACTGGTGATTGCAGAAAGGACCAAGTTTATGGCAATGAAGCAGGAAGTGGATGAACCGATAGTAAAATATTTACACCGCTTAAGAAGTGCGAGTAAATACTGTGAATTCGAAAAACTAGGAACAGGAAAGCAGACAACGGAAGAAGAATTAATCCAACTAAGATTAATTGAAGGTATGCATAATTCAGCACATAGATATAAGTTAATGGAACAGTTACAACTTACAAACATGCCCTTGAATATGTGTCTAGAATTTATACAACAGCAGGAATTAATACATACCTACAACCAAAATAAAAATAAATCCTACGAAGAAATAAGGGCCGAAACATATACGGTACAAACAAAAAGAAAAAATTGTGCGTACTGTGGAAAAATTCATGAAATGAAAAAAGAAAAATGTCCAGCCTATGGAAAAACATGTTCAAAGTGTTTAAAAAAAAATCACTTCAAAGCAGTATGTAAAACGAAAAATGTGGAAAGAATAGAGGATGAAAATAGACAGATTTTTAATGTAAAAAATGATAATATACAAAATAATGGATCTAAGAACGGAGATACAAAAATAAAAATGAAAATCAACGACTGTGTTGTTGAAATGCAAATCGACACAGGTAGTGAAGTCACAATAATACCCAGAAATTTGTGGGAAAAAATGGGGAAACCGTTTTTAAAAAAAAGCAACCTACAATTGCGTCAGTTTGATGGCTCGATTATAGCAATTATGGGTTACTTTGAAGGTTCAATAGAACTAAAAGAAAAATATGAAATAGTACCCATTATAGTTACAAATTGCCGAAAAACGCATGGACTACTGGGGAATGACGTATTAAAAATAAATTCAACGAAGTTGATTAATGAGATGGAAATTGAAAAAACAGGAAAATTAAAAAATTATGAAGCTAGCCTGAAATTAAAAGAAAATGTTTCCCCCTCCTACTATGAAGCGAGAAAAATACCAGTGCATTCATTACCGTTGGTAATAGCTAAATTGCGAAAATTAATAAAGGAAGACTTACTAGAACCGGCCCCTCCAGGAGGAAGTAAATGGGCATCACCCATTGTCGTATTGAAAAAAAAAGATGGGGACCTGAGAATTTGTGGAGATTATAAAATAGGGGTGAACCATAAAGTCTGCGCCGACTCGTACCCTATTCCGAATGTGGAAGTAGCTTTACATAAACTTGCTGGAATGAAAGTATTTTCGAAGATAGACCTAAAATCAGCTTACCACCAAATACCGATAGATGAAAATTTTAAAGAAGTGACGACCATAAACACACCTATAGGCCTATTAAGGTGGAAAAGGATGCCGTATGGCATAAAAACGGCAAGTGCAATTTTTCAAAAAGCTATTGAAAAAGTAATAGGGAATGTTGAAAATACCATCTGTTATCAAGACGATATATGTGTTGGAGATTTAAATGAAGATGATTTAAAAAAAAAACTGAAAATATACTGACCCGGCTGAGAGACGCTGGTATGACAATAAATACAAAAAAGTGTGTAACCAACAGTAATGAAATATCGTTTTTGGGTTACTCAATATCAAAGGAAGGGATCTCTCCTGATAAAGTACTAATAGAGAAAATTTTAAAAGTGGCTACACCAAAAAATAAAAAAGAGTTGGAGTCCTTTTTAGGTTTGGTAAATTTTTATAGAAAATACGTACCAAAATATAATGAGTTGACAGAACCATTTGCGAAGTTAAGAAAAAAAATGTGGAATTCATTTGGTTAGAACGCCAACAGACAGCCTTTGAAAACTTAAAACAAATTCTGGCAAAAAAGCCAATAGTACAAAATTTTGACCCTAAGAAGGACATAACTCTAACAACTGACGCTAGTGAGCAGTCCATATCTGGTATCTTATCACAAGAGGGGCATCCCATAATGTACTTATCAAGGAGATTAACAACGACTGAACCCAATTATTCGAATATAGAAAGGGAGACACTAGCCATAGTGTGGACAACGGATAGAGCAAGGCAGTTTTTGATGGGAAAAAATTCTTGTTGAAAAGTGATCACAGACCACTGGAATTTATTTTCAACCCAAGAAAAGAACTACCGAAAGTTACAACGTCCAGAATATTACGTTGTGCGATTAGACTGATGGCGTTCGACTTTGACATTGAATATGTTAAAGGGAATACGATACCACGTTGATGCCTTATCTAGATTGAGGTTTTATATAGAGGGAAAGGACAAAAACGACGAGGAATTTGAAGACACACTCTTGCACCTTGTAGAAACCGATGTAATATCTGTAGATAAAATGGCTAATGAAACTACAAATGACCCAGTGTTAAATAGAATAATGTCGAGGATAAAACAGAATCGTTGGGGAAATTGTTCAATGGCTGAAAGACCATTCAAAGAAATCAGACATAAAATGACGATAGAAAACGGGGTAATATGTAATGGAGACTTGGTAATTCCCCCAGAAACACTGAGGAGACAGGTTATAAAAAGCGTACACGATGACGTACATTGTGGAGTGGCAGCTACGCAAAGAAGATTAAAATTGGAAGCGTGGTGGCCGGGGTTCTCAAGAGACGTAGAAGACTACGTAAAAAGATGCAAAAAATGCACAGAACTCAGGAATTTCAAGCAAAAGAAAATACATGTGTGGCCCCGAGAAGTGGAACCATGGAGCATAGCACACATGGACCATGCCTATGTCAATGGGATAGGATTATTATTAATATTAGTAGACGCATATTCAGGTTGGCCTGAAGTGGTGAGAGTACCTGATAAAAAAAGTACCACCGTAAAACAAATATTAAGAGTAATATTTTCGAGAAATGAGATACCGAGAACATTGGTGACCGATAACGCACCAGAATTTGCAGATACTGATTTGCATGAATGGCTAAGAAAAATAGGATGTAGACCTTACAAGACCCCTCCCTACCACCCTCAAAGTAATGGGACAGCGGAAAGGATGGTCCAGACGGTAAAGAAGGGCATAAAAGCATGCTTGCAACAGAAGGAGGAAATCGATGCTTTCCTACCAAGACTATTATTAAGTTACAGAACAATTCCGCATGCGGGCAGGCTGGAAAGTCCATCTGCCTTAATGGGCAGACAATTAAGATCCCCTTTGACTATGTCATATGCCACAAATCAAAAGATGTGGTACAAAAGAAATAGGAATATGCAACCCGAATCAGCCGAATTTATTATGCAGAAAGGACATAATACTGCAATATTAAATAAAGAAAATGGGAACAGTGTTCTAGTTCATGTTGACCAAATAAGATCCCAAGGAGAAGAATCGGATGAGGAAATGCCTTCAGAGATGCCCATTATTGATGTAACAGAAGAGTTAATGCAGAGTGAAACTGCGGAGGAAGAAGTAGAATGGGACGAGTTAGAAGAAGAAGACCAGAGCATGCAAGGGGAACAGTTTGATCATAGACGTGATAGATCTAGATCTCCAAGGGAAAGGAAAGAGATAGGGGAAGATGTTCAGGAGGGCACAAGAAGAAGTACAAGAAGTACTCGCAGCATAAGGCCCCTCCTCCGTTATAGGGAGATGTGGTGATATGCAAATTACTATAATTTGCATATGAGCAGGTAGCTCATATATATAAACTGACACCAACTAGAACAGGTAGAAGATAATACCTACTAGTATTATACACGACACAACAGATATTAAAAGAAACATTGTAACATGGTCAAAGTTAATATAGGAAGTGCCAATTTCCTAGAACAATTAGTATTGTGTAGTGAATTCAAATTAAACAAAATGATATTAAAAATGAAATCATACTAACAAGTTCAAAGTTAATATAGGTAGTGCCTATTTGCTAGAACAATTAGTATTGTGTAGGGAATTCAAATTCAGAAATTGATATTAAAATGAAAATATATTAACAAGGTCCAAGTTAATATAGGAAGTGCCTATTTGCTAGAACAATTAGTATTGTGTAGTGAATTCAAATTAAACAAAATGATATTAAAAAAGAAAACATACTAACAAGGTCAAAGTTAATATAGGAAGTGCCAATTTCCTAGAACAATTAGTATAGTGTAGTGAATTCAAATTAAACAAAATGATATTAAAAAAGAAAACATGCTAACAATGTCAAAGTTAATATAGGAAGTGCCTATTTGCTAGAACAATTAGTATTGTGTAGTGAATTCAAATTAAACAAATTTTTTTTTTTTTAAGCGTTTCACCCCAAGCAAGACTGGAGGCCACTATCATGCAAGGGGTTATGGAAGGGTTGGAGGAAAAGCAGATAGGAGTGGTAAAGGAGAGGATGTGGAGAAAGAGAAAGACAGTGGGTCGATCAAGGCAAGGGGTTACAGAAGATTTGGAGTGAGAGCAGATAGGAATGAAAGGTGAAAGGATGTGGAGAAGGGAAGTGGATAGATCAAGGCAACTGGAGATGTCGATTGATGTTACACTTAAATAGTTGGAGATTGTATTTGTCAGGGAAACAGGAATAGGGAAGGGAGTTCCACAGGCGAGATGTGCGAGACATGAAGCTATTGGAGTAGAAGAGATGTCTACATCTAACAGTTTCAACGGTGAAGGGGTGGGAACGGGATGCCAGCCTCGTAGGATGTTTAAATTCATGAGGCCTAGGGACAAGCGAAAGCAGCTCCTTGGAGCAATTACCTTGAAAGTATTTGTAAAAAAGGCAGAGCGAGGCAACATCGCATCTGTGAGAGAGCAACTGCAGACGAGATGACAGATCAGGGCCAATCACATTGCATATCCGTCTCTGGATCTTATCAAGAACCCTGAGGCAACCAGCAGGGGCCCCAGACCATATAGGGCAGCAATACTCCATGCAAGGGCGAATGGTCGATTTATAGACTTGGAGGATCGATTCCGGGGAGAAAAATTTCCTGGCTCAGCACAGGGAACCAACTTTCCTTGCGGTGGATGATGCAACTGACTCAATGTATTTGTTCCATCTCGGATCAGCGGACAGCGTGAGACCGAGCAGCCACAGAGAGGAGCTCTCGAGAAGTTGGTCTTCAGACATTCTAATGGGATGCAGGGATGGATCCTTGTGGTGGTTAATAGAGAGCAGTTTTGTTTTAGAGGCGTTAAAGTTAACCATCCATTTCTCGCCCCATTTCACAACCGATTGGAGGTCCTTTTCTATTTGAACTGCTAGAAAATATACTAACAACGTCAAAATTAATATAGGAAGTGCCTATTTGCAAGAAGAATTAGGATTGTGTGGTGAGTTCAAATTAAACAAAATGATATTAAAAAGGAAAATATATTAACAAGGTCCAAGTTAATATAGGAAGTGCCTATTTGCTAGAACAATTAGTATTGTGTAGTGAATTCAAATTATACAAAATGATATTAAAAAAGAAAAACATACTAAAAAGATAAAAGTTAATATAGGATGTGCCTATTTGCTAGAACAATTAGCATTGTGTAGTGAGTTCAAATTAAAAAATATGATATTAAAAATGAAAACATACTAACAAAGTCAAAGTTAATATAGGAAGTGCTTATTTGCTAGAATAATTAGGATTGTGTAGTGAGTTCAAATTCAACAAAATGATATTAAAAAAGAAAATATACTAACAAGATCAAAGAGATTTTCATCAAATTCATAGTAGAAATCAATACCAGATTTTAGGCTTTGCAAAATCACAAAATTAACAGTGAAAACAGGAATAACAATTTGGCAAGTTTAATTGAGGAAGCGAAATATATAAACGAGAAAAGAAATGGAAATAAAAAATTAACAAATGGGTGAATTCTGAAAGTCAATAAGGATGCTAAAAAGGAAAAATATGGTAACAAATATTTAGGGAGATAAAGCTGAAAATGGTGTATTAAGCAAACTAATTAATAAAAACAAATAAAGAGAAGAAGAACCTATCTGGAAAGGAAAAAGATGTAAACATTTTGGATACACAACCCACATATATAAACATTAATTGAAGAGTAATACAAGGAATAACTCTATGAGACCAACATGGATCAGCAGAAAGACCTAAAAATTTCATAGAATTCATCATATGAAAAAATTAAACTTGTGCAGGATATGTAAAAAGAAGAAAAGATAATAGATGGACTAAAAGGTTGCTTGACTGGTGCTTATAAATGAATATAAAATTTAGTAAGATAGAAGCAGGAAGATAGAAAGGTGAAATAGATGGATATCCTGGTAGAAGATGGTACAGTCATGGTTGTCCTTGAAGGATTTGGGAAAGAGCTTTATCTTTTAGTCATGAAATCTAGAAATGGTGAATAATAATATTGGCAAAAATTCATATACTTCTGAAGATAAATAAATTTACTTCATTTTGATATATGTTTAATTATTCTATTTGGTCTAACATTTATAAGATTAGCAATCTTAATTATGAGTCAAACCATTTCATTTTAATGAGAAATACCTTTTTTTTGTTATTGTCTTTTTTAAACAATTTGTAAAATACACTTTTTCCTAATATGTCCCTTTTTAAATGTATTATACATAGGATTAGGAGGCACAGTGGAGTAATGGATAGCAGCTCAGATTGAGGAATCGGAGAGCCGGGTTCGAATTCCAGTTGAATCCATTACATTTACTTACATGCTAATACCCTTGGGAAAGGTATGAATCCTCTTCCTCTCCCACCAGCTATGGGTAAATAGCAGGACAGACCAGGTTCTCTAGCCTTGGATGGCAACTGGTCTACTGCAGAAAGAAATGGCAACTTTCTATGGGGAAACAATCTACCTCGTCAATCATGTATCAAAAGATACATGATCGCCTAAGTGTGTATAATGCATGGCACATAACTGGCTGACCCTTGGGAAAGGTATGAATCCTTTTCTTTTCCCTCCTGCTATGGGTAAATAGCAGGACAGACCGGATTCTCTAGCCTTGGATGGCAACTGGTCTACTGCAGAAAGAAATGGCAACTTTCTATGGGGAAACAATCTGCCTCATCAGTCATGTATCAAAAGATACATGATCACCTACACATGTATCATGCATGGCACATAACTGAAATACACAGAAATGCCAACTTTCATTTATAAGAAAGGATTGTCCTTTATTTATATTTAGGGGGTCTCCCCTTTTTACACAAATGGACTCACCCAAGGTATACATATACTACTACCACTGAATACCTGAGTGAGTAATAGTACGTTAAGTCAAGTTGGACAGTAATAGTAGTAGTAGCAGTCGAGTTGGTCGGTAGAATAATGTAGCCACCAAGAGTCACAGTAACAAGCACTTAGACTCAGTAAGAAGTCATACAGCGATACGTCGATACCAAAGACTTTATATATATTTGTCAACTAACCTACATTCCTGGAACTACTAACCTGTATTACCAGTTTGTATTATTACGTTAATACATTTATTTCCGATATTCATTCTTGGCGTTTGTTATTATTTGATACTGGATTTCATCCCGGAATCCACAACAATTTATTTCCCTCCTTGTACTTTGTTATATTTAGAAAGTAAAAACACAATGTCATTTTCAATTATATTGTGTTTCTACAAGAATTAAATTTAAAAAATATCATTTACATGTATATTTTTTCTTTATGTCTTTTAATATAACCTGATAAAGTTGACGACCCTAGGTGTTGATCCAAATATAGACTTTTATCTCTTGTGTTGAACCTAAGTGCAAACACCTGATATGTTGAAAGTGAATTCAATACAAGTTTTGACATTATTATTAAAGCTTATCTTGCATCCTTTATGAAGTTTATACTTTAGTGACTCTTTTATAATTGAAAATCTAACAAAACACTTTTCAGCAGAATCATCTTTAATTTCACTTCCACCAAATGTTACACAAATTCTATAAGTTGCTTCAACTGCTTTTGTTCCAAGTTTAAATTTATATAACTTTGAAGATAAATAAATTTACTTCATTTTGATATATGTTTAATTATTCTATTTAGTCTAACATTTATAGGATTAGCAATCTTAATTATGAGTCAAACCTTTTCATTTTAATGAGAAATAATTTTTTTTTGTTGTTGTCTTTTTCAAACAATTTGTAAAATATATATTTTCCTAATATGTCCCTTTTTAGATGTATTATACATAGGATTGACAACTTTCATTTATAAGAAAGCACTGTCTTTAATTATAAAAGAGTCACTAAAGTATAAACTTCAAAAAGAATGCCAGCAAAGCATTAAAAATAATGTCAAAACTTGTATTGAATTCACTTTCAACATATCAGGTGTTTGCATTTAGGTTCAACACAAGAAATAAAAGTCTATATTTGGACCAACACCTAGGGTTGTCAACTTTATCAGGTTATATTAAAAGACATAAAGAAAAAATATACATGTAAATAATATTTTTTAAATTTAATTCTTGTAGAAATACAATATAATTGAAAATGACATTGTGTTTTTACTTTCTAAATATAACAAAGTACAAGGAGGGAAATAAATAAATACAGGACAAGCCTTTCTTCTAAATGAAAGTTGTCACTCCTATGTATACTACATCTAAAAAGGGACATATTTGAGGAAAATGCGTATTTTACAAATTGTTTGAAAAAGACAATAACAACAAAAAAGATTTCTCATTAAAATTAGATGGTTTGATTCTTGATTAAGATTGCTAAGCCTATAAAATAAATGTTAGGTACCAAATAGAATAATTAAACTAGTATCAAAATGAAGTAGATTTATTACTTAATAGTAGGCCTAAAATAGAAATAGATATTCTATGGGAGCCACTAATAAAGTTAGAAAAATGACTACAGAACTTCAAAAGCAGCAGCAGCAGCAGAAACTGTAACAAAACAGTAGCTGCCTTCACTTGTATTCACTTCAGTGTAACCCGGATATAAGAGACCCGGATATAAGAGAAACCCGGATATAAGAGAGATTTTATCTGGTCCCAAATTAGAGCCTGTGTTAATAAAACAAAATAGACCAAACCCGGATATAAGAGAAACCCGGATATAAGAGGCGACTTCTCCAGTCTCGGCAACTCTCTTATATCCGGGTTACACTGTATTCAATTGTACAGTGTAAACCGGATATAAGAGAGATTTTCTCTGGTCCCAACTTAGAG
>OZ038520.1:43998401-44075901 GCA_964036315.1 Acanthosepion esculentum
TTTTGGTGGTTGTCAGGCCACTTTTACACAAAGTTCAGAAGCTGGGATGCATCATCTATAGTGAGGCACAAAAAACATTGACAGCATTCAGACAGTATGTGGATGCCACAATTTGTACGGCAGGTACAGAAAATTATTGATGCAAATCCTGGAATGTCCATGAGGGCCATTGCCTGAAATCACAAGGTGTCTGAGGGTACAATTTGCAATGTGGTACATGAGAACATTCAGTACAAGTAATACTTGATGAGAAAATAGCAGTTCATGTTTGCATACACACAAGAACAACAATTGTTCCAAGCAAAATGCTTACTTGAAATAGTCTGAAAAAAGTCAGAAAAAAAGTTTGAAAAATAGTCAGAAGAAAGTCAGAAAAATAATCAGAAAATAGTCAGAAAAAAGTTATAAAAATAGTCAGAAAATGTTTGAAAAATAGTCAGAAGAAAGTCAGAAAAATAGTCAGAAAAATAGTCAGAAAAACCTAGCATGATGTGTTTTTTAGTTTTTCAGACAAAAACATTGACCTGGATCAAAAAAAAAATAAAATTCACCTGACTCAAAAAAAATGACCTGGATAAAAAAAAAATGACCTGGATCAAAAAACAAAAACAAATTTAACCTGAATTTTTTTAAAAATTATGTGGATCAAAAAACAAAAAAGATTTAACCTGGATCAAAAAACAAAAAAAATTAACCTGGATCCCCCAAAAATTGGCCTGTATAAAAAAATTATCATGGATCAAAAAAAAATTGACCTGGATTAAAAAAAAAAGAAGAAATAACCTGGATTGAAAAAATTTAAGCTGTATCAAAAAGTGAACTAGAGAAATGTACAGATCCTTCAGATGCACCCCACCCTTTTTATTTAGACCATGTTTATTGCTTCTGAATTGGTTATAGGAGTGGTGAATATTGAATGAAAAGTCATGCCACCTGACTTCTTCCAACAGGGTTTCAACTGAATGCTGATGGCTACACTGAAGAGCTGGAAATAGTTGTGAATCTATGAATAAACCTTTCATGCAATGGAAGATTGTATGTGTATCAGCAGGACTCTGAACCTGTTCCCAAAGCTATAGTGACCCAAGATTTGATGATGGCATCTGCATGACCACATCACACCAAATATGTGGCCACCTAACTTACCAAATCTAAATTCCCTTGTCTATTATATGTGGGACATTGTTGAACTAGAAACTAATCAATGTTCCCACAATACAACTGATTCCCTGAAAGCCACCATTACCTGAGTAATGCCCAACAGACCTTGTTATGAGTGCATGTCAACAGCTCCAGTCCCACAGTGGAACCATCATTGTGGCTGTAGGTGGTTATATGAAATATAATCCAAACATTACTGCATCTGTGTACCAAGTTTTGTATGAATAAATTTAGTTGTTTGTAAGATGTGGTTGTTTTTCTTACAGTTTTCTTGTATATCTTCAAATATCTTATGTATATTGTTATTATAGTTTCATATCCAACTACATTGAATTTCTAAATATGTTAAAATATTAATTCTTTTTAATGCAATGATTTTCGAATTTTTTAACTTTAATTGTAAATTCTCAATTTTTGTGCCTGGTGACCCATACATCAGAAACAAAATTTCAGATTTTCTTTAGTTTTATATGAATTTATTTTACTTAATACAATGAATAAATCCTGATATTTTTTCTGCTGAGTGAAGAAAATGAAAGATACTTTTTGAAATTGTAATGCATGCTTATCACAGCACATGAGAACAGTAATACCAGAAGTGAGCAAGAAACAATACTACAATTGTGTTAGGTTCCAGCTGCTTTGCTAAACAAGTTTTGGACTGAAATGTGTGAAAATCTTTCACACATTTACCCATGCTTTACACAGATATTTCCCTGTTCCAAAGGTTCAATGATTATTTATATTCCAAAATTGTGATGTAAATAATTTTGCACTAATTTTTTTTGTTTTTCATCATCATCACGGTCACCACCACCACCTCCACCACCACCACATCATCATCATCAACAACCAACTCATCATCATCACCACCACTAAACTCACCACCACCACCACCACCACCTTCATTGTCATATTCACAACGTTTTGGCTGTTGTATGCTCCTGCCTTCTTCAGGAGAGTGAAATTTTGAAATGAACCCTTTATTTCGTCCACCAGGGTAGATTGTTCTAGTTCCATGTGCCATAACTCTTCTGTATGTCTCAGTTATTTCTCTTTAACTCAACTCTTCAAGTTTTTTGGTTCACCACTGCTGTAGCCTGGTATTGAACTCCCAACTCTTTGGGTCTAGTTACTGGATCTAACCAACACCTTTATCTTTGAGGACGTCTATGTATAAATTTATGGGACTTATAAAAATAATGTCTCAGTGACCTTTTTTACCAGTGCCTATATTGCAATTTTTCCATTATTATTATTGCATATTGTTTTACCAGAGTGTACAACAGCTGAAACATTGTGAATATGGCAATGAAGATCAAGATAACAGTCTGAATAATGTAAATAATGTAAATGATTTATTTTTGTTTTAACAGCATATCAACAAGATTTTTCATCTAAATATATTACTTATAATCAATCCTTTGAGATGTTGGTTCCATCATTTTCTAATTATACCTTTAGAACATAGTTGTTTAGTGCTATAAATTGTGGTATAGACCAACCTCCTTCAAGTAAACTAATATAGTCTCTACTTTTATCTCCTTGAAAAGGTCATCTAGACTAGAAATGTCATAGAATCGTTGACGTATAGGGCCAAGGTTCTTACAGTTTATTAGAATATGTATTCATTATATATCTCCTGACATGCTGTTCATTTTTAACAGGATATCAATTCTGAAGGTTATTCAATACTGAAAATATAGTTTTTAAATATATGGCTTGTAAGCAATTCTTTCAGTCATTGGTTCCATCTCTCTCCAGTTACGCCTTTAGAAAAGAATTATTTAGTGCTATATATTTGTGGTGTAGACCAAACTTCATTCAAATAGGATAGTCTATTTTTATCTTCTTGAAAAGGTCATCTGGACTAGTCATGTCATAACATTGTTGATGTATAGCAGTAAAGTTACTATACAATTGGTTAGAATATGTTTTATGGTATATGCCTTCTGACATGCTGTGCATTCAGGAGGACATTCGTTTTTTAGGTGAAATGAGTGAGAGATATAGGAATGTCTTATTCTGATTCCAAGAAAGTCTCAGACCATGATACCATTCTCCTAGAATTGGTTTAATTTTGTAAAGTTGGTTGTTTGGGTGGTAGTTCCATAACTATTGCCACTTCTTTAGAATCTATGAGTTTATAATTGCTTTGAAGTCTGTATAAGGGATTTTCAAATTTGAAATGTTCATTTTTATGGATTCCTTTGCTGCTTTGTTAACTTTTCCATTTCCACAGATGCTGATATTGTAGGTACCCAAAAGAAGACAATCTTTTTTTTCTTGCAGATGAGATTGATCCTGATTTAAATATAAAGGTATTCTTTATGTTTTTTGTTTCTCAGTGATGTAAGTATGAATACTGAATCTCTTATGACATCTAAAGCTAAGTCTATGTTTATAGCTCCAGTACTAAAATAGAGGAATTGTCAGGTAGGCATTTTCTTATTGTTATGTCATCAAGAAGAGCTGAAGATCCAATTTTATCACTATTTTTGAGTGATCAGTGTATATGTGTTTATAGTTTAGGTGCACCTGTAGAATATAATAAATTTTGTCTAAAAAGGTAAATGGATTCTTAATAATTTTAGGGTGTTTGGTAAGGTTTAGTAAAACTGTTATAAGCCAAGGTGGGGTTTTCAGAGTAAAAGATTCAAGGGTTAAGTTAATGTAAATTTATGATTCATTAATAACTTTTTCTATGTAAAGACTGAAAGGTTTGATAGTTATTTTTTTTTTGGGTTGAATAGATCTTTATATTGTTTTTGGGAAATACTTATGAATACAGAGTTATTCGAACAAGAATGTAGTTTGGTATAGTATTATATGGTTAATTTTTGTCATTTTAGTGTCAGAGGCATTTTGTAGGTTTGGACAGATAGACTTTTCACTGGAAATGTTCTAAGATAAGTCATAGTCCATGGTGAAGAATTGTACCAAGCTCCTTCAGTTATGACTACCTTAATAAATAAAAAAAACATAATCCAGTTTAGACTTAACTAGTAATTGATATAATTTCAATAGGTTCTGTCTATCATGTTTCCAGTTTGTGTGGTGGTGGTAATGATTCATTAATAATATTTTCCATGTAAAGGCTGAAAGATATATTTTATATATATATATGGTGAATGTACAAGAGAAAATCATGGAGAATTGTATTTAAATACAGGAAAATTGACCTTGCTAACCAAAATGCTCCTCTGTGGCTCAATCGGTAAAACTGTGTCGGGCTATATGACGGTTCCGTATATATATATCAATATATATATATATTTTTTTTTTATCATTTCACCCCAAGCAAGTCATCAAAGCCTCTAAGACACAAGAGGTTACTGAGTGTGAAAAAGAAAAACATAATTAAGGATTGAGAACAAAAAGAAAATAGGAATTAAGACAGAAGATAGCAATGAATACTCCTGGCTTTGATGAATTTTCTATTGTACCTAGACTCTTTGAATCTGAAGTGAAGTAACAGATTGGCGGCAAGGTTTCACCATTTTACAGTTGAAATGGCTAAATGTAACCATAAGTTCTATGCTAATAGTTTCTTCTCTCACACTTCTCGCTTGTGGAACTCTCTTCTGAATTATTGCTTTCCAGCCAACTTTTATCTTCAAAAATTTAAATGTAATGTCAATTGTTATCTTCTGTCTTTTTGTTCTTTTATTGATCTTTCACCTTAAATAGCGTTTTTTTCTCCATATTCTTTAACACCCAGTAGCCCCATGCGTGTTAGTGGTTTTATTGCCTTGCTTGAGATGAAATGAAAAAAGAAAAGTTTGTTAATCCACAAAAATTTGATAACTTTGCAGAAGATTGAATCTAACCTGTAACTTATCACTCTATTCCACATTCACTCTTTCATTAGTTTCTTTAAAAAATCTGTATATACATTTTATTTATATACTCTTTTCAAAATGCCAAACATCACTTACATTGTTTTTTCTAACTGGATGATTGCATTTAAAACTCTGGAGATTCATGATGACAATGTGGAATGGTGACGTTGGATTGGATAAGAAAAAACTCAAATAAAAAATATTGTCAATGAGTAAAATGAAGAACAGATAAGAAAATGTATAGGGTACTATTTTTTATAACATGAGAAGTTGGGTTCTGTCAATAAAAGAAGGTTCATGGTGAATGTTGAACTTATTGCAGAGTTTCACACATTTTGCATAAAAATCTCAAGAATTGTATACAGGAAAAAATGAATACTACTTAGGTATATAAAACCTTGAATGAAGAATTTATAGAAACCTTAAGGAAACATATGTAAGATGAAATTGTGACTCAAATCATCAACCGAGACACCAAATATTATTGCTGTCACAACTGGTCTGATGTTTCTCATATATATTTAGAGATACTTGATAAAATCCAAAGAAGAATTTGGCAATGTTATTGATGCTTCCCTGTATAAACAGTGTGTGGTCTGAGGATGTGATCAGATTCTGATTATTGATAAAATCATAAGAAGAATAATTTATAATGTTATTGGTGCTGACCTGGCATCTTGCTTTCAGTTTCTTTCCCACAGCCTGAATGTAGCTTCCCTCTATAAACAGTGTGTGGTCTGAGGATGAGGTTGGATTCTGATAATTGATAATATCCTAAGAAGAAGAATATACAATGTTATTGGTGCTGACATGTCATCTCGCTTTCAGTTACATTCCACTTACCTTAATATAGCTTACCTGTATAAACATATTATGGTCTGAGGATGTTGTCAGATTTTTATTATTGATAAAATCCATAGAAGAATTGTCAATATTATTGGTGCTGACCTGGCATCTCACTTCCGGTCACTTTCCTACCACCTTAATGTAGCTTCCCTCTATAAACATGGTGTGGACTGGGGATGTGGTCGAATTCTGATTATTGATAAAATCCAAAGAAGAAGAATTTGCAATGCCGTTGGTGCTGACCTGGCATCTCGCTTTCAGTCATTTTCCCCGCATAAACAGTGTATGGTCTGAGGATATGGTCGGATTCTGATTATTAATAAAATCCAAAAAAGAACTTTCAATGTTGTTGGTGCTGACCTGGCATCTTACTTTCAGTCACTTTGCCATCACCTTAATGTAGCTTTCCTGTATAAATAAAGTGTGGTCTGGGGATGTGGTCAGATTTTTGTCATGGCACTCAATTATGACTGTTTGCTTTACTGTTCCAGATATAACTGGGTGGATTGGGTAATTTGTCATTATCCGTATCCCTTTTCCTTTTATCAAAAGTATAATATTAATAAATTTATTAATAAAGTCCACACAAACTTAAATGATTTATAAACTGGCTTCACAGTGTTTTATCAGATGTAGAAATCAAGTTAAAAGGTGAAACATTTGAGCAATTTCTTTTAATTCATAGAGTTTCTATATTCTTTCGGAATATGTTTTCCACTGACATGAAGTGGAAAAATTATAATGAATTGATTGGCACGTCTGTTGATTGGAAAGTTGATTCAATGTGTCATGCCAGAAAATCTTTCTTGCCAGAATTTCTATTACATATTTATAAGACTACCATTTGTCCATGCACTCAATACTGCTGCCATGTCTTGGAGAATTTGACACTAACATGACATATTTAGAGGAAGAGGGAGAGAAACAGCTAGTAACATACCCAACAAGCTTATGTAAATGGATAAATAGAACAAATTTTGCCAAAAACTACAAAGAATAGGAAATTGTGGAGAGCCATGATTGCACACATCTTGAAGGTACATGGCATATAAAAGAAAGAGATATTAATTTTCATCTTCATTTTCAATGATTAAAAATATTAGCCTCTCAGTCTAATGTTTTCCACTGACATAAAATGGAATGATTAAATTGAATCAATTTCTAATGGGAAAAATTGGTTCACATTCATGCTAGAACAATTTTCTCACCTGAATTGATTTTACACATTTATAAATCTCCCATTCATCCATGCATTGAATATTGAAGAGGGTTGAATTAGAAGAAGAAGAAGGTACAAGAAGAAGAATGTTAAATTAGAAGTAGAATACAAGAAGAAGAAGAAGAGGGTTGTATTAGAAGAAGATACAAGAAGAAGAAGGTTGAATTAGAAGAAGGAAGAGGTACAAGAAGAAGAAGGTTGAATTAGAAGAAGGAAGAGGTACAAGAAGAAGAAGGTTGAATTAGAAGAAGGAAGAGGTACAAGAAGAAGAAGGTTGAATTAGAAGAAGGAAGAGGTACAAGAAGAAGAAGGTTGAATTAGAAGAAGGAAGAGGTACAAGAAGAAGAAGGTTGAATTAGAAGAAGGAAGAGGTACAAGAAGAAGAAGGTTGAATTAGAAGAAGGAAGAGGTACAAGAAGAAGAAGGTTGAATTAGAAGAAGGAAGAGGTACAAGAAGAAGAAGGTTGAATTAGAAGAAGGAAGAGGTACAAGAAGAAGAAGGTTGAATTAGAAGAAGGAAGAGGTACAAGAAGAAGAAGGTTGAATTAGAAGAAGGAAGAGGTACAAGAAGAAGAAGGTTGAATTAGAAGAAGGAAGAGGTACAAGAAGAAGAAGGTTGAATTAGAAGAAGGAAGAGGTACAAGAAGAAGAAGGTTGAATTAGAAGAAGGAAGAGGTACAAGAAGAAGAAGGTTGAATTAGAAGAAGGAGGAGGTACAAGAAGAAGAAGGATCAAGAAGAAGGAGGTTGAAAAGAAGGAAGAAGTACAAGAAGAAGAAGAAGGTTGAATTAGAAGAAGGTACAAGAAGAAGAAGAAGAAGAAGGCTGAATTAGAAGAAGATGGAGGTACAAGAAGAAGAAGAAGGTTGAATTAGAAAAAGAAGGTACAAGAAGAAGAAGGTTGAATTAGGAGGAGAAGAAGGTACAAGAAGAAGAAGAAGGTTGAATTAGAAGAAGGAGGAGGTACAAGAAGAAGAAGAGGGTTAAATTAGAAGGAGTAGGTACAGGGAGAAGAAGGTTGAATTATTAGAAGAATAAGGTACAAGAAGAAGGTTGAAAAGGAAGAAAAGAAGGTACAAGAAGAAAAAGAAGAAGGTTGAATTAGAAGAAGGCAAAAGAAGAAGAAGATTGTATAAGAAGGAGGAGAAGTAGAAGAAGAAATGAATTACAAGAACAAGAAGAAGGTTAATATTAGGAGAGGGAAGAAGGCTGGGTTAAGAGAAGATGGAGGAGGAAATAGAAGAAGAATAAAGTTGAATTGAAGGGATATAGATGTATTAATAGAAGAAGAAGAAGAAGAAGAAGAAGGTTAAATTGGAAGAAAAAGATGTAAGATGAATTAGAAGACTGAAGGTTGAATTGAAAGAAAAAAACGGTAAACTACAAGAAAATGAAAAATGAATTAGAATAAGTAGAAAAGAAGAAGAAGAAAGAAGAAGGATGAACCCAAATAAGATGAAGGAAAAATTAGAAGGAAGTTGAATTGTAACAATAAGAAGGATGAATTAGAAGAAGAAAAAGG
Source organism: Acanthosepion esculentum (assembly GCA_964036315.1). Taxonomy (NCBI): domain Eukaryota; kingdom Metazoa; phylum Mollusca; class Cephalopoda; order Sepiida; family Sepiidae; genus Acanthosepion; species Acanthosepion esculentum. The sequence goes on from OZ038520.1 coordinate 44,006,991, forward strand.
ATGAACTAGAAGATGAAGGATGAATTAAAAGAAGGAGAAGGTTGAATTGGAAGAAAAAGGAATGATTAGAAGGAGGAGGAGGAGAATAATAATAATAATAATAATAAGGATGAGTTACAAGAAGAAGGATAAATTAGAAGAACTTGATGATGTTTAAATTGAAAGAAGATGAAAAAGGAGAAGGAGAAGAGTATGAAGAAGAAGGAAGATGTGGATGAAGAAGAAGAAGAAAAATTTTCAATTGGAAGAAGAAGAAGAAGAAGAAGAAGAAGAAGAAGAAGAAGAAGAAGAAGAAGAAGAAGAAGAAGAAGAATGGATGGATTAGAAGTAGAAGAAGAAGTTTTATTGGAAGGTGGATTAATGAGAATAATATGAAGAAGTATGAATCAGAAGAAGAAGAAGTTTGTATTGGAAGAAGAAGAAAAAAAATAAGGAGAAGAAGAAAGAGAAGGATGAATTATAATAATAATAATAATAAGGAAGAATTAGAATAAAATGAAAAATGAAAATAAGAATAATAATAAGGATGAATTATAATTTGGAGAAGAAGAAGGATGAATAATCATAATAATAATAATAAGGATGAATTTAGAAGAATAAGAAAATGGAGAAGGAAAAGTATGAATTAAAAGAATAAGAAGAAGGATGAATAATAATAATAATAATAATAATAATAATAATAATAAGAAGAAGAATGATGATGATAAATTGGAAAAAGAAGTAGAAGAAGAATAACAAATAATTAGAAGAAGAAGGAGAATAATAATAAGAAGAAGGATGAATTAGAATAAGGAGAAAGTTGTATTAGAAGAAGAAGAAGAAGCATGAATAATAATAAGTAGGATTAATCAGAAGATGAAGAAAAGCAGAAGAAGAAAACCTCAGAAAGGATATAAAAATCAATGGTGTGTCAAAAGATACTATCTTCACAATGAGGCCAAGAGCCTAAAAATTGTTTTTTTTTTTTATCAGATACTAAATTAGGTCAATCTTTTACTAATACTCTTGTATGATATTTTCTCACATGAAATTATTCATGCGTTTTGCTATTTAAACTATTGTTCTATCAAGCTTTTATATTTAAAATTTTTGAATCAATGGAATAATTTTCACATGTTCATTTTTGCTCCTTATTTAATAAAATTTTAAAGAAAAAAATGAACCACAATTAAATAAAAAATATAATTTCATCAATGCTTCATCAGAATATACAAAGTTGAATGTAAATAAACATAAATCCCTTTAATATTATGAGAATAAAAATTATTAAAAAACAAAACAATGTAATTTTGTACCCACTTTTTTATACTTCATAGTAAATTAAGTCAACTTCTTATTATCATTTTGTAATAATAAAATGTAATGCTGATGAATGCAATACTTCTTTTGTTTTTATTTAGGTCAATGTGAAATTCCTCTTAATGAAAGAAGAATGGTTCATAAATTATTCTTGCAGAAAATTACCACTGGCGTATATTTAAGGTCATAAGTGTGATTTGCTTACATCTACTAGCTTCTTTTTTTTTTTAATAATAATAATGATGATGATGATGATTTGTGTCAAAGAACATGAAAGAAATAAGGAACTCTATTCAGTCATAAAGGAAGCCAACAAATTCAAAATGGAATTTCAAGTGGGTGAAGATGTGCAAATAAAACTACAGAAGACTGAATGATGATTTGTACCAAAGAACATGAAAGAAATAAGAAACTCTATTCAGTGATAAAGGAAGCCAACAAATTCAAAATGGTATTTCAAGTGGGTGCAGATGTGCAAATAAAACTACAGAAGACTGAATGATGATTTGTACCAAAGAACATGAAAGAAATAAGAAACTCTATTCAGTGATAAAGGAAGCCAACAAATTCAAAATGGAATTTCAAGTGGGTGAAGATGTGCAAATAAAACTACAGAAGACTGAATGATGATTTGTACCAAAGAACATGAAAGAAATAAGAAACTCTATTCAGTGATGAAGGAAGCCAACAAATTCAAAATGGAATTTCAAGTGGGTGAAGATGTGCAAATAAAACTACAGAAGACTGAATGATGATTTGTACCAAAGAACATGAAAGAAATAAGAAACTCTATTCAGTGATAAAGAAAGCCAACAAATTCAAAATGGAATTTCAAGTGGGTGAAGATGTGCAAATAAAACTACAGAAGACTGAATGATGATTTGTGTCAAAGAACATGAAAGAAATAAGAAACTCTATTCAGTGATAAAGAAAGCCAACAAATTCAAAATAGAATTTCAAGTGAGTGAAGATGTGCAAATAAAACTACAGAAGACTGAATGATGATTTGTACCAAAGAACATGAAAGAAATAAGGAACTCTATTCAGTGATAAAGGAAGCCAACAAATTCAAAATGGAATTTCAAGTGGGTGAAGAAGTGCAAATAAACTATAAGACACCTACTGCAGCGGCAAAGAACCTAAAAAAGACAGCAAAAGCATACATACCAAATGCATAAATGTATCAAATGCATAAAAACGATAGCAAGATAAACCTCTTCATGGTTAATACTCTGCTTGTACCAAACAAGCTGAGGTAGACAAACCACATGCCCATCAGTGGTTACATAGTGGAGGATTAAAAGCTGAAACCGAAAGGTTTTATTCTTGCTGTAAAGGACCAATGCTTGCTAAGTAGAAATTACTAAGCATGCATACTGAAAAATTGGAGATTCTATGATAAATAATTGGCCATCTTGTATGAGGTCCCATGGTATTGTCACCCAATCAATATAGAACCCATCATGACAGAGTGAGCCAATATCTGCATTGGAAAATATATAACTTTTACGAAAAGGAAACTGCAGAGAAATTGCTTTGAACACCACCCAGACCCGGTTACAGACATAGGACATGTAACAATTTTATGGGAATTTACAATGCACACAGACAGAAGAATCAAAGTTAATTGCCCAGACATTATGATCAGAGACTATAAAAACAGAATATGTTTTCTTATTGAAATTATTCCAGTTATAGTTGGAACCCTATGATTGATTGAAAAAGGTTCTGATAGATTCATTGAAGGGATTCCTGGTAGCCCATGCCTTAAAGAAATACAAAAAAAATGTACACACAAGTACAGCTCACACATTATAAAGAGCTTTATCTATGTAAAATGTGTGTGATTATGTTGTTTGCTTTTTTTTTTACAAAAATGGTCAGGGTAAAATGCCATGAAAATATTTCTGACCTTTGTTCTCTGAATGGCTCCTGGAAGGAAATGCGTATATAACAGAAATCAAAGTAAATAATATCATGATACTATTTCTGACCTTTGTTCTCTGGATGGCTCCTGGAAGGAAATGGGAATATAACAGAAATCAAAGTAAATAATATCATGATACTATTTCTGACCTTTGTTCTCTGGATGGCTCCTGGAAGGAAATGGGAATATAACAGAAATCAAAGTAAATAATATCATGATACTATTTCTGACCTTTGTTCTCTGGATGGCTCCTGGAAGGAAATGGGAATATAACAGAAATCAAAGTAAATAATATCATGATACTATTTCTGACCTTAGGTCTCTGGATGGCTCCTGCGAGGAAATGGGAATATAACAGAAATCAAAGTAAATAATATCATGATACTATTTCTGACCTTTGTTCTCTGGATGGCTCCTGGAAGGAAATGGGAATATAACAGAAATCAAAGTAAATAATATCATGATACTATTTCTGACCTTTGTTCTCTGGATGGCTCCTGCGAGGAAATGGGAACATAACAGAAATCAAAGTAAATAATATCATGATACTATTTCTGACCTTAGGTCTCTGGATGGCTCCTGCGAGGAAATGGGAACATAACAGAAATCAAAGTAAATAATATCATGATACTATTTCTGACCTTAGGTCTCTGGATGGCTCCTGCGAGGAAATGGGAATATAACAGAAATCAAAGTAAATAATATCATGATACTATTTCTGACCTTTGTTCTCTGGATGGCTCCTGCGAGGAAATGGGAATATAACAGAAATCAAAGTAAATAATATCATGATACTATTTCTGACCTTTGTTCTCTGGATGGCTCCTGTGAGGAAATGGGAATATAACAGAAATCAAAGTAAATAATATCATGATACTATTTCTGACCTTAGGTCTCTGGTCAAAACCTGGAAATAAATGAGTATACATCAAAAAGCAAAGGAAATAAAATAACAATAATAATAATAATAATAATAATAATAATAGAAAAAACTGTCCAAATACAAGGAACTGGAGATCGAATTTAATAGGATGTGGGGAACAAAGACTGTAGCAATATTAATCGAAGCCTTGTGAGAAAAGGAATGAACAATTTTACTAACAGTATCCTAAGTAACATCAACATACAAGTTGTCCAGAAGGTCACCCTACTAGGAACCTCCCCAATACTAAGAAAAGTGCTATCAATTATATGACAATTCGTCTATAGGACCTAACGACCATAGTTTGAATTCTTCTATAGGACCTAAGGACCATAGTTTGATACAAAGCAGGAAACATAACATACATAAATAGTAATAATAATAATAATTGCTGATGCTCAGGCTGAAAGTGTTCATGTGCTGAGGAAAAGAGTTGTGTTTCTAAACTGTAGATAGAAGCTAAGACATCATCTTTATCTGAACACAATATGTGACAATCGGTTAGTATATCAAATGATGATGATGATGAAACCTGAAACAGGTGATATACCAATATTATAACCTTCTTCATGTAGATAAATGGTATGAATCCAAACCACTACAACCACCACTGAAAGATAGTGAAAATGTTACAGTGCCCTGAATCTTCACTATACATACCAACTGCACTATACAAGACAATAGACACTATATAATTATAAAAGACTAAAATAAAAATGTGTTATCTTATAAACATAAAAATATCTCAGGGAATGAATTTGAAATATTTTTGAAATATTAGTATCTAGGAATGTAAGTTGCAAAAATGTTGCCTTTAGGCATAAACACTGTTCCAACGATAATGGGAGGATTAGAAAAGATTAAAATAATACCGATATTGACATTAAGAATTATCTTGATAATGGACAGTACCAAAAATGTGACATTTAAACACAGTGTCATTTCAATAAGAACTTCACTAGAGATTATTAAAAAATATTATACACGGATTAAGAAAATCATAGAAAAGCAATGAAAGAAGAATGGTTTGTAAATTATTCTTGCAGAAAATTACCACTGGCGTATATTTAAGGTCATGTGTGATTTGCTTACATCTATTAGCTTCATTTTTAAAATAATAATAATGATGATGATGATTTTTGTCGAAGAACATGAAAGAAATAAGGAACTCTATCCAGTGATAAAGGAAGCCAACAAATTCAAAATGGAATTTCAAGTGAGTGAATTTGTGCAAATAAACTATAAGACACCTACTGCAGCGGCAAAGAACCTAAAAAAGAAAGCAAATGCATACGTACCAAATGCAGAAACGATGGTAAGACAAGCCTCTTCATGGTCAATACTCTACCCTGTACCAAACAAGCTAATTTAGACAAACACTGTACCCATAATACTGACAATAATAATAATAATAATAATAATAATAATAATACTATAAAGCAGCTTACAAAACCACAACAGTCTTCAAAGATACATGGAAACTACAGAAGACTGGATGATGATATATGTCAAAGAACATGAAAGAAAAGCAATGAAAGAATGGTTTGTAAATTATTCTTGCAGAACATTACCTCTGCAGTAAATTTAAGGTTGTAAATGTGATTTGCTTATGTCTATTAGCTTCTTTTTTTTAATAATAATAGTAATAATAATAATGATGATGATTTGTATCAAAGAACATAAAAGGAATAAGAAACTTTATTCAGTAATAAAGGAAGTCAACAAATTCAAAATGGAATTTCAAGTGGGTGAAGAAGTGCAAATAAATCCTAATATAGTGGTTAAGTAGTGCAGGTTTACAATCTGAAGCCAAATGTTTTATTCTTGCTGCACAGGGCCAATACTTGTTAACTGGAAATTACCAAACACATATACTGAAAAATTGTGTTAACCCAAAATGCAGATTCGGTGATAGATGTCCAGAAACAATTGATCATCTCGTATCAGTTTGCACAGTGTTAGCACCCACTGAAGATAAAACTTGGCATGATAGAGTGAGCCAATTTTTGCACTGGAAAATATGAAACTTTTACAGGAAGGAAACTGCAAGAAACTGGCATGAGCTGCTTTGAACACCACCCAGACCCAGTTAGAGAGATAGGACTTGTAACAATTTTATGGGACTTTAAATTACACACAGATAGATTAATCAAAGCTAGTCACCTAGACATTGTGGTCAAAGACTTCAAATACAGAATGTGCTTTCTTATTGATATGGCAGTCCCTGTAGATTGTAATGTATCTTTGAAGATCTTCAAAATTCTATCAAAATACAAGGATCTTGAAATAGAAATCTCAAAAATATGACACATGAGGACATCAACAATTCCAGTTGTAGTTGGAACCCTTGGATTGTTTGGAAAAATTACTGATAAACTCATTGATGGAACCCCTGGTAGCCCAGGCCTTAAAGAAATACAAAATATTGTACTCACAAGTACAGATCACACACATTATGAAGAACTTTATCTATGTAAAATGTGTGTGATCTTGGAAGTTATTTTTAAGATTTTTTTTACAATCAATAAATGTTTACAATACTTACCTGTAATTGACTAAAATTTCCCTAATGTTGTCATTCATCAGGTTCAAACAAAGATATTGTATTATTGACCAAACTTATTCTTGTGTTTTATCTCTGTTTGCTGTTTTGTCTCTTCCACATTTTTTTTGTTAGCAGTAAGGGTGCCATTACAAATATAAAGAAAATATAAATTAAGATTCTTATATGTATACTTAGATGGTAAAAAGGGATGTTTGAAATGTGTGTACAACATACTACAATTAATTTCAGGAGAATGGAAAATAAGTATGATAGTGAGAAAGAATTATATTACAAAAAATAACAAAAATTATTGTTGATATTTTTGTTCATTAGTAATGGAGTTTTTCCATTGACTTAATCTGTATGGGGGTTAGAAAGAATAAAAGATTCAAAATTAAAACATGCCGTGTAAATGCACAAAAAAAACAAAGAACACACCAGCCAAAATAAAATGATAGAAATACATGAAGATACTTGCTTGTTAACAATAACATTTAACTATTTAAAAGAATGAAAAAATGAATGGTTTAGCAAAAAACCCCAAAGAACACACCAACCAAAATAAAATGATAAAAATACATGAAGATACTTGCTTGTTAGCAATAACATTTAACTATTTAAAAGAATGAAAAAATGAATGGTTTAACAAAAAACCCCAAAGAACACACCAACCAAAATAAAATGATAAAAATACATGAAGATACTTGCTTGTTAACAATAACATTTAACTATTTAAAAGAATGAAAAAATGAATGGTTTAGCAAAAAACCTCAAAGACCACACCAACCAAAATAAAATGATAGAAATACATGAAGATACTTGCTTGTTAGCAATAATATTTAACTATTTAAAAGAATGAAAAAATGAATGGTTTATCAAAAAACCCCAAAGAACACACCAGCCAAAATAAAATGATAAAAATACATGAAAATACTTGCTTGTTAGCAATAACATTTAACTATTTAAAATAATGAAAAAATGAATGGTTTAGCAAAAAACCCCAAAGAACACACCAACCAAAATAAAATGATAGAAATACATGAAGATACTTGCTTGTTAACAATAACATTTAACTATTTAAAAGAATGAAAAAATGAATGGTTTAGCAAAAAACCCCAAAGAACACACCAGCCAAAATAAAATGATAAAAATACATGAAGATACTTGCTTGTTAGCAATAACATTTAACTATTTAAAAGAATGAAAAAATGAATGGTTTAGCAAAAAACCCCAAAGAACACACCAACCAAAATAAAATGATAGAAATACATGAAGATACTTGCTTGTTAGCAATAACATTTAACTATTTAAAAGAATGAAAAAATGAATGGTTTAGCAAAAAACCCCAAAGAACACACCAACCAAAATAAAATGATAGAAATACATGAAGATACTTGCTTGTTAGCAATAACATTTAACTATTTAAAAGAATGAAAAAATGAATGGTTTAGCAAAAAACCCCAAAGAACACACCAGCCAAAATAAAATGATAAAAATACATGAAGATACTTGCTTGTTAGCAATAACATTTAACTATTTAAAAGAATGAAAAAATGAATGGTTTATCAAAAAACCCCAAAGAACACACCAACCAAAATTAAATGATAGAAATACATGAAGATACTTGCTTGTTAGCAATAACATTTAACTATTTAAAAGAATGAAAAAATGAATGGTTTAGCAAAAAACCCCAAAGAACACACCAGCCAAAATAAAATGATAGAAATACATGAAGATACTTGCTTGTTAGCAATAACATTTAACTATTTAAAAGAATGAAAAAATGAATGGTTTAGCAAAAAACCCCAAAGAACACACCAACCAAAATAAAATGATAGAAATACATGAAGATACTTGCTTGTTAACAATAACATTTAAATATTTAAAAGAATGAAAAAATGAATGGTTTAGCAAAAAACCCCAAAGAACACACCAGCCAAAATAAAATGATAAAAATACATGAAGATACTTGCTTGTTAACAATAACATTTAACTATTTAAAAGAATGAAAAAATGAATGGTTTAGCAAAAAACCCCAAAGAACACACCAGCCAAAATAAAATGATAGAAATACATGAAGATACTTGCTTGTTAGCAATAACATTTAACTATTTAAAAGAATGAAAAAATGAATGGTTTAGCAAAAAACCCCAAAGAACACACCAACCAAAATAAAATGATAGAAATACATGAAGATACTTGCTTGTTAGCAATAACATTTAACTATTTAAAAGAATGAAAAAATGAATGGTTTAGCAAAAAACCCCAAAGAACACACCAGCCAAAATAAAATGATAGAAATACATGAAGATACTTACTTGTTAGCAATAACATTTAACTATTTAAAAGAATGAAAAAATGAATGGTTTAGCAAAAAACCCCAAAGAACACACCAGCCAAAATAAAATGATAGAAATACATGAAGATACTTGCTTGTTAGCAATAACATTTAACTATTTAAAAGAATGAAAAAATGAATGGTTTAGCAAAAAACCCCAAAGAACACACTAACCAAAATAAAATGATAGAAATACATGAAGATACTTGCTTGTTAACAATAACATTTAACTATTTAAAAGAATGAAAAAATGAATGGTTTAGCAAAAAACCCCAAAGAACACACCAGCCAAAATAAAATGATAGAAATACATGAAGATACTTGCTTGTTAGCAATAACATTTAACTATTTAAAAGAATGAAAAAATGAATGGTTTATCAAAAAACCCCAAAGAACACACCAACCAAAATAAAATGATAGAAATACATGAAGATACTTGCTTGTTAACAATAACATTTAACTATTTAAAAGAATGAAAAAATGAATGGTTTAGCAAAAAACCCCAAAGAACACACCAACCAAAATAAAATGATAAAAATACATGAAGATACTTGCTTGTTAGCAATAACATTTAACTATTTAAAAGAATGAAAAAATGAATGGTTTAACAAAAAACCCCAAAGAACACACCAACCAAAATAAAATGATAAAAATACATGAAGATACTTGCTTGTTAACAATAACATTTAACTATTTAAAAGAATGAAAAAATGAATGGTTTAGCAAAAAACCTCAAAGACCACACCAACCAAAATAAAATGATAGAAATACATGAAGATACTTGCTTGTTAGCAATAATATTTAACTATTTAAAAGAATGAAAAAATGAATGGTTTATCAAAAAACCCCAAAGAACACACCAGCCAAAATAAAATGATAAAAATACATGAAAATACTTGCTTGTTAGCAATAACATTTAACTATTTAAAATAATGAAAAAATGAATGGTTTAGCAAAAAACCCCAAAGAACACACCAACCAAAATAAAATGATAGAAATACATGAAGATACTTGCTTGTTAACAATAACATTTAACTATTTAAAAGAATGAAAAAATGAATGGTTTAGCAAAAAACCCCAAAGAACACACCAGCCAAAATAAAATGATAAAAATACATGAAGATACTTGCTTGTTAGCAATAACATTTAACTATTTAAAAGAATGAAAAAATGAATGGTTTAGCAAAAAACCCCAAAGAACACACCAACCAAAATAAAATGATAGAAATACATGAAGATACTTGCTTGTTAGCAATAACATTTAACTATTTAAAAGAATGAAAAAATGAATGGTTTAGCAAAAAACCCCAAAGAACACACCAACCAAAATAAAATGATAGAAATACATGAAGATACTTGCTTGTTAGCAATAACATTTAACTATTTAAAAGAATGAAAAAATGAATGGTTTAGCAAAAAACCCCAAAGAACACACCAGCCAAAATAAAATGATAAAAATACATGAAGATACTTGCTTGTTAGCAATAACATTTAACTATTTAAAAGAATGAAAAAATGAATGGTTTATCAAAAAACCCCAAAGAACACACCAACCAAAATTAAATGATAGAAATACATGAAGATACTTGCTTGTTAGCAATAACATTTAACTATTTAAAAGAATGAAAAAATGAATGGTTTAGCAAAAAACCCCAAAGAACACACCAGCCAAAATAAAATGATAGAAATACATGAAGATACTTGCTTGTTAGCAATAACATTTAACTATTTAAAAGAATGAAAAAATGAAAGGTTTAGCAAAAAACCCCAAAGAACACACCAACCAAAATAAAATGATAGAAATACATGAAGATACTTGCTTGTTAACAATAACATTTAAATATTTAAAAGAATGAAAAAATGAATGGTTTAGCAAAAAACCCCAAAGAACACACCAGCCAAAATAAAATGATAAAAATACATGAAGATACTTGCTTGTTAACAATAACATTTAACTATTTAAAAGAATGAAAAAATGAATGGTTTAGCAAAAAACCCCAAAGAACACACCAGCCAAAATAAAATGATAGAAATACATGAAGATACTTGCTTGTTAGCAATAACATTTAACTATTTAAAAGAATGAAAAAATGAATGGTTTAGCAAAAAACCCCAAAGAACACACCAACCAAAATAAAATGATAGAAATACATGAAGATACTTGCTTGTTAGCAATAACATTTAACTATTTAAAAGAATGAAAAAATGAATGGTTTAGCAAAAAACCCCAAAGAACACACCAGCCAAAATAAAATGATAGAAATACATGAAGATACTTACTTGTTAGCAATAACATTTAACTATTTAAAAGAATGAAAAAATGAATGGTTTAGCAAAAAACCCCAAAGAACACACCAGCCAAAATAAAATGATAGAAATACATGAAGATACTTGCTTGTTAGCAATAACATTTAACTATTTAAAAGAATGAAAAAATGAATGGTTTAGCAAAAAACCCCAAAGAACACACTAACCAAAATAAAATGATAGAAATACATGAAGATACTTGCTTGTTAACAATAACATTTAACTATTTAAAAGAATGAAAAAATGAATGGTTTAGCAAAAAACCCCAAAGAACACACCAGCCAAAATAAAATGATAGAAATACATGAAGATACTTGCTTGTTAGCAATAACATTTAACTATTTAAAAGAATGAAAAAATGAATGGTTTATCAAAAAACCCCAAAGAACACACCAACCAAAATAAAATGATAGAAATACATGAAGATACTTGCTTGTTAGCAATAACATTTAACTATTTAAAAGAATGAAAAAATGAATGGTTTAGCAAAAAACCCCAAAGAACACACCAGCCAAAATAAAATGATAAAAATACATGAAGATACTTGCTTGTTAGCAATAACATTTAACTATTTAAAAGAATGAAAAAATGAATGGTTTAGCAAAAAACCCCAAAGAACACACCAACCAAAATAAAATGATAGAAATACATGAAGATACTTGCTTGTTAACAATAACATTTAACTATTTAAAAGAATGAAAAAATGAATGGTTTAGCAAAAACCCCAAAGAACACACCAGCCAAAATAAAATGATAGAAATACATGAAGATACTTGCTTGTTAGCAATAACATTTAACTATTTAAAAGAATGAAAAAATGAATGGTTTAGCAAAAAACCCCAAAGAACACACCAACCAAAATAAAATGATAGAAATACATGAAGATACTTGCTTGTTAGCAATAACATTTAACTATTTAAAAGAATCAAAAAATGAATGGTTTAGCAAAAAACCCCAAAGAACACACCAGCCAAAATAAAATGATAGAAATACATGAAGATACTTGCTTGTTAACAATAACATTTAACTATTTAAAAGAATGAAAAAATGAATGGTTTAGCAAAAACCCCAAAGAACACACCAGCCAAAATAAAATGATAGAAATACATGAAGATACTTGCTTGTTAGCAATAACATTTAACTATTTAAAAGAATGAAAAAATGAATGGTTTAGCAAAAAACCCCAAAGAATACACCAACCAAAATAAAATGATAGAAATACATGAAGATACTTGCTTGTTAGCAATAACATTTAACTATTTAAAAGAATGAATAAATGAATGGTTTATCAAAAAACCCCAAAGAACACACCAGCCAAAATAAAATGATACAAATACATGAAGATACTTGCTTGTTAGCAATAACATTTAACTATTTAAAAGAATGAAAAAATGAATGGTTTAGCAAAAAACCCCAAAGAACACACCAACCAACATAAAATGATAAAAATACATGAAGATACTTGCTTGTTAACAATAACATTTAACTATTTAAAAGAATGAAAAAATGAATGGTTTAGCAAAAAACCCCAAAGAACACACCAGCCAAAATAAAATGATAGAAATACGTGAAGATACTTGCTTGTTAGCAATAACATTTAACTATTTAAAAGAATGAAAAAATGAATGGTTTATCAAAAAACCCCAAAGAACACACCAACCAAAATAAAATGATAGAAATACATGAAGATACTTGCTTGTTAGCAATAACATTTAACTATTTAAAAGAATGAAAAAATGAATGGTTTAGCAAAAAACCCCAAAGAACACACCAGCCAAAATAAAATGATAAAAATACATGAAGATACTTGCTTGTTAGCAATAACATTTAACTATTTAAAAGAATGAAAAAATGAATGGTTTAACAAAAAACCCCAAAGAACACACCAACCAAAATAAAATGATAAAAATACATGAAGATACTTGCTTGTTAACAATAACATTTAACTATTTAAAAGAATGAAAAAATGAATGGTTTAGCAAAAAACCTCAAAGACCACACCAACCAAAATAAAATGATAGAAATACATGAAGATACTTGCTTGTTAGCAATAATATTTAACTATTTAAAAGAATGAAAAAATGAATGGTTTATCAAAAAACCCCAAAGAACACACCAGCCAAAATAAAATGATAAAAATACATGAAAATACTTGCTTGTTAGCAATAACATTTAACTATTTAAAATAATGAAAAAATGAATGGTTTAGCAAAAAACCCCAAAGAACACACCAACCAAAATAAAATGATAGAAATACATGAAGATACTTGCTTGTTAACAATAACATTTAACTATTTAAAAGAATGAAAAAATGAATGGTTTAGCAAAAAACCCCAAAGAACAAACCAGCCAAAATAAAATGATAGAAATACATGAAGATACTTGCTTGTTAACAATAACATTTAACTATTTAAAAGAATGAAAAAATGAATGGTTTAGCAAAAAACCCCAAAGAACACACCAGCCAAAATAAAATGATAGAAATACATGAAGATACTTGCTTGTTAGCAGTAACATTTAACTATTTAAAAGAATGAAAAAATGAATGGTTTAGCAAAAAACCCCAAAGAACACACCAGCCAAAATAAAATGATAGAAATACATGAAGATACTTGCTTGTTAGCAATAACATTTAACTATTTAAAAGAATGAAAAAATGAATGGTTTAGCAAAAAACCCCAAAGAACACACCAGCCAAAATAAAATGATAGAAATACATGAAGATACTTGCTTGTTAACAATAACATTTAACTATTTAAAAGAATGAAAAAATGAATGGTTTAGCAAAAAACCCCAAAGAACACACCAGCCAAAATAAAATGATAGAAATACATGAAGATACTTGCTTGTTAGCAATAACATTTAACTATTTAAAAGAATGAAAAAATGAATGGTTTAGCAAAAAACCCCAAAGAACACATCAACCAAAATAAAATGATAGAAATACATGAAGATACTTGCTTGTTAGCAATAACATTTAACTATTTAAAAGAATGAAAAAATGAATGGTTTAGCAAAAAACCCCAAAGAACACACCAACCAAAATAAAATGATAGAAATACATGAAGATACTTGCTTGTTAGCAATAACATTTAACTATTTAAAAGAATGAAAAAATGAATGGTTTAGCAAAAAACCCCAAAGAACACACAAGCCAAAATAAAATGATAGAAATACATGAACATACTTGCTTGTTAACAATAACATTTAACTATTTAAAAGAATGAAAAAATGAATGGTTTAGCAAAAAACCCCAAAGAACACACCAACCAAAATAAAATGATAAAAATACATGAAGATACTTGCTTGTTAGCAATAACATTTAACTATTTAAAAGAATGAAAAAATGAATGGTTTAGCAAAAAACCCCAAAGAACACACCAACCAAAATAAAATGATAAAAATACATGAAGATACTTGCTTGTTAGCAATAACATTTAACTATTTAAAAGAATGAAAAAATGAATGGTTTAGCAAAAAACCCCAAAGAACACACCAACCAAAATAAAATGATAAAAATACATGAAGATACTTGCTTGTTAACAATAACATTTAACTATTTAAAAGAATGAAAAAATGAATGGTTTAGCAAAAAACCCCAAAGAACACACCAACCAAAATAAAATGATAAAAATACATGAAGATACTTGCTTGTTAGCAATAACATTTAACTATTTAAAAGAATGAAAAAATGAATGGTTTAGCAAAAAACCCCAAAGAACACACCAGCCAAAATAAAATGATAGAAATACATGAAGATACTTGCTTGTTAGCAATAACATTTAACTATTTAAAAGAATGAAAAAATGAATGGTTTAGCAAAAAACCCCAAAGAACACACCAGCCAAAATAAAATGATAGAAATACATGAAGATACTTGCTTGTTAACAATAACATTTAACTATTTAAAAGAATGAAAAAATGAATGGTTTAGCAAAAAACCCCAAAGAACACACCAGCCAAAATAAAATGATAGAAATACATGAAGATACTTGCTTGTTAGCAATAACATTTAACTATTTAAAAGAATGAAAAAATGAATGGTTTAGCAAAAAACCCCAAAGAACACACCAGCCAAAATAAAATGATAGAAATACATGAAGATACTTGCTTGTTAGCAATAACATTTAACTATTTAAAAGAATGAAAAAATGAATGGTTTAGCAAAAAACCCCAAAGAACACACCAGCCAAAATAAAATGATAGAAATACATGAAGATACTTGCTTGTTAACAATAACATTTAACTATTTAAAAGAATGAAAAAATGAATGGTTTAGCAAAAAACCCCAAAGAACACACCAACCAAAATAAAATGATAGAAATACATGAAGATACTTGCTTGTTAGCAATAACATTTAACTATTTAAAAGAATGAAAAAATGAATGGTTTAGCAAAAAACCCCAAAGAACACACCAACCAAAATAAAATGATAGAAATACATGAAGATACTTGCTTGTTAGCAATAACATTTAACTATTTAAAAGAATGAAAAAATGAATGGTTTAGCAAAAAACCCCAAAGAACACACCAACCAAAATAAAATGATAGAAATACATGAAGATACTTGCTTGTTAGCAATAACATTTAACTATTTAAAAGAATGAAAAAATGAATGGTTTAGCAAAAAACCCCAAAGAACACACCAGCCAAAATAAAATGATAGAAATACATGAAGATACTTGCTTGTTAGCAATAACATTTAACTATTTAAAAGAATGAAAAAATGAATGGTTTAGCAAAAAACCCCAAAGAACACACCAACCAAAATAAAATGATAGAAATACATGAAGATACTTGCTTGTTAGCAATAACATTTAACTATTTAAAAGAATGAAAAAATGAATGGTTTAGCAAAAAACCCCAAAGAACACACCAGCCAAAATAAAATGATAGAAATACATGAAGATACTTGCTTGTTAGCAATAACATTTAACTATTTAAAAGAATGAAAAAATGAATGGTTTAGCAAAAAACCCCAAAGAATACACCAGCCAAAATAAAATGATAGAAATACATGAAGATACTTGCTTGTTAACAATAACATTTAACTATTTAAAAGAATGAAAAAATGAATGGTTTAGCAAAAAACCCCAAAGAACACACCAACCAAAATAAAATGATAGAAATACATGAAGATACTTGCTTGTTAGCAATAACATTTAACTATTTAAAAGAATGAAAAAATGAATGGTTTAGCAAAAAACCCCAAAGAACACACCAGCCAAAATAAAATGATAGAAATACATGAAGATACTTGCTTGTTAGCAATAACATTTAACTATTTAAAAGAATGAAAAAATGAATGGTTTAGCAAAAAACCCCAAAGAACACACCAACCAAAATAAAATGATAGAAATACATGAAGATACTTGCTTGTTAGCAATAACATTTAACTATTTAAAAGAATGAAAAAATGAATGGTTTAGCAAAAAACCCCAAAGAACACACCAACCAAAATAAAATGATAGAAATACATGAAGATACTTGCTTGTTAACAATAACATTTAACTATTTAAAAGAATGAAAAAATGAATGGTTTAGCAAAAAACCCCAAAGAACACACCAACCAAAATAAAATGATAGAAATACATGAAGATACTTGCTTGTTAGCAATAACATTTAACTATTTAAAAGAATGAAAAAATGAATGGTTTAGCAAAAAACCCCAAAGAACACACCAGCCAAAATAAAATGATAGAAATACATGAACATACTTGCTTGTTAACAATAACATTTAACTATTTAAAAGAATGAAAAAATGAATGGTTTAGCAAAAAACCCCAAAGAACACACCAACCAAAATAAAATGATAAAAATACATGAAGATACTTGCTTGTTAGCAATAACATTTAACTATTTAAAAGAATGAAAAAATGAATGGTTTAGCAAAAAACCCCAAAGAACACACCAGCCAAAATAAAATGATAGAAATACATGAAGATACTTGCTTGTTAGCAATAACATTTAACTATTTAAAAGAATGAAAAAATGAATGGTTTAGCAAAAAACCCCAAAGAACACACCAGCCAAAATAAAATGATAGAAATACATGAAGATACTTGCTTGTTAGCAATAACATTTAACTATTTAAAAGAATGAAAAAATGAATGGTTTAGCAAAAAACCCCAAAGAACACACCAGCCAAAATAAAATGATAGAAATACATGAAGATACTTGCTTGTTAACAATAACATTTAACTATTTAAAAGAATGAAAAAATGAATGGTTTAGCAAAAAACCCCAAAGAACACACCAACCAAAATAAAATGATAGAAATACATGAAGATACTTGCTTGTTAGCAATAACATTTAACTATTTAAAAGAATGAAAAAATGAATGGTTTAGCAAAAAACCCCAAAGAACACACCAGCCAAAATAAAATGATAGAAATACATGAAGATACTTGCTTGTTAGCAATAACATTTAACTATTTAAAAGAATGAAAAAATGAATGGTTTAGCAAAAAACCCCAAAGAACACACCAACCAAAATAAAATGATAAAAATACATGAAGATACTTGCTTGTTAGCAATAACATTTAACTATTTAAAAGAATGAAAAAATGAATGGTTTAGCAAAAAACCCCAAAGAACACACCAACCAAAATAAAATGATAGAAATACATGAAGATACTTGCTTGTTAGCAATAACATTTAACTATTTAAAAGAATGAAAAAATGAATGGTTTAGCAAAAAACCCCAAAGAACACACCAGCCAAAATAAAATGATAGAAATACATGAAGATACTTGCTTGTTAGCAATAACATTTAACTATTTAAAAGAATGAAAAAATGAATGGTTTAGCAAAAAACCCCAAAGAACACATCAACCAAAATAAAATGATAGAAATACATGAAGATACTTGCTTGTTAGCAATAACATTTAACTATTTAAAAGAATGGTAAAATGAATGGTTTAGCAAAAAACCCCAAAGAACACACCAGCCAAAATAAAATGATAGAAATACATGAACATACTTGCTTGTTAGCAATAACATTTAACTATTTAAAAGAATGAAAAAATGAATGGTTTAGCAAAAAACCCCAAAGAACACACCAGCCAAAATAAAATGATAGAAATACATGAAGATACTTGCTTGTTAACAATAACATTTAACTATTTAAAAGAATGAAAAAATGAATGGTTTAGCAAAAAGCCCCAAAGAACACCCCAGCCAAAATAAAATGATAGAAATACATGAAGATACTTGCTTGTTAGCAATAACATTTAACTATTTAAAAGAATGAAAAAATGAATGGTTTAGCAAAAAACCCCAAAGAACACACCAGCCAAAATAAAATGATAGAAATACATGAAGATACTTGCTTGTTAGCAATAACATTTAACTATTTAAAAGAATGAAAAAATGAATGGTTTAGCAAAAAACCCCAAAGAACACACCAGCCAAAATAAAATGATAGAAATACATGAAGATACTTGCTTGTTAGCAATAACATTTAACTATTTAAAAGAATGAAAAAATGAATGGTTTAGCAAAAAACCCCAAAGAACACACCAGCCAAAATAAAATGATAGAAATACATGAAGATACTTGCTTGTTAGCAATAACATTTAACTATTTAAAAGAATGAAAAAATGAATGGTTTAGCAAAAAACCCCAAAGAACACACCAGCCAAAATAAAATGATAGAAATACATGAAGATACTTGCTTGTTAGCAATAACATTTAACTATTTAAAAGAATGAAAAAATGAATGGTTTAGCAAAAAAGCCCAAAGAACACACCAGCCAAAATAAAATGATAGAAATACATGAAGATACTTGCTTGTTAGCAATAACATTTAACTATTTAAAAGAATGAAAAAATGAATGGTTTAGCAAAAAACCCCAAAGAACACACCAGCCAAAATAAAATGATAGAAATACATGAAGATACTTGCTTGTTAGCAATAACATTTAACTATTTAAAAGAATGAAAAAATGAATGGTTTAGCAAAAAACCCCAAAGAACACACCAACCAAAATAAAATGATAAAAATACATGAAGATACTTGCTTGTTAGCAATAACATTTAACTATTTAAAAGAATGAAAAAATGAATGGTTTAGCAAAAAACCCCAAAGAACACACCAACCAAAATAAAATGATAGAAATACATGAAGATACTTGCTTGTTAACAATAACATTTAACTATTTAAAAGAATGAAAAAATGAATGGTTTAGCAAAAAACCCCAAAGAACACACCAACCAAAATAAAATGATAGAAATACATGAAGATACTTGCTTGTTAGCAATAACATTTAACTATGTAAAAGAATGAAAAAATGAATGGTTTAGCAAAAAACCCCAAAGAACACACCAGCCAAAATAAAATGATAGAAATACATGAAGATACTTGCTTGTTAACAATAACATTTAACTATTTAAAAGAATGAAAAAATGAATGGTTTAACAAAAAACCCCAAAGAACACACCAACCAAAATAAAATGATAGAAATACATGAAGATACTTGCTTGTTAGCAATAACATTTAACTATTTAAAAGAATGAAAAAATGAATGGTTTAGCAAAAAACCCCAAAGAACACACCAACCAAAATAAAATGATAGAAATACATGAAGATACTTGCTTGTTAGCAATAACATTTAACTATTTAAAAGAATGAAAAAATGAATGGTTTAGCAAAAAACCCCAAAGAACACACCAACCAAAATAAAATGATAGAAATACATGAAGATACTTGCTTGTTAGCAATAACATTTAACTATTTAAAAGAATGAAAAAATGAATGGTTTAACAAAAAACCCCAAAGAACACACCAACCAAAATAAAATGATAGAAATACATGAAGATACTTGCTTGTTAGCAATAACATTTAACTATTTAAAAGAATGAAAAAATGAATGGTTTAGCAAAAAACCCCAAAGAACACACCAACCAAAATAAAATGATAGAAATACATGAAGATACTTGCTTGGTAGCAATAACATTTAACTATTTAAAAGAATGAAAAAATGAATGGTTTAGCAAAAAACCCCAAAGAACACACCAACCAAAATAAAATGATAGAAATACATGAAGATACTTGCTTGTTAGCAATAACATTTAACTATTTAAAAGAATGAAAAAATGAATGGTTTATCAAAAAACCCCAAAGAACACACCAACCAAAATAAAATGATAGAAATACATGAAGATACTTGCTTGTTAGCAATAACATTTAACTATTTAAAAGAATGAAAAAATGAATGGTTTAGCAAAAAACCCCAAAGAACACACCAGCCAAAATAAAATGATAAAAATACATGAAGATACTTGCTTGTTAGCAATAACATTTAACTATTTAAAAGAATGAAAAAATGAATGGTTTAGCAAAAAACCCCAAAGAACACACCAACCAAAATAAAATGATAGAAATACATGAAGATACTTGCTTGTTAACAATAACATTTAACTATTTAAAAGAATGAAAAAATGAATGGTTTAGCAAAAAACCCCAAAGAACACACCAACCAAAATAAAATGATAAAAATACATGAAGATACTTGCTTGTTAACAATAACATTTAACTATTTAATAGAATGAAAAAATAAATGGTTTAGCAAAAAACCCCAAAGAACACACCAGCCAAAATAAAATGATAAAAATACATGAAGATACTTGCTTGTTAGCAATAACATTTAACTATTTAAAAGAATGAAAAAATGAATGGTTTAGCAAAAAACCCCAAAGAACACACCAACCAAAATAAAATGATAGAAATACATGAAGATACTTGCTTGTTAGCAATAACATTTAACTATTTAAAAGAATGAAAAAATGAATGGTTTAGCAAAAAACCCCAAAGAACACACCAACCAAAATAAAATGATAGAAATACATGAAGATACTTGCTTGTTAGCAATAACATTTAACTATTTAAAAGAATGAAAAAATGAATGGTTTAACAAAAAACCCCAAAGAACACACCAACCAAAATAAAATGATAGAAATACATGAAGATACTTGCTTGTTAGCAATAACATTTAACTATTTAAAAGAATGAAAAAATGAATGGTTTAGCAAAAAACCCCAAAGAACACACCAACCAAAATAAAATGATAGAAATACATGAAGATACTTGCTTGGTAGCAATAACATTTAACTATTTAAAAGAATGAAAAAATGAATGGTTTAGCAAAAAACCCCAAAGAACACACCAACCAAAATAAAATGATAGAAATACATGAAGATACTTGCTTGTTAGCAATAACATTTAACTATTTAAAAGAATGAAAAAATGAATGGTTTATCAAAAAACCCCAAAGAACACACCAACCAAAATAAAATGATAGAAATACATGAAGATACTTGCTTGTTAGCAATAACATTTAACTATTTAAAAGAATGAAAAAATGAATGGTTTAGCAAAAAACCCCAAAGAACACACCAGCCAAAATAAAATGATAAAAATACATGAAGATACTTGCTTGTTAGCAATAACATTTAACTATTTAAAAGAATGAAAAAATGAATGGTTTAGCAAAAAACCCCAAAGAACACACCAACCAAAATAAAATGATAGAAATACATGAAGATACTTGCTTGTTAACAATAACATTTAACTATTTAAAAGAATGAAAAAATGAATGGTTTAGCAAAAAACCCCAAAGAACACACCAACCAAAATTAAATGATAAAAATACATGAAGATACTTGCTTGTTAACAATAACATTTAACTATTTAAAAGAATGAAAAAATGAATGGTTTAGCAAAAAACCCCAAAGAACACACCAGCCAAAATAAAATGATAAAAATACATGAAGATACTTGCTTGTTAGCAATAACATTTAACTATTTAAAAGAATGAAAAAATGAATGGTTTAGCAAAAAACCCCAAAGAACACACCAACCAAAATAAAATGATAGAAATACATGAAGATACTTGCTTGTTAACAATAACATTTAACTATTTAAAAGAATGAAAAAATGAATGGTTTAGCAAAAACCCCAAAGAACACACCAGCCAAAATAAAATGATAGAAATACATGAAGATACTTGCTTGTTAGCAATAACATTTAACTATTTAAAGAATGAAAAAATGAATGGTTTAGCAAAAAACCCCAAAGAACACACCAACCAAAATAAAATGATAGAAATACATGAAGATACTTGCTTGTTAGCAATAACATTTAACTATTTAAAAGAATGAAAAAATGAATGGTTTAGCAAAAAACCCCAAAGAACACACCAGCCAAAATAAAATGATAGAAATACATGAAGATACTTGCTTGTTAGCAATAACATTTAACTATTTAAAAGAATGAAAAAATGAATGGTTTAGCAAAAAACCCCAAAGAACACACCAACCAAAATAAAATGATAAAAATACATGAAGATACTTGCTTGTTAACAATAACATTTAACTATTTAAAAGAATGAAAAAATGAATGGTTTAGCAAAAAACCCCAAAGAACACACCAACCAAAATAAAATGATAGAAATACATGAAGATACTTGCTTGTTAGCAATAACATTTAACTATTTAAAAGAATGAAAAAATGAATGGTTTAGCAAAAAACCCCAAAGAACACACCAACCAAAATAAAATGATAGAAATACATGAAGATACTTGCTTGTTAACAATAACATTTAACTATTTAAAAGAATGAAAAAATGAATGGTTTAGCAAAAAACCCCAAAGAACACGACAACCAAAATAAAATGATAAAAATACATGAAGATACTTGCTTGTTAGCAATAACATTTAACTATTTAAAAGAATGAAAAAATGAATGGTTTAGCAAAAAACCCCAAAGAACACACCAACCAAAATAAAATGATAGAAATACATGAAGATACTTGCTTGTTAGCAATAACATTTAACTATTTAAAAGAATGAAAAAATGAATGGTTTAGCAAAAAACCCCAAAGAACACACCAGCCAAAATAAAATGATAGAAATACATGAAGATACTTGCTTGTTAACAATAACATTTAACTATTTAAAAGAATGAAAAAATGAATGGTTTAGCAAAAAACCCCAAAGAACACACCAACCAAAATAAAATGATAGAAATACATGAAGATACTTGCTTGTTAGCAATAACATTTAACTATTTAAAAGAATGAAAAAATGAATGGTTTAGCAAAAAAACCCAAAGAACACACCAACCAAAATAAAATGATAGAAATACATGAAGATACTTGCTTGTTAGCAATAACATTTAACTATTTAAAAGAATGAAAAAATGAATGGTTTAACAAAAAACCCCAAAGAACACACCAACCAAAATAAAATGATAGAAATACATGAAGATACTTGCTTGTTAGCAATAACATTTAACTATTTAAAAGAATGAAAAAATGAATGGTTTAACAAAAAACCCCAAAGAACACACCAACCAAAATAAAATGATAGAAATACATGAAGATACTTGCTTGTTAGCAATAACATTTAACTATTTAAAAGAATGAAAAAATGAATGGTTTAGCAAAAAACCCCAAAGAACACACCAACCAAAATAAAATGATAGAAATACATGAAGATACTTGCTTGTTAACAATAACATTTAACTATTTAAAAGAATGAAAAAATGAATGGTTTATCAAAAAACCCCAAAGAACACACCAGCCAAAATAAAATGATAGAAATACATGAAGATACTTGCTTGTTAGCAATAACATTTAACTATTTAAAAGAATGAAAAAATGAATGGTTTAGCAAAAAACCCCAAAGAACACACCAACCAAAATAAAATGATAGAAATACATGAAGATACTTGCTTGTTAGCAATAACATTTAACTATTTAAAAGAATGAAAAAATGAATGGTTTAGCAAAAAACCCCAAAGAACACACCAACCAAAATAATATGATAAAAATACATGAAGATACTTGCTTGTTAACAATAACATTTAACTATTTAAAAGAATGAAAAAATGAATGGTTTAGCAAAAAACCCCAAAGAACACACCAACCAAAATAAAATGATAGAAATACATGAAGATACTTGCTTGTTAGCAATAACATTTAACTATTTAAAAGAATGAAAAAATGAATGGTTTAGCAAAAAACCCCAAAGAACACACCAACCAAAATAAAATGATAGAAATACATGAAGATACTTGCTTGTTAACAATAACATTTAACTATTTAAAAGAATGAAAAAATGAATGGTTTAGCAAAAAACCCCAAAGAACACGACAACCAAAATAAAATGATAAAAATACATGAAGATACTTGCTTGTTAGCAATAACATTTAACTATTTAAAAGAATGAAAAAATGAATGGTTTAGCAAAAAACCCCAAAGAACACACCAACCAAAATAAAATGATAGAAATACATGAAGATACTTGCTTGTTAGCAATAACATTTAACTATTTAAAAGAATGAAAAAATGAATGGTTTAGCAAAAAACCCCAAAGAACACACCAGCCAAAATAAAATGATAGAAATACATGAAGATACTTGCTTGTTAACAATAACATTTAACTATTTAAAAGAATGAAAAAATGAATGGTTTAGCAAAAAACCCCAAAGAACACACCAACCAAAATAAAATGATAGAAATACATGAAGATACTTGCTTGTTAGCAATAACATTTAACTATTTAAAAGAATGAAAAAATGAATGGTTTAGCAAAAAAACCCAAAGAACACACCAACCAAAATAAAATGATAGAAATACATGAAGATACTTGCTTGTTAGCAATAACATTTAACTATTTAAAAGAATGAAAAAATGAATGGTTTAACAAAAAACCCCAAAGAACACACCAACCAAAATAAAATGATAGAAATACATGAAGATACTTGCTTGTTAGCAATAACATTTAACTATTTAAAAGAATGAAAAAATGAATGGTTTAACAAAAAACCCCAAAGAACACACCAACCAAAATAAAATGATAGAAATACATGAAGATACTTGCTTGTTAGCAATAACATTTAACTATTTAAAAGAATGAAAAAATGAATGGTTTAGCAAAAAACCCCAAAGAACACACCAACCAAAATAAAATGATAGAAATACATGAAGATACTTGCTTGTTAACAATAACATTTAACTATTTAAAAGAATGAAAAAATGAATGGTTTATCAAAAAACCCCAAAGAACACACCAGCCAAAATAAAATGATAGAAATACATGAAGATACTTGCTTGTTAGCAATAACATTTAACTATTTAAAAGAATGAAAAAATGAATGGTTTAGCAAAAAACCCCAAAGAACACACCAACCAAAATAAAATGATAGAAATACATGAAGATACTTGCTTGTTAGCAATAACATTAACTATTTAAAAGAATGAAAAAATGAATGGTTTAACAAAAAACCCCAAAGAACACACCAACCAAAATAAAATGATAGAAATACATGAAGATACTTGCTTGTTAGCAATAACATTTAACTATTTAAAAGAATGAAAAAATGAATGGTTTAGCAAAAAACCCCAAAGAACACACCAACCAAAATAAAATGATAGAAATACATGAAGATACTTGCTTGTTAACAATAACATTTAACTATTTAAAAGAATGAAAAAATGAATGGTTTAGCAAAAAACCCCAAAGAACACACCAACCAAAATAAAATGATAGAAATACATGAAGATACTTGCTTGTTAGCAATAACATTTAACTATTTAAAAGAATGAAAAAATGAATGGTTTAACAAAAAACCCCAAAGAACACACCAACCAAAATAAAATGATAGAAATACATGAAGATACTTGCTTGTTAGCAATAACATTTAACTATTTAAAAGAATGAAAAAATGAATGGTTTAGCAAAAAACCCCAAAGAACACACCAACCAAAATAAAATGATAGAAATACATGAAGATACTTGCTTGTTAACAATAACATTTAACTATTTAAAAGAATGAAAAAATGAATGGTTTAGCAAAAAACCCCAAAGAACACACCAACCAAAATAAAATGATAGAAATACATGAAGATACTTGCTTGTTAGCAATAACATTTAACTATTTAAAAGAATGAAAAAATGAATGGTTTAACAAAAAACCCCAAAGAACACACCAACCAAAATAAAATGATAGAAATACATGAAGATACTTGCTTGTTAGCAATAACATTTAACTATTTAAAAGAATGAAAAAATGAATGGTTTAGCAAAAAACCCCAAAGAACACACCAACCAAAATAAAATGATAGAAATACATGAAGATACTTGCTTGTTAACAATAACATTTAACTATTTAAAAGAATGAAAAAATGAATGGTTTAGCAAAAAACCCCAAAGAACACACCAACCAAAATAAAATGATAGAAATACATGAAGATACTTGCTTGTTAGCAATAACATTTAACTATTTAAAAGAATGAAAAAATGAATGGTTTAGCAAAAAACCCCAAAGAACACACCAACCAAAATAAAATGATAGAAATACATGAAGATACTTGCTTGTTAGCAATAACATTTACCTATTTAAAAGAATGAAAAAATGAATGGTTTAACAAAAAACCCCAAAGAACACACCAGCCACAATAAAATGATAGAAATACATGAAGATACTTGCTTGTTAGCAATAACATTTAACTATTTAAAAGAATGAAAAAATGAATGGTTTAACAAAAAACCCCAAAGAACACACCAACCAAAATAAAATGATAGAAATACATGAAGATACTTGCTTGTTAGCAATAACATTTAACTATTTAAAAGAATGAAAAAATGAATGGTTTAGCAAAAAACCCCAAAGAACACACCAGCCAAAATAAAATGATAAAAATACATGAAGATACTTGCTTGTTAACAATAACATTTAACTATTTAAAAGAATGAAAAAATGAATGGTTTAGCAAAAAACCCCAAAGAACACACCAACCAAAATAAAATGATAGAAATACATGAAGATACTTGCTTGTTAGCAATAACATTTAACTATTTAAAAGAATGAAAAAATGAATGGTTTAGCAAAAAACCCCAAAGAACACACCAACCAAAATAAAATGATAGAAATACATGAAGATACTTGCTTGTTAGCAATAACATTTAACTATTTAAAAGAATGAAAAAATGAATGGTTTAGCAAAAAACCCCAAAGAACACACCAACCAAAATAAAATGATAGAAATACATGAAGATACTTGCTTGTTAGCAATAACATTTAACTATTTAAAAGAATGAAAAAATGAATGGTTTAGCAAAAAACCCCAAAGAACACACCAGCCAAAATAAAATGATAAAAATACATGAAGATACTTGCTAGTTAACAATAACATTTAACTATTTAAAAGAATGAAAAAATGAATGGTTTAACAAAAAACCCCAAAGAACACACCAACCAAAATAAAATGATAGAAATACATGAAGATACTTGCTTGTTAGCAATAACATTTAACTATTTAAAAGAATGAAAAAATGAATGGTTTAGCAAAAAACCCCAAAGAACACACCAGCCAAAATAAAATGATAAAAATACATGAAGATACTTGCTTGTTAACAATAACATTTAACTATTTAAAAGAATGAAAAAATGAATGGTTTAGCAAAAAACCCCAAAGAACACACCAACCAAAATAAAATGATAGAAATACATGAAGATACTTGCTTGTTAGCAATAACATTTAACTATTTAAAAGAATGAAAAAATGAATGGTTTAGCAAAAAACCCCAAAGAACACACCAACCAAAATAAAATGATAGAAATACATGAAGATACTTGCTTGTTAGCAATAACATTTAACTATTTAAAAGAATGAAAAAATGAATGGTTTAGCAAAAAACCCCAAAGAACACACCAACCAAAATAAAATGATAGAAATACATGAAGATACTTGCTTGTTAGCAATAACATTTAACTATTTAAAAGAATGAAAAAATGAATGGTTTAGCAAAAAAACCCAAAGAACACACCAGCCAAAATAAAATGATAAAAATACATGAAGATACTTGCTTGTTAACAATAACATTTAACTATTTAAAAGAATGAAAAAATGAATGGTTTAACAAAAAACCCCAAAGAACACACCAACCAAAATAAAATGATAGAAATACATGAAGATACTTGCTTGTTAGCAATAACATTTAACTATTTAAAAGAATGAAAAAATGAATGGTTTAACAAAAAACACCAAAGAACACACCAACCAAAATAAAATGATAGAAATACATGAAGATACTTGCTTGTTAGCAATAACATTTAACTATTTAAAAGAATGAAAAAATGAATGGTTTAGCAAAAAACCCCAAAGAACACACCAGCCAAAATAAAATGATAAAAATACATGAAGATACTTGCTTGTTAACAATAACATTTAACTATTTAAAAGAATGAAAAAATGAATGGTTTAGCAAAAAACCCCAAAGAACACACCAACCAAAATAAAATGATAAAAATACATGAAGATACTTGCTTGTTAACAATAACATTTAACTATTTAAAAGAATGAAAAAATGAATGGTTTAGCAAAAAACCCCAAAGAACACACCAGCCAAAATAAAATGATAAAAATACATGAAGATACTTGCTTGTTAACAATAACATTTAACTATTTAAAAGAATGAAAAAATGAATGGTTTAGCAAAAAACCCCAAAGAACACACCAACCAAAATAAAATGATAGAAATACATGAAGATACTTGCTTGTTAGCAATAACATTTAACTATTTAAAAGAATGAAAAAATGAATGGTTTAGCAAAAAACCCCAAAGAACACACCAGCCAAAATAAAATGATAAAAATACATGAAGATACTTGCTTGTTAACAATAACATTTAACTATTTAAAAGAATGAAAAAATGAATGGTTTAACAAAAAACCCCAAAGAACACACCAACCAAAATAAAATGATAGAAATACATGAAGATACTTGCTTGTTAGCAATAACATTTAACTATTTAAAAGAATGAAAAAATGAATGGTTTAGCAAAAAACCCCAAAGAACACACCAGCCAACATAAAATGATAAAAATACATGAAGATACTTGCTTGTTAGCAATAACATTTAACTATTTAAAAGAATGAAAAAATGAATGGTTTAGCAAAAAAGTGTACAGAGACCGGACAGTATTTTGATACAGCAGGTATGCATAAAAAAGTAAAATAAATATCAGGACAAAATAAAAGCTACTCAATAGGATACATAAAATAAAAAGTGCATACTTATAATAGTGAAAGAAAAAAATTAGTAAATACTAATATATCGACAACAGATCGTAGCAAAAAAAATTAAGTTAATTATATACTACACTAAATCTAATATATCCAACTCAGTTATTCACAATGATTCTTCTCCTACTATTAGCAATTTGCAAAAAACCAACATAGTTTACAAATTCAAGTGCCCTTTGGGAGATTGTATCTCCAACGAACTAAATAATATCTATGTTCGTCACACCACACTTGCTTTCACAATGCTTGACTCTACATTTGAATGATAACTCTAACATTTTTAGGCATTTAAAACAACATGTCTGGCTACATACTCAATTCCAGAAAATCCTTGCTGAAAACACAAGTATACTTAAACATGAAAACAATTAAAAATTCTTGAAGTTATATACATAAAACAGTTGAAACCTAACCTGAACAAAATGAACTATAAAAACTCCACAAATATACTCAAATGCCTATAATTGATAACAGAAGCCATTGGTTTATACCAACGGCTTCCCATACTTAATACTTCTCGTTTTCACTCTCGTGTGGTCATGTGTGATGTCATGGGCCACGGTGCGATTTTTGCTTCCAGCGTCTTGTATGCACGAGTTTGTCATTGCTTGGAAATCTTCCATGCAAACTAAAACAGACTAGCATTATTGTTTTGTCTGTGTATTGTTTAATATATTGTAATGTTATTGTCATCTATGATGATGGCTTATGTAAGTAGAAAGCTTAGATAGGATTAAAAAATATGTGTCAATATCGTGATTTTCTTTTGTCTTTCAATGATAATGTTATTAAGCTTATTAGACGATATGAAAGGAATTTGCATAAAATAAATAGACAAAACTTGTCTATATTATTTAATGAAACATGCATCTATATATATATATATATATATATATATATATATATACAGTTGTGGCCAAAATGTTCAGAACGCCATTGTTTTTGTCAGAAAAGCAGGTATAATTTGTTATCAAAGTGTTTTATATTCTATAATTTACACAGACAATAAATACGATATTAATAGTTATTGTCTGAGATTTTGGTGTAATATCATCCCCCAAACCACATTTTGGCTATTTTTGTCTTGATTTTATAACATATTTATGTTATAATTTTTAAATAAACTATATATATATTTATATATATCATATTTATGATATTGTATTTATATACACAAAAATATTACTTAACTATAATTTTTCCTGAACTCCACACTTCCATGATAATATATTCCCTTTTCAAGGGGTTAATTCACATATATATATATATATATATATATATATATATATATATATATATATACACATATACACATGGATTAATATACAGATTAACCTGTTGAAAAAATATATTATGTTAAATATATTAATAATGCAATAAAATGTTTACTTTCCATTGTTCTTCTACTTCTCTGAGACCTTCAGAAAAGAACCTCTATTAATTTGTCTTAACATCTTTCAAGGCATTCAGACAATTGGTTTTCCATATAGTAATAAGAATATTGAGACTGGAATTATACTATAATGGTGGCTAGGGTCCCCAAATAGACAATGAACTGAATGAAAATTTCACAAAAAAAACACTGACTTTTCTGCCAACTTTCTCAATTATCTCCCCTTCCTTAAGCTATAAATTATTAGAGGGCACATGTGTGATTCGTAATGTTCTTGGGTGAATGAACTTAACATATGTATTTTTCCTGTCTAGATATAACAATATAAATATTCTTCCAGTACAGTGAGTAAGAAAATGGATTCATTTGTTTGAGTCCTCTCTTTCTCTCTATTACACTCCCTCTTTGCCTATCCATATATCTCTTTTTGTAAATACATGAACACACACATAGATATGAAGAGATAGATAGATAGTGTGAAAACATTAGAACTCCTCCTAGTTGTCAGACACATGTACACAATTATGAATACACATTACCATCTGATACCCACTTAGACATAATAGAATTTTAAAAAACATATATATATAGAATTTTCTACGGGTTTTAAATGCACGTGATACCTGACTAACCAATGAGAATTGATCCAAACAAAATTGAAAAGTTCTGTTTTTTGTCCGTTTTCTCTCAGTCTCGGATGAAGCTTTAATGAAAGTGAAACATTTTAGATTGGTATACCTTCCCTATTTGTTTTTTTATCTCATTGTGCTCTCAGATTCAGATCTGCATTTGATCTTTTACTCATAGATAGACAAATGGAGAATAGACTGAAGATAGACTGGATAGATAGATAGATAGATAAATAGATAGATATGGATAGATAGATAGATAGATAGATAGATAGATAGATAGATAGATAGATAGATAGATATGAACAGACTGAGATAGATAGATAAAGACTGAGATAGATAGATAGATAGCGAAAAGACTGAGATAGATAGATAAAGAATAGACTGAAATAGATAGATACATGGATAAAATAATAATAATAATGCAATTTTTAAGAATGAATATCATACCTAAAATAATTTCAATAAAAAAAATTGGTAAAATCATTGTAATATAACAAAGAAATCACATTAAATTAATGGGATATAATAATTAAATCAAATTTGCTGGAAAAAAAAATTGAATAATATGACTGTTGGACATTTTCATGGTGGTGGTGGTGGTGGTGGTGGTGGTGGCGATGATGCCCAACAGTCATCATCATAGTAATAATGATAGTAATAATAATAATAATAATAATAGTAATAGCAGTGGCAGCAACAAAAACAACTCCTCCTTCTCCTCCTCCTCCTCTCTAAACTTAATGATTGCCTATTGCATCTGCTAGGTCTTTAGGTTTACAGTATTTCATATTTGTTGAATGTATGTATAGAATGGGCAACCAATGTTAGTATGTCAATGTTTGGTCCCCCATAACACAATGTCACTTATTTCTCCAGGAATGCCTGAAAATTTTGTTGTTTGCTGAATTAACATTAATCTATTTTGGAGTTTATATAGATTTACAGAAAGAAAACAAAAATATCTTAATGCTTCTGGAAAAGCAAAACTTTTCATGAAAAATGTTTTTTCTTTTTTCTACTCTTCTCTGCTTTTCTTATTTTTAATTGTTACTTATTTTAATTGGTAATTATTTTAATTATTTATTTTAATTGTTACTTATTTTAATTGTTACTTTTTTTCAACTGTAGAAAAAAAAGCTAAATATTTGTGGCTAAATTGTGATAAATACAAGAAAAAATTAAACTTATAAAAAAATAAACCTGGTGAGCCACATTCAAATTCTAGCTAATGTTTTGAGAAAGGCATGAATCAATCACTCCCTTACTAAGCTATGATGTAAATAGTATGGTTCTTTAGGCTTGGTTGGCAACCAGCAAAAGAACAACTCTGAATTCAATGTCCACTATCTTTCCTAAGAACAGTCGTAGTAATTCATAGATATTTAAAAAAAAAAAGGTAATCATTAAGAGCCATGACTGACTATAGCCTAAAATGCCATCATACATTAAAAATCATAATACTAAGGGTGTAAAGCCTGCTATATATATATATATATATATATATATATATATATATATATATATGTATGTATATAGGAACATCTATAGATATATATGTAGGAACAACATCTATAGATGTACAGGTAGGAACAACATCTATAGATGTATAGGTAGGAACAACATCTACAGATTTATAGGTAAGAACAACATCTACAGATTTATAGTTAGGAACATCTATAGATATATAGTTAGGAACAACATCTATAGATATATAGTTAGGAACATCTATAGATATATAGTTAGGAACAACATCTATAGATATATAGTTAGGAAAATCTATAGATATATAGTTAGGAACATCTATAGGTATATAGATAGGAACAATATCAGTAAGTAATAAAATAAGATCTATAAGTAATAAAACAATTTATAATCATATGATTTTGTCATAATGAATCAAACATTTTATTCTGTAATTCCCTAATTGTATTTTGTAAGTTTTATATTATAATCATTGCATATAAGGACAAACCCGTTTGATTGATGTATGCAGAAATATAGTTTCCTAAAAGTAATGTCTATAAATCTAGTAAAGATTTATGGATATTTTCCATTCATAATTAGAAAAAACCAAAAGCCTCAAAATAATTTCTTTGTGCTATATTAATCTAATTTGTATATTCTGAAAATTTTCATAAAAATCTTTGAATTGATATGATTATTTTTCAGTTAAGTAAAATCCATAAAATGGGTCATAATTCTTTGTAAATGACTCTGTTCACTGCTTTAAAATTTGTCGAATCAAGTTTTCTCCTTGAGGATATGACATGGCCCATCTGAACATTCTTAGGCCAGTATGTGAATTAATTTTATTGGATAAAAAGAATAAGTGAAAGGAGTCTTAATCATAATAACTGCTTCATTGTTTTATCTATAATATACAAGTTTAAGTCATTAAATTGGGTCCCAGGACAACAAATAAATAATTTTTCAGTGGTAATATCTGTTAGAAATAAAAGAAAAATAAAACATTTTTGGAGATCAAACAATTGTTTAAGTATTAGAAAATAATGATGCAAATCTAAATCTTTAATTATATCCAGATTTTATTGGTAGATGTTTGGCAATAAAGAGACAAAGTGAAAAAATCTATAAACAAAGTGTTTTGGCCTAGAATTTTGGCTTCTTCAGGTTAAAATGAAAGAAAAATCTGTGTGCAACAAAAAAATGATATTTTATATATATATATATATATATATATATATATATATATATATATACATATATATATATAATAAAAAGGCTTAAACACTAATATTCTATGGTTATAATTTATTACATTGGAATCGTAATTACGATCCAATTCATCAGACCTAAAATTTCAAAACAAAAATTTGTAGGTCTGATGAATTGGATCGTAATTACGATTCCAATTTAATAAATTATGACCATGGAATATTAGTGTTTAAGCCTTTTTATTATATTCTTACTCTGTCCTGGACATTGAGTTCTACTTGGATTCTATCCTCTTGGAATTTTTATATATATATGTATGCGTATGTATGTATGTATATGTATGTATTTACATATTTTATATATAGTTATGTATATGTATTTGTGTGTATATTAACCACTGATATTATATATATATATATATATATATATATATATATATAAAATATTAAACACTATATATATATATATATATATATATATATATATATATAATATTAAACACTATATATATATATATATATATATATATATATATATATATATATATAATATTAAACACTATATATATATATATATATATATATATGTTATGCACTCCCAAAAAATAAAATTCAGTCAAGCATTTTAGAGGGAAAGCACGAATTTGTAAACATGACTAGTCACTGTCATGCTTATTCAAAAATAAATACGTAAAAATTCACCTTCCTCTCTGGCGGGAGCTGATAGCTTAGGGGAAAAATCTGATGCCAGATCAGTCAGGTTTCTATGCTGGCTTGAGGCAACTGGATGTCAATCCACACTAATGAGCTGTGATACAGTGAAACAATCTGTCTGTAGATGGCTATATATATATATATATATATATATATATATATATATATATATATATATATATATATTAAGATATTAAGTTTAAGGTATGTTATATTTATGGAAAAAGTGTTCAATATCAGAAATAGAGCTTATGTAAATATAAAAGTAAACTGATGATTGCATTTAGCATGAAACCTCTGTTGACTTCAATGTTCATTTTTATATATATATATATATATATATATATATATATATATATGTAACTTAATTAGCTACTATATTTCCATAATATTCACTCCCCACTAATTCTTCAAATGTTGAATGAATAACTAAATCTAATTTCTATATTCCCTACTCTGTAACATCTTTACCTATGACATCTTTACCTGTAACATCTTTACCTATATTAATTATCATTTATTATCTGTAATATTCATTACCTGTAACATCTTTACCTATATTAATTATCATTTATTACCTGTAATATTCATTACCTGTAACATCTTTACCTGTAACATCTTTACCTATATTAATTATCATTTCCCCAACTCTCTTTCCATTAATCCCTTACATCCTTTTATTTATATTTTAAAGTTATTTTTAAATCCCATTTTATTCTTCTTTTAATTTTAAAATAATATTTCATTCTTCATATAAACCAATTCATCAAATTAATGTCATTAGGTTAATATTCGGGTTTAATTTTATAAAACTTCTTCCCTTTAATCCAAATACCTTCTACCCTCCTCTGATACCTGTCTTGTGACTTTCGTCTGACTGAAACGGAGATATTCTGTATTAGCTTTTCAATTGTTTTTTTTTTTTTAGTTTTCACAGTTAAATTTCTATTTCTAATATGAACTCAATCCACACTAGGGTTGATAAGACAGATGTTTATCTGTAGGCTATTCTCCATATAGGTGATTTTGGATTTTATTGTTTATTAATCTTATATTATTATGTAAAAAAGTTATTCTTAATAAATAAAAATATATTATTTCTTTAGAAAGATGTATAAAAACATAGTCCAAAAGTTGGATGGACACTCTAACACTGTTTTGTGAGGCAGAAAACACATATATTAGAAGCTTTATATATATATATATATATATATATATATATATATATATATATACACACACACACACACACACGTGTGCATGTGTGTTTGTGTTCATTACATTGTATCAAAATTCTGTTTCAAATAGACCCTATATATCCGTTGAATTTTGAATCTGTTTTATAACATCTTACTTAGACTATTTTGATTGGTTGATTATCAACATATCTTATCTAGCTTCTTTACTTTTCTATATCATCCT
This sequence comes from Acanthosepion esculentum, assembly GCA_964036315.1. Lineage (NCBI taxonomy): Eukaryota > Metazoa > Mollusca > Cephalopoda > Sepiida > Sepiidae > Acanthosepion > Acanthosepion esculentum. Next base: position 44,043,256 of record OZ038520.1, read on the forward strand.
TATATTTATCTTTCTCTCATCTTTATTTTCTTTCGAGAAACAACTAATATCTTTTGTCTTACTTTCCTTCTCGCTCTTCTTATTTTCTTATTTTTTCTTTTTTAGATGAGACTATATTTTGTCTTTTTTTTTTTCTCTTTTTAGAGTAGACTATATCTTATGTCTTTATTTCTTTCTTGATTTTCTTATTTTCTTTTCTTTTTGCAGGAGAAGCAATTTTTCGTTTGTAAGTAAATATTCAGAATTGTAATAACCCTCATTTGCCACCACTGATGGGATGCGATGATATGCATTAAAACATGAATGCATTTATGTAGCAGTTTTACATACATATGTTCAAATGTAATATCACATAATAAAGAATTATATATATATATATATATATATAAATATACATACACACACACATAAATATACATATATACACATATATATATGCACACATACATAAATACACATATACTTAGGTTAACAAAACATATGGTGCCTTCTTTGATGAATTTCATCTTAACCCCAAGAAGATAATTAGAGGACTAGGAAGGCTTATTATAAAAATAGACATAATATGTCTATAATATTTAATGAAACATGTTTCAATGGAGATATGCTGCCTAAATATATATATATATATATATATATATTGTCATCCATAGACAGACATTTTCGCTGTATCACAGCTCATCTGTGTCGCTAGATGTCCTGTTGCCTCTAGCTAGGATCGAAATCTGGCTGAATTGGCGTAGGTCAGAGAAGAAGGTGAATTTTAAGCGTATTTATTTTTAGATAAACACACAGTGACTGAGAGGAGTTGATTCGTTTTACCGAAGAGTCTTGCATTATGAGGCATAATAGTCACTGTTTACAAACTCACATTTCCTTCCCCAGAGAGCTCAACCGAAATATATACACACACACACACACACACACACATTCAAGGTGCGACAGATAAATTGTCATCTAAATTATACAAAAAATGTTTGAGAAATTTAGTATTTCACCATCTCTAAAAATAGATGTGTATACAGATACAGAGAAGTGTCTGGTTAGCAAAGTCCAAATTACTGTGTATAACCATAAATCTTCAACTTCTTTAATCAGTTGAGGGTTCCATATAGGACCCTGGTTCAATTCCTGTTGGAGAATGCTAAAAAATTTCTCGAACATTCATGCTGGTAAATTTTCTTAATACTGTTTATTTAAAAAACAGAGCATTTACTTAAATAAACTGTATATATTAAAAATATTGTATAAAAAAATATATTAAATAATTGTTGGATTTAATCCATTTCATAATATATTGCATACATACATACACACAATTCTATATCGCACTGTTTGTCCCTGATATTATAGAGCACATTAGCATGTTTGTTTGTTTATTTTTTTGTTAATATGTTCTCACCATAGATCTATGAACTTTTTCACCTACCCTTGTATATACAGAAGAAGAAAAAAATATAGAGTAAAAATTGGAGGCTCAATAGTTGAAATGTAAATGCCCTGGTGCATGTGTGTGTGTGTGTGTGTGTGTGAAAGAGAGAGAGAAAGAGAGAGATGTGTATATATCTATGTATATATTCAAATGCGAGAACCACCTACCTAAAAATGTTGGTGAAGTAAATATGTATGTTTTAGTATTAACACATGACTGCGTGCTCATGTAAGGTCACCAGTGGGTGGGAAAAGAAGGTAGGAAGCAAATTTATCTAGGTAAGACTATGTGGGTTGCGTATGTATTGTATTTCAACTCCTCCAAGTATGTTATGATAAGTGCAGCATCAGAGGATTAATAAAATTAATTCATCATTTCTGACTTTTTTCTGACCATTTTCTTACAAATGTATCTAGAGATCTGCTTCAAATGTGCCACTTGGCTTCTAAATTGTCCATGATCAGTGGTTGGGAAAAGCTCTTTTTCACTTTCTAGATGATATTAGAATCCTGGTTGGAATGATTTTTGATTATTTGGTTGAAATATGACTTCATAGCCAAATAATTCTGTATATACATCTATTTTTGGAGGTAGTGACATACAGGTGCTTTTGGGACTCAGTTTTTTTGCATTTCTTGGTGACAATTTGGGTTTTCTTCCATGCCCAGGCAAATTCTTCGTTGTGCCAAACTGTTTGAACTTCTTTATAACGGACTGTACCATAGATCTAGGCATAGCTAACCGGTTTGAAATAGTGCTGTATCTATTTCCTGACTTGTGGAAGTTAATAATTCTGTCTCAAGTCAACACTAAGCTCCTTTGTCTTCCCCATTGTGTTGTTAATGTAAAAATAACAATGGTGACACTCTGTGCACCATGTGATGTTCTTTGCTGGAATTAACACAAATAGTCTACTGAATAAATAGTCTAGAAGGCTTCACCGATAAAATAATTATGCAAATTACTTATACATCAATCAATTTAAAGCAATATTTTCTACTGTATGAATAATTTTGTCTTTTCCTATTTTACATTTTTCCCCTGTCAAATTTGTTGTATTTAACCTATTGTTCTGAAAATTGATTTTTAAATTCCTTTAGCATCATACGGGCATCAGATTCTGAGAAATGGATAAAAATATTCAAAATTGATGAGTGTATGAATAAATGCACTGACAGTATGAAGTAAGGATAAAGAAACTGAATCTTTCTACTACTCCATGCTAGACAATGCCAAGGCTCATTGCAAATCACAAGAAGTTATAATCATCAAAGGAGACCTAAATGCCAAAGTAGGCAGACAGGACAGGGGATATAGCCAGAAAATTTGGACTAGGACCTGCAACAAACATGGAGAAAAATAGATCCAATAGTGCACAGCCAAAGGACCAGGTAATAGCCGCCAACACATGGTTCCAAGAACATCCAAGACAATTATGGACATGGAAGAGCCCAGAAGGAGAAATTAAAACCAAACTGACTATCAACATAACTATCAACAAAAGATTCAAGAATGCAATGATCCACTGCAAAACCGTCCCAGGTGCTGACTGTGGAAGTGATCATCATCGTTATATATAAATTAAGAGTGAAATTATAGAATCTGACGGAGTCTAACAGAGCACCCAAATTTCAATGCAACAAACTCCTGAGTAACCCATACCTGAAAGAAAAATTTATGGACAGTGTCAAAAGACGATATGAAGGACACAATGGAAATGGTAACTCGAAATGGGACAGATTATGAGAAGATTTAGTGACATCTGCAAACAATATCATCCCAAAGGAGAATAGACAAAGAAGAAAGAAAAAATGAATGGATGACTGATGAGATTCTCAACAAGATGTAAGAAAGACAGATAACTCAGGCAAGATACAGAACAGAAGACAGAAAAGTATGCAACAAAATAAGGACCAAATGCAAGCAGACCAAAGAAGAGTCGCTAAATAAAAAATGTACAGAAATGGAGAGATTGAGTACCATCAACATAGGAGATATGCATAAACAAGATTCTTCAGTGCAGGAGTGAATATATTACAGAAAACTTCGACAACGAAAAAGGACAACCGGCAATACACAGAAATATTGACAGACCAGAAATTCTAAAATCTGAAGTAGTAGCTTCACTGGCCAAATTGAACAGAAACAAGGAGACAGGGCCAGGAGGAATTGTAACAGAAATACTGACAGCCTTAGATTATTTTGGCATAGACAAACTTACAGAAATAAGAAAGGAAATCTATAACAGTGGTGATACACCAAAAGATCTCAGCAGATCGATTTTCATAGAACTGTCTAAGAAACCAGGAACAAATAAATGTGAACTCTACTAAAGAATCAGCCTAATGTGCCATATAACAAAACTCATCAATGCAGAAGGATGTGCACCTGTGTTTTATAGAAGATGCAAATGCATATGAGAGAGAGAGCAATACAAATGCAGAAGGATGTGCAACGGTATTTTATAGACTACACAAAGGCATATGAGAGAGAGAGTGAGAGAGAGAGAGCAATACAAATGCAGAAGGATGTGCACCTGTGTTTTATAGACTATGCACAGGCATATGAGAGAGAGCAATACAAATGCAGAATGATGTGTACCTGTGTGTTACAGACTATGCAAAGACATATGAGAGAGAAAGATAAAGATAGAGCATTACAAATGCTGAAGGATGTGCACCTGTGTTTTATAGATTATGCAAAGGCATATGTGAGTGAGAGACAGCAATATAAATGCTGAAGGATGTGCACCTGTGTTTTATAGACTATGCAAAGGCATATGAGAGAGAGAGAGCAATACAAATACTGAAGGATGTGCACCTCTGTTTTATGGACTATGCAAAGGCATATGAGAGAGAGGCAGCATTACAAATGCAGAAGGAAGTGCACCTGTATTTTATAGACTATGCAAAGGCATATGAGAGAGAGAGAAAGAGACAAAGAGAGCATTACAAATGTAGAAGGATGTGCACCTGCGTTTTATAGGCTATGCAAAGGCATATGAGAGAGAAAGAGAAAGATAGAGCAATACAAATGCTGAAGGATGTGCACCTGTGTTTTATAGACTATGCAAAGGCATATGTGAGAGAGAGAGACAGCAATACAAAGGCAGAAGGATGTGCACCTGTGTTTTATAGGCTACGCAAAGGCATATGAGAGAGAAAGAGACAAAGAGAGCATTACAAATGTAGAAGGATGTGCACCTGTGTTTTATAGACTATGCAAAGGTATATGAGAGAGAAAGAGAAAGATAGAGCAATACAAATGCTGAAGGATGTGCACCTGTGTTTTATAGACTATGCAAAGGCATATGTGAGAGAAAGAGCAATACAAATACTGAAGGATGTGCACCTGTGTTTTATAGACTATGCAAAGGCATATGAGAGAGCATTACAAATGTAGAAGGATGTGCACCTGTGTTTTATAGGCTACGCAAAGGCATATGAGAGAGAAAGAGACAAAGAGAGCATTACAAATGTAGAAGGATGTGCACCTGTGTTTTATAGACTATGCAAAGGCATATGAGAGAGAAAGAGAAAGATAGAGCAATACAAATGCTGAAGGATGTGCACCTGTGTTTTATAGACTATGCAAAGGTATATGTGAGAGAGAGAGAGAGCAATACAAATGCAGAAGGATTTGCACCTGTGTTTTATAGACTATGCAAAGGCATATGAGAGATAGAGAGCAATACAAATACTGAAGGATTTGCACCTGTGTTTTATAGACTATGCAAAGGCATATGAGAGATAGAGAGCAATACAAATACTGAAGGATTTGCACCTGTGTTTTATAGACTATGCAAAGGCATATGAGAGATAGAGAGCAATACAAATACTGAAGGATTTGCACCTGTGTTTTATAGACTATGCAAAGGCATATGAGAGATAGAGAGCAATACAAATACTGAAGGATTTGCACCTGTGTTTTATAGACTATGCAAAGGCATATGAGAGATAGAGAGCAATACAAATACTGAAGGATTTGCACCTGTGTTTTATAGACTATGCAAAGGCATATGAGAGAGAGAGCAATACAAATGCAGAAGGATGTGCAACGGTGTTTTATAGACAAATTTACAAGTCAGGAACACTAAAATCAAGCATGTATAGAAATTTAAATATCTGGGAAGTGTTCTGATAGAAGATTGTAAGTGCAACGCTGAGATCTGAAAACATATTGGGACAGCGAAAGACTCATTCCAAAAGCTAGGCAGAGTATTATGAGGATTTCTTTGGTAAGAAAGAAAAGAATACTGAACTGCTACTTGATATCTTTTCTTCTTTAAGGCAGCGAATGTTGGATGGTCTCCTCAAAGATGAAGAAGAGACTCAACAGTGGTATGGTTCTACAGAAGGATGCTAAGGATGAAGTTTTGGAGAGGATGCAAAGGAGGAGAAAGCTTATACTTAATATCAGGAAGAGGCAGCTGAAATTTCTGGGACACATAATGATTAAGCAGTGCTTTGAGTATCTAATACTCAAAGGATGGATAGAGGGAAAGAGAGACAGGGGAAAGCAACGTGTGACATACCAAGCGGTCTTAAGTGAGTGGATTATAGAACAGTGTCTGGGAGAAGTAGTAAAAGGACAAAACATATTGAGAACTGGAAGGGATAGGAGGAAGTGGAGAGCCATGATCGCCTACGTCCTGAAGGGACACGGCACATACAAGAAGAAAACTGCTTTGACTTGGAATATTGGTACGTCACAATATATTATTATTGTGTTAAGTCCCCTTAATTTTATATTAGTTCTCTTATACTTAACATCAGGATGAAGCAGCTGAAATTTCTGGGACACATTATTAGAAAGGAGGACTTGGAGAATCTGATACTCACAGGGTGGATAGAGAGAAAGAGAGACAAGGGAAAGCAACGTGTGGTATACCAAGCGGTCTTAAGCGAGTGGATGACAGAACAGTGTCTAGGAGAAGTAGTAAAAGGACAAAACATATTGAGAACTAGAAGGGATAGGAGGAAGTGGAGAGCCATGATCGCCTACATCCTGAAGGGGCATGGCACATAAAAGAAGTTTTATTAGCAGGCTTAAGCAAGTGGATGACAGAACAGGATTTGAGAAATGTAGCAAAAGGACAAAACATATTGAGAACTATAAGAGATAGGGTGAAGTGGAGAGCCATAATCACCTACGCCCTGAAGGGACAGAGCATGTCAAAGAAGAAGACTAGATAGTTGGCAAGATCTCATTTTACAGTTGAAATGGCTAGATGTAACCGTAAGTTCTATGCTAACATTTTCATCTCTTGCACCTTTTCACTTGTGGAACTGTCTTCCGTCTTCTTCAAAAATATAAATGCAATATCCATTGTTATCTTCTGTTTTCTTAATTCCTGTTCTTTTGTTTTAACCCTTGCGTTTTAGTGGCTTTATTGCCTTGCTTGGGAGGAAATGATTAAAAAAAATGTGTGTGTGTATGGTAAACCTCATTTCTTTCATATAAAACCTTTTTCACTATTGGAACACTGATGATTCATTTCTTTATATTTTTTCAATCATTTGTCTTTTGCAAGTTTCTTACTTTGGTCTTTTATAATGGAAATAAAATCTTCCAAATTTTTTTGTGCTCAAAAATGCCATAAACCCAAAAATTGAACTTTAAAATGACAAAATAATAATAATAAGCTGATAAGTTATTTACCAACAAATATACAGCCATATAAATTCATGTTGCCAATATGCTGTAAAAAATGTGGATTTTGATGAATTAGTATCCAAATATCAAAAAAGGTAGCTTATTCAGTAGATTCTAATGTAAGATTTAACCAGTCTTTCTCTGTATAAATTAAGATTTGAACAAATTAGGCAGATTCAAAAAAGATACAGTATTTACATTAGTCGGACTATTGTCCTCATCTTTGTCGCCATTTTTGTCACAACGTTTCGGCCGTTGTACGCTCCGGCCTTCTTCAGGTGGTTGGAATTTCGAACCGAACCCTTTATTTCGATCACTGGGGTAGACTGTTCTAGTTCCACGAGCCATGTTTGATGGATGTCAGTTATCAGTTATCTCCTGCTAATTTTCCCTCTGAAAGTTCTTCACTGCCTGAACCGGGTATTGAACTCACACTCTTTGGGTCTGTCACTGGATCTAACCAACGCCTTTATCCACTGTACCATGTGTCCTCGTTGTGACAAATATGGCGACAAAGATGAGGACAATAGTCCGACTAATGTAAATACTGTACATAATACCTCATCTCAGAAATATAGACTCTCAAAAAAGATAGTATTTTATTTTGTCTGAAATAGATTAATTAGCTGAATATAGAATATATTCAATTAATTAATCTGTTTTGGACAAATTAAAATACTTTAATGAAAATAATTAATAAGGTTGTAATTTCTAAAGGAGTAATAGATTTTTATTTGTTAATCTGACATATTTTTATCATTTTAAATGTTATTTTTAGTGGATACTCATATTTGAATAGATGCTCCATTTATTTATTAAACAGATCTCTACAGCTATTAAGAAGTTGTGATTAAATACACTTTAAAGTTTAAAAAATTTATTCAATATTATTATTTCTTGTGTAATAAGCATATAACATAGCCCAAATAGCTATATTGTGGAAAAAGGAATTTTTAACAAGATACGCATTTTTTATGTATTTATCATTATTTTTTAAATTTTATCAAAAATGACATTCTTGTACATATAGTTATGTAAATATTATACATTAATTACTAACTTTTTTTAATTAATAACTATTTGTGCTCAGTTGTTGACATTAACAGCTATCTGCTGATGTGTTAAAAAACGTTTCGAATAATGCAATAATAAACATTTAAATTTCATCTCTCTGATAGATGTTGCAATCTGTAAACAGTATTTTATTTCATCTTACTGTAAAGGCAAAATAGAATCTGGCTTAATCATGACATTCTTTGTAACCGAGATGGTTAAAGCATGTCAGATCTAATAACAGTTTCTTCTGCAAGGGAAGATGCACGTCCACATCCTGCTGGAAATCACATGCTCAGGTTGAAATAAAATACTGATTAAAAATAAGTAGAGTGTTTATAAACTTTCAACAACTATGTCACGAAATAATAAGCAGAGTGTTTACTCATTGAACAGAGTTGTGGACACCCCGGAGGGGGGGGGCGAGATGGCCCGAGCACCCCCGAGTCGTAGATGAACGATGTCACAGGGAGCCCGCCACATTTTTACTTCGTGATCTGACCAGGTGAAACAATATGGACAACAGAATGAAGATGTGTATGAATTAAGCAGGGGTTCATTACATGAAGGAGAATAGGATGTATATTGGCAATGCCGGCGGTTGGTTGTTGCTGATGCTCCGGTAGAGTGTGGTTGCTCCGGTCGGTGTCGACGGTCTGACGATTGTTGATGATTGTGTAGCTGCTCTGGTTGGGTTGACGGTTGATGGAGTGTGATGATTGCGTGGCTGATCCGGTCGTGTCGACAGTTGATGATTGCGTGGCTGCTCCCGTTGTGTCAACGGTTGGAGGTTGAAGTGAGTGCCGAAGAACCTTCCGTAAATAATTACTATCAATAGTGTACGGGAAAGGTTTGTTTGTCATCACCGGTGGGCTTTGCTGGTCGTCAGGTTTGGGTAGCACTGTTGGTCGTCAGGTGATTGCTGCTGGTCGGCTGGTGATCGCTGCTGGCGTTGGGGGTCTGCCGGGTTGAGTCCAGTCGAAACTCTCGTAATAGTTACTAACAATAGTGTGTACAGGGAAAGGTTGTGGACGACGTGTGAGCGGCCAGTAGGAGTGGCATGCCGAAAGTCAGAAGTGTAGAGAGTGTATGTGTGTGTGTGTGTGTGTGTGTGTGTGTGTGTGTGTGTGTCTGTTCCAACTTGCGTCCAGTTGGCAGACAAAACAAATGGGAGCGTAACTTAATACACAGCCCGGGGGCAGCATCCTGGCATCGAGGCCAGGTGCCTGTGCACCGACCGAGTCAGAGCCGACCAGTCAGTACCAACCGTGTCAGAGCTGACCGGCCAGTTCCGACCTCGAAATTGGTTGTCGTTGTCATTGTGGTTTGCTCCGGACTGCTCGGCATGACACGTGTTCTTGGGTTTTTATACCATCTCCTAGGCTCCGGGGGTTTTTGGCGCAATTTACTTCTTTTCACGTGAGCTTTCAAATTTTCAAACTGTAAACCAATAGAATTCTCTGATTGGAAATAGGAAGTTTTCATTGGATAAGCTTAATTTTACGTGGGTGTAAAGAATAGATTGTTCCCACAGCAGGGGTGTTAAAATAACATGGACAATTCCACAACATGGTTGCATTTTACCTGCTTTCTTTTTTTTGCTTTTTTCTCTGTAAACGAGTTGAATATTTTTCCAAAGTCGAAATTTCACCCTCCTTAATCTTCTACACCTTAATAAAATTTAAGAGCAACGATTTTTATAAAGAAATAAAAAAAACTTAAATGTCATTTTAGTAATGTCAGTATTATACTGTTTAGATAAATATCACATTAAAAAGCATAAAAGCAAACTACTGTCATAAATACTGAATATCATCCTACAATATTTGGTATAAGCAAATATGACCACAAAATGGATTGTATACTGATACTTTAATAAGGGCAGATAGGTTCAGATGTTGCCCGGTTCACACTTCTCCTCAGTCTTTTGAACAGGAGTAAAGGTTGTTGCCTGTTTAAAACAGGGTTTCCAGTTTTTTCTAAAATCTATTTCCACACAATGCTTCTAACCTCTCCACCTAAACTCTGAACCTTTACTATTTATTTTTCTCCCCAATAGGAGGAGATAACTTCACCTATCATCCAGTTCACACTCCTTCACTAGTGTTTTGAAGAGTAGTAGAGGTTTATCCCTTGTCCCCTGTTTAGGATTGGGTTTCTGGTTTCTTCTAAAGTCTTAACATTTTCTTTCACTCATTGTGCGCACTCCCCTTGCGTCTTAGTGGCTTTATCGCCTTGCTTGGGTGGATTGATTTAAAACAAAAATAAAAATTTTAAAAAAATAAAAAAACAAAATGACCTGAAAATAGCAGAAAAGTGAACCAAACAAAAAAAAAATGTTAATTTGTCTCAAAATCTAGGTAGGATGTTATAAATTAAGTGGTTTCAAGAAAGAAATACCAATAATATTGGTATAAAAATAACTTCCTCCATCACTTCAAAATCCAGAAGCACATTTATTTTTGCAAGAGAGACACAATTTATGTTGGGATATTAGCACAGAATGTCTCAAGTGACGAAGAGTTATGTCCCTTGTATAAAATGCTATCTGAGTCTGTCTATATTTCTGAGATGAGGTATTATGTACACTATTTACATTAGTCGGACTATTGTCCTCATCTTTGTCGCCATTTTTGTCACAACGTTTCGGCCGTTGTATGCTCCGGCCTTCTTCAGGTGGTTGGAATTTCGAACCGAACCCTTTATTTCAATCACTGGGGTAGACTGTTCTAGTTCCACGAGCCATGTTTGATGGATGTCAGTTATCAGTTATCTCCTGCTAATTTTCCCTCTGAAAGTTCTCCACTGCCTGAACCGGGTATTGAACTCACACTCTTTGGGTCTGTCCTCAAGGACACATGGCACAGTGGATAAAGGCGTTGTGACAAATATGGCGACAAAGATGAGGACAATAGTCCGACTAATGTAAATACTGAAAATGCTATCTGTTTATATTGTCTCCACAACTTGCTACACTTTGTAACTTTAAGCAATTAACGTCCTTTTACTATCCATCCCTATTATCTCTTCTACCATCCATTTACACAAACTTGTTGAATTTGTTCCTTGAGGTTTCCCTCTGCCTTTTTTACTTTCAATATGTGCGATGTCAAATTCTCCATCTTTCTTTCTGTCCCAGAAATTTAAGCAATCTCTATTTAATTTTAAGTGCAATCTATATCTTTTTCTAAGTACAGTTTTCTTTCTTTTGTTGAGGAAGAGTTCTCTAATGAATTTGTTTTCGTCTCTGAAGTTTTGTTTTTTATTATGAGTTTTTATTTATATTTTATTGTCTTTTAGTCTGTTATATGCTTTTCTGTATACATGTCATGTCTATGATGCTCAGTCTTTCTATCACTGCACACATTCTTTTGAACCATCTATCTTTAGCTTGCTTTTATTTTTTCCTAATGTTGGTATTCTATATTCTATACCATTCCTTGGCATTGTTTGCTATCTTTTTTTTCATCATCTCAAGAATTTCATCTGTGATCTACTGTTTTTTCTTGTCTCACTTTCTTCAGAATGATCTATTAAGCCAATGTCACAAAAGATTTCTGACCTCTTCTAAATATTATATTTGCTATTAACAATGTCAGCAAGCATCTGTTTCTTTGAATCTTCAGTATTGAGCTTTAAAGATAACATCAGATTTTTTTTGATTTTTATAATTTTAAAATCTTGTCAGTTTGGTGCAGTTACATGACTGGATTCTACATGTCTCATTCCTGGATTTTGCATGTTTCATTCCACAGCAGAGGAAGGTCACAAAATCAAGTGTATGGGTCACTTCCTTGAAAGGAAACAAATTCACTTCAAACAAATTCACACCATCAGCAGTTTCGACTACTCTGATTTTGATCCACCTTCAGCCAAATCTTGCAAAGTCAAATGCCAATGAAGATTGGATGACAGGAGAATGTTTTCGTGAAACTGGAAGTTTCTAGTTATGAACCTGCATGTTGGTAGTGAATTCTCTTCCATGTAAATCTATTATTCAGATTGCTCCAATACTTGTTTATAAGCTATAAGATTTTTTCTATTTCTGCATGTTGGCAATGAATTCTCTTCCATGTAAATCTATTTTTCAGCTTGCTCCAATACTTGTTTATAAGCTATAAGATTTTTTCTATTTCTGCATGTTGGTAGTGAATTCTCTTCCATGTAAATCTATTTTTCAGCTTGCTCCAATACTTGTTTATAAGCTATAAGATTTTTTCTATTTCTGCATGTTGGCAATGAATTCTCTTCCATGTAAATCTATTTTTCAGATTGCTCCAATACTTGTTTATAAGCTATAAGATTTTTTCTATTTCTGCATGTTGGTAGTGAATTGTCTTCCATGTAAATCTATTTTTCAGCTTGCTCCAATACTTGTTTATAAGCTATAAGATTTTTTCTATTTCTGCATGTTGGCAATGAATTCTCTTCCATGTAAATCTATTTTTCAGATTGCTCCAATACTTGTTTATAAGCTATAAGATTTTTTCTATTTCTGCATGTTGGTAGTGAATTCTCTTCCATGTAAATCTATTTTTCAGCTTGCTCCAATACTTGTTTATAAGCTATAAGATTTTTTCTATTTCTTCATGTTGGCAATGAATTCTCTTCCATGTAAATCTATTTTTCAGATTGCTCCAATACTTGTTTATAAGCTATAAGATTTTTTCTATTTCTGCATGTTGGTAGTGAATTCTCTTCCATGTAAATCTATTTTTCAGCTTGCTCCAATACTTGTTTATAAGCTATAAGATTTTTTCTATTTCTGCATGTTGGCAATGAATTCTCTTCCATGTAAATCTATTTTTCAGATTGCTCCAATACTTGTTTATAAGCTATAAGATTTTTTCTATTTCTGCATGTTGGTAGTGAATTGTCTTCCATGTAAATCTATTTTTCAGCTTGCTCCAATACTTGTTTATAAGCTATAAGATTTTTTCTATTTCTGCATGTTGGCAATGAATTCTCTTCCATGTAAATCTATTTTTCAGATTGCTCCAATACTTGTTTATAAGCTATAAGATTTTTTCTTTTTCTGCATGTTGGCAGTGAATTCTCTTCCATGTAAATCTATTTTTCAGATTGCTCCAATACTTGTTTATAAGCTATAAGATATTTTCTATTTCTGCATGTTGGCAGAGAATTCTCTTCCATGTAAATCTATTTTTCAAATTGCTCCAATACTTATTAATATGTGTTATAGACAAGCATATGCTTGCAAGACAGAAATACAACAACAGCAGAAATAGATTTACGTGATATATTTCAGTAGGAACGTGTAGTTTTGGGACAGCTACCTTGTGTTATAGTTCATAAGCCGGCTGCCAATCTGGGTTGATCTCTTATAGTAGTTCCCACTAGTTGGCATGGCATTCCTCCTGCTGACTGCTGCTGACTGCCTAGACTGACCGTGACAGATCTCTTCCGTGGCCTCCCGTTGACTGCTTTGTACTTCCCTGTGTGACCCTTTTTATGGCATTTTTTATGGCTTAACGGGCTCAAAAAATGAAGCAAGTATAATTAGGAGGGAAGCATTTTTATTGGTCGAAAAATAGAAGCACTTTGAAATATTATTTTATTTTTCAACCGGAACTTGTGCATTGGGCCTATGCGTAAACGACGATAATGGTCATTTTGTGACGGGGCCTTGTCCCGTTCACATCCAACTCTCGCTCTTGAGTATGTTAGTTTATTTACCTGCAAATCAGCCGAGATATGTCTTATTTTATTTCATAACAAGGCTCCCCCAGATCTTGGTCTGATTTACAGTGAGCGTTATTCGTGTATATTTGGGTGATTAATTCATGATAAAGTCTCTGAAGCGCGTGGGAAGTTGTCTTCGTGTTTTTCTTATTGGCATTTGTTTTGGTATGGAGTTATTTGCTGAATTATGTGTCCCAGAGGGATGTGGGGGAGAATGATCCTGGTGACTGTTACATGGTGGAAGCAGAGGGATTGTATTAGATAGATGTGTTGGACGTGGAGCCAGTCGTCGGATATGTGCACGGTGAATCCAGATTGTATCACCGTTATCGTTTTGCACCTGACACATCATATTGTTCATTTTTATAATGGTGTAATTTCCTATCCAGGGCAGATGAGAGGATTGGGCAACAGTTGAGTGAAGGCCGGTGAAGTAAAACCTTGTCGCCTACTTGTATTGGGTCCTTGTATATGAGGCGATTTAAATTAGTCTCAAGTTTGTGGTCAGCTTCGTTGTTAGCCAGGGTGACATGGTGGTGAACCTCCTTTAGCAGGGCATTAATTTGCATTCCATATGCTCCAGGATGGTCACTTGCGATTTCTTTTCTGTGTAGTGTAGGTAGGCCGATGTTGGGGTGATGGTCAGTAATGGCATTCTTAAAAATAGATTTACATGGGAGACACACGTGGCGCTGTTGGTTGTGGCATTCATGGACGAAACAACAGATTCTAGAAGGTCTGTCAATTCACAGTTCCTGTCTTCGCATAACATATAAAGTGTGTTCTTCATCGTGTGATGTTGTCTCTATTTCCTGAGCTTTGCGGGTGCCAAGGACAGTGAAGTTCTGTGTGACTGACATCTGGTTACAGAATTGTCGATAGACTTCTCCAGTGAAGTGTGTGCCTTGATCAGAGGATACTATGCGTGGAATCTCTTTGTGTCGAAGGAAGAACTGGTACAATCCATGGGCGGCGTCGATAGCACGGTCTCTCACGCATGGTATGGCTGTAAAGTGTTGGCTGAAGCTATCCAAGATGGTTAGGATGTAGCGTTTTCCCTTTGAGTTGGGCATTGTGACAAAGTCTATAAGGACGAGATCGAATGGTCACTTTCCTCGTTTGCAGTGGTCAATGGGTCAGTGGGTACGTCTCCCTTGCACTTAGCACATGTGTTGCAAGAATCAACATAGGCCTTGATGTCACGGTTTTTGAATTTCCACCAGTAGCTGGAAAGGAGTTCTCGCATACGGGTAACACCTGAGTGGTTGTTGCCCTCGTGTACCTGGTAGAAGTATCTGGATCGTAGTTTGTATGGTACAACCAATCTTGGAGAGTGTTTACTGTCTCTTATCATCAAAACGGAGGTGCCTGGTTCTAGAAAAAATTGGTGCAAATGTTTTTTGAAAAGCGTAGCTTGGTGGTCGTCAGGATTGATATGGGGTTCGCTTGGAGTGGGTGACTGGAGGGCGCTGATGATCTTTGCCAGGGCGTCGTCCTTTTGTTGTTCATTTGCGATGCCGAAGTGGTTGCAGATTCTCTCAGTGGGGATGGTGGTGGTAGAGTGATAGGCGAAGAATGCGTTCGTGACACGCTTGTGGGTGCGGGCGTTTTGTGGTGTGTGAGTTTTGGGAATGAGCTGTAAACCGTTAAACTCGCCGAGGCACCAAGATGGGATGTATACGCGGAGGTCTGAACCACTTATCTCGAATGTCCTGCCTGCCAATGGAGGGTCATTCGGGGCTTTCGTTTTCTTATGTCTGCAACCTCTGCTGAGCATGTTAGCCCATACATTTGATTCACCTTCTACATATTCTAAGGCGAATTTATAACATGAAATTTGTTCTTGCCATCGTCATATTTTGGCATTATTGAACTGTTGGTCCAGATATGTCAGCGATCTGTGGTCGGTGAAGATGACGAAGGGGCGGTTGCGAAGGAAATAATCAAATTTCAATATTGCCCACTTTACTGCATATGCCTCTCGTTCCGTCATGGACCAGTTCAGTTCCGTCGAGTTGAATGTATGGGAAACGACTGCTATGATATTTTTCTTCCCGTTGTCGGCTTCTTGCATTAAGATTGCTCCACATGCGACGTCACTAGCGTCGGTGGTGAGTGTGAAAAGTTTGGAGAAATTCGGAAACGAGATGACGGGTGGTGAAGAGAGACGGTCCTTGATTTTTTTTAAGGCTCTGTCGGCATTTTGCATCCAGATGAACGGTTTATTAATCTAGTTGAGTTCGTGTATGGGACCCATAATCTTTGAAAACATATCTGACCTGATTTGTTCGTGAAGACGTGTTTCTAGGAATTGTCTGATCCACACTAAACGGCCGATAAGGCTTTGTAATTCCTTTTTTAATGTTGGAGGTTTCATTTCCCCGATGGCACGAATGTATTCTGCATCAGCCTTGAAACATTTGCTGTTTACTATGCGTCCGAGGAATTCTGCCTCTGATGCGAGGAAGGAACATTTATCTGGATTCAGCTTGAGTCCGAATTTTTGGAGGGCGGTAAAAATTGTTCGAGGGAGAGTATGTACTCCCTAAATGTCCTAGCGTGGACCAGGTTGTTGTCGATATAGGAAGAAATGTTGTCACAGGATGTGACCGTGGCTAGGGCTTCTGCTATGTAACGGAAAAGATTTGTCCGACAGATGTAAGGCCGAAGGCCAGGCACGTGTATTGATCGTATTGGTCCTTCCATGTAAATGCTGTTTTGTATCGGTCTCGCTTGTCGATCTCAATTTGCCAGTAGCCGCTGCGTAGATCGAGGGAAGTGAAATATCTATTGCCTTTGCAGATTTTTTTGAACAAGTGGTCGATCCTTGGTATTGGGTAAGGGTCAAGATCGACCAAGACCTTCTTGAGAGTTCTTTTAAAGTTAGCGACAATGCGAATCGATCCGTTTTTCTTGCATACGGCAAATACAGGGCTATTGAAGCCTTTGGGGTCGCTGCAGTTTTCAATGATACCTTCATCGGCCATGCACTTGATTTCGGTATCAACGTCTGCTTCCAAAGCCTGTGCAATCGGGTGTTGTTTCTGGCTGCGAGACTGGCCGTTGGTTGGTATGCGGATGGATCGGATGAATGTGCTTTTGCTGCTGCTTTCGGTGCCGATAATGTCAGCGTAGTGAATGAGTAAGTTTGCAGTGGCCTCTAGTTCGTCTCAGTTTGGGTGGTTTGGTAGCGATAGCCCCGTGCTATGCTTTAGCCAGGTTAGCTTTTGATCCAGTGTCTGGATGTTGGGCTGTAGTTCCATAGTAGGCCGGTTTTGGATGACGTCGGTTTGGGCGCCATATGCTGGATCGTTGGTTGACGATGACGGTGATATGATTGCGGCTGTGTGTGTTGTGTATCCTGAGGAAAGTGTGCGTCTGAATTCTATAGTCGCATTTTGGTTGTCGATTAGATAGGAATCGAGCGTGTTGTGACATAAGATATTTTGGCCGATCAGGATCGGTGTGGTTTGGGTAGTTATCAGCATGTTAACCTTTTTGAATGTGGGTGAGTCTCGACTGTCGATGATGATGTCGCAAGTCAGTTCGCCAAGGGCGGTGCTGCTGACGTTGATTCCTTTTACTACGACGTCGGAGCGGGTCATGTGTTTCTTGGATTCTCTGTGTAACTGAGATATTGGTAAGATGCAGGTGGAGCATCCAGAGTCTAGCATTGCGACGCCAGAGAAGGTGATGTCCCTGAAGTTGAAGGTGGACTGGACGAGTGGTGAATGGTGAGCGAGTCCTTGAAGGTTGAAGGTGTGATGGCTGACCGAGAAGCACGGTGAACGAGGCATCACATCTTGTCCTGCCCGAAGTGAAAATCCTGTTCCACATCATTTATGGCTTGTATATTATCATTCGTTGCGGCAATATGGGCCTGTGCCCGAGTGCGAGGTGGGTGGCGATATAGGCAGTTGCGTCCATGGAGGTAAGGGCGACCACTGAGGTAGTTCTTGCACATGCTGATTGTGGTGTGTGCTGATGGTTTCTGCGTGTCGGATGGTGGCCATGTTCGGGAGGGTTGGTGAGGCCTGTCTGCTGTGGGTTTGGTTGCCTGCTGGGTCGAAGTGGCGCATTTCTTTGGTTTGACCGCTGTGGTTTCTGTGTGAAATACACAGTTTCATGCGAAAGTCGTGTCGTTGGATTTTACATCGTGATCAAGGTATCTTTGAGCATTGGAGGCTATGCCAATGGCTGAATAGTGGTTGTCCATTGTCTTGACAAGATGTGGGTAGAGATTTGAGTTCCAATTTTTCACCTTTTCGCTCATTAGCGTAGCGCTGATGATAGAAATAAGTCCATCGACTGTTAAGTCTGTATTTTTGTCTTTTTTGTATTTGTTTTTATGTGGACGGCTGCCTCTCTAAGGGTGTTTTCGAGTCGACCCACGAAGTCTGTTAATTTTTCGCCGTCTCGCCGTTCCAGATCCCAGGCTTGACTGAGTTGTCGAAAGTTAGACATCTGGCTTCCGTGGGCTGCTAATAAGTATTCCTTCAGTTGTTCGAAGATGGATATGTCTTTTTTGAGTTAACCATCTGCTGAAAGATACTTTGGTCCAGTAAATCTTTAGCAGACTTGACGAATTCGCATTCCAGGCTGGGATAGGTGCTGAGTTCTGGCGTGACATGGATTGTGTATGCTTTGTTTAGAGCCGTGATGAATCGGTTCACATCGTGTCCAGGGTGAAAAGTTCTCTCTAGCTTCAATATGTCGCGTATAGTTTGTTGGCGCATCATTAAGCTGTAATCGCCGTTTGTTTGAGCGGTGGGAGGTATTAAAGTAGTTGATTTTAGGGCAGTCAGCATGTAGTTTATGTCGGCTTGAATTTCTTGTATCGTGGCTTAGGAAGGCTGTGTTGGTCCCGTTTTCAAGTTGAATATTAGTGTTTTCTGTTCCTTGATGAGAGTAAATAGTTCGGCTCGGGTAAAGCTCGTGTAGTCGTCCATATTTCTCTTGTTGTACACTTCTGACACCAGTGTTATAGACAAATGTATGGTTGCAAGACAGAAATACGATAACAGCAGAAATAGATTTACGTGATTTATTTCAATAGGAACGTGTGGTTTTGGGACAGCTACCTTGTGGTATAGTTCATAAGCCGGCTGTCGATCCGGGTTGATCTCTCATAGTAGTTCCCACTGGTTGGCGTGGCGTTCCTCTTGCTGACTGCTGCTGACGGCCCAGACTGACCGTAACAGATCTCTTCCCCGGCCTCCCATTGACTGTCTTGTACTTCCCCGTGTGACCCTTTATATGGCGTTTTTTATGGCTTAACGGGCTCGAAAAACCATGCAAGTATAATTAGGGGGGAAGCATTTTTATTCTTTTCCGGAACTTGTGCGTTGGGCCTATGCGTAAACAACGATAATGGTCATTTTGTGACGGGGCCTTGTCCCGTTCACATCAGACTCTCGCTCTTGAGTATGTTAGTTTATTTGCCTGCAAATCAGCCGAGATATGTCTTATTTTATTTCATAACATATGTTATAAGATTTTTTTCTCTTTCTGCTTCTTGGCAATGAATTTAGTCAGTGAATTGTCTTCCATGTAAATCTATTTTTCAGCTTGCCCCAATACTTGTTAATAAGCTATAAGATTTTTTCTATTTCTGCATGTTGGCAGTGAATTTAGTCATCAATGCCATCTTAAAGGAAGCAATCAGCAAGCAAGAAATTAAATTCTTGGATATGAGATAAAGTCTACAAAGAAGACAAGAATTTTAAGTAGGGACATATACTTGGAATTTAGGCAATTGCAATGTGCTGTTTAAAGAACAAATCTGAAATTTTGCTAATAATAATTACAAAATGATTTATTTTACAGAAGATGAAAGTGACAAGGACTAAACAATTTCAAAATATAACCTAGGAACCGATTATCTAAATCTGGATTTAATTTTTAGATTATACTAATATAATAGATAATGCATTGATTTTTCAAATCTGTATGCAAACCACTGAAATATTTTGCAATTGTCTTCCATGTAAATCTATTTTCAGATTGCCCCAATACTTTTGTATAAGCTATAAGTTTTTTTTCTATTTGGAAAATAAAATTATTTCTAAATTTTTTCATAGTAAAGAGGTTATTTAAATATAATAATCATTTTCACCAAAAATATTTTATTACTCGAGACCAAAAAATGTGAGCTAACCATGTTATGAAAATACATATTTAATGTTATAATTAAAAATTTGGGAATTTTGGAGGTGTAGTTAAATTAAGTAAATATTTAAGTAACTATTTCCCATAAAACTATCTTGATGCCATAATTATTTTAATAGATTTTTTTATTTGTTTACAATAATGAGTTTTCTGTCAGTGAAATAACAACCCTGTTTATTTTTGCCAATTAAAAAAATCCAGAACTTTTAGTGGAAGCAGACCACCAGTGTGGACAGAAAATGAATGAGAAAAGTAATATGAAGCATAAGGATATATCTTTCCGCCAGATTTATTCAATCATTACGGCAAGGTATCTTGAACAAAGCTGGAGGCCCTTCCAGGATTTATTATTGATGGGGGTACGATATATAAGATACACAGATAACACTATTCTGATGACAGACGCAGTAAGAAAACTACAAGACCTCTTAGATAAGGTAGTAAGAGAAAGCAGGAAGAAGGGACTAACCACCAATTGTAAGAAGGCAGAATGCATGTCAGCAAGAGAAAACGTCCAAGATGCGAACTACGAATTAGAAATGAAAAAAGGAAACAAGTGCAGAAGTTTAAATATCTGAGAAATATTTTAACAGAAAATGTGACATTGAAATCCAAAGGCACATTAGAATAGTGAAAGATGTCTTCCAAAAACTAAACCGAGTATTAAAAAACAAGAAATTAATGCAAAAAAATTTCAGAGGTCGCACTATACATGGAGTCAACTTATACAGAAGCATATATGGTATATAGAAATTATGAAAGCAGACTAAAAATTAATTTGCAATACAACATGCAATCCTAAAATACAAAGTTATTACCTATTTAGTTTTGACAGCTGTCAGTTTTTGTGAAAACTCAAAACATATCTTCAAAGAATTTCTTATTTACAAAATAAGAAACTGTCATAAAGACCAAGGACATATTTTATTCATTTTAGTAATTCTTTTAAATTCATACTATAAATATAGATCACCAAGAATTTTAAACAATATTTGTAGGTTTACTAAAACACATTGAGGAAAGAAGGAGAGAGAGAGAGAGAGAGAGGAAAACAGGAGAGAGAGAGACAAGAAAGCAGGAGAGAGAAAGAGAGAGATAGAAAATGAAAGCATGAGAGAGAGAGAGAAAGTAAACGAGTAAGAAAGTATGAGAGAGAGAAAGAAAGCAAGAAAAGAGACAAAGAAAATATGAGAGAGCGAGGAAGAAAATATGGGAGAGAGAGAAAATATGAGAGAGACAAAAGAAAATAGAGAGTGAGAGAAAATATGAGAGAGACAAAAGAAAATAGAGAGTGAGATAAAATATGAGAGAAAGAAAGAAAATATGAAAAATATGAGAGAGTGAGAATGAAAATATGAGAAAGAGAAAGAAAATATGAGAGAGAGAGAAATAAATGAGAGATAGAAATGTGAGAGAGAGAGAAAAAAATATGAGAAAGAGAGAGAAAGAAAATATGAGAGAAAGTATACTTGTGTATAAGCTATAAGATTTTATTTCTATTTGGAAAATAAAATTATTTCTAAATTTTTTCATAGTAAAGAGGTTATTTAAATATAATAATCATTTTCAGCAAAAATATTTTTCCTCAATGAAGCAAAGTCACTATTTGCTGCTCGAATGAAAGAACATATATCTGACAAATACGGCTCCAAGGATTATTGGCATCTCTGCAAGAGCGTACTTAACAATAGCAAACCCTCTATACCTCCTTTTCTGACCTCTTCTTCCGACAATAATGTTTTGCTCGGAAATTCTCAATCAATTTAACGCTCGACTCTTCCAGTGTACCCACCTCTGATTTACCCCTTACAACTGAAGCTCTATTGAGGGAGTTGCACATAACCCCATCATTGGTACTGGGCATTATCACTTATTTAAACCCCCACAAGGCTAGTGGTGGAGACGAGATACCAGCCATCGTTCCGAAGAAATGTGCACCTGAACTAGCCCCTGCCCTCTCCAAATTATATAACTACTGCCCCAATGAATCTTGTTTTCCAAACTGTTAGAAGTCCTTATCCATTGTTTCTGTCTTTGAGAACTCTTGAGACCCTCCTGACCATTCTAATTACTGTCCTATCAGTCTCCTACCCCTCTTCGGCAAATTCTTCAAAGTTTTAATCAACGCCTAAGTGGTTAAGCACTTTACATCTCATGATCTGCTCTCCGACAAGCAATATGGTTTCTGCTATGCCTGTTCTACAGCTGATGTGCTTACGGCCATAACTGAAATTGTTACCAAGCTCTTCATAATAATGGAGAAGTTCCTACTGTGGCTCTAGATATCTCCAAAGCATTTGATAGGGTTTGGCATCACGGCCTTCTTCGCAAGCTTCAGGTTTATAGAATTTCAGGTCAATTTTTTGACTTAATACAATCATTCCTGTCAAACTGTGTATTGAAGGTCATTCTCAATGGATTCTCCTCCAGCTCCTATCCCATGAATGCAGGTGTTCCCCAAGGCTCTATCCTAGGCCCTACTATGTCCCTATTCTTCATTAACAATTTTCCCGAGGTTAGAGGTTCCCAAGTAGGCATTTACGTGGATTACACTACTATTTACTCCTGCCTCAAAAACAAATCTAGTGTCGCCGACAAAACTAACCTGACCGTTTGTCTCGAAAAGGACCTCCAATTAGTTGTGGACTGGGGCAGGAATTGGCTAGTTAACTTTAATGCCTCAAAAACAAAACTACTCTATATTACTCACCACAGGGAACCATCCCTACCCCATTAGAATGTCTGATGCTCAACTCCAAGAGAGCACTTCTTTGTGACTGCTCGGTCTCACGTCCGCTGCAGGGAAAATTGGCTCCCTGTGCTGTGCCAGGAAATTTTTCTTGCTGGAGTCGATCCTTCAAATCTACAAATCAATCATTCGTCCTTGCATGGAGTATTGCTGCCATATATGGTCTGGTGCCCCTTCTGTTTGTCTCAAGGTTCTTGATAAAATCCAGAGACGGATATGCAATGTAATTAGCCCTGATCTGGCATCTTGTTTGCAGTTGCTCTCTCATAGATGTGCCGATGCCTCCCTCTGTCTTTTTTACAAATACTTTCATGGTAACTGCTCCAATGAGCTGCTTTGGCTGGTTCCTAGACTTCATGAATTTAAGCATTCAACTAGGCTGGCATCTCACTCTCACTCTTTCATTGTCAAAACTGTTAAATGTAGCTGTCTCTTCTACTGCAATAGCTTCATGTCTCACACTTCTTGCCTGTGGAACTCCCTCCCTTTTTCCTGTTTCCCTGATAGCTATAATCGACAACTATTCAAATGTAATGTCAATCGACGTCTCCAGATACTTTCCTCTATTACTCCTATCTGCTCTCGCTCCAAATCTTCTGTAACCCCTTGCGTGTTAGTGGCTTCCCACCTTGCTTGGGGTGAAATGTTTAAAAAAAAAATTTACTCGAGACCAAAAAATGTGAGCTAACCATGTTATGAAAATACATATTTAATGTTATAATTAAAAATTTGGGAATTTTGGAGGTGTAGTTAAATTAAGTAAATATTAAAGTAACTATTTCCCATAAAACTATCTTGATGCCATAATTATTTTAATAGATTTTTTATTTGTTTACAATATTGAGTTTTCTGTCAGTGAAATAACAGCCCTTGTTTATTTTTGCCAATTAAAAGAATCCAGAACTTTTAGTGGAAGCAGACCACCAGTGTGGACAGAAAATGAATGAGAAAAGTAATATGAAGCATAAGGATATATCTTTCTGCCAGATTTATTCAATCATTACGGCAAGGTATCTTGAACAAAGCTGGAGGCCCTTCCAGGATTTATTATTGATGGGGGTACGATATATAAGATACACAGATAACACTATTCTGATGACAGACGCAGTAAGAAAACTACAAGACCTCTTAGATAAGGTAGTAAGAGAAAGCAGGAAGAAGGGACTAACCACCAATTGTAAGAAGGCAGAATGCATGTCAGCAAGAGAAAACGTCCAAGATGCGAACTACGAATTAGAAATGAAAAAAGGAAACAAGTGCAGAAGTTTAAATATCTGAGAAATATTTTAACAGAAAATGTGACATTGAAATCCAAAGGCACATTAGAATAGTGAAAGATGTCTTCCAAAAACTAAACCGAGTATTAAAAAACAAGAAATTAATGCAAAAAAATTTCAGAGGTCGCACTATACATGGAGTCAGCTTATACAGAAGCATATATGGTATATAGAAATTATGAAAGCAGACTAAAAATTAATTTGCAATACAACATGCAATCCTAAAATACAAAGTTATTACCTATTTAGTTTTGACAGCTGTCAGTTTTTGTGAAAACTCAAAACATATCTTCAAAGAATTTCTTATTTACAAAATAAGAAACTGTCATAAAGACCAAGGACATATTTTATTCATTTTAGTAATTCTTTTAAATTCATACTATAAATATAGATCACCAAGAATTTTAAACAATATTTGTAGGTTTACTAAAACACATTGAGGAAAGAAGGAGAGAGAGAGAGAGAGAGAGGAAAACAGGAGAGAGAGAGACAAGAAAGCAGGAGAGAGAAAGAGAGAGATAGAAAATGAAAGCATGAGAGAGAGAGAGAAAGTAAACGAGTAAGAAAGTATGAGAGAGAGAAAGAAAGCAAGAAAAGAGACAAAGAAAATATGAGAGAGCGAGGAAGAAAATATGGGAGAGAGAGAAAATATGAGAGAGACAAAAGAAAATAGAGAGTGAGAGAAAATATGAGAGAGACAAAAGAAAATAGAGAGTGAGATAAAATATGAGAGAAAGAAAGAAAATATGAAAAATATGAGAGAGTGAGAATGAAAATATGAGAAAGAGAAAGAAAATATGAGAGAGAGAGAAATAAATGAGAGATAGAAATGTGAGAGAGAGAGAAAAAAATATGAGAAAGAGAGAGAAAGAAAATATGAGAGAAAGTATACTTGTGTATAAGCTATAAGATTTTATTTCTATTTGGAAAATAAAATTATTTCTAAATTTTTTCATAGTAAAGAGGTTATTTAAATATAATAATCATTTTCAGCAAAAATATTTTTCCTCAATGAAGCAAAGTCACTATTTGCTGCTCGAATGAAAGAACATATATCTGACAAATACGGCTCCAAGGATTATTGGCATCTCTGCAAGAGCGTACTTAACAATAGCAAACCCTCTATACCTCCTTTTCTGACCTCTTCTTCCGACAATAATGTTTTGCTCGGAAATTCTCAATCAATTTAACGCTCGACTCTTCCAGTGTACCCACCCCTGATTTACCCCTTACAACTGAAGCTCTATTGAGGGAGTTGCACATAACCCCATCATTGGTACTGGGCATTATCACTTATTTAAACCCCCTTTCTAATTTAGTAATTCCTTTAAATTCATACTATAAATATAGATCACCAAGAATTTTAAACAATATTTGTAGGTTTACTAAAAACAAGCAAGTTATACATGAATTAATATCACAAGAGAAAAAGAAAGCAAGAGAGAGGATGAGAGAGAAAATGAAGGATGAGAGATAGAAAGAAAGCAAAAAAGAGAGAAAGAAAGCAAAAGAGAGAGCAAGAAAGCAAAAGAGAGAGAGAGAGAAAAATATGAAAGTCAGAAAATGTGTGAGAGAGAGAAAGAAAATATGACAGAGGGAAAATATGAGAGAGAGAGAGATAGAAAATCTGAAGGAGAGAAATGAAATATTAGAGAGGGAAAATATGAGAGAGAGAGAGAGTGTGTGTGTGTGAAAGAAAATATGAGAGAGAGAGAAAGAAAATAAGATGAAAGAAATAAAAAATGAGAGAAAAATAAGAAAAAAAAGAAAATATGAGAGAAAAAAAATATGTGTGAGACAAAAATATGAGAGAGAAATAAAATATGAAAGAGAAAAAATATGTGAGAGAAAGAGAAAATTATGAGAGAGAGAGAAAAATATGGAGAGAAAGAAAATATGAGAGAGAGCAATATGAGAGTGAGAGAGAAATAAAATATGAGAGAGAGAGAGTGAAAACATGAAAGAATGAAAATATGAGAGAGAGAAAGAAAATATGAGGAGGAAGAAAATATGAAAAAGAAATTTGAGAGTGAATGAAAATATGCGAGAGAAAGAGAAAATATGAGAGAAAGAGAAAAATGAGAGAAAAAGAGAAAGATAAAAAAATGAGTGAGATAGAAATAAAATATGAGAGACAGAAAATATGAGAGTGAGAGAAAATGAGTGAGAGAGACAGAAGATGAGAGAAAGAAAACATGTGAGAAAGAAAACATGTGAGAGAGAAAACATGTGAGAAAAAGAGAAAAATATGACAGAGGTAAAGAAAATACGAGAGCAAGAAACAAAAGATGAGAGAGAGAAACAAAAGATGAGAGAGAGAAAATATGAGAGAGAGAGAGAAAATGAAGATAGAGATGTAAAATATTGGAGAGAGAATAAATAAGAGTGTGAGCAATATGACAGAGAAATATGAGAGAGTGAGAGAAAATATGAGAGAGAGAAAGTAAATATAAAAGAGAGAGAGAGAGAGTAAATATAAGAGAGAGATAATGAAAATAGGGGGAGAGAAAGAAAATATGAAAGAGACAGAAAGAAAACATGAGAGAGTGAAAAATATGAGAGAGAAAGAAAATATTACAGAGAGGTAAAGAAAATATGAGAGAGAGAGAAAGGAAATAGAGAGAGTAA
Organism: Acanthosepion esculentum; assembly: GCA_964036315.1. Classification (NCBI taxonomy): domain Eukaryota; kingdom Metazoa; phylum Mollusca; class Cephalopoda; order Sepiida; family Sepiidae; genus Acanthosepion; species Acanthosepion esculentum. Next base: position 44,069,921 of record OZ038520.1, read on the forward strand.
AAAATATGAGTGAGATAATAAATATGAGAGAGAGATAAGTAAATATGAACGAGTGCAAAAAATATGAGAGAGAGTAAGTAAATATAAGAGAGAGAGACAAAAGATGAGTGAGACAAGACGAGAGAGATAAAATATATAGGAGAGAGAAAGAAAGAAAATGGAGATAGAGGCAGAAAATATAAGAGAGAGAAAAATATAAAAAAGTGAGAAATAAAATTGAGATTAGAGAGAGAGAGAAAATATGAGAGAGTGAGAAAGAAATATATGAGACAGAGAAAATGTGAAAGAAAGAGAGAAAGAAAATATGAGATGGAGATAAAGGAAATTCGACAGAGAGAGAGAAAGAAAGAAAGAAAATGTGACAAAGAGAAAATCCGAGAGAGAAAAAATCCGAGAGAGAGAGAGAGAGTGGGAAAGACAATATATGAGAGAGAGAGAGAGAGAGAGAGTGGGAAAGACAATATATGAGAGAGAGAGAGTGGGAAAGACAATATATGAGAGAGAGAGAGAGAGAAAGACAATATATGAGAGAGAGAGAGAGTGGGAAAGACAATATATGAGAGAGAGAGAGAGTGGGAAAGACAATATATGAGAGAGAGAGAGAGAGAGAGAGAGTGGGAAAGACAATATATGAGAGAGAGATAGAAAATAATGAGAGAGAGAGGGAGAAAGGGAATATATGAGAGAGAGTGGGAAAGACAATATGAGAGAGAGATAGAAAATAATGAGAGAGAGAGAGAGAGAGAGAGAGGGAATATATGAGAGAGAGAGAGAGGGAGAAAGGGAATATATGAGAGAGAGAGAGAGGGAGAAAGGGAATATATGAGAGAGAGAGAGAGGGAGAAAGGGAATATATGAGAGAGAGAGAGAGGGAGAAAGGGAATATATGAGAGAGAGAGAGAGGGAGAAAGGGAATATATGAGAGAGAGAGAGAGGGAGAAAGGGAATATATGAGAGAGAGAGAGAGGGAGAAAGGGAATATATGAGAGAGAGAGAGAGGGAGAAAGGGAATATATGAGAGAGAGAGAGAGGGAGAAAGGGAATATATGAGAGAGAGAGAGAGGGAGAAAGGGAATATATGAGAGAGAGAGAGAGGGAGAAAGGGAATATATGAGAGAGAGAGAGAGGGAGAAAGGGAATATATGAGAGAGAGAGAGAGGGAGAAAGGGAATATATGAGAGAGAGAGAGGGAGAAAGGGAATATATGAGAGAGGGAGAAAGGGAATATATGAGAGAGGGAGAAAGGGAATATATGAGAGAGAGAGAAAGGGAATATATGAGAGAGAGAGAAAGGGAATATATGAGAGAGAGAGAAAGGGAATATATGAGAGAGAGAGAAAGGGAATATATGAGAGAGAGAGAAAGGGAATATATGAGAGAGAGAGAAAGGGAATATATGAGAGAGAGAGAGAAAGGGAATATATGAGAGAGAGAGAGAGAAAGGGAATATATGAGAGAGAGAGAGAGAGAAAGGGAATATATGAGAGAGAGAGAGAGAGAAAGGGAATATATGAGAGAGAGAGAGAGAAAGGGAATATATGAGAGAGAGAGAGAGAGAAAGGGAATATATGAGAGAGAGAGAGAGAGAAAGGGAATATATGAGAGAGAGAGAGAGAAAGGGAATATATGAGAGAGAGAGAGAGAAAGGGAATATATGAGAGAGAGAGAGAGAAAGGGAATATATGAGAGAGAGAGAGAGAAAGGGAATATATGAGAGAGAGAGAGAGAGAAAGGGAATATATGAGAGAGAGAGAGAGAGAAAGGGAATATATGAGAGAGAGAGAGAGAGAGAGTGAGAGAAAGAACAAATGAGAGAGAGTGAGAGAAAGAACAAATGAGAGAGAGTGAGAGAAAGAACAAATGAGAGAGAGTGAGAGAAAGAACAAATGAGAGAGAGTGAGAGAAAGAACAAATGAGAGAGAGTGAGAGAAAGAACAAATGAGAGAGAGTGAGAGAAAGAACAAATGAGAGAGAGTGAGAGAAAGAACAAATGAGAGAGAGTGAGAGAAAGAACAAATGAGAGAGAGTGAGAGAAAGAACAAATGAGAGAGAGTGAGAGAAAGAACAAATGAGAGAGAGTGAGAGAAAGAACAAATGAGAGAGAGTGAGAGAAAGAACAAATGAGAGAGAGTGAGAGAAAGAACAAATGAGAGAGAGTGAGAGAAAGAACAAATGAGAGAGAGTGAGAGAAAGAACAAATGAGAGAGAGTGAGAGAAAGAACAAATGAGAGAGAGTGAGAGAAAGAACAAATGAGAGAGAGTGAGAGAAAGAACAAATGAGAGAGAGTGAGAGAAAGAACAAATGAGAGAGAGAAATAAATGAGAGTGAGAAATGTGAGAGTGAGAGAAAAAAATATGAGAGAGAGAGAGAAAAAATATGAGGGAGTATACTTGTGTATAAGCTATAAGATTTTTTTTTCTATTTGCAAAACAAAATTAGTTATTTTCTAAATTTTTTCATAGTAAAGAGGTTATTTAAATATAATAATCATTTTCAGCAAAAATATTTTTCCTCATTGAAGTCACTATTTGCTGCTCAAATGAAAGAACGTATAGCATCTCACAAATTCGGCTTATTGGCATCTCTGCAAGAGCGTACTTAACAATAGCAAACCTTCTATACCACTTTTGTTCAACCAGTTCGAGGTTCTCACCTCTTGTCGATAAGGCTGAATGCTTTGCTCGGAAATTCTCATTCAATTCAATGATTGACTCTTCCGGTGTACTCACACCCGATTTCTCCCTTAGAACTGAGGCTCAATTGATAGCAAAGAATTTAGCTTGTTGATAAATCAGGTGGCATATTCATTTTGATGTAGATAAAACTGATTTTATTGTAAGTGTCCTTTTTTGTTAAATTAAGATAAATGTGTTAACATAATACGACTAATGTACCAGCAAGATCGGTCCCTCATTTATTGTTCGCTCATGACTAGCCTTTCATTAAATTAGAAATTTCTTTGAATCATTTCACCCAAGCAAGATAATGAAGCTATCAAGTTGGAAAGCAAGAAATTAGAAGAAATTTCCACAAGTGAAAAGTGCAAAAGAAGACTGTTAGCATAGAACTCAGGGTTATAGCTAGTCATTTCAACTGTAAAATGATGAGACCTAACTGCCAATCTAGTATTGCACTTAAATTCATAAAGTCTAGATATAAAAGAGGAAGGCTCATCAGAACAATTAACATGAAAATATTTATAGAAAAGGCATAGATAAACTATGTCACAGTAGTGGGGAAAGTGAGTAAAACTGAGATACTGGCATACACCAGCTGACTTTGTATTTTAAAGTTACACTAACCCTAGAACACTAACCATCAATTAAAGTTACACAACTACTAACCATGGGTATATCACACCCAATTTTGAAAATATCAAAAAAATATTAAATATAAATCTTTATTTGAAATATTTTACATGCAGGCACTTCAAACTTTGTACTTTAAGTTAACATTAATAGGAACTGAAAAACATTATTTTCGTAAGAAAATCAGGTACTGAAAATTGTAATTAAAAGTAGGAAAATTTGCGCTGGGTACTATGTACCCATGGTTAGTGTTCTAGGGTTAACAAGAATCACAGAACCTAAAATATAGATGTTGTAAAAAATAGATTAAATTAAATAACTGTAAGTTTTCCTCTTTAAAAATAGCTTTATTAGGCAGTTGACTCAAATTCTTATTCGATATTTGATCTGAATGAGATATATGTACATTTTCTATAGCAATCCTCAGAGAGGTTGACAACTTAAAAATGAATTTTGCTGTCCATAAAACTTTAAACTGTATCTTCTGTCTTCTCCTCCTACTCAGGTATGTTAATTATTTAAAATTGAATGTCCAGGCAGAAAAGAATTAAGATTAAAAACAAAGAAAACAAAAAACACAAAAAATCAAAACAATACTAGTATGAAGCATATTTTTTTATTAATATGTGCAAACATAACAGAAAGGTTTGTTGTCTAGAAATTTTAAAATCAAAATTATGAATAGATTATAGCGTTCCAAATCTTGTTTCAGCATGGATTTTTAAACCATACAAAAAATAAAATAAACATAAAAAAAGGAGTAAAATTGAAAATCGGGAGATTTTGATATGTTTGCTTTTATATAAGTCATTCCTGGTTTTCGAATTCCATGCTTTTTAGGGGTTGTATTTTTTTTTTTTTTTTTTTTTTTTATGATAGCCTTCTCCAAATTGTTACATATAAAAAATTTTACGGATTAATATTTTATCTTAGTAAACTCCAGGTTGATGTTTAAACAAAGAATGTCATTATTTCTAAATCATTTTTAGAAAAGAAAACTAGATGAAAAAATGGTTTAGCCTGGATGTCAGCTCCAGAAATGCTGATCATGCAGGCTATTAAGGCGTCATTGGCTTCATTGGTAATTGGTTGGTACTTCTCCAGCTTTAGTACCTATCCTGATATTCATGGTGCCATTTGTTGAAGTCAATGAAGAAAACAAGAAGGCATCCAGTTCCAAGACCAAGAAGTAGCAGTCTGAAAAACAGAACCAAATAAATGATGCCATCTATAATATAAATATGATATGTGTATGTGTGCAAAAAAATAAAAAAAATAAAAAATTGAGAGAGAAAGAAAAACTCAAAACCATAATAAAGAATAATACTATAGTTATATGAAATTTAATTTACCTTTCATCATGTGACAAGGACAATGAATGAATGCTGCCATCACATTTAGGATAAGAATAAAGAAGTGTCAGGTCATGAGTTCGCCAAACATCAGCCACCCCACAGTCACCTCCAGTGATAAGATATTCTCCACCTCGACTCAATATCATTGACTAAAAATGCAGAAAACAAGATTTTTTTCAGTTAGTTTATCAGTAAATAAATAAGTGAATGAAACATTATTAAATAAGAAAACAAAATCCATAGTAAATTGTCTCGTTCAGACTCCTCTCCGGTCTTTTGGACAGGAGTAGAAGGTTTATCCCTTGTTTCCTCTTTAGGATTGGGTTTCCAGTTCCTTCTAAAGTCTACTTCAACTCTATACTTCTAACATCTCCTCCTAAAACTCTGAACGTTTATTTAATATTGAATTACTTTTCCTTTTATCAATAGGAGTAGATAGGTTCACACTCCTCTCCGGTCTTTTGGACATGAGTAGAAGGTTTATTCCTTGTTTCCTGTTTAGGATTGGGTTTCCAGTTCCTTCTAAAATCTACTTCAACTCTATACTTCTAACACTTGTCTTTTCCCACACTAATATAATGCAACACAGTAATCTGCTACCTTGAGTGGCTCATGGGCCTTGTATTGGGCAAACATTATTAAAAAAAAAAAAAAAAAAAAAGGGAAAAAACGAAAAAATATTAATGAATTACCTTTAAATAAGATACTTTTTAAAAATTTCAGAATGTATACTGAGTTGTGTTGAAAACTGTTTTTAATGCATACCCTATTTTCTTGGATATTAGACTGTTTATATGACATTGTGTATATTTTGGATAAAGTTACTGTTAGAAATTAGTTTGATTTATTATAAGAAATAAAATTAAATTCATTAGACTATAAAAAATTACTAAAACAAATAATTCACAGATAATCTTTTTCCATTATGTCATGTTAGTTATTTGATTATCATAATTATGAAAAAAATAATTCCATAAATTTAAAGGATAAAAATCACAGCACAAATCTGATTTTATTGGTATTTAAAGAAATAAAAACTGTGGAATAGACACATGTATACATCAAAGGCAAGATACATAATTCCACAAGATGTACATCTGCACCAAAAACTATGTGCAGCATACCACGAAATGCAGATCTGCACTAAAGACAATATGAACCATTTTACAAGATGTACATACACCCTAAATACAATATGCCTGATTTCAGAAAATGTACTTTTGCACCAATAGCAATGTGCAATGCAAACAATGTGCACATCAACACTAAAGACAATATGTGCATTTCATATTGTGTGTAACATATCCCAGGGTGTAG
>OZ038520.1:44083401-44165901 GCA_964036315.1 Acanthosepion esculentum
GATGGAGGAATCAGAGGGCCAAGTTTGAATCCCTGTTGAATCCATTACATTCCCTTATGTGCTAATACCCTTGGGAAAGGAATCCTTTTCTTCTCCCTCCAGCTACGGGTAAATAGCAGGACAGACTGGGTTCTATAGCCTTGGATGGCAACTGGTCTACTGCAGAAAGAAATGGCAACCTATTGTGGGGAAAAAAAGTCTGCTCTGTCAGTTATGTATCGAAAGATACATGATCACCTAAGCGTGTATCACATATGGCACATGACTGACTCACTGAATAGTGGAAATGTGGATTAACATTGCTGATATAAAAGCAGATAAAGTAACTAAATAAGTAGATAAAGTAACTAAAATACATTTTTTGTTAATTAATTCTGTCATATTGTAACTCAATAACTTATATTAAATACATCAACAAATAAATAAAAAAATAAATTAAATGAACATGAAGTCTTAGTAATTTCAACTCTAAAATGATCAGACCTAATTACTTATTTAGTAGTTTTCATATTTGTAAAGATGAGGTACCAAAGAGAAATGCTCGTCAGAACAATTACCATGGAAATGTCTGTAGAAAGGACACAGGGAAGCTACATTATGGTGGTGGGAAAGTGACTGAAGCTGAGATGCAAAAAATTTGCCTGACTAGCGATTGCTTTCAATGTGTTATTAATACTTAATATACTACTTAATAGTAATAAATCCTCAATACTTAAAATTACAAAAGGGACATTTTTAATGAATTGTATTGAAAAAAAAAAAAAAATTATCTTAAATTTGAATCATTTTTATTCATGAAACTTAACAAAGACAGGTTCAGTTGGCCTACAAGATGATTTACAGTATGTAGTATATCATGTAAGTCCTATTATTTCAAGGAATTTGTAACCATTTCCCAAGCACATTATCCTGAAATAACATTGCTTGGATAATATAAAGAGGAAAAAGAAGTGAGCTTATACCCTTCCTTTTAACAGCAATAGCGGATATTATATCTATGGTTAGTCAAGGTCACCATCATTATTCACTATATTAGAGTTTATATTATATAAGCAATATCTTCAGCTTATCAATCCCTATTAAATAATTCTAAAATATATAAGACACAGAAGCATACTTGATTACCATAATATTCCACATATCTGAATAAATTATGATGATTTGACATGTTAATATATAGGCCTTTGACATTTAATAATCTTCACTACTCTATACATTAATCTTATTAACTATCTCTACTGTTTTCAACTTGAAGCAGTTTTGTTTCCCCGTATATTGTTCACCATTCTCAAATACATCTTTTAATGATGGGCCATAAGTTTTCCATTAGATTAATATCTGGAAAAGCTGGGTACCATTCAATAAATTTGATGTCTTTAAAAACTTTCTTTTGGTAAGTTGCACATAATTTTGACAATCTCTGTAGAAAACCGTATGTCTAGAGTGTCAGAAATACCATTTGCTTTATAACAGACATTGCAATAAGCACATAGTTCTATGACAGAATTCTTTTGCAGAAAGTAACATCTAGAATAACATTTTCAATGAGGAAATATACATCTAATGGTATAACATCTTGCATTCTATTCATGATATTAGGAATTCACATTCAGCTATTGTTTGGTTAGGATATAAGCAGTATATATATATATACAGTGTAACCCAGATATAAGAGAGTTGTCGGGATGGAGAAGAAGTCTCTTGTATCCGGGTTTGGTCTATTTTGTTTTATTAACACAGGCTCTAATTTGGGGCCAGAGAAAATCTCTTATATCAGGGTCTCTTATATCCGGGTTACACTGTGTATATATATATATATATATATATATATATATATATAATTGAAAAGAATTTTCTTTTGAAGTAATTCACATATTTTGTTTTCAGATCTATGTTTGATTTTTTTTTTTTTTTTTTTTAATCATATCGCCCCAAGCAAGGCTGGAGGCCACTATCACGCAAGGGGTTAAAGAAGGGTTGGAGGAAGAGCAGATAGGAGTGCCAAGGGAGGGGATGTGGAGAAAGAGAAAGACAGTGGGTTGATCAAGGCAAGGGGGTTACAGAAGATTTGGAGCGAGAGCAGATAGTAATGAAAAATGAAAGGATGTGGAGAAGGGAAGTGGATAGATCAAGGCAACTGGAGATGTCGATTGACGCTACACTTAAACCGTTGAAGATTGTATTTGTCAGGGAAACAGTAATAGGGAAGAGAGTTCCATTGTGTTCTATGTCTACATTTTTCCCCCCAAAATAAACCAAATTTCACTAATACAATGGGCTAGACAGATCAGTTAGTTTCAAATTGAATTTAAATGAATTTTTTAAAATGATTTAAGACTTTTTATCATCATTCTAACGAGCTCTTTACTCACAAAAGGATAGCACAATAGAATGATCTAAGTATATACACAATATGAAGGGGGTATTATTTTGCATGAATATAATCTTTAGTTTAAAGCTTTGATCAAGAAATGTACAAGCCAAAAATGTCTTTTCCAAGAACTTGTAATAATTCTCTGTACTTATATTGAACTATCATTAACTTTGAAGAAATCTATAATTTTACTGCCAAAAATCTTAGCTTAAAAGATTACTCCACCCAGTGATGTGAGAGGTTTTGTAATGCCTGCAGCTAACTACTTGATTGTATATCCCTAAGACTTAAGTAGGAAGCCTTTAGGGCCTACTACTGAGAAATGTGAGAAAGGAAAAAAATATAAAAAGAGATGAAATATGAAATAAACACTTTATTCAAATTAAATATAAACTAAATCTTTATTTCACACTTCAATTAGATGCACTCCCAATATGGATGTCTGGGGCCATCAAACACTCTCCACCCCCTTCTGCAGGGTCTGGTATTTACCATAGCCTCCCCACAAGGCAGGATGTGGCATAAGGTCATTTTTTTTTTATATGGGGTGATTCTTAGCCTATAGGCTTGGGCAAAAATTCCCCGTAGACCCTGCATACATGGGTTATGTTTGTCTACCTCCCCAGATGCGACTGTCCTTTGGCATAACCACATCTGTGTTCTTCTCTGCCTCTGGGCAGAGAATTCAACAAGTCAGCTGTGAGCCTGGTAGTGAACTGCCTGACACAGTCAAGAGCTGTCCTTCTGCATGCTACTGACTACTTCTCCTTTGTTGGCTTCTAAATCATCTTGGTTGACTTCTTCAATGAAGGATCCAACCTCTTATCCAACTGTCAGGTTAATCCAATATAGTTCTACATTCATCATTAAATATTCCTGTTGAGAATGTACTTCTAATTTGTCTTTCTGATAATTATCTAAAGATGCTTGTTTGATTGCTTTCATGCCTTTAGCCAATGTTCTTAATCTTTTCTCGGTTTACATGGGCAATACCAGCTTCTTCAAATATTTTATTGTTTGTGTTATGGTCCAAGGTTAGAACCAAGGAAGAACAACACAAACACAAGAGTAGAAATAAAGATATATTACACAGAATAATAATACAAGATGTTGAAGGTGTTAGTATGACTGTCAGTCTGGTTTGGAGTGAACTACTATTGGCTTGACGCGATTCTGTCTTGTCTCTCTCTCCTGAGAGGCGCAGTATTTATAGTGTCAGGAAGAGTTCACTGTCGTTATAGGTAAGGTCCCATAACAGTTTGTCAATCTACTTTTGTTGCTTATTATACCACTTTTTCCAAATCTTTTTATGTCTCTTAAAACAAGTTTCGTTTTTTGTTCATATTTTTCAATTCCTTTTTTATTTACGTAGCTAAAAGGATGTAAACTTTTCATTTCTTTTCTTGCAAACAATTCCTGCAATCTGTTTCCTCTCAGACACTCTCCTGATTGTAACAAGTGTAGTCTGTTTGATACAGCAGTATCCTGTTACCCCCTACCTGTTTTTATCTCCTCATTCACAGCCCAAATTTACATATGTGAAAAGATAATCTTATGAGATCGTATATGACTCTGGGATCTATCTGTTTTAAATGTGTGTTGCAACCTAAGAAAAGGTTACTGAATAAGAATAACCAAAATGAAGGTTGGAAATGAACGATAATAGTTATAACAGAAACAATATACAAGATTGACCAGTGGCGTGTAGTAAGTAATCAACTGTCTGTAGTGAAATAGAAGTGAATCAAGGTGAAACCTGAGCGAGTCCAACATACAGTATATTCCACTGTATTTATAAGGCTTGGGACATACCCATTACACTCTATAGGTAAGGTATAACAATGTGTAACCCACAAAGCTGTCATTTTTTTTTCCTTTTTGGACAGTTTACATACAAGGCACATTTGAATCTGTGTTCACCCTGAGGGTAAGTCATTTTTTTCTAGCATTGCAGAAAATGCATACAACCCTGGGCCTCTTTGATCTCTTTGATAGTTCACTACAAGTTGTTTTACGATCCCTGTTTAATTTATTTGCAATTCTCAAGACTGCATTTACATCACTCAATACCTTGTTCTCTTTTAAAGTTATGTCTTTCATATGACTTATAGAAATTTTTGTATATCCAAAATTTAAAAAATAATATCAATGACTATGCTACTTTATAACGTTATTTACAAGATGTTGACAAACCCACAAGTTGCATAATAAAATCTTACAACACCAAAATAATTTGCTGTAAATATCAGATATTATAAAATGAAATTCACATATATTTTTTTATATAAATATATCCTGGAAATTATAGCAACATTAATTGGTTAATACCAATTTTATTGTGAAAACATTGACCCCCCCCCCAGAATAAATGAAACAGTGTATATATGTAAACATACAACACTAGCCTTGTGTAAGCTTTCCACCAATCAGCCAATGATTACTCCATATCGCATTTTGATTCTCAATCTTATATTGATCATCATCCAAAACTCAGTAAGGGTCCAGTGCATGCTCAGAAAGACAAATGTAATGTTGAACCTTGTTTCTCATAGGTATTTTTATTTAAGAGTCTGTCTATATTTCTGAGATGAGGCATTATGTACTGTATTTACATTAGTCGGACTATTGTCCTCATCTTTGTCGCCATTTTTGTCACAACGTTTCAGCCGTTGTACGCTCCGGCCTTCTTCAGGTGGTTGGAATTTCGAACTGAACCCTTTATTTCGATCACTGGGGTAGACTGTTCTAGTTCCACGAGCCATGTTTGATGGATGTCAGTTATCAGTTATCTCCTGCTAAATTTCCCTCTGAAAGTTCTCCACTGCCTGAACCGGGTATTGAACTCACACTCTTTGGGTCTGTCACTGGATCTAACCAACGCCTTTATCCACTGTGCCATGTGTCCTGAAGAAGGCCGGAGCGTACAACGGCCGAAACGTTGTGACAAAAATGGCGACAAAGATGAGGACAATAGTCCAACTAATGTAAATTTTTATTTAAGGTTTTGTTTTTTTTTTATCCGGGTGAGTAGGTGACACTTAGCACAATTTCTGCTATGTCAGCTCTTCCGCCTAACAACCTACTTCCTTGCACTCAACTACTTATTGCAATGTGGTGACTGGCAAAATGAGTGAACAGCATTGGGATCACATGACAGACAAGTCCATTTCCTACCAAGGGTGTACCAGAACTCACTCTTCAATCCCATACGCAACAATATAGGCCTGCACATGGAAACAATCAATATCAATTTTGCTGTTGCTTAATCTAAAAAAAAAAAAAACCCAAAAACTCCTGATCCATTCCCTGTTGGTCAAAGTGGATGCTGCTTGTAAGACCAGACTTTTGATGTCTATCAATTAGAAAAACTTGAAATTGAGAAAAAAAAATCTCTTTCTACATGGGTAGCCATAGTATTACATATACCCAGTTGTAGATTCTAAATCTGTAACTATTTTTTCAAGATGAAGGGGATGATTTATACAAATATTTATTAATAATACCTGTCTCAACTCTGTGGAGTAATATCACAACATAATAATTTCAAGAACACTCTGATTTATGCATATAGGTTAAAGATGTCCAGATAATGCACTTACCAAATAACTGATCCATTAAAACTGGGAGTTCTGCATCTTTCTCATTTTTATCAGAAGAAAAACTAGTAGGTGTACCTTGTTCTAAATGAGATAAAAAAAAAAAAAAAGATTTCTAGATGAAATATCATATTTCAATGCAAGAATAAAATTCTTCAAATATGAATAAATAAAATTAAAATTTATAATTTGTTTACATTCCAATAAACATTTTGACAAAATTATCCACGGAAATTTAAAGGATTTTTTTTCAATTTAGCATTTTGTAATTATATTTATCATTAAATTATTAAACTGCTGTGAAAATAAAAACATCAGAAACAGATTTGTTTGTAGTCAGTTTAGTTAATATCATAACAAAAAATTAATGGATAACATCAAGAAAAGAGTTTGTGAAGAATAATTCTAAGAAATAAATTGTATCCAGAAAATAGTTTTAATATGAACATTTAAACTGAGTAAAAATTTTGTTTAAGTCAATTCTTAGGAAGAATTCAAATTATATTTTTGGAGCATATGGATTTATGCAGAATTAAAATTTTATTTTTGGTTTTCATTTTAAAATATGCAAAACTTTTTAATAAAAACTTATGAATTCAACACTTGCACAATATGTGATATGCACAAAAAATTTACTTGATAGAAATAAATTTTATTTAAAGCTTATAAGTTGATTATTACTTTGAACTATTTTTAATGCCTACTTTTAACTACCTAAACAGAGACAGCAAAGAGATCAACTGTCAAGAAAGATATTTTAAATGTATATTTTGCTATATAATGCTAAAAATCAAAAACTTTTTCTATTTCTCTTTTCAACTTTTGTCTTTCTTTTCTAAAATCCCTTCTTAAAATTGCACTTACAGGAAACAATTTAAAAAATGTTACAATTTAACAGCTTTTGTTAACTTATTTCTGTTTTATAAGTTTACATTTATTTATTAATTCAAAACAGAGATCATTATCCTATTAGGGTTTTTTGTTGTTAAAATGGCAACTAAATGTAGTAAAAGAAATTATGTTGGATTTACTGTCCGAGATTGATGAACCCATCAATTTCATTAGACAAAGAATCTATGCCTAGAAAGTTTTGTTCACCAGAACACTGGCGTTGGTAAGGTATGAAAGACAGGTAACTGCCTATGTAGCAAGTCTTTCCACACCATCAATGTTACCGTATGGGAGGGCAAAGGCAAACATAATTTCGTACTGCTGTCATCAGAAAAACTGCCAGAATGAGGATGAAGACAGTGCCAAATTGCCCCTAGTTCTGATCATAAGGTCATGGAGATTTTGAATTGCTCTTCTCCAACCAAGGCCAAAGAACTCAGTCTCTTCTTTAACCCATAGCTGGGAAGAAAGTAAATGGAGTCATACCTTTCCCAAGGACATTAGTGTGAAGAAAAACTCTCAAGCAAAATTTGAACCTGGCTTGCCAGCTCTTTTTTCTTGTTTTTGTCTGTATGTGTACTTGTAGGAGTTTTAAAGTTTAAACAGTGACAACACTGCAAATCATAAAATCTTGTTGAAAAACCTACCAAACCTTTTTAAATGTATGTATTTCCAAATTTATTCTTTAAAATTATATAATTCCATCAAAATTATATAGTTTTTATTTCAGCAAAATTATGTAATTTTTATTTCAGCAAAATTATGTAATTTTTATTTCAGCAAAATTATGTAATTTTTATTTCAGCAAAATTATGTAATTTTTATTTCAGCAAAATTATGTAATTTTTATTTCAGCAAAATTATGTAATTTTTATTTCAGCAAAATTATGTAATTTTTATTTCAGCAAAATTATGTAATTTTTATTTCAGCAAAATTATGTAATTTTTATTTCAGCAAAATTATGTAATTTTTATTTCAGCAAAATTATGTAATTTTTATAAGATAACTTATTAAAAGATTTGAAACATAGTATCAATGTTTTACTTATTTCATATCTATATTTATTGCATAACTGGTAATTATGTAATAATAATTTGCAGAACAATCACTACTGTTGCTCTTATAAAATTAGTAACATATTTAATATTTTCACTTTACCTTAACTAAGATTATATTATACAGATGACATTGTATTCCAGCAAAAAAAAAAAAATAAAGACTAAATTTTTATCTTTACATTTTCTATTCACTAAATCTGAGAAAGAAAGAAATACACTTTTACAAAGTTCTTTCTGATAAATTCCTTAGCCAAAAACAGCTTTACTGTACTCAATGACTGCATGAATGTCTTCTACAGCAGTGCTACTCAAAATGGTGGTCCATGGACTGGTGCCGGTATACAAACCATCAGCTATCAGTACGTGGCCAGTGTCCAGGTGATGCTAAGGAATTATTTGAAGCTCATTTTTTATTACTTCTTATATGTTTTGATACTGAATTATTTTTTGAAAAATAAATGGAAGATAAAAAATAGTCAACTTTTATTATATTTGTAATATATATAGTTTCTGGTATAAATTAATATTACCACAAAATATTACAGGCAAATGACACACTGAGAAAAAAAAAATGTCAGTCCACCATATCAGATAGTTTGAGAAGCACTGTTGTCCTACCGTATAATAAATTTTAAAAGTTCATAAATGCATTTATTATATGTTTTTATGTATAAAAACATCTAAATATTGTTTTTTTTTTAACTTTTTAAAAAATTATTTCACCGCCCCCCCCCCCCCCACCAAACAAGACAATACAGCCAGTGAAACACAAGAGTTTACTGAGAGTGAAAGAATCTAATAAAAAAACATTATTAATAAAATAATAGGATTCAAGGAGGAAGAAGCTTAACATTTCTATTTTGAAGATCAAAGTTGACAGGAAAGCAAGTAGTGAGTTCTTCAAGCAAGAAGTGTTAGAAAACTGTTTCAAAAGTACTCACGCTGATAGTTTGGATTCCATTTATTGACTGCAAAGTTGTGATTGCAGGTGATTGTAATCACTGCAGGAGTTGGTACCATGGGGTGGGTATTTGCAGCCACATGTGTAATTGGTGAATTTGACAAAAACTTCATCAACATGCATAGATCATCATGTACACTGCTGAACATCATAGGTGTCTAAGATGAGAATAACAAAAACAAGAATTGAAATTTTAAAAATGTTCTCCAGTTAAGAAATTTACTTTGGGTGCAGGGAACCAATTTTTTAATAAAAAATGTATATAACATTTCTCTAATTTTTTTTTATAATGAATAACACTTTGGCAATGAGTGATTTTTATAGCTTGAAAATGGTGACAAAGATATTTTAAAATAATTTGTTCACTTTCTTATACTGAACTTGTCTCTGTGGTTATACAGCAGCTGCTTAACTTGTATATTCATTTGTAAGTGGCTGGAGGGATATATATTTATTTTTGGTTGGTTGATTCATTTTCTATGGCTTAGCAATCCTTTACAGGTTATTTAAAGCTACAAAATACTTTTAGATTGTAAGGTTTGCCTATCATCTGGTTCGCACTCCTCGCTGGTCTTTTGAACAGGAGTAGAGGTACATCTCTTGTTTCCTGTTTATGATTGGGTTTCTGGTTCCTTCTAAAGTCTACTTCAACTCTATACTCTTAATGTCTCCACCTGAACTCTGAAGTTTTATTTGTTAATTAACTCCTGACCTCTTCAAGTCTAGATTTAACTATCTTTCCTGATATCTTACCCTTTCTTATGCTAATACAACTCCACACAGTAAGCCTCTACCTTGAGTGGTCCTTTTGGCCTTGTATTGGGTAAACATTAGTTTTTAAAAAAAAATGAATTTTTTTTTTGGTAATAGTATTTTAGTGATAAAAGTCTTACTAATTAATCCATAGCTTGGAGGAGAAGAGGTGGATTCATACCTTTCATATCAGTGAATATAACAAATTAGAACTCAGCTCTCTGATTAACAATTCTGAGCCATTATCCACTATTCCACCTGCACATCTAAGTTTACAGCACCTGATATTTCCAAGTGGTTACTCATCTAGGTAGTGACCAAGCCTGATGTTGTTTAACTGGTGATCATACAGGAATTGGTGTTTTGCTGCAATGTTGTCATAAACCTGGAGGGATAGTATGACATAAGATATATATATATATATATATATATATATATATATATATATATATATATATATGTGTGTGTGTGTGTGTGTGTGTGTGTGTGTGTGTGTGTGCAAGAGGGAAAGATATTTAAACTGTTTATTTTTTTTTTTACTTTTTGGTGGGATCAATGAGTTACATCAAATAAAATGTCTCTGCTGCAGATCATTGATTAGACATTTAAAAAAGATTCACTATTTGGAATTTCAACAGAGGATTAAGTTCTTAGGATTTTAAACAATTTTCTTTAGGACTGAGAACTGGTAAATTTTGTATATCTAAGAGATATTTTCAGGTGTTGCCAGCATGTTTCATCTTTGAGAATAAGAAAATGTGTATGAGAATGTAACTGTAGAGCTTTGGGCGTATGATGTTTAGAATTTCATGTTAGGCTTGTTTTAGTATCTTTACTTGTGTCAATTCTCGGGATGAGCATAGAAAATAGCTTTTAGTTTTCTCCTCATGTGCATAGACCATTTTTTTTCAAATTAAGAATAAAATACTCCTGAAGCAAATCATTTATTCTGAACTCAGAAAAAAAAAATAAGAACAAGGAAGGATTAACATTTATCACTCTGTATGTGACTTCACTCTGTACAAAAAGTTTATCCTGCCACTGAAGGTGGCTCTGATCTCTGAATTTCATGGTTGTATTGTCATATCCTTCTATGGCAACAGAAAATAATTTTGAGTGAAATTAACAATAAGTATACTACAATTTAGAGACCTTGAAAAGGAAAGTAATATTAATGATGCAGAGTGCTAAGAGTTAAAAGAAAAAAAAAACAAGGATCAAGGCTACTCTCCAGAAATTTGAGAATGAATTATCCAATTGTGAAGCATTTGCCTGTGACCAGCCAGCACGGAATGAATAAAGTGATTTTCTAAGTGTAGCTTAGATGTGGCACAAGGCTGAAAGCATGGAGCACCCAATAAGGATCAAACTCACTATTCAGTTGTAATTGATCTACCGAGACAAGTTTGTTAACCATTACACCACATCAAAGTGCCCAATGATTTTCTAAGTGTAGCTTTGATGTGGTACAAGGCTGAAAGTGTGGGGCACCCAGTGAGGATCAAACTCACTATTGCATTAAAACTGATCTAACAAGACAACAATGTGGAATGAATGAGTTTGAGACAAAATGAAAATCTGATACAAAAGCCAAATGAGAAATCCACAACCAATAACAAAAAATAATTTAATAACCCAAAGATCAGTCAATTTCCAGAACCAAAGAAATTTCTATGACACATAATTGAGAAAGAAGGGCTTGGAGAATTTGATACTCACAGGACATATTGAAACGACAGAGGAGAACAAAGAGTAACCTACCTTAGAAGCTTGTGCAAATGAATGCAGAAAAGGGACTGGGCAGGATAGTAAAAAGACAAACATTGCTAAGAGTTACAAAGGATAGAAGTTGTGGAGAGCCATGATCAACCTACCTAAGAAGCTTGTGCAGATGGACAGCAGAACAGGGACTGGGAAGGATAGTAAAAAGACAAACATTGCTAAGAGTTACAAAGGATAGAAGTTGTGGAGAGCCATGATCAACCTACCTAAGAAGCTAGTGCAGATGGACAGCAGAACAGGGACTGGGAAGGATAGTAAAAAGACAAACATTGCTAAGAGTTACAAAGGATAGAAGTTGTGGAGAGCCATGATCAACCTACCTAAGAAGCTTGTGCAGATGGACAGCAGAACAGGGACTGGGAAGGATAATAAAAAGACAGACATTGCTAAGAGCTTCAAAGGAAGTTGTGGAGAGCTATGATCATCCACATCCTGAAGAACCATGACACATAGGAACCTAACCCGGTTTTCCTGAAGACAAGGTTTGTATTAAATTTAGTAATTTTCTTGTATTTTCATACAAGATAATCGGTTTGGCTCCAGCTTGTATTTGCAAATTATGTCATTAATGCAAACAAAACAGTTAAGCAATGCAGCTCAAGTTGAAGATAGATATTTCTCAAAGAAAACATACCATCAATTCAAAACTTGATGAAAACAATATTTTGTATAGAGAAAATTAATTTACAAGCTTTCATAATTTAGTCCTTTCAATAAGATGTACAAAAACTGTTACATCATGTGATCTCTATTATACTAGCAACAGTTACCTAGGAGGCACAGTGGAATAATGGATAGTGGCTTGGATTGAGGAATTGGAGAATCGAGTTTGAATTCCATTACATTCACTTACATGCTAATGCCCTTGGAAAAGGTATGAATCCTTTTCTTCTCCCCCCAGCTAAGGGTAAATAACAGGACAGACTGGGTTCTATAGCCTTGGGTGGTAACTAGTCTACTGCAGAAAGAAATGTCAACTTACTGTGAGGAAAAAATCTGCCTTGTCAGTCATGTATCGAAAGATACATGATCACCTGTGTATCATGCAAGGCACATAACTGACATAAATGGAATATAATAACCCTACTTTTGTAGATGTTCTGGTGATCTGTATAATGGAAAGGTTTAAGACATTCATATATAGAAACTCAACACTAAGCTATATTTGAATTCAAATTACTTCTGTATCTGTCTATATTTCTGAGATGAGGTATTATGTACACTATTTACATTATTCAGACTATTGTCCTCATCTTTGTTGCCATATTTATTACAACATTTTGGCCATTGTACACGCCGGCCTTCTTCAGGTGGTTGGAATGTCGAACTGAACCCACTATTTTTGCTCACTGGGGTAGACTGTTCTAATTCCACGTGCCATGTTTAATGGATGTCAGTTATCAGTTATCTCCTGTTAATTCCTCTCTCCAAGTTCTCCACCGCCTTAACCAGGTATTGAACTTACACTCCTTGGAACCTGTCACTGGATCTAACCAATGCCTTTATCCATTGTGCCATGTGTCCTTGAGGACAGTCTACTTCAGTGAGTGAAATAAAGGGTTCAGTTCGACATTCCAACCACCTGAAGAAGGCCAGAGTGTACAACGGCTGAAACATTGTAATAAATATGGTGACAAAGATGAGGACAATAGTCCGAATAATGTAAATAGTGTAAATTACTTCTCTGTTAAAAAAAAATGAAGTTTCCTATGCTAAACACTGAAGAATTGTTATAAACAACAATCTTAATGTACTGCATCAATTGAAAAATGTATATTTTCCCATTCATACAATACAGTATTAAGATTAAGATTATGATAAATATATATGAATTACTTTTGAATAAGGTTTATTTAATTGATTTTTAGATAATTTTGTTTAATTGTCTAAATAATTCACCATGTATAATATGCCTTTTTTCTAAAAAATAATAAGCAAAATTAGTGGTATCTATTATGCACAGCTACAGAAAATCTTTTCAGTTGTGAAATAACTACTCACCACAAACATGAAATTTGATGCTAACATTTGGCAACTGTGACCCCATAAAGATGTCAAATACAATCATATGTACCTAACAATACTTACAAATGTAAAATAAAATAAGAATTATCATAAGACCAAATTAGAATAATATTATTCTATGTTTAAAACCATTTTTTTTAATAAGAGTAGAAAATGCTGGTCATAATGAAATTGGAGACATACAATTTATAGTATTTATTTGATTACCAAACAAGGGGTGTGTATTATGTGTGAGTAGAAGCATTTTACTACACTTTCAGCCCAATTTTAGGTGTGCATATTATGGATGAAGGTGTATTATGCATGGGGAATTACAGTGTATTTTTATTATCATGCAAATTTAATTTTGGTGGATTTGACACTAGCCGATTTAAAAATGTTTATGGTTTCATTTGTTGAATTTATCAGATATTATCATGCCTTATGGGTCAATCATTGAATTTATGAGATATTATCACCCTTTATGGTTCAGTAATTGAATGTATCAGATATTATCACCCTTTATGTGTCAGTTATTGAATTTATCAAATATTATCATCCCTAATCGGACAATAAGATCTGATTGAAATGAAAACACAAACAAATGTTTATAAAACTTTCTGGACATTTTCTTCATTTCATAATCCAAAATTGATCAGGCATATTCAATATAATTCCTAGCTCAAAAGATAAATTCTTATTTATGACACACTTATATTTTCAGACATGTCCTCATCTGGTCAATGTTCAAACAACAGATTTCTGAATTTGTCTTACCAAGATAATTTTGTTTCACTTCCCTGAAGTCTATAATCAAACATGAATTATCACTGATGCTGTATTGAGTAAATACCTTAAAAATTTCTACAGTGCATGATAGATATTAATTACTAAAAATATATAACCATTCTGCAGGAAGAACCTCTCTTATTAGTTATTGTTGGCTATTCAGATAAAAATAGCAACCATTTTATACAGGATGGAATGCCATGCTATAAAGGAAAATTAAGAATCAACAATGGTATGTCCAAAAAGGAATAAAGCAATTTTAACAGCCATGTCAGTCTCCTGATATGAAAATGATAGAACATATTTTGGTCATATTAATCATGAAAACCTTCTATGAAAGTTTTATTTTTGATGTAACCAGATAAGATATCTCGCAAAAGAAAACAGGTCTGATAAATTCAATAAATTAAACAGTAAACATTTTAAAATTAGCCAATGCCAAATCCAACAAAATTCAGTTTATATATAATAATAAGAATATATATATATATATATATATATATATATATATATATATATATATATATATATATGGTGGACTCTCCTATCATGAACAATAAATGAGGGTCAGCATTGGATGGCGCCTTTCGTTTTACACTTATGCATGCTAGCAGGGGCTATTGTGGAGAAAATCAGGTAAGGGAAAGACATATTTCATTTGTGCTTTCTTAAGTGTAATACTAGCCCAGCCTTGCTGTGGGCAACAAAGCCACACTGACAGATGAAATTTGTTAAAGCAGGATTTTGATGGCATCTCTGCCTCAGAGCTTGACAATGTGCTTCATTCTACTGTCTTCAAAAACCTTTAACTTAATGAAACATGCTTTACGCCACACCTGTCTGTTTGATGCTTGGGCTTTTCTAGATCCTTTTGTACTAATGTAGGTGTTTCTCCAGGGCTCTATCCTTGTTTTTAACAATCTTCCTGATGGCATCAGTTCTCAACTTGATATCTATGCTGATGACACAATCATTTATTCCTGTCTTGATAGTAAGTCTGATCAGTTCAATAACGTCAAATTGGCAGCTGATCTAAAAAAATAACCTACAATCTGTTGTTAAATAGGGCAAGGAGTGGCTTGTTAATTTTATGGTGTTTCCAGATAATTTTTTGAATGGATTCACTCTTGTGCCCAATTTTCATTAATAACCATGCTTAAGACATCATTCATTTTGTCTCCAATTTTCATTAATGACCATGCTTACGACATCAGTTCTCAACTTGATATCTATGCTGATGACACAATCGTTTATTCCTGTCTTGACAGTAAGTCTGATCAGTTCAATAACGTCAAATTGGCAGCTGATCTAAAAAATGACCTACAGTTCGTTGTTAACTGGGGCAAAGAAGGGCATGTTAATTTTAACACCCCAAAAACAAAACTCCTTTCAATTACTCATCTGAGAGATCCCTTCTGCCATTTGTTAGCTTGGCTGTTGCTCACTTCTATTACGTTTTCTCGGGCTAACATTCTCAGCTGACATGTAGTGAAAAACTATATTGAATCCATTGCTAGGTCAACTGCTAGGAAAGTTGGTTCACTGTGTTGTGCTAGACAGTTTTTCTTTCCAGAATTAATCTTACAAATCTATAAGTCTACCATTTGTCCATGCTTAGAATATTGCTGCCACATATGGTCTAGTGGCCCTGCTATATATTTAGAAATTTGTGATAAAAAGCATCAGCAATCTTATTGATCCTGACCTGGCATCTTGACTTCAGTCCCTTTCACACCACTGTAATGTATCTTCCCTGTGCCTTTTCTATAAATACTTTCAAGGTAATTGTTCTAATGAATTTTCCTCTATGGTACTTAGACTTTATGAATTTAAGTTCAATACTAGATTGACAGCAAGGTCTTGTCATTTTACAGTTGAATTTGCTACATGTAACTGTAAGAACTATGCTAACTTCTTGCTTGTGGAAAACTCTTCTGGCTCCATGCTTTCCAGCCAACTTTGATCTTCAAAAATTTAAATTCAATGTTAATCGTTATCTACTGTCTTTCTGATTACTCTTCTATTGTTTGCCCTCCTAATGATTTTGTTTTCTAATTCTTTCACATTCAGTAACCGCTTGTGTCTTAGTGACTTTACTGCCTAGCATGGGGTGAATTTGATTTTTTTAAAAATCTTATTCAAAAGTAGTTTATATAATTTTGTCATATCTATATATTTTTCAATTCATACCTGAAAGAATAAAACTTTGTTAACAGCAAATCTGCTAAATTATGTTTTATAAAATATTTTTGAATTGCTTATTTTATTGAATAGAGCAATGTTTCTCAGCCATTTTTATTTCAGGGATCACTTGTAGAATAACTAAACTCAGTTCACTTTAAATTTTGATAAAGAAAACTTAGCCATGAAATTTGAAAATAAGAAATTTGGGTTTAGCATCCCCAAAGAAGATTAGCAATACAGTTTTCATTTAAAGGGATTTATGAAGAATCTATTTCTTTTTGTTTTTTTTAGATAGGCTGATAATTATTGACAAATCTTTTGAGGAAGGCAAAAGGGAAAAGATTATCCACTCCTACGTAAAGATTAATGAATTTAGAATCCAGTTTAAAATATCAAATGACAAAGTCTTAGACATGGAAGTCATGTGCTTGTTGTCTCCAGCTTTTTAAAAAATAAAGATTTTTTAAATATAAAAATAATTCATAAATTGGCGATGTTTAGCCTTCATTTTTCCCTTGACACCACTATTATTTTAACTACCTTCATTCCTTGGCTATGTTTATTGTTTTATAAAGGTGATTATTAGAATTTTAATAAAACCTAAACATAAGTGACTTTATACATTTTCTTTGTTCTTGAGAATTGATAACAAAAACTATAAGCATTATTTATTTATTAGACAGTTTATTTACACTATTTATGTATTAGACAGTTTATTTACACTATTTATGTATTAGACAGTTTATTTACACTATTTATGTATTAGACAGTTTATTTACACTATTTATGTATTAGACAGTTTATTTACACTATTTATGTATTAGACAGTTTATTTACACTATTTATGTATTAGACAGTTTATTTACACTATTTATGTATTAGACAGTTTATTTACACTATTTATGTATTAGACAGTTTATTTACACTATTTATGTATTAGACAGTTTATTTACACTATTTATGTATTAGACAGTTTATTTACACTATTTATGTATTAGACAGTTTATTTACACTATTTATGTATTAGACAGTTTATTTACACTATTTATGTATTAGACAGTTTATTTACACTATTTATGTATTAGACAGTTTATTTACACTATTTATGTATTAGACAGTTTATTTACACTATGTATTAGACAGTTTATTTACACTATTTATGTATTAGACAGTTTATTTACACTATTTATGTATTAGACAGTTTATTTACACTATTTATGTATTAGACAGTTTATTTACACTATTTATTTATTATATTGCTTATTTGAAGTGTTGGCAAAACATTGGTTAATTGATTTGAACCTTATAAAATGGTAAATAAAAAGAATTTACTTAGTTGGTCATATTTTTATAATTTAGTAAATGTTTATAAATTTATAAATAAAAAAATGTTTTCATATTTATTTCTTTATAAATTGGTAAATAATAAATATTGCATTGCATTAGTTTTAATACAATTGTATAAGTTTTTAGAATGTTGTGAATATAATATTTTTGTAAATAAAAAATCTAATACTGTTTAATATTTTGTTGTCAATTCTCTACAAAAAAGAAATGTATAAATTCACTTTCATAAAATTATGAAAAAATTCTTACAATCTAAAGTTTTCTTCTGGCTTTAAATAACCTGTAAAAGGTTGATAAGCTGTATAAAACATATCAGTTAATCAGTCAGTATAAGCCAATTCACTATGGTAATATGTTACTTGGTACTCTTTTATGTTAGCCTTATACCAGAATAACATCATGTAAATCTGGGGATAAGTGTTGATTTTTTTGTATTCTCTTTTTCTTTATCTCATAAACACAGGCATATTGTTTTTACTATGAATAAATCAATAAATAAAAAAATAGCTTCACTTCAATATTCAAACAAGAAAACAAATGTCAAATATCTTTAGTAAGTTGTTCAGACAAATACCTGCTGTTTTTTTATCACTATGCATTGCCCAAGTAAGGGGACATTCTCATTACAATTCATGAAACATACAAAATCATTTTGTATGCAAAAGTTTATTCTGATGATAGATTTTGTTTTATTACAATTCTAATCACCACTTTTTAAAACAATAAACATTGTTGAGGAGTGAAGGTAGTTAAAATAACAGCAGTGTCAAGGGAAAAACTCTACTTTTGACAGTTGTTTTTTGTGCAGATTAAGCATTGCCTATAAATTACTCTTCTGCTAACTTGGGGTGCACCTTGATACTTTTCATGGTATATTAATACACCCAGTTTAACTGGTTACCTAAAAATATAGATTTCTATTTACTTTTACACTGTTTATGTACATAGCATTTTGCTAACAAATAACTATTCAACTCTGACAGAATCTGAACTTTTAGTAGAACAAGCTTTGAGAATATCAATTAAAAGGTTGCAGTTAATCTACCTTACATATGAGAATTAGCTGAAAAATACAGTGGATTATACAACAGCAGGATAATTTTCTACAGCAATCCTATTTCCTTCTCCAAAAGGTCAGACATCCTTTGGAAAAAGAAATATAACCACAGTGTTCATTATAATCCATGGATCATTGTTCATATGAAAAAAAAATCAGATGACCTCTAAAGAAATAGAATAAAAACAAACACACTATGATTCAAAATTATGCTATTTACATGGCCAAACATTTTTTTTTTACAAAGATGTTAAACCTGTACAAGAGCCAAGAAGTACACTAGGTAGAAGGTTACAGAGTAAGAGGCACAGTTTATAGGGATATAAACAGGTTCAGATTATAGTAATCGGAAAAGCATTCTCTTGGGAGTTGGTCCCACAAAGCAACGGTCCATGGAAAGAAACTGCTTGAGTGGTACTTACACCTCACCAATACAACAGGAAGAGAATGAGGGTGGATTCCTACAGTGTGCATGGCATGGTAGGTCATAGCAATGAAAGTAAGAACTGGTGGAACTAAGGAATGTAGTTCATCTGAACACTTTTCTTGGAAATAGCGATAGAGTAGCAAAACGCTTATGATGTTTTGTCTGTAGAAAGGGTTTGTTGGGTGGAAAATAATTCACCACCCACAAGGACATGGAGACACTTTTGGACTCTATCTAGACTGAAGGAAAGTGAAGACTGGGTAGCTCCTGTCCATATATGGCAGCAGTACTGCATTTTGGGACTGATCTGGCTCTTGTAAAGCAATGGTTCATGAGAAGAAGTTACCTACATCTCTACAATTTGTGTGACATAGCGGCTCTTAGCTGTGAAGGTTAGAACTGGTGGAACTAAGGAATGTAGTTCATCTGAACACTTTTCTTGGAAATAACAACAGAACAGCGAGAGGCTTGCAATGTTTCATCTGTAGAAAGGGGTTGTAGGGTGGAAAATAATTCACCACCCACAAGGACATGGAGACACTTTTGGACTATCTAGACTGAAGGAAAGTGAAGACTGGGTAGCTCCTGTCCATATATGGCAGCAGTACTGCATTTTGGGACTGATCTGGCTCTTGTAAAGCAATGGTTCATGAGAAGAAGTTACCTACATCTCTACAATTTGTGTGACATAGCGGCTCTTAGCTGTGAAGGTTAGAACTGGTGGAACTAAGGAATATAGTCCATCCAAACACTTTTCATGAAATAACAGAGCATGTAATGGATCTGATGGGATTTTGAATTTTTCCTTCAAAATTGAAGGAAAAAAATCTTATACTACTTCATGAAACTAAAAATATACAGAGATATGACAAAAATATATAAACTACTTTCAAATAAGATTTATTTAATTGGTTTTTTAGATAATTTTGTTGAACTGTCTAATTTTATTTTTTTTAATCAATTCACTCCAAGCAAGGTGATAATGTCACTAAGACCAAGGGATAAACCTCTACTCCTGTTTAAAAAAACTGGTGAGGAATGTAAACTGGATAATAGGTGAACCTATCTATTTTTATTGCGTAAAAAAATAAATAAAAAAGTAGTAAAGTGGTGATTTTCCAAGCATAGCTTAGATGTGGCACAAGGCCAAAAGTAGGGGGTATCCAGTGAGGATCAAACTCACTACTTAGTCATAATTGTTCTAGTGAGACAAGCTTGCTAACCATTACACCGCCTTGAGAGCAAAAAAAATAATAAAAAATAAAAAGTAGTTAAGTTAAAAGTTCAGAGTTTTAGGAGGAGATGTTAGAAGTATAGAGTTGAAGTAGACTTTAGAAGGAACTGGAAACCCAACCCTAAAGAGGAAACAAGGGATAAACCTTCTACTCCTGTTCAAAAGACTGGAGAGGAATGTGAACCTATCTACTCGTATTGATGAAATAAAAAGTAATTCAATAGTAAATAAAAGTTCAGAGTTTTAGGAGGAGATGTTAGAAGTATAGAGTTGAAGTAGACTTTAGAAGGAACTGGAAACCCAATCCTAAAGAGGAAACAAGGGATAAACCTTCTACTCCTGTTCAAAAGACCGGAGAGGAGTGTGAACCTATCTACTCCTATTGATAAAAGAAAAAGTAATTCAATAGCAAATAAAAGTTCAGAGTTTTAGGAGGAGATGTTAGAAGTATAGAGTTGAAGTAGACTTTAGAAGGAACTGGAAACCCAATCCTAAAGAGGAAACAAGGGATAAACCTTCTACTCCTGTTCTAAAGAGCAGAGAGGAGTGTGAACCTATCTACTCCTATTGATAAAAGAAAAAGTAATTCAATAGCAAATAAAACACAAAACAAATATTTTTTAAACTTTTCTGCACATTTTGTTCATTTCACAATCCAAAATGCATCAAGCATATTCAATATGGTTTATAGCTCAAAAAAAATAAATTCTTATTTATGGCAAACATGTATTTTCAGACAAGCCCTCATTTGTTCAATTTTCCAAACAATGGATGAGTCTGAATTTGTTTTGCCAAGATAATTTTGCTTTATTATTTTTCAAGTTTTCTGGATACTTCTTTCATTTCACTAACTAAAATGGATCTGATATATTCAATAAAATTCATACTTTATGCATTCCTAGATCCAGTAAAACAAAATCTATCATTAGAATCAACTTTTACAGACAAAATTTATATGATGTTATTCTGGTATAAGGCTAACATAAAAGAGTACCAAGTAACATATTACCATAGTGAATTGGCTTGTACTGACTGATTAACTTATTTGTTTTCTACAGTTTATCAACCTTTTGCAGGTTATTTAAAGCCAGAAGAAAATTTTAGCTTGTAAGAAATATTTTTGAGATAATAATGATATTTACTAATACAAGTTCTACTAATTAACCCATAGCTTGGGAGGAGAAAAGAGGTGGATCCATACCTTTCCCACAGGTATTTGCACATTAGTGAATATAATGAACATAAGTGGAATTGGAACACCGAGATCCCAATTACACCCAATTGAACATCCAGTGGTCACCCATTTTAGGTACTGACCAGAGTTGATGTTGCTTAACTTTGGTGATTTCATAAGAATCAGTCTTGCAAATATTCACAGTATAGTAGATGCCAGACATATATATACTAATATTTATTTTGCTAGTTATAGATAAGGGGCCGGCAACCTTTTGGAGAGCACAAGCCAGAAAGCTATGCATTGTCTCTGAGGAGGGTCATGATATCAAATGTATTATAATTGTCTCAACCTCAGACTGCTTCATCCAGAAAACTGCCTTGGTCTGAAGGTTTAAAGAAAAAACAACAAAGTTAATGTTACCTTATTCAAACAAGGTTCCTTATTTTACTGAAGGAATAACCAGATAACAACTAACACAAATAACAAAAAATGCAAATTCTTTACTACAAACGAAATACAGTTAGAAATGGCAAATAATTTAATGAAACACTCATTTCTGCTTATTGTTCGATAACTTCTCCACATCAGGTGAAATATTAGTCGATTACAGGAGAAAAATATCATCCAGGTGGCCATCACCCAACCTAGTTCTTAAATGACTTTTAGTATATTTCATTTTTGAAAAAAAGTTGTTCACAAGCATATGTACTTCCAAATAATGATACCATCATTTTCGCATTATCCAATAGGCTTTTATATTTTCCACTTGGCAAAACATTTCTTGTAGAAATCAGCAATGGATTCAGAATTAAATTTTGATTTAAAAACATTACATTGTAAGTTAATTAACTCCAATTTTTCTGATGCTTGCTCTACAAATTAATTAGATAATTAGTATCTGGGTATTAAGCTGGTAGGCTGGACAAAAATCTTTTGATGGCCAGATGTGGCCCTGGGTTAGGGGGAGTTGCTGATCTCTGTTATAGAGTATGCATCAAATTAGTTTTAAGCTAAATGTGTCTTATTAGGAGGATATGTCACCAAGATTCAAAGATAAAACAGTTTGTGGCTTGGAGATTGGAAGAGAAAGAATGTAAATGGTATCATTAGGGATGATCATAGAGAAACCTTAGCCAGTTAATTTCATACTGACAAAAGATTAATTATTTCCATGGATTTTGTTTTATGACTGTGGGCTATGTGAATCCAAAACATATTTTGGATAATAAAAATAATACTTTTTTATGAGTGAATATTGCATTAATTTTTTGAGAATAATAACACAAATCCTACTATTTAATCCATAGTTTGGAGATGGAATCATATAGTAACATCAGAGAGGAGACAAATAAAAATTATTTCAAGTCAAGATTAAATAGTAAATTTTAAAACTTGAACAAGAATAATCTTTTCTATTGGTATATTTATTTTTTTATACTATTGTTCACCAAAGAATTACTCAAAGTAGAGGGTTACTGAATGGGGTTGTAAGGGTATAAGAAGAGAAATTAAGTAGTTCATACTATGAGGATATAGCGGATTGATAATGGTTGCCCTTAGATGATAGTAATCATGGAAGCATCCTCTCAAGAGTCTGTTTTGTATAGTAGCAGTTTTAGGGAAGAAGCTGTATGAGTGGAACTTTCTCCTTACTAATGGAATATGAAGAGGATGAGTTGACCCTGTGTATGCAGTATGGTGGGTCCTAGCTGTGAAGGTCTGAACTGGTAAAAGTAAGGAATGTAGCGCATCTGAACATTTTCCATGAGAATAGTAATAGATTAATGAGAGGTTACCAAATTTTTGCCTGTGGGGAAATGGGTTGTAGGGTGGAATATAATCCATTACCCATAAGGCTGTGCAAATACTTTTAAACAAGGCTGGATGTAAGGAGTGGGCAGCCACAGCCTTGATATAGCAGCAATACTCCATTTTTGGCTTGATTACTATTGGTCTCTTGTAAAGATAGATCATGGAAACTATGTACTTTCTAGACTAGTACAAGGAACCAAATATTTTCCAGCATCTTTAGTGATGGATGACATATACAAGTTTCATGTAGCCTGGAGTGAGCTCGAGTCCCAATAGATGTTAAATACAAAAGCCCTATTGAGAGTATGTATAGCTGGCCACTCAAGGATACCCGTCTACTAGGGTGGCTAGCCAATCCCTATTGCAGATGCCTGCTCAAGCACATTGGTGTTTATTCAACAACCACAGAGCCAACCTGTGCTTTATACTGCAACTATGCTGAGCAGACCTTAGTTAGAATTTCTGGGAAAGAGCATGTTATCTAGCATGATCAACAATTTGAACAAGGCTAGCGCACTCAAGCCCTCAGCCATGATGACTTGTGCTTTTGTGCTAGCACAGCTATCAATGATCCCCAAGGGTTACATCTACTCAATTTCACTCACAAGATGGTGCCGCATGCTGGGATCAATCCCTCCAGTCTGATAATATCAGGAAGTCTCCTTCCTAACAAATTGACCATGGTGAGATTTGAAATTGAGTCTCATGGTCAGAATGCGAACATTCTAACCACTTGGTCAAGTGTCAAGCCTATTAAGAGTACAAATGTACACATCAACTGAAGAAAATGCAGGGGTTCCTTGATGATGATAGAACATTATTTGCTTGATTTTAGAGGTAATATTGATATAAGTGACTGGATAATATGGATACTGCTTTATTTTACAGTATTCTTATATGCATATGTAACAAAAGAATTGCAATGTACCATTAAGTAGATGTACTGCATGTTAAGAGTTTGTTGGTATATCCTGAATGCCAAAATTATTTTCAGAAATCTTCAAATAAAGGGTTCAGTTTGACATTCCAACCACCTGAAGAAGGCTGGAGCATACGACCGAAACGTAATAAATATGGCAATGAAGATGAGGATAATAGTCCGAATAATGTAAATAATGTACATAATACCGCATCTCAGAAATATAGACAGATACAGAAATCTTCAAGTGACACTAATTTTGATCAGATGATGGAGTGACTCAAATTCCTGTCTAAGATCCTAAACTCCTAGCAGAAACATTGTTATAACTTTACCAGATATTAACAAGAAAACGTTTCCTCTCAAATTTCGCAGAGTAGATCCTCAATCCAAATATGACAAAAATTGGATTCATATGGAGAAATTAATGAATGTCTGAAAGAGAATGATATAATTCTACTCAGCTTGTATATAATTATATAACTGTATGAATCTGTAAGCCTATTACTTAAAAAAAATTATTATTCTATTTTAGTGACAAAGGAAATGATTAACCTTTATCACTCTTTATGTGATTTCATTTGTTGTCCACTGAATTTGAATTTCATAGTTGTGTTGTCATATCCTGCTATGGCAACAGAAAACACCTGCGAGTGAAATCAACATTAAGGTTACTGCAATTGAAAAAAAAAAAAAATGCAGTGAAAAAGGAAGTAATACAAAAAATGCAGTGTGCTGAAATTAAATGTGACTGCTTTGGTCAGTCTATATTTTGTGTGTGGATATAGGCAAGTTTATATGTATTGGTACACACTCAAATAACCATAAAGTTTTGTGTAACATCAAAAAAGAAACTCGTCAAAACTTGTTTTTCATACATACATTATATATATATATATATATATATATATATATATATATATATATATAATGTATGTATTCTGACAAAATAAATTATATTAGTTTTCATATAATGCATAAAATTATAAAGTATTTGATTAATTGTTAGGCATCTTTCTTATAGAGACTGTTAGTTTTAGGATATATGCATGCATGCTGTTAATATAGGCTCTTTTGATTTGGTTAATGACAAAAGGCAGTAAAACAAAATGACAACTGAATATTAACCAGCTGATCTATAGTAATTGCATTAAGCTAACACTGCTTGGTAATCATATTTATTGTATATTTTTAAATGTCATTTCAGCTTAAATTTATTTATTTGAATCATAACCTTGACTGAAGCCAAGGCAAACTTGTTTATACAAGATTTATTGATATGATGAACAGAAAATGAGGTAATGACATGTTTTGAAAATAACAACGAAAATGTTATGATAGCTAAATGTCAATGGACAATCATAATAAAATGGAAAAACAAACATCTTGAAGTAAATAAGGTAAAGTGCCAGAAATTAAAAAAAAAAAAAAAAAAAAAAAAAATCAACCTTATTCAGAGAAATTATATTTTATCCATGAGTGCTTTTTTTATATTTCCATATAATAAATTATTTCTAAACTTAAATCTGAACTGAATATCATTGAATATTCAAACAAAAAAATTGTCAGCTTATTAGTAGCTACTCAAATGTCATTGCTTTGCTTGCTATTACCAAATTGTCACCAAAGATTATTTCTCATTAGAAAAGATGTTGCTTTTTGTGGTTATTTTACCTATTTTAATAAAGCAAAATCCATTTTTATTTTCTTTT
Organism: Acanthosepion esculentum; assembly: GCA_964036315.1. Classification (NCBI taxonomy): domain Eukaryota; kingdom Metazoa; phylum Mollusca; class Cephalopoda; order Sepiida; family Sepiidae; genus Acanthosepion; species Acanthosepion esculentum. Next base: position 44,109,480 of record OZ038520.1, read on the forward strand.
ATTTTTTGTTAGTACAAATTAAAAATATTTCCAGTGGTCAAGGTTACTTAGCATTGCCAGAGTTAAAAAAATAACCAATAAGATCATTATTATCATTAGCTGATAACACTTGAAATAATTGCTATTGATAAAATTTAGGGTGCCACTTTAGCATGTTTCCTACCAATCAGTTTCTGCTTTAGTGTGTCCCCCCACCATCACATTTGTATCCTAAGGCATTGTCCTGGCTTTTTTCTTGATATGTTAACAGACATTCAGAATGTTTTTATTTAAAGGATTCAAATATCTTGTTTTATGATTTTTTTTTTACTCAAACTTCTGATTTTTATTTGATTTTTATTTTAAATTTTATAATACAACAATAAATGGCATACCTCCTTCCATTTTTGCTTTTCCCCCCTTATGTTAGATAATGTAGGATACACTGATCGGTAGGACACATACTAAAGTGGCACCAAATTTTGGTAAATGCCTGTGAATTTTTCCATGTTAATAATACAACCATATTTTCTTCTTTTTTTTATAACAGTGTAGTATCTGTTCGTTAGCCTTTAACATATCATATATAACTCAAGGTGTAGATTCCAATTATCTATTTTTAAAGTTTATAAATAAATAGTTCTTAATTGGTAGAGACTAAGTAAACACACTTATTCATTTACTAATAGAGAACTAAATTTTATGTAAGATGATACTTATAAAATTTCCATGAGAAAGTTAAGGAAAAATTACTTGGTAGCCTTACAGTCTCTTAAAATTACACCTAAACCAAAAGATTATATAAGCTATGTTGCATTAGTTAAAAAAAAAAAAAAAAAAAAAAAAAAAAAAGAAGATTTTTCCGAATTAAAAACATTTATTTGCATATATTTCAGAAATTTTAAAGTAAGGAACCAAGGAAAAATAAAACTAGTATAAAAAAATAACTATTAACACTTGAAATTTGACAGCTACTGTATAACTGATAACAAACAAAGGAATCAATGTTTCTTTCATGATTGGTGTGTTGACAATGACAAAATAAGGTCAAGATACAAGGGACAGAATTTAAGTAATGCCTATTCTTTAATTCCAGTGGATTTCATAGTAAAAGTTTTGAGATTCTAAATCTAGCCCCCAACAGATTCTCGCCTCCTCAATCATAGTATTCTACCTCTGAACGAGGTCATGTATATATCCCCTTTGTAGAAGCTTCTTGACCACCTTCTTGGCCATGTGATACTTGCATCTTTCAAATTATTATTATTGGAGAACCGTTGTTGTTCTTGGGTACCTCTTTCATCAGTTCAAACAGATGAAAAACTGAATGTGCTAAGATTCTTCTTCTTCATGAAGTCTGTCAACATTCAGATTAGTCACTTTGCACAGACCTTTGAGTAGACAAAAAACTGCACTAAACTCCAGACACTACTATAGCTACTTTGAAGGCTTACATAGAGTTTTGCAATGGTAGTTCTGTCAATAGCAGCCTTTTTAGTCTTAGCCTTATCCACATCTAGCTTAGTGTCTCCTTTCTCTCTAAGACTGTCATGAACTCCACTAACCAATCTCCTTATTTTGCTTACATCAAGTGCATCTTTTCTATAAACATTCAACAACCTCCTACGAATGTTTGAAGCACTTTCTCTTCCTAAAACCAGAAATTCTATGACAGCTTTTTGATTTATATGTGCCCAGACGGGTAGCCATTTTGAAAGAGGATTAAAGGTAATAAAAGAGTAGGTAACTTCATAAATGTTTCCTCTGGGCTTATAGACACTTTTTTGTTTATAGCTAAATGTGACCCAAGGAGTTCTGACTAGTATTTTAAAATTAAATCATTAACAGGCATTATTTTTTTACTGCAATATGTAACTGGAAATTTGTCAAGGTGTTAGCCTGCATAATTTTACTAGACTGACTTAAATTACATTCAATTAAAAATTCCTATACGTTATATATTATTTTATATTGATATAATAATTATACAGATTTTTTTTGTGTGTATACATTTAGATAAATCAGTAAGTCCATAGCCTAATGATGAAAAGCACACATTTTACACAAAATTTATTTTTCCATATAATCTCTCTTTTTGTCAAGGCACTTAATTTAGTGATTAGTATTAATCAGATTATTTATAAATTTACATAAGATTAAATTTGATCTGTTTGTCCTCACCTTACATCTGTAGAACAAAACAGCCCAACCCATAGATATCTACCAGTGGATGTGACACAAGGTTGTTACTTAAAGAGGGTTTAATGGTTGTATCATAGAAACAATACCAAGCCCTCTTGGTAGTTCCCCTTTTGGGGATGCCACAAGTGCTGTGCAATAAAATCCTCCCAAGGAAGTGGTAATGCCTGGGGTGAGGGGAGGCCTCCTGAATATTTAACAACACCGCCCCTTAACACCGGCTTAATGTGGGATCACCGAGCCCATAGTCTCGGCCAAAAATATGACCATTTACAACCCGTATTAGGGTTTAGGGACTGTCTACCTCCCCCGGATGAAACTGCCCTGCGGCAAAGCCTCGTCCGAGTTCCTCTCTGCCGAGGCGGAGAGTTCAACAGCAAAGAACAGTCTAAACAACTGTTCCAGTCACTGGGTGACTAATAAAAGAGGAGGCCTCCTGAGGCTTAGGCTTAATATATTTAAAGATTACTAACAAGGGACATTTACAACATAAGGGGTAATATTTAATTTGCATAAAACTTTTTAAAAGAATGTTTTAATAAATATTTTATTTGTGTTGTTTATTTTTAATTCAAATTTTAATGATTATCATATCTAAACAATATTTCTGTCAAAAATATTTTTTCTGTGTAGAAATAATTTAGATCTGCCTTGTCAAAATTCAGTTATAAGTTGGAAAGCCTAATGTAATAATAAGCATTGTTATCATCTGATATTTCATATAATAAGCATTGTTATCATCTGATATTTCAAATAATAAGCATTGTTATCATCTGATATTTCATATAATAAGCATTGTTATCATCTGATATTTCATATAATAAGCATTGTTATCATCTGATATTTCACATTATTAGAAATTAGATGAATTGAGCTGAAATAAAGTTTATGAAATTATCTAAATACGACAAAATCATCTGTTTAATTAGTTTTGTTTGTTTGTTTGTTTGGGCTTTTATGGCATATCAACCACTATGGGTTATTTAATGCCAGATCCAGTTTCCACATATTTACTAAATATATATACTTTGCAAACGTAATTTAAGGATAACGTTAGCAACATCATTGTTTCAAAAACTGGCAACTGATCATTGTTTCAAAAACTGGCAACTGATCATTGTTTCAAAAACGTATAGCTGGCAACATCATTGTTTCAAAATAGCTGGCAACATCATTGTTTCAAAATAGCTGGCAACATCATTGTTTCAACAAAGTATAGTTGGCCACATCATTGTTTCAACAAAGTATAGTTGGCCACATCATTGTTTCAACAAAGTATAGTTGGCCACATCATTGTTTCAACAAAGTATAGTTGGCAACATCATTGTTTCAATTAGCTGGAAAAGACCTGGAAGTTCACTATTTTCCCATAGCTGGGACCCCAACAGATGCTACCACCCCGGGTCAGGGTGGACCTGGGAACACCAGCAATTAAGAGGTAGTTCCACGCTTCCTCAAAACCTCCTGACCAGAGGCCTTGCTGTTGGATGCAGTTTAACGTCGTACCCAGGACGATGTTTAATTAGTTTTTTCTTAAAACTACCAAATTACTTAAACTAGTGAAATTAGTAAATTTTCTGAATTAACTTTTATTATTATTATTATTATAAACATTAAAGAATTATTTAAATGTTTCTCTTATGTTCATCTCGATGTAGCTATGTCCAAAATAGGAAATTCAAGTAAACTCCTAATGGCAAAAAGAAATAAAATATCTTGCTGAATATGTTGTTTATACAGATATTTTGAGTAAGAGAACTTCTATTTTAACTTACATTTTTTCAGTTTGGAGAATGGGTATTTGGCTAGTAGACTGATGGTGGTGTAAATTTCAGATCAGAAAATAAATGTTAATTAGACTTACTAATCAGTCCTCTCTCATGAATATATATTTTAGTATGTGTTATGAAGCAATAGGTTTTATAATTATCTGTTTTACATTATAAGTGTGCATATTATAGATATTTCCCTACAAATTATCTTTTATGAAACATAAATGTTAATATTTGAAATAAAGAATGAAAAGTGGAACTACATAAGTGAATATCTATAATGTATTTTGAGAAAACAATGCTTTCTATAATAAGTGAATTTAAGAAAACTTGTTTTTAATAACAAGTGACTATCTATAATGTTTTTTTGAGAAAATAATAATTTCATAAAAAGTTTACAGATACAAATAAGAACATTATTATATATAAAAAATATTTTTATTTGCTCATTTTCTTTGACTAAAAATGATTCCCTGCTCTTTTATCGCCCTTAATTATTTTTATTTTTCTCTTTTGTTTCTGTCAATCTCTGGTTTTATAAAAAAGAAAAAAAAAAAAAAAAAATCAAAGCTATACAACAATGATTACAAAAGTCATTTTGTTTCAGGCAAGCAAGGTTAACTTGTTAGTGCATAAATAAAAGAGAAATTTGTGGTTAACCTTTCTAAGAATGCTCCTCTGTTCACGATATTTCTCGGTAAACTGGAACATTAAAACAATTTTGTTTTTTGAGAATCAGTAATGATGTATTGAGTATTAAGATTAGGGATCATCCTAATCTTTATTCTGTCTTTCCTTTCAGTCAAAAATAATAAAAAAATTTAAAAATGCCAAAAAATAGGCAGAAATTTTTCTTAAAAGTTTTTAATTTATTAACCCATTATACTTGGAGGGTTTCTAAAATACAAATGTTACTTTAATTATATTACTCAACAAAGCATCCATAGTATTATTAAACATTGTAAAATCATTCAAAATTAAAGATTTCAAAAACAGTTTCTTATTTGGAGAATGGTTTATATTTTCTGAAAAACTAAGATTTTATTTAATTAGCACACAGTGATCTTACTATTTTCAGCTACAGACTTTCAAAAATTCTGGACTAATCTACAATAAATTATTAGCAAATATAATATTAAGTCACACCTAATTAGAGCTAATTATAAAACAATAATTACAATACACTAAGTGAAAACTAATATCAACCAGTGAACCTAAAATTAGACATTATAATCTTAATCTAAAATGATCTCTAATAAAATGCTAGATAATCCATTTACTGGTAATTTGCAACATCAACAAGAAATATTAAGTAACTGTAAATAAAAACTGTATTTAATTATATAATTTTAGTGTAATCACATATATATATATATATATATGTGTGTGTGTGTGTGTGTATTGGTTTTGTCTAAAGTATGTTACACTAGCTGCATTGTATGTAGTATTATATGCACATTTTTCTTGCTAATGTTTTACAAGTTAGTTGCTTTTAGTTTTAGGTTTAGAAGTAATGTAGTAGAAATATGTAGTTATATTTACATATGCTATATTTATTAGTAAAAGTGATCAGTATCAAGGATAGAACATGTGTAAATATAAATACAAATTTTTACTACATTACTTCTAAACCAAAGACTAAAAACAAATATAATGTCTAATTCTATCATAACTAGACTTTATGAATTTAAGCATAGTACTAGATTGGCGCCCAAGGTATCATCAATTTACAAATGAAATGGTGAGATATAACCATAAGTTCTATGCTAACAGAGATGTTTATGCGTACTTTCTTGGCTGTTGGTCAGTTGTTATTCAAACATGGAGTCATAAAATTTTTTGTTTATCAATTTGGACATTAGATACACCGGCAAGTGTAATGGGTTGAAAAATTAAAACAGATTAGGAGCAATATTTTTTTTCATGCTGTATAAAATATAAATAGACAAAGAAAAGAAGAAATGGGAAAAAATGCAGGCAGATAAATAATAAAATAATTCAAATAAAATAATTCAAACAAAATGTAAACCTTGCAATGCTACAAAAATACAAAAAGTTTCATTTTTATCAGAATTCTATTGACAGAAAATAAAATTCCAACAACCTGAAAGAATGCTGATTTTGACTTGAATATGCTATGTTATTCTGATAAAACTTTCAAAGACCTTGTCTATCTTCTGATACTCATACTCATACCAGTGCACCATCTGTACCCGAGCTTTAGACTCTGACACATGCTATGATAAACAATCCAGTACAAACAGGTGTTATCCTATGGAGATACACATATACTTCTTTTGTTTAATTAGAGCTCTTTGGAAGGAGACAGATTTTGGGCTTTTTGATGGTCATTTTAGAGATCTCTAGCACATACTGAACATGTGTTGATAATTCTACAATGCTGAAAACTGATAAAATGAATATTCTTACACTCACAGATCATATTCTGGACAGCTATCTAGTACAGATGCTTGTCATGATTGATGAATTGTAAGAGTAGCAGTGGCAGACAACTTGGCATCTACAGCACAAATCAGAGTAAATGTGACCCCATGAATATCAACATAGATCATTTGGAATTATTTACTTTCACTATGACTACAGGTAGATTTCAAATTGCATCACAATACTGTTGTACCTGTCCCCAGTGTGGTCATAAGAGCATCACCTAGAGGATTAAATTTAGTGCTCAAAGATGAATGCAGATTCTGCCTTTATAGAAATGAGAGATTTTATTCATTGTGACGCACAGACTTAATCTATAGCATAATATTTTTTTTTACAGTAAGGTTAACCGTGTACAAGACCTCAGGTCAGTCACAGTAGAGGGTTATGTTAAGAGGCAGTTTATATGGATAGGAGGGGGAAGATAATCTTTAACCTTAGACTTGAATAGGTTAAGATTGTAGTGATTGGAGAAACTTCCTCTTGGGGGGGAGGGGGGTCTGTTCCCCTGAGCAGCAGTTCGCAGGAAGAAGCTGTTTGTGTGGAAGTTACTTCTCACCAATGTGTAGTTTATATGGATAGGAGGGGAAGATAAATTGTTAACCCTAGACTTGAACAGGTTAAGATTATAGTGATGGGGGAAACATCCTCTTGGGAGTCTATTCCTCTGGGCAGTGGTTCACGGGAAGAAGCTGTTCGAGTGGAACTTACTTCTCACCAATGGGTAGTTTATATGGATAGGAGAGGAATATAATGGTTAACCCTAGACTTGAACAGGTTAAGATTATAGTGAATGGGAAACATCCTCTTGGGAGTCTGTTCCCCTGGGCAGTGGTTGGCGGGAAGAAGCTGTTCAAGTGGAACTTACTTCTCACCAATGGGTAGTTTATGTGGATAGGAGGGGAAGATAATCGTTAACCCTAGACTTGAACAGGTTAAGATTATAGTGAATGGGGAAACATCCTCTTGGGAGTCTGTTCCCCTGGGCAGTGGTTCGTGAGAAGAAGCTGTTCAAGTGGAACTTACTTCTCACCAATGGGTAGTTTATATGGATAGGAAGGGAAGATAATGGTTAACTCTAGACTTGAACAGGTTAAGATTGTAGTGATGGGGGAAACATCCTCTTGGATCCTCTTATTTCCTTAGAAATTAAGCTTAATGAAAAATTAAAAATAATACTTGTTATTTCCAAATTTTACAGTATTTACATTAGTCGGACTATTGTCCTCATCTTTGTCAACATTTTTGTCACAACGTTTCGGCTGTTGTACGCTCCGGCCTTCTTCAGGTAGTTGGAATTTCGAACCGAACCCTTTATTTCAATCACTGGGGTAGACTGTTCTAGTTCCACGAGCCATGTTTGATAGATGTCAGTTATCAGTTATCTTCTGCTAATTTTCCCTCTGAAAGTTCTCCACTGCCTGAACCGGGTATTGAACTCACTCTTTGGGTCTGTCACTGGATCTAACTAACGCCTTTATCCACCGTACCATGTGTCCTTGAGGACACATGGCACAGTGGCACATGGCCGAAACGTTGTGACAAAAATGGCGACAAAGATGAGGACAATAGTCCGACCAATGTAAATACTGTACATAATACCTCATCTCAGAAATATAGACAGATTCCAAATTTTAGTTTTCTTCTTTAATCTTATATATGTTGTATTGGATGTATTTCTATAATCAGTTATTTTGATCAAATTCAATCTATTACATGGTGTGGGGGTCTCAATATGGTTGATACTCTCCTTATTTTGCAACATGTGTATATTGATTGGTCACATGGTCATGTGGTTAAAAAATTCTCTTTCTAAACATTTGAATCACACTATGATTGATTTGTCAGGAAGGTGACTTCTTAATGTTACTGGTCTGGGTAAGCAATACCAGTGTGCATCATGTTCAGAAAGAGACTGAAAACCATACCAGGGGTGAACCCAAGCTCTGTGAGTGAAAATGGGTTGATGGAACTGTTCAGAAGTTGTCACTGATCATGCTAGCACAAAAATCACAAGACATTGTAACAGAGGGTTTGAGCATACTGGTGGTGTTCAAACTTTTGATCATGCCAGATTATGCCCCTCCCTCCCAGAAACTGTAACCAAGATCCACTCAGCATAGTTGCAATATGAACTATAGGTGGGGCTCTGTCGGTGTTGAACAAACACAAATGTGGGTTAAACCTCTACTCCTGTTCAAAAGACTGGCGAAGAGTGTGAACCTATCTACACCTATTGATAAAAGAAAAAAATAATTCAATAGTAAAGAGTTGGAGTAGACTTTAGAAAAAATCCAATATAACAAATGTGCCTGAGCAGGTGTCTGTGACTGGGATTGGCTAGCCATCCTAGTAGACAGGTGTGGTCAGAAAACAAGAATTTTGGGTCATTATTTGCCATCATTTACTGTAGTCCAGTTTTGTTATCTGCACATTTAAACTTGAGTAAACTGAAATAAGTATTCAGGGTGTTGAAATTTTATTTTCATCAGTTCATATTGCATAATTTGAAAGCATAAATAAGTTTTAAGATGTCACCATTTGGAGATGCTGTTGTTGTTTTAAATTTGATGATTAGTGGTTAGAGTCATTAAATACTCATGCTTTTTAGAAAAGATATGTCATTTCAAACAATACATGAATGTAAAAAGTAAGGAAAATTTTAAATAAACAAAACTGATAAAAATTAGTTATGTATGCACAATATTTTATTTTAAAAAACTTAAATCATTTTCTTAAATAATAAAAAAAAGAGACTGAAGATATACCCTTATTATAATTATTAATAAAAAATGGCAACAAATACTGCTATATCCAATGATGATTATGACAAAGAGTACTATTAAGGATGATGCATATTTTTACAGTAATAGAGAAATTAGCCAAAATATTCAGCAATTCAAACACTTAGTGCTATCATTGTTTTAAGAGAAAGATTTTATAAATTTCAACCAGTTTTTCATGAAATTAAACATTTTAAGTCTAATATTTATTATTGCACTTTCTAATAATGGGAGTTTCCTTTCAAACCTTTTGTTATATCAAATTATATTATTAACTTTTTTCAAATTTGTGAATTAGTTTTATGTGACTGGTAAATTTACCAAAGTTCATATTTATTTTTAATTTATTTTATTTTATATTATTCACACCCTCCCCCACTGCAAATACTTTCGAATTGAATTTTGCTATATTTATTTTCAAGATATGTAGCAACAGTTGAAAGTACTCAGGAAAAAAAATATTACATGAAACTAATTCAAAAATTTGATAAAGGTAATAAAAGATTTGATAGACAGGAGCTGATATTATTCAACCAAATATGTTTGAAAGAATTATTGCTGCCAATATATATATATATATATATATATAAAACACACACACACACATGCTTAAAAGATGAATAAACAGGAACATAAACTAGAAAATCAATACAAAGAAAGGTTTACAAATATGCATATAAATAAAAGATAAGTACATGTAAGCAAGTGATAAAATGTAAGCAAGGATGATAGATAAAGAAATTTGGAATGTATTATAAGTACAGATCAGGGAGTAAACTATTTCGTAAAGATTTATTATAGGTTTATATCCAAAATTGTTTATATCCACAATTTTTAAGAGTAAGTATTACTTATAGAAAAGTCATATTGTATAATTGATAATAACAACAAAAGATTGAGACAATAGTTTGCATGTATATAATATAAATGATGATGACTCCTCATCTAAGAAATTAGGAGGGAAATGTATCAATGGAATTCTTTCTTACCAGATGCATTAAAGAACTTCTTGGGGAATGTGGCTCAGTAAGCAATTGGGTTGGTGTTTGACCAAAACTACGAATCTGGTTTTCAATTGCCTGAAATTAAAAATATATTTCATGTTAACAAAGTACATTTGAAGCATGACTTTAGTCTTAGTAAAACTTCATACAATCTAATTCTAACATCTATTAACAAACATAATAAAGGAGTCTTAGTTTTTTTTTGTTTTTACAAGTATGACTTCTAACTTGGAAAAAGTAAAAGAAGTAGAGAAAGTAGAAAAAAGGTATAAACGAGGATAGGTAAGTGGTAAGTGTTCTTACCTCTTACCTCTCTTCTTTCATACTATTTTCTCCTTAGTAATAGTGTTCTTACTTCTCTTCTTTCATACTCTTTTCTCCTCAGTAATAGCGTTCTTACTTCTCTTCTTTCATACTCTTTTCTCCTCAGTAATAGCGTTCTTACTTCTCTTCTTTCATACTCTTTTCTCCTCAGTAATAGCGTTCTTACTTCTCTTCTTTCATACTCTTTTCTCCTCAGTAATAGCGTTCTTACTTCTCTTCTTTCATACTCTTTTCTCCTCAGTAATAGCGTTCTTACTTCTCTTCTTTCATACTCTTTTCTCCTCAGTAATAGCGTTCTTACTTCTCTTCTTTCATACTCTTTTCTCCTCAGTAATAGCGTTCTTACCTCTCTTCTTTCATACTCTTTTCTCCTCAGTAATAGCGTTCTTACTTCTCTTCTTTCATACTCTTTTCTCCTCAGTAATAGCGTTCTTACTCCTCTTCTTTCATACTCTTTTCTCCTCAGTAATAGCGTTCTTACTTCTCTTCTTTCATACTCTTTTCTCCTCAGTAATAGTGTTCTTACTTCTCTTCTTTCATACTCTTTTCTCCTCAGTAATAGGGTGTTTGCCTCTTACCTCTCTTCTTTCATACTCTTTTCTCCTCAGTAATAGTGTTCTTACTTCTCTTCTTTCATACTCTTTTCTCCTCAGTAATAGCGTTCTTACTTCTCTTCTTTCGTACTCTTTTCTCCTCAGTAATAGTGTTCTTACTTCTCTTCTTTCGTACTCTTTTCTCCTCAGTAATAGCGTTCTTACTTCTCTTCTTTCATACTCTTTTCTCCTCAGTAATAGTGTTCTTACTTCTCTTCTTTCATACTCTTTTCTCCTCAGTAATAGTGTTCTTACTTCTCTTCTTTCATACTCTTTTCTCCTCAGTAATAGCGTTCTTACTTCTCTCCTTTCATACTCTTTTCTCCTCAGTAATAGTGTTCTTACTTCTCTTCTTTCATACTCTTTTCTCCTCAGTAATAGGGTGTTTGCCTCTTACCTCTCTTCTTTCATACTCTTTTCTCCTCAGTAATAGCGTTCTTACTTCTCTTCTTTCATACTCTTTTCTCCTCAGTAATAGTGTTCTTACTTCTCTTCTTTCATACTCTTTTCTCCTCAGTAATAGTGTTCTTACTTCTCTTCTTTCATACTCTTTTCTCCTCAGTAATAGGGTGTTTGCCTCTTACCTCTCTTCTTTCATACTCTTTTCTCCTCAGTAATAGCGTTCTTACTTCTCTTCTTTCATACTCTTTTCTCCTCAGTAATAGTGTTCTTACTTCTCTTCTTTCATACTCTTTTCTCCTCAGTAATAGGGTGTTTGCCTCTTACCTCTCTTCTTTCATACTCTTTTCTCCTCAGTAATAGCATTCTTACTTCTCTTCTTTCATACTCTTTTCTCCTCAGTAATAGTGTTCTTACTTCTCTTCTTTCATACTCTTTTCTCCTCAGTAATAGTGTTCTTACTTCTCTTCTTTCATACTCTTTTCTCCTCAGTAATAGCGTTCTTACTTCTCTTCTTTCATACTCTTTTCTCCTCAGTAATAGTGTTCTTACTTCTCTTCTTTCATACTCTTTTCTCCTCAGTAATAGTGTTCTTACTTCTCTTCTTTCATACTCTTTTCTCCTTAGTAATAGTGTTCTTACTTCTCTTCTTTCATACTCTTTTCTCCTCAGTAATAGTGTTCTTACTTCTCTTCTTTCATACTCTTTTCTCCTCAGTAATAGGGTGTTTGCCTCTTACCTCTCTTCTTTCATACTCTTTTCTCCTCAGTAATAGCGTTCTTACTTCTCTTCTTTCATACTCTTTTCTCCTCAGTAATAGCGTTCTTACTTCTCTTCTTTCATACTCTTTTCTCCTCAGTAATAGTGTTCTTACTTCTCTTCTTTCATACTCTTTTCTCCTCAGTAATACGGTGTTTGCCTCTTACCTCTCTTCTTTCATACTCTTTTCTCCTCAGTAATAGCGTTCTTACTTCTCTTCTTTCATACTCTTTTCTCCTCAGTAATAGTGTTCTTACTTCTCTTCTTTCATACTCTTTTCTCCTCAGTAATAGGGTGTTTGCCTCTTACCTCTCTTCTTTCATACTCTTTTCTCCTCAGTAATAGTGTTCTTACTTCTCTTCTTTCATACTCTTTTCTCCTCAGTAATAGCGTTCTTACTTCTCTTCTTTCGTACTCTTTTCTCCTCAGTAATAGTGTTCTTACTTCTCTTCTTTCATACTCTTTTCTCCTCAGTAATAGCGTTCTTACTTCTCTTCTTTCATACTCTTTTCTCCTCAGTAATAGTGTTCTTACTTCTCTTCTTTCATACTCTTTTCTCCTCAGTAATAGCGTTCTTACTTCTCTCCTTTCATACTCTTTTCTCCTCAGTAATAGTGTTCTTACTTCTCTTCTTTCATACTCTTTTCTCCTCAGTAATAGGGTGTTTGCCTCTTACCTCTCTTCTTTCATACTCTTTTCTCCTCAGTAATAGCGTTCTTACTTCTCTTCTTTCATACTCTTTTCTCCTCAGTAATAGTGTTCTTACTTCTCTTCTTTCATACTCTTTTCTCCTCAGTAATAGTGTTCTTACTTCTCTTCTTTCATACTCTTTTCTCCTCAGTAATAGGGTGTTTGCCTCTTACCTCTCTTCTTTCATACTCTTTTCTCCTCAGTAATAGCGTTCTTACTTCTCTTCTTTCATACTCTTTTCTCCTCAGTAATAGTGTTCTTACTTCTCTTCTTTCATACTCTTTTCTCCTCAGTAATAGGGTGTTTGCCTCTTACCTCTCTTCTTTCATACTCTTTTCTCCTCAGTAATAGCGTTCTTACTTCTCTTCTTTCATACTCTTTTCTCCTCAGTAATAGTGTTCTTACTTCTCTTCTTTCATACTCTTTTCTCCTCAGTAATAGTGTTCTTACTTCTCTTCTTTCATACTCTTTTCTCCTCAGTAATAGCGTTCTTACTTCTCTTCTTTCATACTCTTTTCTCCTCAGTAATAGTGTTCTTACTTCTCTTCTTTCATACTCTTTTCTCCTTAGTAATAGTGTTCTTACTTCTCTTCTTTCATACTCTTTTCTCCTTAGTAATAGTGTTCTTACTTCTCTTCTTTCATACTCTTTTCTCCTCAGTAATAGTGTTCTTACTTCTCTTCTTTCATACTCTTTTCTCCTCAGTAATAGGGTGTTTGCCTCTTACCTCTCTTCTTTCATACTCTTTTCTCCTCAGTAATAGCGTTCTTACTTCTCTTCTTTCATACTCTTTTCTCCTCAGTAATAGTGTTCTTACTTCTCTTCTTTCATACTCTTTTCTCCTCAGTAATAGTGTTCTTACTTCTCTTCTTTCATACTCTTTTCTCCTCAGTAATAGGGTGTTTGCCTCTTACCTCTCTTCTTTCATACTCTTTTCTCCTCAGTAATAGCGTTCTTACTTCTCTTCTTTCATACTCTTTTCTCCTCAGTAATAGCGTTCTTACTTCTCTTCTTTCATACTCTTTTCTCCTCAGTAATAGCGTTCTTACTTCTCTTCTTTCATACTCTTTTCTCCTCAGTAATAGCGTTCTTACTTCTCTTCTTTCATACTCTTTTCTCCTCAGTAATAGTGTTCTTACTTCTCTTCTTTCATACTCTTTTCTCCTCAGTAATACGGTGTTTGCCTCTTACCTCTCTTCTTTCATACTCTTTTCTCCTCAGTAATAGCGTTCTTACTTCTCTTCTTTCATACTCTTTTCTCCTCAGTAATAGTGTTCTTACTTCTCTTCTTTCATACTCTTTTCTCCTCAGTAATAGGGTGTTTGCCTCTTACCTCTCTTCTTTCATACTCTTTTCTCCTCAGTAATAGTGTTCTTACTTCTCTTCTTTCATACTCTTTTCTCCTCAGTAATAGCGTTCTTACTTCTCTTCTTTCGTACTCTTTTCTCCTCAGTAATAGTGTTCTTACTTCTCTTCTTTCATACTCTTTTCTCCTCAGTAATAGCGTTCTTACTTCTCTTCTTTCATACTCTTTTCTCCTCAGTAATAGTGTTCTTACTTCTCTTCTTTCATACTCTTTTCTCCTCAGTAATAGCGTTCTTACTTCTCTCCTTTCATACTCTTTTCTCCTCAGTAATAGTGTTCTTACTTCTCTTCTTTCATACTCTTTTCTCCTCAGTAATAGGGTGTTTGCCTCTTACCTCTCTTCTTTCATACTCTTTTCTCCTCAGTAATAGCGTTCTTACTTCTCTTCTTTCATACTCTTTTCTCCTCAGTAATAGTGTTCTTACTTCTCTTCTTTCATACTCTTTTCTCCTCAGTAATAGTGTTCTTACTTCTCTTCTTTCATACTCTTTTCTCCTCAGTAATAGGGTGTTTGCCTCTTACCTCTCTTCTTTCATACTCTTTTCTCCTCAGTAATAGCGTTCTTACTTCTCTTCTTTCATACTCTTTTCTCCTCAGTAATAGTGTTCTTACTTCTCTTCTTTCATACTCTTTTCTCCTCAGTAATAGGGTGTTTGCCTCTTACCTCTCTTCTTTCATACTCTTTTCTCCTCAGTAATAGCGTTCTTACTTCTCTTCTTTCATACTCTTTTCTCCTCAGTAATAGTGTTCTTACTTCTCTTCTTTCATACTCTTTTCTCCTCAGTAATAGTGTTCTTACTTCTCTTCTTTCATACTCTTTTCTCCTCAGTAATAGCGTTCTTACTTCTCTTCTTTCATACTCTTTTCTCCTCAGTAATAGTGTTCTTACTTCTCTTCTTTCATACTCTTTTCTCCTCAGTAATAGTGTTCTTACTTCTCTTCTTTCATACTCTTTTCTCCTTAGTAATAGTGTTCTTACTTCTCTTCTTTCATACTCTTTTCTCCTCAGTAATAGTGTTCTTACTTCTCTTCTTTCATACTCTTTTCTCCTCAGTAATAGGGTGTTTGCCTCTTACCTCTCTTCTTTCATACTCTTTTCTCCTCAGTAATAGCGTTCTTACTTCTCTTCTTTCATACTCTTTTCTCCTCAGTAATAGTGTTCTTACTTCTCTTCTTTCATACTCTTTTCTCCTCAGTAATAGTGTTCTTACTTCTCTTCTTTCATACTCTTTTCTCCTCAGTAATAGGGTGTTTGCCTCTTACCTCTCTTCTTTCATACTCTCTTTCTCCTTGCTTCCCTCTCTCTCACTCTCTCCAATTCATTTTGGGAGAAAAATGAAAAGAAAACCAGGAAAAAGGAAAAAATAGAGAGAAAGAAAAAAAGAAAAGGTAGAGATTAAAGACAGAGAGGGACAGGTTTTCTCGTTAGATATCAAGAGACAATGTGTGAAAAATTGAAAGGTAGGTATATTTACCCAGCCTCGCCACCAGTGCTGGATGTGACAAGTTATTTTAATATGGGGAGTACAATAATGTATACTTATGCATATGGCCAAAAACAAAAATTGGTTTTTGCCCAGTCCCCCGCGATTAGTCACACTGGCATTGGTATTATACCGACCAAATCTCTTTAGTGCAATGAGGAAGGTGCTGGTGCAGGGTTGGAATTCCCAGTGCTTCTCCCATCTTACAGCAAAGGGGGAGATAACTATGCACCAGTAAACCCTCATTGGCATTGTGCCAGAAGTATTGAAAGACAGGTAAGGGATACGAAAGCATAAAAATTGTTTAAGGAAATGAAGAGCAAAAGAATTATGAACAAAAGATGCAGTAGAAAAAATCTGGTCATTCCTCAATGCTTTTTGTATATGAAATTAATCTGTTTGCATTCTTCTGCCGTGTCCCTTCAGGACATAGAAAGGGTGTAGAGAGCCATTATTGCTTATCTTGTGTGGCTCTTAGCAGTTTTTCTCCATTTCCTAAGGTTCATTCACTATCTTGCCCTCAATATGCCACATGAGGGTCAAGTTTTCCAAGACATCCTTCCTCCCTTCCCTTATTTCTCTTATCCTCAATATGCCCCGTTAGGGTCAAGTTTTCCAAGCCCTCCATCCCGCCTTCCCCTATCTCTCTTGCCCTCAATATGCCACATGGGGGTTAAGTTTTTCAAGTCCTCCTTCATTATATGTCCAAGGAATTTTGGCTATATTTTCCTGATATTAAGTATGTGTTCTTTCTGTTGCTATTTTCTTTAAGACTTCCTTGTTGTTTACTTGGTCTATCCATGGTATTCTCAGTATCCGTCTGTAGAACCACGTTTCTGTTGCCTCTAGTTTTCTCATTATCTGTAGGAAGATTTCCAGTATTTACTACTATATAAAAGGATGGTAGCACTTAGCAATCCAGCACTCTTTTCTTTGTTCCTAATTAAATTTTTCCATTTCTCAGCATGTTGCTTAGCTTTTGGAATGCTTCTTTTGCTAGTCCAGTGTGTGTTTGGATCTTCTCGTTGCATTTTCCATCCTCTGTTAAAATACTTCCCAGATATTTAAACTTTTGCACCTGCTTCATGTTTATATCTCCAATTTGTAACTCGTATTTTAAACTTTTTCTCTTGCTAATAACCACGCTTGGTTTCCTTGCATATTAAACACTATTAGATTGCTTATTTACAAGAATAATTTTATATTTACAAGATTATAAAATTTTCTTGTTTACAAATAGTTTTTTATAAATTTATGAATAAAAAAATGTCTTTCTTTATAAAATGGTAAATAATAAATATTCCATTCTGGTTGGTTCACATATTTTTAGAATCTTGTAAATATAAAATTATTCTTGTAAATAAGCAAGAATATATAGTGTTTAACATCTTTGTTGTCAATTCTCAAGAATAAAGAAAATGTATAAATCCACTTTAATATGTTTGGGTTTTAGTAAAATCTAATCACTGCTTTTTAAACCATTGTCAAAGGAATCAATAGTGATGTCAAAAGAACACACTGTCTTTTTGTGGGCAGGAAGGTTAAACATTGCCAAATTATCTTTATGTTCAAAAGAAGTCTACCAAACCAAACCTAACAAAAATTTACCTCTTTCATGACTGGGTCAGTCATTGATTCCAGGTTCACACTTCCTTCATATGTGAGATAGTAAAAGACATTGGTTGATCGTACAGCTTCTGGTCCTGTAAATTAGAAAATAAAATATTTGAAGTCTTATTTCAACATTCTGAAAATAATTTAGTTAAAATAAACTTATTTTCAAAATGAAACATGTCTGTTATTCAAAAACGTTTTCACCAAACAGTGAAACATCTGCAAAGGAATGAATATACTGAAGTATTAATAAAAAGAATAACAAGAGGATATACTTTTTTGCTATCCTCTGTTCCTTGAAGTTTCTTACTGAATACACTCTACTTCATTCATTATTGAAATATGTACTAGCACAAAGCATGGTAACTATTTGTACTATAAGATTTTATATCTAGTTTATAAAGATTTTAATTTTACTATTTTAAAAATGTTAGCCTTGAATAAATATCTAATCGTCTAGGGTGATTTTTTTTAATACCCATTCTTTTGAGAGAAGTGTATTTTTATGAAGACTAGACAGTTTGTGTAAGAATTTGTTACATTTGTACATCTTTTTCATATCAGCAGTTAAAACCCACCAAAATTTGTGAAGGATCCATTTCCAGTACTTTTTTGTATATACTGACCAATGAGAGATGTGGTCTCAAGTTCTTGTAACAACCTGTATGGTGGTCTTTTTGAGCCTAATTTTCCAAATATATAGGGTACAGGTCAATTGATGTGAGGTGAGTAGAAGACATTTTGTCAACAAAGAGACAAGGCAAATCAACATCTAGGAGCAGAAAGCTTTTGACACCAATAAGAGAGCATCAGGATACCAGTTACAAGCCAGCTGGACAGAAATTAAAGAATTTTGAAGTTCAAGTGAAAATTCTCTTAGAGTTGGACAACAAAGACAAGAAGTTTTTGCACGAACTGTGAATTTAAAAGGGATTTTTCTAAAATTACTATATGTCCCAGAGACACTGGTAAAAGTAGGTGTTTTCATTTTTTTCTGAAAGGTGGTTGAACCTTTGTTTTTTACTACCTTCTTGAATCTTGAACTGTTTTCTCTTTTCATCTTTTTCAAAATTCTTGTTGTTCCCCAAACTAATTTTTCCCATTTTTCAATGGAAAACTTTGTATCAAAAATTGTTATACAACATTAATAAGAACACAAAAGGAAATTTTTGTGCAAATTTTGTATTTTTATAAGTTTAGGAATTCTTCATATGACTGAAATCAATTTTATCAAGGAAAACAATAGTTATCATTTAAATATTTGCATGAAATGCATTAAATAGTTATCATTTAAATATTTGCATGAAATGCATTAAATAGTTATCATTTAAATATTTGCATGAAATGCATTAAATAGTTATCATTTAAATATTTGCATGAAATGCATTAAATAGTTATCATTTAAATATTTGCATGAAATGCATTAAATAGTTATCATTTAAATATTTGCATGAAATGCATTAAATAGTTATCATTTAAATATTTGCATGAAATGCATTAAATAGTTATCATTTAAATATTTGCATGAAATGCATTAAATAGTTATCATTTAAATATTTGCATGAAATGCATTAAATAGTTATCATTTAAATATTTGCATGAAATGCATTAAATAGTTATCATTTAAATATTTGCATGAAATGCATTAAATAGTTATCATTTAAATATTTGCATGAAATGCATTAAATACTTATTTAAATATTTGCATGAAATGCATTAAATACTTATTTAAATATTTGCATGAAATGCATTAAATACTTATTTAAATATTTGCATGAAATGCATTAAATACTTATTTAAATATTTGCATGAAATGTATTAAATACTTATTTAAATATTTGCATGAAATGCATTAAATACTTATTTAAATATTTGCATGAAATGCATTAAATACTTATTTAAATATTTGCATGAAATGCATTAAATTTTTAAAAAAAATATTTGCATGAACAATGTTAAAATTTCAAAGGAGAGCATCGACAGAGGTAAGTAGCTTTGTTAAACAAATTGTTGAGATATGAACACAATTAATTGTTACTAACCTCTTTGTTTGTATCCAAATATCAAGTCAATCCAGTGGTGCAACTGACAAGATACAAATTCTGATTCCAGGGCCTAGTAAAAAAAAAAAAATATCATTGTACAACATTAAAATAATATATAATAATAATAATAAAACAAAGAATTGTAGGGACATCTGTTGTAATGGAGGGTCAAATAGATAAACTAAAAATTCATACAGTAATGTAAAACCTATATAAATTGATGAATTTGTATATTGGATTTTAGTTGTAGCCACCACATATCATTTTTTTTTTTCATTAGATCAAATATTGCTATTATTAATATCTGACTAGTATCTTTTGAATATTGCTGTTCCTAATCATACCTACTCAATAGTAGAATATTATCCATTAGTAGAATATTTCTTAGTTGGATCAACTGCAGTTGGGATCACAGTCAGTGTAAACTCCACTATCCTTTCATTAGCTGCATAGTACATGCTTCTCCAGGGCTACATACGATTCGAGTTTAGAGTTTCCGATTTCTCAATCTTAACACTATCCAATACTTCAGCAGGCTTCCTTGAATATCCATGAAATAAGGCATTGTCAACCATTATTAATTTTTATCTATTATTTCTTTCATCTTAATTTTAGTTATTTTTCAACGTACCTACTCAGACCATCATTCTATGGCCATCAGTAAAGAATACAGATTGGAAATAAAAAAGAAACTTATAAAATGACAATCTCAATATTTTTAATGAAATAACTAAATTAAGATGAGGGAGTTACTAGACAGTGATTAATTATGAATGTCAGATTTTGTCAATGAAGACTACACTTTATATAACAGAAGAAAATATTGTTCATAAAGTGTTTTATAAAAATAAAACTAAAAGATCATTTTGATTGTTCAGTTGCCATTTCATTTATATAAGTAGAAGTTGGAATTATAAATGTAGCCTTGTGAAAAGGCAAATTGAAATAGCCAAAGAAAAATTGAACACCCTTAACAGCAACAAAATGTAATTGTCATCTTTGATAATGGCTTATGTAAGCCGAAAGCTTAGATAGGATTAAAAAATATGTATCAATATTGTGATTTTTTTCTTCTTTTAATGATAATGTTATTAAGCTTATCAGATGATATGAAAAGAATTTATATAAAATAAATAGACAAAACTTGTCTATATTATTTAATGAAACATGCATCAATATATATATATATATATATATATATATATATATATACATACACACATTTATGAACAGTTATCTGACTAATAACTATAAAATTCTATATATATTTTTAAATGAAGTAAGGTCAAATTGGCAGCTGATCTCAAAATGACCTACAATCTGCTGTTTATTGGGGCAAGGAATGGCTTGTTAATTTTAACACCTTGAAAGCAAAACTGCTCTCTATTAATCATCTGAGAGAGCTCTTTGTGCCTTCCATCAGCATGGCTGATGCTAACCTCCAGGAGAGTGACTCATTATGCCTTCTTGGGCTAATGTTTTCCTCTGACATAAAATGAAAAGATATTGAATTAATTGCAAGGTCTGTTGCTAGCAAAGTTGGTTCACTGTGTTGTGCTAGACAATTTTTCTCACCTGAAACTTATATATTTATAAGTCTACAAGTCATCCTTGCTTTGAATATTACATCCACTAGTGGTCTGGTACTCCTGCTATATATTTAGAGATTCTTGATGAAATCCAAAGAAGAATCTGCAATGTTATTGGTCCTGATCTGGCATCTCAGCTTCAGTCACGTTTCCATCACTGTAATGTAGCTTCCTTCTGCCTTTTCTATAAATATTTTCATGGTAATTGTTCTGATGAAGTTTCCTCTATCATACCTAGACTTTATGAATTTAAGCACTGTACTAGATTGGCGGCAAAGTCTCATCCTTTTACAGGTGAAATCGCAAGATGTAACTAATTTCTACACTAACAATTTCTTTTTTGCACTTGTCAGTTGAGATACTTTTTTGGCTTCTTGCTTTCCAGTAAAGTTTGATCTTTGAAAATTTGAAATGCAATGTCAACCGTTATCTTCTATCTTTTTAATTCCTGTTCTTTTATTGTTCTCAGTAATGTTTTTCTTTTTCCTATATTCTTTCACACTCAGTAACCCCTGTGTCTTAGTGGCTTGAAGTTAAATGATTAAAAAAATAAAATAATAAAATAAACCTAACATTTTCTTTCTCTACCTCTCATATGAGAGAGTGTGTGCATGTGAATTATCATGAATGAACTGACTTGAGAGTTTTTGCTTGTTATATCTTATTGAAAAATTTTAATATTTTACTTTAATTGCTAGTCGCAAACTAGCAATTAATGTTGTAGCAATTACAAATGTGATAACTGTATTTTCTTTTTAATACTCACCATCCGATTGATACGGACAAAATCATCTGGTGTCTTTGCCCATGGAGGAAGAGTCACATTGTCAACCATAACATCTCCGTCTTGATAACCAAAGTTGAATTTGTTTTGATTAACAAATATTTCAGGCAGATAATAAAATTCAGGAATGAGTTCCTGGAAAGAAAAATAAGCATTATTTTTAGTGTTGGATGTATTTACATAAAATTAGAAATTTTTGCAATTAATTATAAGATTAAAAAAACAATGTGTATAAGACATTGCTAAAGACTATACTAATACAACTACTTGATGTTACTAATCTGTTTTGATTAACTTGGACTATGTTTAACTTGGTACAAGGACATATTTCCTGAATGTCTTATTAGAACATCAATACTTTGTAAAGACAGTACTGTAATGAAGAATATGGATCAGATTGAAGTGATTCTTAAATAATTTTCTTTTTTAAATTACATATAAATTTTGTTTGATTTAACTTATTTATAAAGTAAAAATTAATTTAACCATATGTTCCTTCTTTGAAAATATATCCCTTAGTTCCACCAATTCTAACCTTCATGGCTAAGATCCGCCATGTCACACACATTGTAGCAAACATTCCCTTCATATTCCAATGGTGAGACCTAAGTTCAACTCAAGCAGATTCTTTCCGTAAATCATTACTTTGTTAAAGCAACTCCCAAGAGGATGTTTCCCCAATCACTTCTTCATTATCTTCCTTACATATATCCCCACAAACTGTGTCTCTTATTGTGTAACAGTCTATCTCGAGTGGTTCTTGGTCTTTGTACAGGGTGGACTTTATTGTAAAATATATATGAAATACAATATATCTTAGTGATTATAGAGATTTTAGTAGGTAAATAATAAATTGATGTTGTTTTCTCGGATTAATAATTTCAGTCAGTTATGTACCATACATGATATACGCTTAGGCGATCATGTATCTTTCAATAGATTACTGACGAGGCAGATTTGTTTCTTGCAGTAGGTTGCCATTTCTTTCTGCGGTAGACCAGTTGCTATAAAACCTGGTCTGTCCTGCTATTTACCCATAGCTAGTGGGGAGAAGAAGAGGATTCATACCTTTCCCAAGGGTATTAACACATAAGTGAATGTAATGGATTTGTCTGGAATTTGAACTCGACTCTCCAATTCCTCAATCTGAGCCACTATCCATTACTCCACTGTTACACTTCACTAAATAGCAATGGCAGAAATAAAAAAGAACTTACTTTGACATCTGATGTATCTCTTTGACAATTCTTCCAAGCTTGACTGACTGAGAAAAATGTTCTATTTGCATGATCAAATTTTCCTCCTTGCATATTTAAAAATAAGGTGGTAAACGGTTCCTACAAAAGAATTTAAGAAAATTAACTTAATACAATTTTGTAATGACTTTGAAGTGCTTTTTTTCTGTTTACATTTCACTTATTTATGCATTTGAAATGTTACAATATTTGTTTCCAAGATCATTAAACATGTAAAAGAAACTGTGGAAATAATATGAGAGACATTTCTTTATAACATTTTTCACCATTTTATTTTATCAAAGAATAATTAATTAGCATCAATGGTACCAGTATACATCCCAAGTATTGAAAGACAAACATTTTCAAAAATGCAATAAGATAAAACTTAATGAGTGCATGTTGCGGTGTTGATGTGTGTGGGGAACAAACCAACAAATATTGTGGTAAAATGGATTTTAAAAATGGATGAGCTTTTGTCTCTAAGGAAAAGACTGATCATTGCAATATTATGAAAAGTCAATAAAACAGAGTTCTAAATATGAAATATATATAAATATATATAAAAATATAAAGATATAAAAATAATATAAAATATATCTGTCTCAATTTCTGGGATTAGCAATTATCATTATTTACACGTGGATTGTTATCCCTATCTTTGTTGTTATCCCAACATTTTGGCTGATTGTTCTCATTCTGCTGCCCATTTCCAGGGATATCTTTTCTAGTTCTTATTTCACACCACTCAGTTATTGCTTGTATCATTTCTACTGAGTTTAAGTAAACATTACCCAGCCTTGGGATTGAACACACAATTATTACATCACCAAATTCATGAACCAATGAATTTAATCCAGTAGGTTTGTGACATGTTTATCAGAATGAGAAAAATCTACTTACATAGATTAAATATAGGCTTCAGTACAAAATTTCCTGAAGGTAACCAGGATCAACAAACACCTGATGAAGGCTAGAGGACACAACACCCGAAATGTTGTGATAAAAACAATAAAAATAGAGACAATAGTCTGCATGTAAATATGAAGAATATTTCTAAAACATTTTCTACTTATTTGAGTAAAATTCAAAACACTTACACAATGATGCAAATTTTTCATTGTACATGTAAACCTTTTTATCATTAAAAAAGATATAATATACTCACCACTCTGATAAGCCAATTGAGTGTAAATGCTGCTGTTGAATAATGAGTTCCATAATGGAAAGGAGGGATTTGTTCATGTTCCCAGCTTGCATATCGTTCATCAAAGAACTTTTTCCGAGCTGGATTCAATGCACCAATAGGCTGAAATAATCAAAGTTAAATATTTATTGTTTGTCATGTGTCATTTTATACATATTTATTTTAGTCTTTCAAACTATCTTCACATTAATTAGAGTTAAACTTTAATTGAAAAAAAAAAAAAAAAGAAGCATGATGTTCTTTACTAAAGGCCACATCATAGTGCATCCTTCACCCAGAACTGGAAACCTATTTCAACTTTCATTATTCTGCTGAGAACAAAAATTTTTATTTTTGGTTTGGGTTTGCAATAGTTTGCTGCTATAGTTGGATTAATAAATTTTTACATTTTAAATTACTGGGGATTTTCTCCAGTTAGTCATCATATATGAGTGAGCTTGTCTTGATGCCTTGACTCCACTTAGGCCTGATGATTCTTCTGCACAATTTTTTAATACAACACAGGATCACTTCAATTGGTATGCTTTTATTTTTACTTTCATTCTTAGATTGTCTCTTCATTAAGAGTGCTGAAGATAAGCATTTTACTGGACTAATGCAGTCTGGGCTCTGAACCATAGAGTAACTCCTAAGGAGACTATTCTGTCAACAAGTGTATAATATTGAAACTACTGTATTACCATTTTGTAAATGGGTTCTGGACTATGCAGTAGTTTCTGGTAGGATTTCATTATGGTGGTTGTGTTTTTTAAATTTATCCAGGTAGTGATTTTTATTTTTTTTCACATAATACTTTTGAGTGTTGCTGGTTCATTACTTTGATTATTCATCTTCATACACCAAACTGTTGAAGAGTAGGACTCAGCGTACTTCCTGCTCTTCCCTACTACTGTGGCAATAGACTGCTCTTACTTATAAATATGGCAAGTAGCCACATTAGAGTAGGTTTTGAGGAGTATTTGATTTACTCAAATATTTCCATTCTATGTATGTATTTAAAAAAACTCTCTTCTTTGTTTTCCCTACCTAGTCTTCTGTTCCTTCAATACTCTCTCTAATTATGGCCTTCCTAATTCTCGACTATTTTAAACTCCTATGTATGAGTATTTAATAAACCTCTTCTCCAACCTAGACTTCTGTTCCTTTGATACTCTAACTATGGACTTCCAAATATCTTAGCTATTTTGAACAAAGAGAACATTACAACACAAACCATGCTCACAGCTAAAACAAACAGTAGAATCTACCTCAGTTCTTACAAAAATAAAAATAGACCCCAACTTTTTTATCTTCTACACAAATATAGGGAGTCTATATTATAACTTTCCAGAAGTTCAACTACATTTTCAAAAGATCAAACCTACCCTCATGTGCCTGTCTGAATCTATTCCAGTGCAGGAATTCACAATTCTTTGCTACTCTTCCTTAATCACAAAACACTACTTTCTAAATCACTATGGCCTTGGGGTTTAGACCTATATCAAGGATGAGTTCCTATGTGACAGTGAGACTCCAATAACAAGGACTCTGATTTCCCATTTATGTGCTTTTGCATGGACCTCGTTCCTAGTACATCTTTCAGCTTTGCTACCATCTTCAGGATGATGGAGTCTCAATATTTGACCAAATACCTGAGAAGTTTGATTTTATCCTATTTGATCACCCCTGGACTAGCACACACATTATATATATATATATATATATATATATGACAATTTCAATGTTCAACATGTTTTGTTTAAGTGTACTCAAACAGGGTCCACTTACACAAAGCCAATAAAGAGGGTAAAAACTCTTCTGAATTTTGCATTGTATACAAGTTGATGCAAATCATAAATCAGCCTACTTATGTTTCCAATATAGTAGAGCAAATCTACTAGACCACTTTCTCACCTCCTGTCCTGAAAAATGTTCCATAGTAGTGTCACATCTGTTGAACTCTTCTGACCGCTCAATGATCCGTTTCAAGATTGATGCCAATCTGAAGGCATCTTCCGGTGCCCCATTTCATAGGACAGATTTTCAATACTTCAAAGTTCACTGGTATAGCTTCAGGTATTTCATTGTGGAAGCTCCTCTCTTGGCAATATTCAAAAACAGAGCACCCAGAAAAGACATTTATGAGTGGATTCTGTCTGTCATGGAAAGTTTTGTCCTTCACAAAAACTATCAGCAAAGGTGAAATAGTCAGCCTTGGTTACTTAATTTACTGCTACCACGTCCCAGCATAAGCACTACTATCATTTCTATTACCTTGAACAAGGTAGCAAAACTTTCAACACATTTTGCAATGCTTGCAATCATTTCTAGAAAGCTGATCTTAGCATTTTCAAGAACTATGTACAGTCAGTTCAAGTTAAAGTTGAAAAAAAAACAAAAACAAAAAAAAAAACAAAAACAAAAAAAAAAACAATTGATCCTCAAGAGTTTTGGAAAATCACTAACAATATTTTTAATAGATTTGCTTACTATTGGCCCTGAGATCAGGAATTTTCCGGACTCATTAAAATCCTTCATTCTATGAAGACTATTGGATCAGATAAAAAATCTCTATGGTTCTTAGGAACCTTAGCAAGTTTCAAGAAAGCAAATGAGCACTCATTTCTAAATATTACACTATCCATCTTTTCATGTCAAAGTTCAAAAAGTACATTCTACAGCCCAAATGACTAGGATCAAAGTGTAGTATCTGTTCATATATCTAGTTCACGGCTAAAGTCCTAATCAGCAGCAGTTTCAGCCATCATCATCAGGCACCAATCCAGTTTACCATCGGTTGCTGCCATCTCCAACAGGACTACAGCTCCAGCCAGTCATCCTTGCTGGCAGCAACAATATGTGATAAATTGACCTTTAAGGTACAACGCTCTTCACCGATTACAAAACTGTCTTTTTCAGGACAACACTCCTCAGCAACAATAAAACTGTCTAACAAAACTGTCTAACAAAACTGTCTTTCTCAGGCCAACACTTTTCAATGACTAACAAAACTGTCCTTCTCAGGCCAACACTTTTCAATGACTAACAAAACTGTCCTTCTCAGGCCAACACTTTTCAATGACTAACAAAACTGTCCTTCTCAGGCCAACACTTTTCAATGACTAACAAAACTGTCCTTCTCAGGCCAACACTTTTCAATGACTAACAAAACTGTCCTTCTCAGGCCAACACTTTTCAATGACTAACAAAACTGTCCTTCTCAGGCCAACACTTTTCAATGACTAACAAAACTGTCCTTCTCAGGCCAACACTTTTCAATGACTAACAAAACTGTCCTTCTCAGGCCAACACTCTTCTCCCCATCTACATGAACATACAGAGATATTTTGCCTAGTGCACTGTAATCTTATTTTTGATGATGTATTTTCATTAACAAAAATAAACCTGGTAATTGGTAATTTTTTTTTATTCACGTCTTCATTTTGTTTGCTGTTATCTTCTGTCATTCAATATCTGCTTTTGGAGTCAATATACCATCCACAACAAACTCTCTAGCTATTTTGAGAATAGTCTTTGCAATTATCAAATTCATTCTATCAGGTAGGTCCACAAAGGTCATTGTTAATGGCCAATCTTCTGAAACTTATAGCCCAAGGTTCGCTTCTTGATTCTATGGGTGCAGCTTCAAAAATTCAAAGAAAAGGTCAGCGTGTAAATTTCAATACCTGCAAAACAAAGCTAGTAGCATTTTCTTTATTCACTGAGCAGACCCTGAATATACTCTAGTCTCGATGAATATTTGTATACTCATTGCGACTCCTTACTTTGAATATCAACCGGGACACAAGTTCACTGCAGAACTCAAGTGAAACTAATATGTACAATACATTGCTATAAATGCTTGAAAAAATATTGGTCCCTTGTATCACTCTAGAAAGTACCTGACTTCTACCGTAACTATTTTTACAAGAGTCAAATCAGATAAAAAAAATGGAGTATTGCTGCTATATCTGGGCAGGGGCTGCAAATTTCCCATTTCCAGTCTTGAGTGAGTTCAAAAGCATTTATGCAGCCTTGTGGGCAATGAATTATATTCAATCCTAAAGCCTCTTTTACACATAAGCCTATCCCTACTTCCATGACAAATGTTCTGACAAGCTTCATTCTGTAGCTCAAACGTTTGCAGCCAAGACTCTCCTTCCGAGTTCACAAGTTTGAATCACCCTTATACACTACATAATGCTTTAGTAAGAAGGGTGTCCCATTCTGAAAGCTTCTGAAAAAAAATACTACTTTGTGTAATTTCCATTTTTTTAACATAGGATTATATACACATCAAGTGATGTCACTCTGGATTCAGTAGTAAGTGTATATTTACAAATAGTGCTTAATAATATATATGAAAGAAATATACTAGTGAGTTTCAGTTAACAAATAAAAACTATTTTATAATACACCTAGCTTAACCTAAAAATTTATAAAGATTGTTTTTGATAAAATATTCATTCTCATTAACTCATAAAAATAATATATATATATATATATATATATATATATATATAATAGCCACCGAAACCGTGAGATCACCCCTGGTCAGTGGCTGATGAAGACAGTGTATCGCACGTGCTAATACACGTATGTTCAAAATAAATATATATATATATATATATATATATATATATATATATATATATATATAATAATATATATATATAAATAATATAATATATATATATATATAAATAATATATATATATAAAATATATAATATATAAATAATATATATATATATAAAATATATAATATATAAATAATATATATATATATAAAATATATAATATATAAATAATATATATATATATAAAATATATAATATATATATACTATATATATATATAAAATATATAATATATATATACATATACATTTATATATATATCTATCAAAAATATATAATATATGCAATATATAATATATATATAATATATATAATATATGCAATATATAATATATATAATATATAATCTACAGAATTATAATCTTGCAAAATATAAATAAGAAAATATTAGGCAACAGTAAAAGTTTGTTGAAAATTTGTTTCTACAATATATAACTATTCTGTATCATCAGAAAAAGAACATGATTATATTTATAAATGAGTGTAATTTTTAAATCCTTCACAATACAGATGAAAATTATTGAGTCATAAATAATAACATTTTTGGGAACCAATTGTAAAGATGAATACATCATCCTAACTACTTATCATATGTGGTAGTTAATAATCAATATGTTTGTTTCTGAATGACAGTAGCAGCATACACAGAGGATTAAAGAATGTATGTTTTAGCACTACCCTACTAATGGAAGCATTGCAAGTTCATTTATATGACATTATGTGATTACAAATGAGGAAATAATGCTATCGAGACATCTAGAAAAATATATAGTGTCAAGCAGCCAAAAATGGGTGGCAAGTATGAAATTGGTTTGCATAGTTGTTTTTTTTCACAATTATGTTCACCCTGTATAAGGCCTGAAAATCACTAGAGGTTGAGAGTTACAGAGTAGGAAGCATAGTTTATGCAGATATGTAGGGAAGATAATGGTTAACACTAGACTTGAACAGGTTAAGATTGTAGTTATCAAGGAAGCATCTTCTTGGGAGTTTGTTCCATAGAAAAGTGTTTTGTGTAAAGAAGCTGCTCAAGTGAAACTTACATCTCACAAATGGAATACAAAGAGAATGAGGGTGGGTCACTACAATCTGTATGGCAGAGCAAGTCTTAGTTGTGAAGCTTAGAACTGGTGCCACTATAGAATGTGGCTTCATTCTGGAGAAACATCATTGGAAAGTGAAATAAGGAGTGTTTATTGTATTTTGATTATGAAGCTCTAAAGTCTATAGTGGAAAGCAAACCATAGCAAAGTACTCAGGAATTAGTGAAGATGTTAAACACATTATAATCTATAATTTGCCAACAGAAAGGAATAGTCAGCAAACTGGGGCTTTGGGTTCAATACACTTTTAGTGAAAAGAACAAAGTTTATCATGGATAAACAAAAATGGAAATTATTTATGACTCAGGCCTAAACATAGTTTGAATTTCTGAGATCATCAATTACCATTATGATACACTGTTGCGCTCATATTGGTAATTACAATCACAATATTTTGAACATTGTACACTCTTCAGTTACCTTGTATTGTTCAGAATAACATGTTTTTTTTATTCCAAAAATCAATATATATTCTTATTGATATAATTTTTCAATAAATAAGATTTAACTAAATAAGTTAAAAAATATAAAAAAATAAATTAAGTTTTCAAACCTTAGATAAATCTCTGAAGTTATTTGGCTGACTCAGGTCTAAATCCTTGGATTCGTAATTCACTATAACCCAAGGAAATATTGGATACTGATTCAAATCGTTGAATGTACGGCCTAAAAGATAAACAAAAAATTGAAAATTATTTCAGACAAACTTATTTATTAATTTGATGAAACTTTACTTAATTAAAATGTAACATGCATTTATAATGATCTTGATTATTTTGGCAACGTGATGATAGACTTAGTAAAAAGTAAAGGAAAAATTTAGACTGAAGTTCTCAAAGATGCAACTGTTTTCATGACTAATATTTTCCTGAAAATTGAATAAGTTTAATAAATTTGTCACTTGTTTCTCCCACACACAGTAACAATATAGAGCTAGACAAAGTGACAACAGACCGTCAATGAATTTTAAGGTCAGTGAGATCTGTTCTTTCTCCAGGAAAGAGAATAACATTTGATTTTCATGCTGAAAGACATGTTCTGCATTAACTGATGTGGGATGAGTTTTTTCTTCAATTTTAACAATTGAGGATTTTTTTTCAAAATTATGGAAAATTTGACTTTTTAAAGATGTACTTAATAAACAGGAAAATCTACCAACTATGTTTGTATTTTTGACTGGCAGAAACAGCTTTACTATGTTTTATGATAATATTCTTATTCATTTTTATAATTTTCAGATCTTGAAAATATAAATTGATTTGAAAAAGTTAAATTTAATAAGTAATATAAAATGAGAAAAATACATTCAAATGAGAAAAAAGTAATTCCTTCCTGGTCTTTTGAGTAGAAGTTTATTGTAAAGTCTACTCCAACTCTATACTTCGAATCTCTGCCTGAAGTCTAAAATTTTATTTACTAATTATTTATTTTATTTAATTTTCTTTTTTATGGTTCACACCCCTCCCCAGTCTTTTGAACAGGGATAGAGATTTGATCCTTTGTTCCCTATTTAGGATTGGGTTTCCAGTTCCTTCTAAAAATGTTTTTATTCTCTTTGACACCCAGTAGATCCTTGCATCTTAGTGACATTATCACCTTACTTGGGGTGAATTGATTAAAAAATTAAAAAATTCTGTGTATTATTCTTTCTTGGAATTAGAATTTTAATAAATATATGTAACAAAATATTGATAACAAGTTAAATTTTCTTTGTTTAAAATCATTAATTGCTTACCTGCAACAGTGTTCAAATAAACAAGGTAATCAAAATTTGAAATTTCTCTTCGTTGCCATTTCTGTGTCATGTTGGATAGTTTGAACAGTTGCTTTCCAGATGCCAAGGACATTCGTCTAAAAAAAAAAAAAGTAGATAAATAAATCGATAAATAAATTCAAAATGAAAAAATAATGAACTAGATTTAAAAATAAATAAGAGATCAGTAATTAATAACAGTTGTTATTATTCAAAATTATAAGAAACCATCTGGAAAATCTTAAAGCAATTAAAACAATTACAAGTTAATTAAACAGAAGTAATTATTAATGAAGTTCAGTTTAAGAAGTTGTTAACTTGTAAAAAGCAAAATAATGTCTCTTAAGATTGTAAAATTTCAGATTTTGATCAGAGGATATGAAAACAGAATACATAATGCAATATGTATTTTTCTGAGAAGCCATTAAATCATGATACCTAGATTAATAGACATAGGATCCTTCATAGCTTCACTCGACAAGTTTTATTTAGAGGTGCATTACTAAATAGAGGGATTTCTAATTTTTCTGATAATAACCTGTTACCAAGTTGTTATCAATGGAATTTAGTGAATCCCAAGAAGAAATTCCTTCTCCACTAGTCAGATCAAAATTTTAATATGGATGTCATGCATGGCAACCAACTCATTCATAGATGCCAAAACTATCATCTCTATAGAAGCAATTCAAGTTGTATTCTTAAATAGCCTCATCAGATCAAGACTCTCATATGGATGTCATGCATAGCACCAAACCCATTCAGAGATGTCTAAACAATCATCTCTATAGAACCAATTCAAGTTGTATTCTTAAACAGCCTCATCAGATCAAGACTCTCCTATGGATGTCATGCATGGCATCCAATTCATTCAGAGATGTCTAAACTATCATCTCTATAGAAGCAATTCAAGTTGTATTCTTAAATAGCCTCATCAGATCAAGACTCTCATATGGATGTCATGCATAGCACCAAACCCATTCAGAGATGTCTAAACAATCATCTCTATAGAACCAATTCAAGTTGTATTCTTAAACAGCCTCATCAGATCAAGACTCTCCTATGGATGTCATGCATGGCATCCAATTCATTCAGAGATGTCTAAACTATCATCTCTATAGAAGCAATTCAAGTTGTATTCTTAAATAGCCTCATCAGATCAAGTCCTCTCATATGGATGTCATGCATAGCACCAAACCCATTCAGAGATGTCTAAACAATCATCTCTATAGAACCAATTCAAGTTGTATTCTTAAACAGCCTCATCAGATCAACACTCTCCTATGGATGTCATGCATGGCATCCAATTCATTCAGAGATGTCTAAACTATCATCACTATAGAAGCAATTCAAGTTGTATTCTTAAATAGCCTCATCAGATCAAGACTCTCATATGGATGTCATGCATAGCACCAAACCCATTCAGAGATGTCTAAACAATCATCTCTATAGAACCAATTCAAGTTGTATTCTTAAACAGCCTCATCAGATCAAGACTCTCCTATGGATGTCATGCATGGCATCCAATTCATTCAGAGATGTCTAAACTATCATCGCTATAGAAGCAATTCAAGTTGTATTCTTAAATAGCCTCATCAGATCAAGTCCTCTCATATGGATGTCATGCATAGCACCAAATTCATCCAGCAATATTTAAACTGTTAGCTGCAAACAATTGATTTCTAAGATTAAGGGTTAAAAATAGCTTTGAGCATATGGATCTTGGCAAAGACCATTCTTATTCAAACATTGTTGACTGGAGCTACAGAATTACAAACAAAAAAATGTACCACATAACAGAAAACATCAACTGAGGAATTTCAACAGTAGTAACATCTAAAAAGGTTATCACTTGAAGAGAAAATAATAACCTTATCAAGATGTTGACTTTCCATACAACTTTAAACAAAAAGTTAGGAAGGAAACCCCCTTAACTACTGGAAAGAGCTATAACAGCTACTGGATTTGAGAAACCTATTTTCTTTAAAAAATTATTTTAAGAGACAGATCTTTCAACTAACAGCAGAACTGATTGCTCAGTCAATGTATGTCAATTTTTTCCTTATAAGAAAACAGCTATTATAATCATTACTATTATGAAAGGGTAATGAAAATTTCCTAGCATGACACAGGAGAAATTAAAATAATATTGATTTTTTGCAAAATTTTGGGAATGAAGACAAGCTGAAAACTTTTCACTAATTTGAAATTAATTTTCCAGGAACTTTTTGATTTTATTTTCTAGCAACTTTTTTAACACAACATATGAAAACAGTCAAGCCTACCTTGCCTGATTCAAGCCATATCTTATGCCAATACCAACTTTTGGTAAAGCATTAACAACTTTTTTCATAGTGACATGGTCCGGAAATGCAAACATAACTGCAGCTGAAAAAAAGAAATGACACCAATAAGTCCTTTTTTTAATCTTTGTAACATAAGCTAAAAAAGAATGTGATATAGATACCAAGAAGAAAAGGACTGGACGTCGGTTGCGGGGAGAG
The DNA here is from genome assembly GCA_964036315.1 of Acanthosepion esculentum. NCBI lineage: Eukaryota > Metazoa > Mollusca > Cephalopoda > Sepiida > Sepiidae > Acanthosepion > Acanthosepion esculentum. The sequence goes on from OZ038520.1 coordinate 44,143,725, forward strand.
AAAGGACTGGACGTCGGTTGCGGGGAGAGAAAGGACTGGACGTCGGTTGCGGGGAGAGAAAGGACTGGACGTCGGTTGCGGGGAGAGAAAGGACTGGACGTCGGTTGCGGGGAGAGAAAGGACTGGACGTCGGTTGCGGGGAGAGAAAGGACTGGACGTCGGTTGCGGGGAGAGAAAGGACTGGACGTCGGTTGCGGGGAGAGAAAGGACTGGACGTCGGTTGCGGGGAGAGAAAGGACTGGACGCCGGCTGCGGGGAGAGAAAGGACTGGACGCCGGCTGCGAGGAGAGAAAGGACTGGATGTCGGTTGCGAGGAGAAAAAGGACTGGACATCAGTTGCAAGAAGTCATAATTCATGGTTGTTAGCAAAAGGAAAGGCCCAACATGCAAACTACACATTGGAGATATCAAAATCAAACTAGTACAATAATCTATAATATATCTGAAGCATTTTAATTGAGGACAGAAACTGTGACACTAAAATCCAAAGATGCATTGCGATAGTGCAGGATTCTTTCCAAAATATTAAGCAAAGTATTAATATCCAGGAAAATATGGTTAGAAACAAAGAAAAGAGTACTGAACTGTTATGTAATATCAGTCCTCCTATATGGCAGTGAATGCTGGACCATCTTCTCACAAATGAAGAAGAGACTTGAAGTAATAGAAATCTATCCATTTCAACTGTAAAATGATGAAACATTACTGTCAATCTAGTACTGAGTCTAGGTACCATAGAGGAAAGTCCTATTAGCAATTATTCATAGAAAAGGCATAGGGAAGCTATATTACAGCAGTGGTAAAAGTGACTGATGCTGAGATGCCAGATTAGTACCAATAACATTGCAGATTATTTTTTGGATTTCATCAACAATCTAAATATTTATCAGGAGTACCCAACCATATGTGGCAGCCATATTCTATGCATAGATGAATGGTAGACTTACAAATATGTAAGATGGATTCTGGCAGGAAAAATTTCTATCATGACATAGTTGAGTAACTTTACTAGCAGCAGTATTATCTTTCCACTTCATATTAGTGGAACACATTAGCCCTGGAGGTTATTATCAGCCATACGGATGGAAGGTAGAGAGGGATCTTGCAGACAATTAACAGACAGTTTCATTTTGGAGGCATTAAAATTAACAAGTTATTCATTGCCCCAGTTAACAACAGAGAGTCATTTTTAGATCAACTGCCAATTTGAGCTTATTGAATCAATTAGACTTAGTATTTGGTTAAAAATTATAGAAACATTAATTTTGGATTCAGCTAATCTAAATATATGAGACTGGAATGCAAGTCCTTGGTAAACAAGTATTTGTAATAATATTTCCTGAAAGTTACATTCTATCATCACCAATCAGACCCTGAACTACTGCCAGTCAGGATGAATAGATGTTCCCTCAAGAAGGCACATTACCTTGAGAGAATATTGGGCCTCAAACACACACCTGACCTCATGTGGAACTTTTTTATATAATCCGTCATTAAAGATGCAGGTAAAATGATTGGCTCTCTCTACCGCTCCAATAAGTACCCAATTTCTCATGCCATCCTCTATTTTTATAAGACCCAATTCAGGTTGAAAATGGAGTACTGTTGCCATATTTTGACAGGGACTTCCCAGTCTTCACTTCCCATTCTTGATAGAATCCAAAAATGTCTCAGAGTCCTTGTTGAAGAATTATTTTCCATCCTCCAACTTCTCTCTCACCGGTGGGATATAGCGAACCTCTCACTGCTCTATTGCTGTTTCCATGGAAAATAATCAGACAAAATACATTCTTTGGTTCTGCCATGTCTAACCTTTATGATTAGCACTCACTATACCACTTGCATAGCGAAACCACCCACACTCCCTCCATATTCCATTAGCAAGAAGTTCCACTCAAACAGCTTCTTCCCACAAACCACTGTTCTGTGGAACAGACACCCAAGAGGATGTTTCCCTAATCACTACAATATTAACCTGTTCATGTCTAGAGTTAACCGTTATCTTCCCCTCCTATCCATATAAACTACCCATTGGTGAGAAGTAAGTTCCACTCGGACACCTTCTTCCTGCGAACCACTGCCCAGTGGAACAGACTCCCAAGAGGATGTTTCCCCAATCACTACAATCTTAACCTGTTCAAGTCTATGTTAACTGTTATCTTCCCAACATACTTGCATAAACTATGCTTCTTACTCTGTAACCCTTTACCTTGAGTGGTACTTCAACCTTTTAAAGAGTGAGCTTTAGTTTAAAAAAACAACTATGCAAACCAATTTCATACTAGCAACCCATTTTTGGCTGCTTGACACTATATATTTTTCTAGATGTTTCGATAGCATTATTTCCTTATTTGTAATCACATAATGTCATATAAATGAACTTGCAATGCTTCCATTAGTAGGGTAGTGCTAAAACATACATTCTTTAATCCTCTGTGTATGCTGCTACATATATTAGTATACTCCAAATTGATTATTACCTACCACGTTAACCATTATCTTTCCCACCTATCCCTATAAACTACGACTTAATGTAAGTCTCTACCTTACTGTAAAAAACAAAAAAATAGTTAATATTATCTTATCTTTCTTGTCAGGCTGCAATAAAAAAAAACCCAAAATAGACAAGATTTTAAAAAGATTTTTAACCATTATCACGTTGTATGTGACTTCATTTGCTGTACAAAAAGTTTATCCAGTTACTGAAGGTGACTGATGTCTGAATATAAATTTGTTTGAATTTCATAGTTGTGTTTTCATATCCTGCCATGGCAACAGAAAACAATTTTCAGTGAAAGTAACAATAAGGATACTGCAATTGAGAAACCTTGAAAAGAATGCAGTGGAAAAGGAAGTAATATTAATAATGCAAAGTGCTAAAGGTTAAAAAACAGTTGCTTACTTCTATTGGCTGTGAATATTTCAATAGCAACATTTTGCAGTAAGTATCTTCTTGAGAACACAGCTCTGATTTCTGAAAAATGCCACTTTCCATGGAGGTGGTCTACATATGCTAGTACCTATAAAATAAAACAGATACACATAGAGGAAAAAGTAATTTAAAAAATATCAACTCTTGTAGAATAAAGTATCTTAAAGATATTGCTTTTATTTTCCTTTTTTCTTTTTTTAAAATGCCCTATTTGATTTTTTTTTTAATCATTTCACTCCAAGCAAGGCATTAATGCAACTAAGATGCAAAAGTGAAAAAATGCTGGGAGTGAAAAAATGGAAAAAAAGAGAGAAAAAAATAAGACAGAGAGAAAAAATAAGACAGAGAGAAAAAATAAGAGAAAAAATAAGAGAAAGAAAATAAGAGAAAGAAAATAATAGAAAAAATATAAGAGGAAAAGAATAAAAGAAAGGAGAAAAAAATAAAAATTATGTAAGAGTAAATATATAATCAGTGAAATATAGATATACTAAGTAATCTGCGAAATATAGATACACTAAGTAATCTGCGAAATATAGATACACTAAGTAATCTGCGAAATATAGATACACTAAGTAATCTGCGAAATATAGATACACTAAGTAATCTGCGAAATATAGATACACTAAGTAATCTGCGAAATATAGATACACTAAGTAATCTGCGAAATATAGATACACTAAGTAATCTGCGAAATATAGATACACTAAGTAATCTGCGAAATATAGATACACTAAGTAATCTGCGAAATATAGATACACTAAGTAATCTGCGAAATATAGATACACTAAGTAATCTGCGAAATATAGATACACTAAGTAATCTGCGAAATTTAGATACACTAAGTAATCTGCGAAATTTAGATACACTAAGTAATCTGCGAAATTTAGATACACTAAGTAATCTGCGAAATTTAGATACACTAAGTAATCTGCGAAATATAGATACACTAAGTAATCTGCGAAATATAGATACACTAAGTAATCTGCGAAATATAGATACACTAAGTAATCTGCGAAATATAGATACACTAAGTAATCTGCGAAATATAGATACACTAAGTAATCTGCGAAATATAGATACACTAAGTAATCTGCGAAATATAGATACACTAAGTAATCTGCGAAATATAGATACACTAAGTAATCTGCGAAATATAGATACACTAAGTAATCTGCGAAATATAGATACACTAAGTAATCTGCGAAATATAGATACACTAAGTAATCTGCGAAATATAGATACACTAAGTAATCTGCGAAATATAGATACACTAAGTAATCTGCGAAATATAGATACACTAAGTAATCTGCGAAATATAGATACACTAAGTAATCTGCGAAATTTAGATACACTAAGTAATCTGCGAAATTTAGATACACTAAGTAATCTGCGAAATTTAGATACACTAAGTAATCTGCGAAATTTAGATACACTAAGTAATCTGTGAAATATAGATACACTAAGTAATCTGTGAAATATAGATACACTAAGTAATCTGTGAAATATAGATATACTATATGTCTTTCTGCATTTTTATTGCTTGCTTTAGTGTGCTTAATGAAGATGCACTGTCTTGTCCTATTTCTAGTTCACCCATTCTATTTATCAGATGTGGCCTATTAAGCTGATTGTCCAATGGAACACATTCATTTACACCTAACTTCTTAGGCAGTAATGTGAAGATGGATCTAATATCTTCTGGCACGTTGCCACTGTGATATTTAATTATTATTTCTGTAATTTTTTTTCTATTCCAAAATCTTCTAAGGCCGATAATATTTCTCTATTACGAATCTAATCTAGCCCTGTTACTTTGTTCTTGTTCATCTTATCCAAAGTTAATCTTAACTCAGACTTAATATTTCATGTCCTTTCATGTTTTGTGTATACTTGATTTAGATTATAATTTTTCATATGTTTCTGCTCATGATTTAATATAATAATATATAATAAAATTATAATATTTAATAATAATTAAAGATATAGGTATTGTATTCTGAGCATACCCACTATAAATACATACATAGCTGTGTTTTTTTGTTGAGGTAGGACTGGGGTTAATCTTGCACTAAACAAGGTGGGTTCTGCATGCCAAAGGATTTGTCATAATTATTTGAGCCAAGGTTTTATAAGACCAGATGCTCTTCCTGACACCTGACTCAGACACTCCTGGTAGTCAAAGTAAATAAGTGTTTTTATCAAGACACCATCTCTAGGAAGGTTGGCATTCAAACCTTGAGATGGCATCCTAGCTTTATATATATAAATTTAATTAAAATTAGAAAACAGACAACCTTAAGGGGCCATTGACTATATTTTATTTCCCCATCAAGTGTTTTTTTTCCTGGTTCTTCAGATCACATTTCCAAGCAATATATATATATATATATATATATATATATATATGTAAAAAAACATGTCACATTAAATAATTTAGACAAGTTTTGTCTACTTGTTTTTAATAAGATCCTCTCATAATTACAGACAAGTTTCTTAGTATCCTTATTAAAGAAAAAAAAAGTACCATGTTGATGCATATTCATTTTATTCCGAGTACTTTTGGCATTTGCACAATGTTGTCATCGGAGTCTTTTTTTTTCTAAGACAAAAAATTGTTGTGTTCGTCATTTTTCTAAGACAAAATTGTCTTCATCTGAAAATTAATTTTTACTTGTAAAGGGAAAAATGCTAGGTTATGTACTGTAAGTTGCTTAATTTTGGCACCAACCAACAAATATTAATACCCAGGTGAAAGACCTCCATGTTTAAAGTTATTTGACCACATGAAATGACCCAGAACTTGGAGAAGATTAATTCATAAAAAATAGATTCTCTTAACACTAACCAGTAGACAAATAAATTTACATTTTTTATTAGAATGTTTTATTCCCTACATATATGTAAGGCCATACAAATTATTTAATCTAAATCTAATATCAAAAAGAAATGTATAAAAACTAAACTTTTTCTATCACTACCATATAAAAATGGTATTATTAGCTGATTCAGTTCAGTAATTAATTTCATGGCAGCATGGTAGAGTAAGGTGTAGTGGCGTGGATTGAGGAATCAGAGATCCATTTTGAATTCCAGTCAAGTTTATTATATTCACCTGTGTACTAATACCCTTGGAAAAGGTATGGATCCATCTCTTCTCCCACCGGCTATGGGTAAAATAGCAGGACAGACTGAATCCTATAGCTTTGGGTGAAAACCAGTCTGGGAGAAGGATACCTCTGAATTCAAAACCTGAGTGGGGATTGTTTACTCCCTCCAAATATGAGTAAATAGCAAGGTAGATTTGGTTCTATAGCCATGATTGGCAACCATGTCTAGAAGAAAGAAAAACTCTTCAAACCAGCCTGAAGAGGGTTGGAATCTGTCAGGCTGTCTTGTCCAGGAAAAACTGCTGTTGTTGAGGCTGCAGTGTATGTGGTGTGTCTGCAACCCTAATGCATAATTAGTTAATTTGGAATATAAAAATAAACAACTGTGAATTAATTCATATTTCTGATCAAAAATTTATTGTATACAGAAATAACCCAGCTAACATCATTAATTGGTTCCAAAAGCCATGACATAACCTAGTTTTTGATGTAAACTAGATTTAATATATAGGGTGACACAAAAAATGGGAATGTTTGAAATGCGTATTGCCAGACATGAGCAAGTGACAACACTGCGAGACAGTGACCATGAGCAAGTAAACATTTCACCATTTTAGTAACGAGAATGAAATTCACAGTATCCCAGCTGAGATGTTGCAGCATTCAATGAGGAATCTCAACAGCAGGTTTCAAGAATGCATTCGTACGGGAGGACGCCATCTACAGGACGTAATTTAAAAAAAATGAAAATTCCATCATTGTTTCTTAAATGGCATGTTTTAAGGTTGCAATTACTATGAATTAAATATTTTTCTTCCATCACTCTTGGTTTTATTGGATTGTTAAAAAGTTCCCATTTTTGGGGGTCACCCTGTATTAAAAATGTATTAAAATGAGGACAATCACTATAAAACTAGTGTAAATAACTCATGAGAAAATGTAACTAACAATAAACTTTAAAGAACATAAAAGACATTTTAGTCATATTTTTAAGGAATAATGAACACAATAAAATTATGCTATTTGCTTTGTGATGTGCCCTTAAAAATGCCTTAAGTATGATGATAAACATCTTACAATTAGTGTAAACAACACATGTAAGAATATATCTCTCAATCAGGCACTAAAGGATAGTTTCTTTTATTGTTAATTTTTATTTATTCTAAATATATTTTAAGGAAAAATTTATTTTATATCCTTTTATTATGACATAGGTGATGTTGTTCAGTGACATAATGTCAGACATAATGAACTGAACTGAAATTTATTTCACACCATTTTACTATAACATACATAATGTTGTCAAGTAACATAATGCTGGACATAATGAACAGAAAATTATTTCACAGCCTTTTATAATGATGTAGGTTCATTGCTGTGTGACATAACTTTGGGGTGGGGTTGGGTGCTCGTTATAATGAACTGTATTGAAATTTATTTCACACCCTTTTGCAATGATGTAAGTGATGTTGCTGAATGACGTAATGTCTGTCAACTATACTCTGGAGCCTGAAGCATGCTTCACATTGTCTCCAGACCACAGCTCAACAGGCATTGATTTGGTTCTAGTCAAGATCCCAAACCATGCTTGCAACACAATGCTACTTCTGATGTGCTTACCTTTCTGCTTATCTTTGGTTAAGCATCAAAAGGAAATACTTTTAAGACAATGTTGAAAATCTGACTTGCAGTTGAAAAAAAAAAAAAAAAAAAAAAAAAAAAAGGGAAAAAATCAATCACATTAGACTGACATGTCTACACAAAAAACAAGACCCTGTCCAGTGGCAAAAGCTGCCTTAGCCACTGTAACTGTATTACCTCCCCTGACTGGCAGTTGACAAAGGGCAGGGTATCGCATGTGCTATCACACGTATGTAGAAAATTACATGCCCTTTCATTATGACATAGGTGACATTGCTGAGTGATGTAACATCAGGCGTAAATAATTGAACTGAAATTTATTTAATTCACGTCCTTTTATGACTGAGTACATTGCAGAGTGATGTAATGTTGGATGTAATGACATTCACTGAATTGAAATTTACTCCAGAAAAGTGGTGTAGATGCAAATTATATGTAGACCAAAATGACAAAGTGAAGTGTTACTGTATTTTCATCTGTCAAAAACTATTTCAGAAAACATTGAGATGAATATATTTCATCTCACCCTGCATATTTTTGTTCTTCCTTGCATTGAAGTCAGAAAAAAAAAAAAAAAAATGGTTGATGAGAGTGAAAGTCGGCCATTTTTATTGATTAGGAAGAAATCCTAGCATGCATCTGTAGGATTTATTTATAAATTTGGAGAAGGGATGTTCTTAGCCATCATTCCATATATTAGAACCAACATAACACTTGACCACAATTTATTCAAATAGAAATAAATATACTGTATATTTTACTTATTTATACATACTTGAGGGGATATTTTCTTGTTATCTTTATCTTCTTCATCCATTTCAAAATATAGATCTGTTTTAGTGATGGACATTATTCCTGCAATTGCTAGTCCCATAGAAATAAGCTTACATGAAGTTGACAATGCTACAGGTCCTGAAATAAGAAAGAAAAAGCAATTATCTTTTATTAATAAAGAATAAAAATTCCTCCTTGCAAAAGACAATATCATTATATAATAACATTAACATTTAAGGTACTAAATTTTTTCATAATCCATTTGAATAGAGAGAAATAACAAATATATTTAATAAGTAAAAATCAAAATGAGAAAATATTAATTATTGTTAATTACTTGTATTATTATAACTACAAACACTTCTACACCAAACTTATATCTTTTAGTTGGTCTGTTATAAAACAATCACAGGAAGCAAAAGATTAGCAACACCAAAGTCTAGTTAAGAACTAATTTGCAAAAATTAATGCTGGAAGCTAAGAAATAAATTTTCACCATTATTGACTAATTTTTTTCAGTATGTTTTAACATATCAAAACAGAGGAAATAAATATTTTTTTTACTTAGTGTAGCCTAATAATTGAATACACTGTGCAGAAGGAAGCATATATTTATGGAAATGCACACATTTTACTTTAAAAATATGTGTATAATTAACTATGCAAAACAACTAATAATGCTAGTAAATATGAAGAAACTAAATTATGCAAAAGACAGACTCACTATATTCTGACAGAAATGTTGAGAATACAATGGACAGAGCAAATGAGAAAGTTTTAAAGAAAAGAGGAATGACAAAGAAATGATAAAATAATTGGGAGACATAAGGAAAGAAAGTTTGGAGAATTCAACACTCACATGATGTGTCAATAGCAAGAGAAGCAGAGGAATCTAATGAGTAACCTATTTAAAATGTTTAAACAAATAGATGTAAGTACCACAAAGACAAAGGAATAAATGTTGCCGAGATCAATAAAAGACAGGAAGAGCTATGATCATCCTTGTCCCAAAGAGATATGACAAAGAGAGAGACAAAAAAGGAAAGAGAGATGTTCTTACAAAGCATGATCATTGGGTTTTAGTCTTTTCATTTAAGAAGTTCCTTAAAATCTTTTAACATTTCAAAAGTAACATCTTGGTCAGCAGTAAGAAGCAATACATTTGAGCTATCATATTAATACTTGCTAGGATTCCAATCATTTTCTTTTATGCAATAAACAAGAGAAAATTAGTATAGAATGTGTATCTCTTATAACCTTATAATACTATTTTTCTTATTGTTCACCCAATACAAAACCCTGGGCAGCACTTTTATAGGGGTGACATTTTTGTGTCTGCTGTAGGCTATAAGCCTGTATTGAAATAAAAGTGGTTTTAGTGTTGGGACAGTACTTAGTTGAAGGATCTTTTTGATTTCGAGGAACTATGGTGTGTGTGTGTGTGTATATATATATATATATATATATATATATATATATATATATATATATATATATATATATATTGGCCTATCTATTGTCTATAGACTGACAATTGACAGATAAAATAGTTTTGATGATGTAATTGAAGAATTTGCCAATAAAAAAGCAAGAAAAGTTTGTAATTTTCATTACAGAAATAAAGATGGTCCTAATTTTAAACCATTGTTTCCTTATATGTCATTTTTGCTTTTTAACTGGTACTGATAAGATTTGGTGTGTATCTAAAGTATGTTATATTTGAGTATGTGAAAGCAATATTATAATGGTATACAATCTAGTTTTATAACTTTAAGAGTGAGTCACTGTGCAATATATATGTTTTGTTTCAAACTCAAGGGTTACCCTGGGCAGCACATGCTGTAGCTATGCCACTGCCCAAGACCCACTCAATGCAAAGGGTTACTATGTGGCGCTGTATGAGTAAGAAAAGAAAAGTTCATGGGTTTATGCAGGAAAGATAAGGTTTAACCCTAGACTTGAAGAAGTCAAGATTGTAGTGGTTGAGAAAACATCCTGCCAGAAGTTTGTTTCACAAAGTAGCAGTTCTTGGGAAGAAGCTGTCCGAGTGGAACTTACTTCTTACTAATGGAACTTTTTTTTAACATAATTTTTACTTATCAAATGAACTGACGGTAAGGATTATGGCAGCATTCACCAATTTATTTATTTTTGCTTTAATTTGTATGCATATATATACACATTCATATACACACATACACACAGTCACCTGCACTAGGGAAGAGGTCGATTTTGGAAACATTGTATTGCCCTCAATTGGAAAAGAGGGTTTCAGATGATAAATAACGACACAAATTATTTTTTTCAAAATTTTACCAGTTTTTGAGGAAACTAGTTTAAAGATTAAGTTTAGGTTCAAAACTGTGGTGTTGGCATTTAATTCCAGTGATCAGTCCTATAAAATTTAGAATTTACTGAAGCTTTACAAATTGTATATGGACAAGATGCATGGTACAAGCACATTATTACTAAATCATTGTACCATCAAATAAGACCTTCATTTACTTCAAAGGGGAGTTATACTGAACAATTTAGCTATATTATGATGTAATACGTTATACAGTGCAGTAGTTTTAGTGCGATTTTGTTATATTCCGTGCTAAGGTAATAAACACATAACACCAGGTGGATACTAGAAGAAAGGTTTATTGTACACAACAAGTACAATATGAAATACGGTACAGTTATACACACAGGTCAAGATTGTAGTCAGTGCCACTAATTGGAAAGAAGGACGTACTTGCGTCGTCTCGCTCTCTCTCCCTCAGTCTCTCATAGACAGTAGACTTTATAGGTACTTACTACCTATAGTGTAATCATTCATGGAGGTGACTGGTTATTCCATTACATTAGATTTTCAATAAACAATTCAAATTTAAAAGATTTTACCTTATAATAATGCCCAGCTGTACTATGATGTTATATACACTTTTATCTATTTTTTGTTTTTATTATTTATGATCTAACAAATATTATTCATTCCTTCTTAATAACCTTTTACAATTTTCTTTTTTTACAGTTTTACTTATTGAATACATTAAAAAAATTGCAAATTTTACTTGTGGTGATTCATACTTAGAATGATGGTCTGATATATTTTCCATTCAATGTATTTAATGCAAAAGATATCAACTTTATTTGGATTTATTCTTGAAATAGTAAAATTTTGAAGTCAGTTTGTAAGCAAAAACCTGTGGAAATTAGGTATTTCTATACATTTTTTCAGTTGATATTTAAATCTGAATGCTCAAACATTGGTAAAAGGTACAAATCTAATTTTTAGTGTCAGTACTTATCACATCAAACCCCAGCTTTCACACCAAGTGCAATGTTGATTTTCTAAAAAGTGAAAAATCAACCTGCCCTAATGCACAAATACCCATGGAAAAGGTATGACGCCACCTCATCCCCACCCCAGCTATAGTAAGACTTGTATTACTAAACTATTATTATCTCATTAAAAAAACAAAAATCTTACAATCTAAAAATATTTTCTGGTTATTTAAACTTGCAAAAAGTTGATAAGCCTTAGAAAACTAATCAATCAGTTATCAAGAACAGACACCTGAAGATGATGAAAGGTTACTTGACTGAAGCATTGTGTTGATAACATTCAAAACAACCTAATAGAAGAACAATAGTATCAGTGAATCAAAGACTAATGCTATTTACTAGTAATACTTAGAAGTAAAAATAAGAAATATAATTATTTTCAATTCTGTTTAATAACTATTTCCTGTTTAGGCAGCAAACAAATTTTATAACCAGAGAGACAAAGGCAAAGTTAGTTTTCAATGGGTCAGACATTTTTAAGGAATATTTCATCCATTTAAGGAACTATTTAAGTTACAATAATATAAAGTACCTTCTAGGAAAATAAGATACGAATAAAGATATATCGCATATTTTCCTAAAGCATGGTGGATAGTGGCTCGGATTGAAGAATTGGAGAGCTGAGTTCAAATTCCAGTCAAATCCATTACATTAACTTACATGCTAATACCCTTGTGAAAAGTATGAATCCTCTTCTTCTTAAGCTATGGGTAAATAGCAGGACAGATTGGGTTCTATAGCTTTGGATGGCAACTCATCTACCACAGAAAGAAATGGCAACCTACTGTGGAAAAAAAAATCTGCCTCATCAGTCATGTATCAAAAGATATATGATCGCCTAAGCGTGTATCACGCATGGCAGAAAACTGACTGTATTTTCTGGTTTACAATACACTGTGGATTGGAAGACTCTAAGACCCTAATATTGGAAAGAAATTTCTAAGAAAAAAAAAAAAAAGTCATTCTCATGCAACAACACATTCACCATGCGTCCCTCACATACTGGCGCCATGTATTGTTTACATTAATAAATCGTCCAATTTTGTTTGTATGACAATGACATACTAGTCAACAGCAGAAAGGCTCCTGCTGCTGTTAGTAAACAGAACATGTTTAAGCTTGTGGCTCATTTCCAAGAAGGTTTATAGTCTTGGAAATATTTGTAACAGCTAAGTACTGAGGCTAAATCATATAAAAAGTTGAATTAGATAGATAGCTAACATTATAGTGTAATGACCCAGCATACAAATCCATGTCCCTATCAATCAAGCCAATTAGGTGACTGTCCAAACTTACTTGAGCCTGGGCGTTGCCTTACATTCATCTTGGAAAATGCACACATATTTTTCAGGACATTTTTTTTAGGAAAAAAGTGTGTCATGTAAGCCAAAGAATATGGTAAATAGTTGAGAAATAAATTTAAATCTTTCAAGAATAAACAGAAAAAAAATAAAATAAAATTGTAATATTTTCTTATTAAAATGATATACTGCTGAACATTTTAGAAATTTGACATGAATTTTCTTAAATAGCCTTCAACTTTGTTTTATAATAATAATGAAACCAAAATAAAACATTAAAAATTATTTGATATTAGGAAAGATCCGAATTGAATAATTCTCTTTTTCTGTCTAAGTAAACGTTTAGTGTTATTATTTGAAATCATCCAGTTCTTAGTAGAAACACTCATACCAAGATAGGAATTCAGATAAATTCCAGATTAATAAAAACTTTATTATGTCATAAAGTAGCACAGAAAAGAGGGCTCATAATTTACCTAGCAGTATGTTTTTTGTCATAAAACTGAGTTGATCAAGCTTAGAACTGAACAATGTTTAAATATGGACAATGTGTGATGAATCTTCATAAAAATACTTGCATTGTAATATAAGGAAACATTTGGCATTCATTGACTGAGCAGCCAGTACTGTTGTCGGTTGAAATTTCTAAAATCTTTCTCTTAAAACAATTTCTCAGGAAAATAGGTTTGTCAAGTCCAGTAGCTGTTATCGCTCTTTCAAGTATTGATGGGTGTTTGCTTATCTCTTCTCAACCTCCGGATGAACATATCATTTGTCCTAAGAATCATTCAAATTTTATTTTATATTATATTCAATAATGCTAATGGTAATATTAGCCGTTTCCCTATAAGGAAACATTTGGCATTCATTGACTGAGCCGCCAGTAATGTTGTCGGTTGAAATGTATAAAATCTTTCTCTTAAAACAATTTCTCAGGAAAATAGGTTTGTCAAGTCCAGTAGCTGTTATCGCTCTTTCAAGTATTGATGGGTGTTTGCTTATCTCTTCTCAACCTCCGGATGAACATATCATTTGTCCTAAGAATCATTCAAATTTTATTTTATATTATATTCAATAATGCTAATGGTAATATTAGCCGTTTCCCTATAAGGAAACATTTGGCATTCATTGACTGAGCAGCCAGTAATGTTGTCGGTTGAAATTTCTAAAATCTTTCTCTTAAAACAATTTCTCAGGAAAATAGGTTTGTCAAGTCCAGTAGCTGTTATCGCTCTTTCAAGTATTGATGGGTGTTTGCTTATCTCTTCTCAACCTCCGGATGAACATATCATTTGTCCTAAGAATCATTCAAATTTTATTTTATATTATATTCAATAATGCTAATGGTAATATTAGCCGTTTCCCTATAAGGAAACATTTGGCATTCATTGATTGAGCAACCAGTGCTATTCAAGTTATGGTTTTTTTTATTACTTGGTCATCAAGCGAAGATGAAAGTATACTGTCTGTTCTCCTCATGGAAATGGTATTATTAGCCATTACCTTATAAGAAAATATTTATTTATTCGAGTGAGTACCACTGCTACTTTTAGTTGAAGTTTATAAAATCTTTCTATTAAAACAATTTTTCAAGAAAATAGGTTTCTAAAGTCCAGTAGCTGTTAATGCTCTTTCCAATATTGGTGAGGAGTGTTCCTTCCTAACCTTTTATTTGAAGTAGTGTTGAACATCAACATCTTCATTATGTCATTATTTCTCAAGTTACATGTGATATCCATTTTATTAAACTTGTTATAACTGATCCATACACCAAGGCATGGTCTCATTTTACAGTTCAAACTAGCTCTAATGCAGCCTATTCCATGTTCAATTTCCTATACTAAATTTGTTATAACCGATCTATACACTGAGGTATTTGAAGAGTTTAGTATTAAAACATCTTCATTACAGGACTTATTAGCAGCATATCACACATTCATCTAAATTGTACTCAACGATGTTTTTGGTTTGTACACTGTTCTCCTATCGATACCAAAATGCATGAAGAAGTTAACTGTTTGCCATGTAATACAACAATATTCCACAGGTACATTGAAAAAGTTAAGATGAAGAGAACAAATAAAAATGTATGAAGTTAATGACTGAGTTGAGCAGAAGACAGCAAACAAATTTTATAACTGAAGAAACAAAGACAATGTTTAACAATTTGCCTGACTTTTTAAAAGAAAGTTTCATCCATTTAATGCACTTCTTTATTTATGGAATCATTTTTTTTTCAGTTTAAAGACTGATCAGATTGAGGCTTTCCAACCAGTAGAATGTAGAAGGGGTTGCAGAGGGTGTGACAGCCCCAAGAATCCATATTGAGAAGGTATCCGATCAAAGTGTGAAATAAAAATTTAGTTTATATTTAATTTGAATAATGTGATTATTTCATATTTCATCTGTTTTTACATATTTAAAATGTCTTCCTTTCAAACTTTTTTTTATTTTTTTTTTACAGTAAAGTTCACTCTTAACAAGGCCTGGGGGCCACTCAAAGTAGAGTTTTATGTTAGGAGGCAATTTGTGCAGATAGGACTGGAAGATAACAGCCTTGAACAGGTTAAAATTGAGGCAACATACTCTTGGGAGTTGGTTCCACAGAATAGTGGTTCATGGGAAGAAGCTATTCAAGTAGAACTTACTTCAAACTGATGGAATACGGAGTGAATGTGGGTGGTTTGCTACTATGTAAGTGGCATGGCATGTTCTTGTCATGAAGGTTTAAATTGGCAGGACCAGGGAATGTAGTTCATCCAAACACTTTCCGTGGAAATAGGGACAGAGTAGTTCTCAGTACTAGACCCTATAGGTACTTCTACTTGAGTTCTTAGAGGGCATACAATCAAGGAGTTAGCACAGGGTATTACCAAACCTCTGCTGTTTCCAACTAGCTATATCACTGTATTTCAAACATTAATTGAAACATTTGGTATTTCCCCAGAAACTGAAAAGTCAGAATTCCTATATTAAACTATATCTACATGAAGAGATATTCAAAACTACCAACAACTACCTTGGTTAGCTCACTGCAAAAAAACTTACAACTAAAATCTGATTTCCAAAATATAGGCTAATATACCAAAAGAAAATAAAAGGCTGCCTTTGCTCTCTTTTTTTCTTTAATCATTTCATCCCAAGCAAGGCAATAAAGCCATTAAGATGCAAGGGGTTACTGAGTGTGAGAGAGTATTAGAAAAAAAAACGTTAAGGAGGGAGAACAATGAAAGAACAAGAATTAAGAAGAAAGATATTGATTGACTTTGCATTTAAATTTTTGACGATCAAACATGACTGGAAAGCAAGAAACTGAAAGAGGGTTCCACAAGTGAGAAGTGCAAGAGAAGAAACTGTTAGCATAGAACTTACATCTAGCTATTTCAACTATAAAATGATAGCTGCCAATCTAGTACTGTGCCTTATTGTTTACATTGTTCAAACTGTTGTCCTCCTTTTTTTATTGCTATATTCACAACATTTTTGGACATTGTATGCTCTGGCCTTCTTCAAGTGATTGGAATTTTGAACTGAATCCTTTATTTCATCCACTAGGATAGATTGTTCTAGTTCCACATGCCATGCCTTTTCCAGATGTCTCAGTTATCTCCCTTTAACTCACGATCTCCAAGTTTTTGTTCACCACTGGCATTTCCAGGAACTAAACTCACAACTCTTTGGGTCAAGTTACTGGATCCAACCAATGCTTTTTTATCCACTGGGTCATGTGTCGGTTCTAAATCCCAATCACCTGAAGAAGGCCGGAGCATACAATGGCTGAAATGTCATGAATATGGCAATAAAGATAGGAAAACAGTCCAAGCAATGTAAATAATTAGAATACCTCATCTCAGAAATATAGACAGATATACTGTGCTTAAATTCATAAAGTCTAGATACTATAAAAGCCAGTTCATCAGAGCAATTACCATGAAAATATTTATAGAAATTGTTGTTTTATAGATATTGTTCTCTGTGCGAGACTGTTGTATATATGTATATATATAGTTTGGTGTATGTCTTATTGATATAAAATTCTCTTTGAGAACAAACTATGTTTGTCATTCCTCTTTATTATTACATCATGGATTTATAATGCTCATCATGGGGGAAATTCATAGCAACCTCCTATTATAATATTCTCTCGTAGCAACCTCACATTATAATATTATTACTCATATTTTATATATAAAGCAGATGAATTTGTCAAAGAATGTTAAAATCTTCAAAAGGAAAATAACGAGTTGTAATAGCAAATCATTTAGAAGAAAGAAACTGCTCTCTTTTAAACATCTTAGATAACCTTTTTTGTCTACCATTAGCATGGCTGATGCTAACCAACAGGACATTTGAGCCTTCTCAAGCTAACATTTTCCAGTAACATGAAGTGGAAACATTATACAGAATCAATTGTTAGGTTTGCTGCTAGAAAAGATGGTTCACTGTGTCATGCTAAACAATTTTTCTTGCCTGAAACTCTCTTGTATATAACTATTTTACCATGCTTTGAATATTGAAGCAACATCTGGTCTGGTGCTTCTATGTATTTAGAGATTCTAAATAAAATACAAATAATAATCTGCAATGTTACTGGTCCTGACCTGGCATCTCAATTTCAATCATATTCCCACTGCCATAACATAGCTTCCCGATGTTTGTTTTTTTTATAAAATATTTTCATGGTAATTTGTTTTAATGAGCTTTCCTTTTTGGTACCTAGACTTTATGAATTTAATTACAGTATAAGATTGACAGCAGCATCTCATCATTTTATTGTTGAACTGGTTAGACATAATCATGTTTTATGCCATCAGTTTCTTCTCTAGCACTTCTCACTTGTGGAAGTCTTTCAGTTTTATGCTTTCCAGTCAATTTTAATTTCCAAAAATCTAAATGCTATGTCAATAGTTATCTTCTCTCTTCTTAATTCCTGTTCTTTTATTGTTCTTTCTCCTTAATGATGTTTTTTTTCCCCCATATTGTCTCACACTCAGTAACCTCTTGGGACTTAGTGGCTTTATTACCTTGCTTGGGGTGAAATGATTAATATATATATATATATATATATATATATATAAAATGAAAATTATATCCAATAGCTTAATCAGGTTCAACTGATATATATTTCAACCTCAAAGTTTCACATACAGTGCTTATCAAAGTCATATAATAAGATTAATTGACCCTAATGAGCATTGTGTACATGAAACTTTGAAGTTAGTTGAAATATGTCAACTGAATTTTATTAATTTATCGATTATCACTTTAGTCCTCTGTTGAACACATTCTTGACAAAAATTCTTTGTCCTGAAATAGATTAAATTCAAGTAATTTTTTTATATATTTTTACATCTTTTAATACGCCTCGTTATTATTTTTACATCTTTTAATACGCCTCGTTATTATTTTTACATCTTTTAATACGCCTCGTTATTATTTTTACATCTTTTAATACGCCTCGTTATTATTTTTACATCTTTTAATACGCCTCGTTATTATTTTTACATCTTTTAATACGCCTCGTTATTATTTTTACATCTTTTAATACGCCTCGTTATTATTTTTACATCTTTTAATACGCCTCGTTATTATTTTTACATCTTTTAATACGCCTCGTTATTATTTTTACATCTTTTAATACGCCTCGTTATTATTTTTACATCTTTTAATACGCCTCGTTATTATTTTTACATCTTTTAATACGCCTCGTTATTATTTTTACATCTTTTAATACGCCTCGTTATTATTTTTACATCTTTTAATACGCCTCGTTATTATTTTTACATCTTTTAATACGCCTCGTTATTATTTTTACATCTTTTAATACGCCTCGTTATTATTTTTACATCTTTTAATACGCCTCGTTATTATTTTTACATCTTTTAATACGCCTCGTTATTATTTTTACATCTTTTAATACGCCTCGTTATTATTTTTACATCTTTTAATACGCCTCGTTATTATTTTTACATCTTTTAATACGTCTTATTCATTTGTGCTATTACTAATGAAAATTATATATATATTATGCATTGTTTATTATTTTAAGATTGTGTTAAACATTCCACAAACAGTTACAACATTAAAAGATAAAACAAGAAAAAGAGGAAAAAATTAAATTTTTCTAGTTGCTTTTAAACATTCAAACATTTTCTTTTCCCTACCAATTCTCATAAACCAATGAGTTTTTTTCATTGAAAGTCCATAAAATATGACTAATGTACTAAGGTTTATTGGTTTCAGAAACAGAAAAAAATCACTTATACCCTTTACCTAGTACATATTAATAATTCTGTTTGTGACCTGAGTATATTTAATATCTTTTTCTTATGTTTACTCTTCCCATACCGCTTTATATTTTTGTCTTATATATATTTTTAGAATGTCAGTTTTTAAAGCATTAATAAAATACTGTCCATTCCCCCAACACCAGATTATTTAAATCATTTGTTAAAAAAAAAAAAAAAAAAAAAAAAAATACTTTTATATTTTTGCAACTTGATTTGTAGCAAAGCTATTATATTAGAACCAGACAAAACACATTGAAAGATAAATGCCAAGAATACCAACATTTTCAGAGAAATACCATGAAACAAATCATGGTGTAACAAATTAACTAAGAAGGAGGTAAAAACACCAACCAAAGCAAAAGTTATCATCAAAACTGGTAATAGAATTTAGAAAATATCACATTGTATTAATAAATGACAAAATGAAAAAGATTCTATGTAACCCATTTTGATCTTCAAAAAGGACTTTATCAGTAAGGAATCAGGTTAATAAGCTTTTAGAAATTTGAAATCAAATATATCTGATAGATACAGTAAAGAAGATTCCAAGAAGCACTATTTAGTAACTATTTTATGCTAAGCATTGATTATATGGCAATGTTTAACCTCTGTATCCACAAAAAAAAAAACAGTGTGTCAAACATGCCCACAGTAAGATGTAGTATCAAAAGAACAGTTTTCCATGACACTGCTTTTTTTTTTTTTTTAACTATTTTCACTCCTCAGCAATATTTATTGTTTTAAAAAGTGATGATTAGAATTGTAATAAGTAATGATGAAAGTGAATTTATACATTTCTTTGTTTGTTTGAAGTTACAACAAAAACATTAAATGATATTTATTTATTAATTGTTTATTTACAAGTGTAATTCATATTTACAACATTCTATAAACTATGCAATATTTATATTTTACCAATTTATAAAGAAATAAATATGAAAACAATGTTTTAATCATAAATTTATAAACATTTACTAAATTATTAAAATATGTGTAATAACTATAAGTAAATCTTTATTATTTACCATTTTATAAAGTTTGAATCAATTGACAATTAACCTATGTTTTGACAAACATCCCAATAACCAATCTAATAAATAAATAGTGTTTAATATTTTTTTTGTAAATTTTCAAGAACAAAGAAAATGTGTAAATTCACTTTCATCTTTTTGGGTTTTATTACAATCCTAATCTTTTTTTAAAATAATAAACATTACAGAGGTGAAGGTAGTTAAAATAATAGTGGTGTCAAGGGAAAAACTGTACTTTTTTTGCAAGTAGAAAGGCTAAACATTACAGATTATATTTACTTCCAAAATATCTACTTATATACATATAAATGAGATAATACTAAGCAGCATAATAAAATCAATGCCCTGGACCTAGATTAAGCAGATAATTTCAGATTTCAAACAGCTAATGCTTATCAGATTAAAAAATATTCTTTGTATAGCTATTTAAAGCTAATTTCAATTACCCTTGTAGTTTAATTCCTAGTAGTATTAGATTATAGTTAGTTACTAATATGAAATGAGCAAAGTAAGCATTAAATAAGTTTCTCATTCTCTCTAACAGACTCCCTACGTGCAGGCCACTAATGGCAATGCTATCCTCAGGTTGTAGCCAGTGTAGATGATAAACTTCAACTTCTACACTGTCAATAAATTCTGGTTTCACAACATTATTATAAGAAAATTTGGAAAATACCTTGAGAGAAATAAACAACAAAGTCAACAATATAACAATTTCTTCCAAGAGACTGCAAAGCTAAGAAAAGTATATAACTTATTCATCTTTTAAAACAAACTCAACTATTTTAATATATCTATTTAAAAAAATATCAATTAGTTTTATTAATTTTTGCATCATTATGACTGAATAATTGTTTTTAATCATGTCACTCCAAGCAACGCAATAAAGCCACTAAGATGCAAGGGGGGGGGGGGTTACTGGGCATGAGAGAATATGAAAAAAAAAACCCATTAAGGACAGAGAACAATAAAAGAACAAGAATTAAGAAGACAGAAGATAACAATTGAGTTTGAATTTTTGAAGATCAAAGTTGACTGGAAAGCCAGAAAAGATTTCCACAAGTGAGAACTGCAAGAGAAGAAAATGTTAACCTAGATCATATAGTTATATCTAACTATTATAACTGTAACATGATGAGACCTAGCTGCCAATCTAGTACTGTGCTTAACATTCTAAAACCTAGGTGCCAAAGAGGAAAGCTCAACAGAACAATTACCATGAAAATATAGAAATAGCACAGGGAAGCTATATTATGACTGAGTAATTTTTTAACCATTTCACTCCAAGCAAGGCAATAAAGTCACTAAGATGCAAGGAGTTACTGGGCATGAGAGAATATGAAAAAACATTAAAGAAAGAACAATAAAAGAACAGGAATTAAGACAGAAGCTAACAATTGATATTGGATTTAAATTTTTAAAGATAAAAGTTAACTGGAAAGCCAGAAAGCAGAATAGAGTTCCACAAATGAGAATTGAAAAAGAGGGAAATGTTAACAGATTTTATGGTTATATCTAAACATTAAAACTGTAACAATCTAGTACTGTGTTTAAATTTCTAAAGGTACGAAAGAGGAAAGCTCAGCAGAATAATTAACATGAAAATATTTATAGAAAAGGTACAGGGAAGCCATATTACAGTAGTAAAATGTGTAATTAAGGTCCCTAAATCACACAGAATTTAATTAAATTATTAGTGTTGTGGTTATCTCATGCACTAAACTTAGACAACAGTCATCATCACTACAAAGAAAATTTCTTTAGA
>OZ038520.1:44170901-44235901 GCA_964036315.1 Acanthosepion esculentum
GGGCTCAATATAGAGTAGAGCTAAATATTATTTATTATTGGAGATTAAAACAAAAATATGTTAAAAATTTCTACACAATAGCAATCAGGTTTCAACATCTCCAATGTGTCTCCTCAAGCGATGGTAAATTACTGGTGAGTGAAAAATTAACTTCAAAATGCAGAATACTTCCTGTTTTTTGAGGGAAGAGAGAGAAGACGAAAAAAAAAAAAAAAACAGAATTAAAATGCAGCTTGTGGGTTTACTGTGATTAACCAATCAAATATGAGACCTATGTTATAATCTAAACCAACTGAAAAAAATTTATATAGGTCATGACATGAAGTTGTCTACATAGAATCCTAGACAATTTTGTTTGCAACTGATACAAATGATTACATTATTTCGTAAATTATAGAGAAATATGACATTCAACTTTCACAAGAAGAGGAAAAGGATAGGGGGATAATTTAGCATAATGTTAACAAGCTCTTTGCTCAGTCATCTTCATACATAAAAGTTTGCAGTTGATAATTAAAAGAAACTGGTAAAAAAAAAGTCAAATTCAAAATTACTTTGGTAAATTAATATGCAGCCGTTAAGTAAAGACCATCCATATAAGATGTTAATAATACTAACTAGACATCAATACAGATCTATATTATACCTAAATCAATTTTACACAATAGAATAGTAAACCATATAAGGTGCACTGCAGTACAATTACCAATTATTATTGTAAGAAAAAGTTATTATCAAACTCAAAGCATAATCATATTTTAAAGTAAAAGGTAAACTATGCCTACAATTTACAGTTAGTTCATCTCTTTGGTTTAATAAGGAGTCTTTATCAATAAATTTGATAATTTCTATTTTCTCATGTAAGCATAAGAGAAAAACTTAAAAGAAGTTAAAAAAAACTTAAACAGTAAAATGGAAAATATTAAAAATAACTAGAACCTGTAAATCCTTACATGATCCATTCTTGTTTACAAGAAAAATTGTATATTATAAAGTTTACTAACAATAAAAAACCTGTTAAACCAAAGAAATGAATTAACGGTGCTATGCCACCATTGTCTAGCTTTTACATTAAAATATAGTTAAGAATTTTTTTTTCATAAATAATTACATATTATAATTGTATAGCCATTATTTTAATAGTATATTATGGTCCCCCCAACATTTGATTTATTCAACTACAATATTGTCATGTTTTACCATCTATTCAGTACAACTAACTTATTTTTAGCATAGGACCTGATGTTCATTGGTTAATCTAGACATACCCATAAGTATATTTTTAATTCTGACCTTATACCCCCATTTTAACTTACAAAAAGAGGTAAGGATTTCTTTGTTTTTTAATTTCCCTAATAAATCATTCTTATCACTAGTTATTTACCATCACCTGAAGAAGTACCATCTTAGTACCAAAACATGAAAGTTTTTGTGGAGCGATGTAAAATGTTTTTATTGTAATTTATTATAATAAAAATATTATATAATATATATATATATATATATATATATATATATATAATAAAAGTTAATGGTCCGAGTTGAATTAGACCAGGAAACAGCAGTATTAAAAAGTACATGTATAAAACATAAAAATTTAACATGTAGAGTTTTTAAATATAAAAAATTAGATCAGCGACTTCTGCTACCTTGGTAGTGGAATCAGCTATATCTGAATGTAATGAGAACAAAAGTAATACAAATTCTAACATTCATAGATTTAATTCAAAAGAGGGCCTGATACTAAGAATAGAGCAATAATTATTTATTATAATTTTTACATGTGGACAAAAACAACTTGCTCGAGATGAAGCCACATCGAAAGTAAGTTGTTTTTGTCTGTATGTAAAATTACATAGCTGAATAATATATAAATAAAATTTTTATATAATTATAATTTTTACATACGGACAAAAACAATTTGCTCACTACAAAGATGCATTCTTGTTTTGTGTATAAAAATAACATATAAACAGAAAGTAAGTGAAGTAATCTATGTGTACTTTACTAGAACTGATTGCCAGATACTTAAAATGAAGTGAGTTCCATTATACCACCAATATATGTACCTATATTGTTTTAAGCAATCAGTTCCGTCAATGCACAGACAGATTACACTGTGTGATCCATCACCATGAAACGTTTTGTTATGCCTATGCTTTTCACATTCAAATAAGATCTAAAAAACATAACCATATATATATAAATAAAGGATTTAATATTCTTACAAGCAATACATTATATATGAAAATTCTATTTCACAATGATTCTAAAAAATTTAACATTATACTATTGTGTGTATATGTGTATATGTGTATATATATATATATATACAAATGAGAGAAAGAACAAATGGAGTAAAATCCTTTGTTTCTAGCATTTCCTTTTTAAAAAAGTGCTCAGTACAAATAGAGCAATATATTATTATATTTTTATTGTAAGAGATGATAATAAAAACATGTTGAAATTACTACACAAAAGCTTTCATGTTTCAATACTATGATTGTATTTCTTCAGGCAATCATAGTATTGAGATATGAAAGCTTTTGTGTAGTGATTTCAAAATATTTTTATTATAATCCTTTATAATAAATATAAACAATTTCTTTCATCTATTTTCTAATCATTATGATGGATTTCCATCTCAAAATTCTTAAGATGAAGAATATAAAATGTTAATTTTTTAAAAAGTCACTCACAATGCCAGCTTGGGAATAATAATAAAAGATTTAATTATGTTTAACACACACAAATGCATACATACACAATACATTTTTCAATATCCATCTGAAGATGCCATAGAGGCAAAATGCATTATTGGATATCATTTTCGTAACATATTTTCTGTAATGTTTCTCCAAATGTCAGTTATATATATATATATATATATATATATATATATATATGTATGTATATATATATATATATATATATATATATATATATATATATATATATATATATGTATGTATGTATGTATGTATGTGTGTAAATTTATGAATTTAATGTTCTTACAAGTGAAAAATTCCATAGGCAATATTATATGACAATCATTCTAAAAACATAACTTGTGTGTGTGTGTGTGTGTGCAAATTGATTCCTTTAATACACATACAAGTGAGAAATTACTTATATCAGTTAAAGTTAACAGTGAAGACTTTTTGAAACAAGTAAAGCAAAAACACTGATTCAGTCTTACTGTAAACTCATACAAAACATATGAGTTTGGTGTCACTTCAGTGTGTGATCTACACTTTAAAAATAATAATGAAAACAACATAAAAAAATTAAGATACATATGACTGGAAAACATTTATGACTAGGTGGTATAAAAATTCAAAGATGGATTTGTGATAAAATGATTTAACCTCATTTATGACTATATGCTATAAAAATTCCAAGAAGTATTTGCAATAAATATGACCTAACCTCATTTATGAATAAGGTGCTATAAAAATTCCAAGGTGTATTTGCAATAAATATGACCTAACCTCATTTATGAATAAGGTGCTATAAAAATTCCAAGGTGTATTTGCAATAAATATGACCTAACCTCATTTATGAATAAGGTGCTATAAAAATTCCAAGATGTATTTGCAATAAATATGACCTAACCTCATTTATGAATAAGGTGCTATAAAAATTCCAAGATATATTTGCAATAAATATGACCTAACCTCATTTATGAATAAGGTGCTATAAAAATTCCAAGATATATTTGCAATAAATATGACCGAACCTCATTTATGAATGAGGTGCTATAAAAATTCCAAGATGTATTTGCAATAAATATGACCGAACCTCATTTATGAATAAGGTGCTATAAAAATTCCAAGATGTATTTGCAATAAATATGACCGAACCTCATTTATGAGTAAGGTGCTATAAAAATTCCAAGGTGTATTTGCAATAAATATGACCTAACCTCATTTATGAATGAGGTGCTATAAAAATTCCAAGATGTATTTGCAATAAATATGACCTAACCTCATTTATGAATAAGGTGCTATAAAAATTCCAAGGTGTATTTGCAATAAATATGACCTAACCTCATTTATGAATAAGGTGCTATAAAAATTCCAAGGTGTATTTGCAATAAATATGACCGAACCTCATTTATGAATAAGGTGCTATAAAAATTTCTTATTTTTTTACTATTAATATTAATGCAGTGAATTTTCTCCAATCACATTTGTCCATCATCATCATCATATAGATTAGACACTTTAATGGATCTGTGTTATTATAGGACACATTCAATATGTAGATTGCATGCTGAAGTGGCACCATGAATTCTTAATTGAACATGAAAATAACTGATTTTTATATAAAGAAAAATAATAAAAGTAAAGCTATTTCATCCTAGAGAACAATACAGAAGAATATTACTGTATCTTTGAAAGAGTTAAGAAATTTGTAATTATCTTTTGAACCTTTTAAATATTTCCTTATTAATTTAATCTTTTTCTATTCAAATAATTCTGAGATCTTTTATAATCATAAAAATTTTTTAGGAACTATAAAGGTAAAACCATAAAAGAAAACTTACCAGAGAATTCTTGATCAAAATCTCTCTCTTCCATCAGCAATTCTTCATCAGTGTAATCAGGAGGCTGCTGCTGTTGCTGCTGGCCTCTTTTGGCACTGGCCAGATGAGCATGAAAAGCTTCACGAGCTTGACTTATAGCATCTTCAGTAGCACCTGTAAAGACATTTGTGTAAATAGTAAATCCATTTCATGCAATGAATTTTGGCATTTTTTTTCCCCAAGTTCACTTTCCAACAGACTATATTTTTTAATTAAGCTATATTCTATAATTTTACTGATAAATCAGTATTTTTGTTTTGAAACCAAGAGAATTCATATCAAATTAATTTCAAAGAAGAATCTGCAATGTTATTGGTCAGGACTTGGATTCTTGGTTTCAGTTATTTTCCTACTGCCATAATGTAACTTCCCTGTGCCTTTTTTATAACTATTTTCATGGTAATTGTTCCAATGAAATGAACATTCTTCTATGATACCTATAATTTATGAATTTAATCAAAGTACTAGATTGGCAGCAAGGTCTCATCATTTTATAGTTGAAATGGTGAGATGGAACCATAAGTTCCATGCTAACAATTTCTTTTCTTGCAATTTGTCAGTCATGTATTACCTGCATTAAAACCATTTATGGAAACCTGCGCCACATACCGTCAGCCTGCCTGAAGACGCTACAGAACGGCTGGTACACCTTCAGACATAACTTGGTTCTGGAGGTCGTGGCAGCAGCTGCAAGAAGTGCTAGCATACCCTCGACGGACCTGCAAAGGGTAGTCTTCCTAAAGCAAGGTGTAACTGACACAAAGCAGAAGACCAGGTTGGAGGACTCAAGGAAGTGGAGAGTGTTGGTTGATGCTACGCTGCCAGTGGAGGTTATTGTGTGTGGTCTGAGACCAGATCTAGTGTTAATTGATATCGAGAAGCAACATCTGTTGCTTGGTGAACTGACAGTGGCATGGGACGAAGGGATTGAAGAGGCTCATGAAAGAAAGTTGCTTCGGTATGAGGAACTGGTGGCTGAAATCTAGGAGAGACGATACGGCTGCACCCTGGTGCCATTCGAGGTTGGCTACAAAGGATTTCCTGCTGCCTCCTTAAAGAGATTCCACAAGTGTGCTGGTATCCAAAAGCCAAATAAGGTGATAAGGACTTGTGGTAAAAAAGTAGTGGAAGGCAGTGTATGGATTACCCAGAAATTCTTAGCAAGTCACATCCAACTAACATAGACCGGTTGCAATGTAACATCATCTAGCTGTTGCAGGCCCACCATGTGGAGAGATACTGAGCTTAATGGACTGAAACCTTGCTGAAGCATGGCACACAGCTGAAGATTGCACCTTGTCTGGAGCACTTGATGTGTAGATGTGTTCTATGTGTATGTAAGTTTGTAAAAATTCACGTACATATAAAATTATCTATGGTTTTAATGCATGTGATATGTGACTGACCAATGAGAATTGACCCAAACAAAATTGAAAATACTAGAATTCTGTCTTTTTGTCTGTTTTCTTTCAATCTCTGACAAAGCTTTAACAAAAGGGAAACATGTTAGATTGATATACATTTCTTATTTGTTCTTTATTTTATCATCCTGTCTGATTCCAATCAATATTTGATCTTTAACTCTCCCTCTCTCTCTCTCTCTCTATATATATATATATATATTTATATAAAAATCATTGTGTCAATGTTCTGCACACCTGGTCAAAGAAAGAATGCTTTTATTTAATTTCCTGAATGCTCTTGTTTTTAATAATGTTTAGCATATTTCTGAAATGGTTTTAAGCATATATATATATATATATATATATATATATATATATATATATATATTCACCTGAGGATGATCTGGGAGGAGATCAAAAGTTCTTGGGTTAAAAAAAAAAAAAATAAAGCACTTTCTTTGATGAATTTCAACTTAATATCAAGAAGATAGAGAACTAGAAAGGATTATTATTATTATTAAAATAAACATAATATGTCTATATTATATAATGAAACAGGCTCATATGAAGATATGTTACCTAAATACACACACATACAAATATATATATATATATAAAGAAATATACTCTTAAGGTGTACTATATTTATGGGATAAAGTGCTCAATAACAGAGAGAGAGTGTGTGTGTGTGTGTGTGTGTGTGTAAATATAAAAGTGAACATTGAAGTCAACACTTAGAAGTGACAGGCTGTTTCATGCTAGATGCAATATATATATATATATATATATATATAAAAACCTGGATATAAGAGAGTTTTTCTCTGGTCCCAAATTAGAGCCTGTGCTAATGTATATATAATAGACCAAACCCGGATATAAGAGAAACCCGGATATAAGAGACTTATCCGGTCTCGACAACTCTCTTATATCCGGGTTACACTGTGTGTGTGTGTGTATATATATATATATATATATATATATATATATATATATATATATATATATATACACACACACACACTTTTAAAAGCCCATTTCAGAAATATGTCCATGATTATTAAAAACAAGCCTATATCTGTTAGGGATTATTTCTTAATAAAACATTATTTGCAACAACAACAAAAATTATATACAGTGATAAAAAGATCATTTATGAGATTAAATAAATGCATTCTTTCTTTGACCAGATGTGCAGGACATTTATACAATCATTTTCATTTAATGATTGATTTTTCATACAGCTCCCTTATAAAGGATAAATAATGGTTTAACTCTGCCGCAACACTTAGTAACTTACAGTAACTTAACTCTTTTAAACTTAGTAACCTACAGTAACTTAACTCTTTTAAATGATATATGGAGACTCCAACAAATCAATAAAACTTTTACTAACCATGCTCAATGGCAGCTTTCAAAGTTGCTTCAGGATGAGTAGAGCCATGGGGATTCTTGACAAACCGACGTCTTCGACGGAAATCATCTTCCCATAAATCAAGTTTCCAAAATTCACATACACTAAAAAGAAACAAAATAAAACCAAATGAATAGCATGTATAAAAATGTGAGTTCTCCATCTTATTGTATCTTCATCTTCATCATCATTATAATTCAGATAACAAAGGATAGTTTCAAAGAAATATTTACATTCTATTAATAACATTAACATATTAAATGAAAAATCAGATGAAATTGTTTTTTTACAGTTTAAAGTTAATATTATAATTACAGTGTAACCCGGATATAAGAGAGATTTTATCTGGTCCCAAATTAGAGCCATACTTACCTAAACAAAATAGACCAAATCCGGATATAAGAGAAACCCGGATATAAGAGACTTCTTCTCCGGTCCCGACAACTCTCTTATATCCGGGTTACACTGTACTGAATACAAAATGTAAACAAAGAAAAGAAAGAACTAAGAATAAAAATTCTTCCTTCAATATATGCACAGTACTATTACCAGTGATTAACATCTAAGCAATAAATTAAACCTATACATTTTTTTTAGGAATTTGTTGTATATCATTTGCTACAATGAGTTCAACTCTAGAAATAACTTTTTCTTGTAACCTTGACCTTTTACTCAATACTTAGTTATAAAATTAAAAAAAATGATGATTGGTTAGCAATATGATTAAACTAATTAGTACTAAAATATAAAATTTGGAACTTTTTAATACTTCCATGAAATTAAAATAGATAACATTTTTTAAAATTACTTACTCATGTGTAACTTGACCCCAAGCTCCATGTTTGTTGGTCAAAATATTAACAATCTTTTCACAAAGTACTGATGCAATAGCATGATCTCTCCTCTTGGCAGATGTTATCAAGTGATCACATAATTTTTCTTCTTCTTTGCGTTCTACAACAGTCTGTGCACATAACGACTGCAAATATAATTGAAAGATAAATGCAAATATGAAAAAATAATCCAAAGAAAATTCTTGAATCGACCACAAGAGTATCTTTGAAAATAAAAGCAATGTTTTTACTTTAGACAAATTACTATTTGAACTTAAACAGTTTTTAGATGGCTAGTTAAGTGCCTAGATTAATATTTAGGGTAACTTGAAATATTTTACCAAATCACAATTCCTGCTTGTGGAACTATCTTTTGGTTTCTTGCTTCCCAGTCAACTTTGACCTTCAAAAAGTTAAATGGAATATCAATTGTTATCTACTGTCTTTTTAATGTAGTTCTTTCACTATTCTCACTCCTAATAGTCTTTTTCATATTCTCTAACACTTAGTAAACACTTGTATCTTGGTGGCTTTATTGCCTTGCTTGGGATGGAATGACTAAAACATTTAAATGAAGATATGGCTACTGGGAAACTTAAAAACCTAAATGAACTAAAAACTAATAAAGCTAATCAGAACTACCATAATGATTTGTGTATGAAACATTTTTTTTCCAGATTTTTAAGTCTAAATGTTAGAAGTGTGTATTATACATGAGAACTAAAGATCTATTTTTCCATGTATAAGACCATGTTTAAGATATTATGACTGAAAATAAGTTATATTCATTATCCAAACTAACTATTGTATAACAAAGTTTAAATCACTAACCAAACATTTCATCTTTTCAATTTATTCGCATAGATACTAGGCACATTTTAATTTGTTTTAATGTTGTCCATGTCAAAGTTTTATGACAGTTTTCATCTATGCCAATTTGTTCTGTTAATAGGTAATTTTCACCACCATTTCTGTGTGAACATCCATGTCCTTTTGTTTCAAATATTGTCCAAATTTTGTGCTTCAAAACTTAATATAGACTATATAAATTCTTATTTTTAGTCAATACAAACTGGATAAGAAATTGAAAAAATGTTAAATTTAGCTGTAACAAATTCTAAAGTCAATGCATATTAATAACAAAAGATGTTTTTTCCATTGGCATATGTATATATGCCAAACATTGACAAACTCACGAAAGTGCAGATGATGGGCTGTAAACTGTTCCTAGGCTAGAAAAGGGTCTGTCAAAAAAGCAGCCCAAAGAGCCTCTTTTCTTTTGTTTGGTGTCAATTTTTTTCAAAAAGATATAGTGTTTTCTTATAAATCTTATATAACTTTTTTTCTTGTTTTCTCAATGCTTTAATAGTAGATAGGTTCATCTATCATCCAGTTCACACACTTTCTCAGTCTTTTGAACAGTAGAGATTTATTCCTTGTTTCCTGTTTAGGATTGGGCTTCCGGTTCCTTTCTAAGGTCTAATTTAATTTTATACTGCTAACATCTCTGCCTAAACACTGAATTTTTACTTACTCTTTATTTTTTTTTAACTCAATAGGAGTAGATAGGTTCACCTATCATCTGGTTCACAGTCTTTTGAACAAGAGTAGAGATGTATGAAAGACTGCAAATAACCATCTGAACAGCAACATTAAAAGAACAGCCAATGACATTCCATCATTCCTGTAAGAGCCAAGAGCTTGAAAGACCTGTAGTACTTTCAGGAGTTAACACAAGACTAGAATGTATGGAGATGGTTAATAAGAGTTATTTACAAAGTTGATGAAGATGGGGAAATCACACTGATTTGCAGTGTGCCTTCATGTTGAAACAGCTCTGATGATGATGTCAGACTTTTCCTCATCGCTGAGCTGCTGATATATAGCAGAGGCCCAGCTGCTTAGGCACAGTGGAAGGGCATGTATGTGGCTTTTTATTCAACACATGCCTCAGAGTGCACCAAAATAGTTTGAGAAAATCAGTAGGTCATCAAATCTGTAAGCTCACAACCAGCTAGCATGTTGCCAAAAAAATGTTACCAGGGACAAACAAGTTTTAAAGCAACTGATAAAATATTGATGCTCATAATTGGTTAGGAAAGAAAAGATTGGTATGTGTGTGTGTCTATAATACCTACTGCATATGAGTTGGTAGCTTTTTTTACTGTAGCAGCATGCAATGCAGGAGTACGGCATTAATTTCTTCTTTACAGTTTTTTGTTTTGTTAATCAATTCACCCCAATCAAGGCAATAATACCATTAAGACATAAGGAACTACCAGGAGTGAAAGAGCATGAAAAGATCTTAGAATCCAATCCTGAAGAGGAAACAAAGGATAAACCTTTAGTCCTGTTCAAAAGACCAGTGAGGAGTGTGAACTGGACAATAGGTGAACCTATCTGCTACTAGTAGTTAGATAGAAAATAAACTTACAAATGCTAAACTGATGCACTGGTTGATTAAGAAACATTTTTTTATCTAATAGGTTACTCTCTATTAAATACAATGATTTGTAATCAATAAAGTCTGTTCTAGACAAAAATAAACAAATAAATTCTGAAGATTCTAGATTTAAATAAAAGATAAACATTTTAACATTTTTTCAATAATCTGTCAAACCTCATTAGTGAGTAACGTACAACAATCAAAATTCACAGTAATGATAGTGTATCACATTTAAGTATAAAATTAATTTTAATAATGTAATGATAAAAAAGACTGCTCAAAATTATTGGTCATATTTAATGAGTTTTTTACACTTACTTGTGTTTAAAAATTTGTTATTCTATATGCAATTTAGGTAAAAAAGAGTAACACAAATAAGGTGAATATACATCAATATAAAAATAGTAAATATGATTAAATAACTAGCTGCTTGTTTCCAAATATACCTGTCTGCTAGGGTATCTAGCTAATCCCTGTTACAGATGATCTGCTCAGGCACATTTGTGTTTCTTCAACACCCACAGAGCACACCTCTGATTTATACTGTAACTATACTTAGCAGACCTTAGTTACAGTTTCTGGGAGAGAGTGTCTAATCTGGTATGATCACCAGATTGAACAAGGCCTGTATGCTCAAACCTCAGTCATGATGACTTGTGATTTTGTGTTAAAACAATTATCAACACGTTCCAAACAGTTCTGTCTACCCAATTTCACTCAAAAGGCTTGGTGTAATACTATTTGTTGTTAGTGTGGTAAAATAAAACCTAAGAAAGTTTTCTTATCGATAGAAAGTGTTATGTGCTGAGAGACGCAAAGGGTCAATACCACAAACTTGTGGGAAGAATTGAGGATTTAATTCACACATAAACGACTTGAATCGAATTTTGAGCAGTTTGAACAATGGAAAAGTGATCCAGACCTAGGGGGCAATGTTGATTGACACACAACTGCCAATGCAGGCTGGAAAGCAAAAAAATAGATTTTTGTAAACAACTGAATTTGGAACCGAGTTTTCCTGGAATGAAAATGGTCGAGGTAGCAGGCACAGATAAGACATCAAGGAGGATGGAGGAACCACCCACACTCACCAAAGAGGTCAGTGAGAGAGGATAGTAAAAGAGATGGTGGAGAGAGGGAATTCCTCAAAGTTATGACATAAGCTGGAGGGATTCCCCAAAATTCTCCTACCTTGCCATACCCGCATGCCAGTTTGGGTGAATGTCCATAAATACAAATGCGCAAAACAAATTAAGTAGAAGAGAGAAGAGAGACAGAAGAGACAGAGACAAGACCAGAGACAGAGAGAGGCCCACGTAATTATCTGCCAACAAAAGCCTCCAACTTCAACCTCGTGCCAAACTTTACCAAAGCAGCAAACTAAACTTTGCCAAGTCAACAACGATAATATCACTTCCAATTTAGATGCAAGTTGAGCTGATAACTAACTGCATGCAAACTCTGATAAACCAATTATTGTACGGAGGACTGATATTGAAGTGGGCACTTTGCAGTGTTGGAAATCTTGGATGATTGGTTAGGGTGTTGTATGATTACACTTAGTCAACTTGTGATATGGATTTCAGGCACTTTTGAATGGTACTGCATGCTGGGATCACCTCTCCAGGCTGATATTATCAAGAAGTCATCTCCCTGATAAATCAATCTTGATAAGAGTTGAAACAGGGTCTCTTGATCATAATGCTAATGTTCTTACTACTCAGCCATGTGCCCATTAGTATAATAGTAATATATGCACACACAAAGTAAATATTTGTGTTTACATGGTTTTGCCTATTTTGTTGATTAATTTTCATATATGTATTTCAAGTGCTTATTTTATGTTAAAAAATAATTACTTACTTCAAATTCTGCATGCTTTTGCACATCTTCAGCTCTCATTCGTGTTAATATAAATTCTGCTTCATTAGCCACACGTACAATGTGGTCCCTTGTTGCATGAGCAAGAAGTCTGAAAAGAAGATCAGGAAATTTTTTTAATGTGAAAAATACCTTTAATTTTCTATACAGTGTATATGTGTATATATATATATATATATATATATATATGTAAAATTAAGAAATCAGCAAATTCCACTACTTTGGTTTTAACCTTTCAGTATCTTCAGACGATTTTGGTAAATTTCCTTTTTTTCCAATACATATTGTCCATCTCCTTTTAGTGATAATTTTATATATTTATTAACGTTGATTTAGCTCTGTTGAGTGAGGTTCGAAAATAGTTAGCTAGCTTGTTTTTCCATTTTCACTTATTATCATCATCATAAGTAGTAATAAATATAAATTTTGTCTTTTTACGGCGGTTATAAAATTTTGTACCACCAATCAAATCTTAAAATATTCCTTTTTGTCATTCTGTTACCCACTATTAATCTGAGATATATATATATTTTTACAACCCTCCCCTTTTCTCCAAAACCTATTTTTTTAACATTTACATTTTACTTAATTTTTGTAAAATATATTTCTTTCCCAAGGGTCTCTTTCTGATTGATCAGACATGGCCGAGTGGAATCTATTAAGGAACAAACACGATAGGCAACAAACAGCAATGGAGACAGGAAATATAAATTTATTAACAAGTGCAAAAATGTGGGGAAGATAAAATAAAAAAACGGCCAAAACAAAAATGACAATATGTCAAGAATAAATATTTAAACATTGTGGACAAAATAGTGGGAGGAGAACATCCTCTAAGAAAGGTAAAACACAAATCAACGTATGGCATGCATTTACAGAACATGTGTCATACTTGCATGAACTTACAAAACAACAAAAATTTAAGATAAGTAGAAAGAAACATGTAATAAAATGGAATCTCATACTAAACTTGCATGAAAGTACAAACATGGAAAAGAAGTACATTTAAACAAAGACGAAGCACAAGAAAAACAACAAACTTATCTCGTAATAAAAGTTCTTTTCTACTAATGTCTCTTATATCTACTTCTGTTTTTTCTCTTTTTCCTTTTCTATTTCCTTTTATAAGCATCTCCTTTTGAGGTCTTTTCTTACTCCCTCTCTTTCTCTTTTTATTCTGTCTAGGGGCTTGGCTGGCGATTAAGCTGAAAATGCCTTTCCTCTCTCTTTCGTCTCAGTATAGCAGCATTCTCAATTGAGGTGGTTGTTTCTTCCTTTCTTTCTCCTTTCATCCCTTGTTTAAGGGCTTGGTGACAGTTGAAACTGCTTTCTTTCTCCTTCATTTTGGTGTGGCATCCTTCAAGATATTTTCTTCCTCTCTTTCCTTTTCCCATAAGTATCTCCTTTTGAGATCTTTCCTTGCTTTCTTCTTTTCTTTTTCTATAAGCCATCTTCTCTCTTTCACCCCAATGTAGCAGGATTCCGCATATGTCGTCAAACGGATCAATCTATTCCACTCGGAGATGAATTCTCCTCGCAATTTTGCGAACACATCTTCTCAGTCATTAGACCTGGACACAACTCTTGTATTTTCCGCAAACACGTCTTTTCAGCCTGCAGACCGGGACAAATTTCGCGGGCACGTCTTTTCAGTCTTTAGACCTGGACAAATGTTGCAGACATGTCTTTTCAGTCTTTAGACCTGGATAAATTTCATGAACACATCTTTTCGGCCCATATGCCTAGACAAATTTCACGAGCACATCTTTTCGGCCTGCAGGCCTAGACAAAAACTGACTTTTCCGTTTCACTATTTGTTTCCTTTCTGTTCTCATCATGTGGTCAATTTTCAAATACGAACTCTTTCCCATTATGGGTGAAATGAGGTCACTTTACACTAAACTTCCTCTGTCATCTGCAGGGTCAGAGAAAGTTTAGTGTAAAGTGTTTCAACCTCTCCTATCTGGAATCTATCGGTGTAAATCATGCTGCCAACAAGTTGATCAAAAGAAAAGGAAAGGGTACATTCTGGTTAATCTTTGTCGCAACTAAGTCTACCTATCTCTTTGGGCTTACCATCTTTATGTTTCTGCATGTACTGGGCTCATTATTTTAGAATGCTTCTAAAATATAAGCAATGGTATAGTTTTTATAATAAATTTAGATAGGGGTTCCTAACGATATATATATATATATATATATATATATATATTATGAAGTCTAACAATTATTTAATATATTTTCTGTTTATATATATATATTTTATTTTTAGATATAATTTAAGTTTGTAATTAAACAGTATCAATTACAATTACTGGTATGAATGTGAGAGAGAGCATATTTTCTATGAAATTTCTAAAACATTCAGGCCAGTAAATGTAAATAATACTGTTTAATTAAAAAACAGAGCATTTACTTAAATTATATCTATATAAAAAAACACAAACAGAAATATATACAGTGTAACCCAGATATAAGAGAGTTGTCGGGACCGGAGAAGAAGTCTCTTATATCCGGGGTTCTCTTATATCCGGGTTTGGTCTATTTTGTTTTATTAACACAGGCTCTAATTTGGGACCAGAGAAAATCTCTCTTATATCCAGGTCTCTTATATCAGGGTTACACTGTGTGTGTGTGTGTGTATATATATATATATATATATATATATATATATATATATATATATACACACACACACATTCCATTTTGTCATTCAGTTACTCACTATTAGTTTGGTATATAGAGTATATATCATTCTCCCATAGACATTTATATATGCTTCCTATTAAAAAATAAATGAAAATGTTTTTA
The DNA here is from genome assembly GCA_964036315.1 of Acanthosepion esculentum. NCBI lineage: Eukaryota > Metazoa > Mollusca > Cephalopoda > Sepiida > Sepiidae > Acanthosepion > Acanthosepion esculentum. The sequence goes on from OZ038520.1 coordinate 44,186,275, forward strand.
AATTACAAAGAAAAATGTTGCATGGTTGACAAGATTGAAAAGTGAATTAATAAAACTTGTAAAAAATTCATATGGTTATCTTTTTATGGTCATTAGTGTAACAAAAGAATTTCCTTACATTTGGTGACTAATAACTAAATCTTTGGTGATACTAGTTTGTCTTATTATTGTTGGTCCTATTATCTTGATTATTATCTGCTATTATATGAAAAAGTAACCAAGATAGATTTACCTTCCTTCATTGACCAACTCAATGAATGCTAGACCAGCATGCTTCTGTAGTGAATTTTGCCATTCTTGAGAACACAGGAGCATAACAAGTTCAACAACAGATGAACTCTGTTTTAAAGTAACAAGACCTACAGAGAGAAAAATAAGCAAAAATTAGAAAGCAAATACTCACCAAGTATGAAATAATTTTAATCAGTTTAAATTAAAAGATAATATTCCTACCTCATATATGAATTATGAATTTAATTGTACAAAATATAACTTTTAATAGATTAAGGAGATAACAAAGCATGACTACTGAGATACTTATGAATAAACTCAAGTGATTTTAGCACTCTGTAGGTGACTATTTTCACTAAGCAAAATGCTAGTCCTACCAATGCAAACTGAATTTGAATTTCTTGGTTGTGTAATCATATCCTTCTATGGCAACACCTAAAACAATCTTGACTGAAATTGAGAGCGAGCTACTGCAATTTCAAATATATAGAACTAATATATAAACACTATATTTTGACAGGATTAAATATACAGTAAAAGGTGAAGTAATATATATAAATGATGCAGAATGCTAAATGTTAGCCTTCCTACATATCAAGCCACATAGAACTAATAATGACCTTCAGTTGGAGGTTTACTGAACATCTACCAACAAGAATGACCTTATTAATTTCTATTCTCACCATAATTGTAAGTATGAATGTAATATTGGTTGTAAAAGCAATGATTTATTAAAGAAATTGTAAGATATTGGTGCATGTCTATAGTTGCTTTACAGTTATTTATTGGTGCTAATTTGGCTTCTTATCTACAGGGAAAAAATATCTACACCATACAAATTTTATTTTTGAAAAATATCTACATAGTAAAACATATAACATATATATAACAAAGAAAATGTAATTAAAATATTATAAAGTTTTTTTATTTATATTCTATTGACAAACAGCATGTACATTAGCTAAAATGTCTACACTATAAAAATTTTAATTTAGAATGATATCTATATAGTAAAGTATAAAATATATATATATATATATATATATATATATATATATATATATAAACAGAGAAAATGTAATTAAAATATTAAGATATTTTCTGTTAGGGACATTCTCTCAAAACCAAGAAAAGTGTTCTTGTTCTTGATGTAAATTCATGACATAGAACATAATATAAAGTGAAGATCACATACCAAAGTAGATTCATGACAGGTAGATAACAAGCCAAAGTAGCATCTATTTATTTTATATATTTATTCAATTTAAGAAATATTGAACAAGAGATGTTACTGAAAATTTACCTCCAACTAACAGTTCTTGTCCATGAGATCCAATTAATGTTTTAGAAAGGAATGGTGCAAAGTCTACAAAGATTTCTCGAAGAAGTGGTGCTGCTGATCCAAGTGCTCTTTCAAGGCGTTCAGTTAAAGAACTTCCTTCACTCGGTAAAGGTAAATTATCAAATGTTGCTGGTATTTTAGTTGTCAGTTCCAAATTTTCTGGTGGCTTGATATTTGGATCTGCTGATGCCCCATTTGTTTTCTCATCAATCCTAATAGAAGATATTCCTGCTTGACGATTTTCTTCTCTGCTTGCGCCTTCTGCTAAAGTTTCTTTCTCAGCATCAACATTTCCTGGTGGAGATATTTCAGCACTCTCTGAAAATATTATGAGAAAATAGAATATAAATTTCCAAAATAAGTGAGGCAGCATAATCCATGGGTATCATGTAATAAAATACTTTTGTTTCAAGGGTTTATACTTTAACAAACATGTACCTCATTAAATCTAGTATAAGTTCTTGAGCGAATTTGTAGTTACTAAAAAAACAGAAGAAATACCATTCCCGTACCATCCATTTATACAAAATATATTTATAGGACGTGCATTTTTAAAGAAGTGATGGATTTTTATTTATTAATCCGAAGGTCTACCAGAACATTTACCATGAAATTATTTATAGAAAAGGCACAGGGAAGCTACATTATGGCAGTGGGAAAGTGACTAAAGTCAAGATACTAGGTCAGAATCAATTACATTGCAGATTCTTTGGATTTTATCAAGGATCTCTAAAAAAAATATCAGAGGCAGCAGACCATTTGTGGCAACAAAATACACTGAATAAGTAAGAAGTTTGAAAAGAAAACCATGAAAATTTTTAATGTGAAAAATACTTTTAATTTTCTATACAGTGTGTGTGTGTGTGTGTTTTATTACTTAAATGATATTTTTAGTTTATACCCATATTTGAGTAGATGCTCCATTTATCAATTAAACTGTATATTCAACAAAAGGGATGCAATAATGAGTAAGTTATAAGGAATCTTAACTTGTTAAAGTAAAAATAATATAATAAAAATGACTATGACGACTTTCATATCAGAAATATAAACAAGTCTTGGGAGAAATGTTTGTTTTCTTATGATCTGTTAAATGAATAACAGAAACAAGGAATATTATTAAGACTAAGATGCAAACGAATAAGAACACTGCATAATAATAATATAATAAAAATGACTATGACGACTTTCATATCAGAAATATAAACAAGTCTTGGGAGAAATGTTTGTTTTCTTATGATCTGTTAAATGAATAACAGAAACAAGGAATATTATTAAGACTAAGATGCAAACGAATAAGAACACTGCATAATAATAATAATAATAATAAGAGAATAAGATGAGAATTCTTAACAATCATTTAAATAATACGAAATGGGAAAAAAGTATTAAAATGAGAAAAAGATCAATTTATAACCCCTTTTAATAGCTTTGTTTTTGTTATAAATACCAAGCTAATGAATAGACAGTCATAGTAGCATTCCTAGTCAATTTAGCCCAATACACACATGTATGTGTGGGCAGGTACAACTCTAACATTTTTAGGCATTTAAAGCAACATGCCTGGCCACATACACAATTCCAGAAAATCCTTGTTGAAAACGCAACTATACTTGAACATGAAAACAATAAACAAAAACTAAAAATTCTTGAAGCTATATACATAAAACAGTTGAAACCTAACCTGAACAAAATAAACTATAAAATCTCCACAAATATTCTTAAATGCCTATAATTGGTAACAGAAGCCATTGGTTTATACCAATGACTTCCCATACATAATACTTCTCGAATTCACTCTGGTGTGGTCATGTGTGATGTCATGAGCTGTGGTGCGATTTTCGCTTTCAGCATCTTATATGCACGTGTTTATCGTTGCTTGGAAATCATCCATGTAAACAGAAACAGACTATCATCACTTTCTTGACTGTGTATTGCTTAATATATTGTAATGTAATTGTCATCTTTGATAATAGCTTATGTAAGCCAAAAGCTTAGATTGGATTAAAAAATATGTATCAATATTGTGATTTTCTTTCTTCATTTAATGATAATGTTATTAAGCTTATCAGACGACATGAAAAGAATTTACATAAAATAAATAGACAACACTTGTCTATATTATTTAATGAAACATGTATGAATATTTTATAACTTAAATATTATTTTTAGTGGATACCCATATTTGAGTAGACGCTCTGTTTATTTATTAAACATTATATTTATTTATTTTCATCTACCAACCTGAATATCTGAGTAAATATTAAAGAAAAAAAAAAATTTGTCCCCCTTGGTAGGAGAAACCATAGTCATATCCAATGTGCTTTAGACTGTCTCAGCCACAGAGTATGTCAACAATCAAGCAAAGTTGAACAGTGTCTTATAAATGTAAATCTTTTGCAGACTCTTGAAACATTCATATTTGCTTAGATTCATATCCTAATGCAAATCCTGTCAGAGAGTGCATAGTTTTTCTTTAATAAGATTTCCTAAATATTCAGGTCAGTTGAAAAATAAAAATAAATATACTGTTTATTAAATAAATAGAGCATCAACTGAAATATGGGTGTCCACATTTAAGTAGTAAAAAAGACATGTTTTAACTTTTATACCTAAACCAAATGTAATAAAGATAGTGATAGTTTCACTGAATAATCTTCAATTAATTCTGGTATTTAATTACATGAAAGTAATCTTATAAATGTGTCCTAATTATGTTCACAAGGAGACATCTGACACTTTAAGATCATTATAAACAATTATTTATATAATTTTGATCTTCATCTCAGGGAATTTGCTTTTTCTGTCTTAAGATACACCAAAGCTAATTCCTCTCTTATCATATGAAAATAATATGCAAACCTTTCCAATGTCATTAGTACCCAACAAGTATTTATGCTGATGACAACTATTTACTCCTGTCTGAATAGCAAGTCCGACAGGTTCAAGAAAGTAAAACTGGCAGCTGCTCTTGAAAATTATCCCCAATCAGGGGTTAACTGGGGCAAGGAATGGCTTGTAAATTTTAACACCCCCCCCCCAAAGCAAAACTGCTTTCATTTAATCACCATAGAGCACCTTTTCTGCCTTCCATCAGCATGGCTGTTGCTAACCTCCAGAAGATCAAGTTTTTGTGCTTTCATGAGCTCACATTTTCCACTATGAAACAGTGTGATTCTATTGAATCAACTGGTAGGACTGCTGCTAGGAAAGTTGGTCCACTGTGTTGTTGTAGACAATTTTTTTTTTATTAGAATCTATCTTGCATATTTATAAATCTACCATTCGTCCATGCATTGAATATTGCTGCCATATTTGGTCTGGTGCTCCTACTATATATCTTAAGATTCTTGATAAAATTCAAAGAAGGGTCTGTAATGTAATAAATCCTCAACATCAGTCACTTTCTCACTTATTTAATGTGGTTTCCCTCTGTCTTTCCTACAAATATTTTCATGGCAAATGTTTCTTCTGTGGTACACGAATTTAAGTGTACTACTAGATAGGTAACTAGGTTTCACTATTTTACGGTTGAACTAGCCAGATGTAACATAGTTGTATTATAATGGTTTCTTTTTTCTCAATTGAAAATGAATTATGCTCATGTGACAAGAAGACCAACACCTGAATTTAACAGAAGACTGGAGTGAAGGACATGATCAAGACCATCAAGAAGAGGAAACATAGATGGATTTGCCATGTCCCATCTCAGTGACAACAGGTGGACTATTAGAGACAGAGTGGACACCAAGGCAGTGGAAAAGAACTAGAGTGTGACCAAATGCAAAATAGTGCAACAATGTGATGCTTCAGCACCACATGGCCCAGTATGACCAGAGATAGGAAGTGGTGGAGATCAACTAGGGAGGGGTCACTCCAATAGGAGTGAGAAGGGTTTGGATGTTGTAAGGATTATAAAATTGATTAAAAGTATTAAACCTTAAAATCATTGTAATGGATATGAACACAATAAAAATGTTATTTAGAAACATCTAAAAATTTAATTAAATATGCTCTAATAATAAATTTAATTTATTATTAGAACATATTTAATTAAATTTTTATGTATAGAAAAATCACCATTAAATTATGAGGGGAAAAAACTCTTACTATTATTTATTGAAACATCTTATTATGAAGTTATATATATATATTTTGATTGGTTTTCAGAATTTTTGGTATAGGGATGCTCATGAATATTCATCAGGTTGGCAGAAAAGTCAGGCATGTTCATGGATGTGGGAGTGATAGATTTCAATGCCTAATAAACAAAAGTGAGTGGGAGGTGTCATGGTGAAGTAATGGAGAACAGTTTGGATTAAGGAACTCCAGTCAAGTTCATTACATTCATTTACATGCTAATACTCTTGGGAAAGGTATGAATCCATCATTTCTCTCCCAGCTATGGGTAAAAAGCTTTGGGTGGTGAAAGATCTATGAGAAGGACAACTTTGAATTTAAAAGGATGGTTTGGGGACCTTGTAGCGTACTGAGCACCAGTTCTCTGTATACAGCTCTTCCCAAAAAGTGTAGTTGGTTCTGCACAAGCCTTCACCACTATAGTCAAATATGTGCAGGTAGTCTGGCTGTTGGTTCTAAGAATTGAACTGCTTGACCTTCATGCGTTGAAAAATGACAGGAGAGTCCAGTATAGTAAATATTTATTACTTCAAATATAATTATAGTGGATACTTCATATTTGAAATAGACACTGCATTTTTATTTATTAGATTGTATTTCAAATATCCACTACAATAATGTTTGAGGCAATAAAAATGTCTGATTAAAAATAAATCCATTAATTCTTTAGAAATGTGTGTGTGCGCGTGTGCGCATCTGTGTGTCTGTGCGTGTGTGCGTGAATGTGTGTGTGTCAGTGTGTGTGTGTCAGTGTGTCAGTGTGTGTGTGTCAGTGTGTGTCAGTGTGTGCGCGCGCATCTGTGTGTGTGCGTGTGTGCGTGAATGTGTGTGTGTCAGTGTGTGAATGTGTGTGTGTGTGTGTGTGTGAATGTGTGTGTGTGTGTGAATGTGTGTGTGTGTGTGTGAATATGTGAATGTGTGTGTGTGTGTGTGTGTGTGTGTGTGTGTGTGTGTGAATGTGTGTGTCAGCGTGTGTGTCAGCATGTGTGTGTCAGTGTGTGTGTGTCAGTGTGTGTGTGTCAACTGTACCTGAAACTTGATTGGTGGTTGCTGTAGGTGTTGGCTCCACTTTGGTATCTTTTGCATCCGTTACTGTTAACTGATCACCAGGAATCGTTTCAACTGAAGCTGCATTTGCAGCAGTGCTAGAAGTACAATCAGTGTTTGTATTATCAGCACTTGATATAGCAGGATCTGTGCTTCCTGGAGTTGTATCATTTTGAGATTCTTTCTTAGATACCTGGGTTTCATGGCTACTAAATTCTTCACCATTATCTTTGGCAGCATTAACAACGGGTTCTGCAGAAGCTGCTGCTACTCCTTCATTTGGAATCGTTCCAAGTTCTGCAGCAGGAGCTGTAACTTCATTTGATCTTTTTGTTTCTTTACTTTCAGTAATTTTCTTATCAGTATCATTGTCTTTTGCTTCTGTTTCAGGTTTTTCCACTGGAGACTTTTCTCCTGAGGCAGCCTGTGCATCATTGGATTTTTCTTCTGCAGTAGATTCCTTGGCAAGACTTGATGAATCTTCTAAAATTAAAAAACATAATATACACAATTATAAGTAAAAAGGATTAAATAATTTTAGGAGTGAAATAATTGTATGTATTTAATTAATTTATTTCTATAGTAATGTTGGCTTTGAGAAGGTAGTGTCTTGTATGGATTGAAATAAGAAAATGAATACAATTTCCTGAAAACAAACTTAGATGCATGCGAAGAACAATAGAAAGAGCAAGGTATAACTAACAAATTTTTTTTTTTTTTTTAAGCTTATCACCCCAAGCAAGGCTGGAAGCCACTAGCACACAAGGGGTTACAGAAGGTTTGGAGGAAGAGGAGATAGGAGTGGTAAAGGAGAAGATGTGGAGAAAGATAGTGGATCGATCAAGGCAAGGGGGTTACAGAAGATTTGGAGCGAGAGCAGATAGGAATGAAAGGGGAAAGGATGTGGAGAAGAGAAGTGGATAGATCAAGGCAACTGGAGATGTCGATTGATGTTACACTTAAATAGTTGGAGATTGTATTTGTCAGGGAAACAGGAATAAGGAAGGGAGTTCCACAGGCGGGATGTGCGAGACATGAAGCTATTGGAGTAGAAGAGATGTCTACATCTAACAGTTTCAACGGTGAAGGGGTGTGAACGGGATGCCAGCCTTGTAAGACGTTTAAATTCATGAGGCCTAGGAACCAGCGAAAGCAGCTCATCAGAGCAATTACCGTGAAAGTATTTGTAAAAAAGGCAGAGCGAGGCAACGTTGCATCTGTGATAGAGCGACTGCAGACGAGATGACAGATCAGGGTCAATTACAGTGCATATCCGTCTCTGGATCTTATCAAGAACCCTGAGGCAAACAGCAGGGGCTGCAAACCATATATGGCAGCAATACTCCATGCAAGAAAATATGGATCTGATATCAAAGGGATTAAGTGATAAAAATCAAAGCAGACAGGAAACATAGCAAGAAGTAAAGATAACAGATGGAGGAATAGGTGACCCGATTGATAGCAAATGTATTTCAATAAACCATACTGAAAACAGAGAGATAAGATAAAGGGGTTTGCTGGTGAAAGATGTCAGTGCACAGTCTTAGTTGTCATCTACTTTGAAAAGGCCTTTGTTGTGTTGGGAACTTGCAAAGGCTGCTGAGGATGATAATGATGAAATAATTTAGGATTCAATTTCACCTCCTAATATTTGTATAAAGTACTTTTACCATTGCAACTACAAAAGTATAAAGTGGTAGTAGCAACTGAATCAGAGACTTAGTGAAACATACCAATTCACTGCATTTTCTAAGAAATATTTTACTTTAACTTTACTTAGTTCAGTTACCATTACTAAAAATCTAACAATAAAAACAGAATTTCTCACAAGTATCAGATTACTCCAACTGACTAAAACACTAAAATGCAGCCTTGTATGTATACATTTCAATTAAAGATGAAGAATAACTAAAGATTTTGGAAGTCTTTTTTGCAGTTGATTGTTGGTGTTTTTTGTTTAGTAGTTTATCAACTTCTATGGGTTATTTAATGCTGAAATCTATTTTTTTTTTTACACAATTTTATGTCTTCAGCTATAGATATTTTGTACATATTTTTTTACTTTCAGAGTAACCATATGTTTTATAGATATATAGTTTGTTGATGGTCTATTTTAGGTGTTATAGGTTTTGATATAAGCTTTAAGGTTTTATGCTGATGGTTTAAGCATTTTCAGTTTTCTAATGTTGGTTTCTTTGTAGTATTTATGCTTATTGTTCATAATGAACTGCTTACTTTAATAATTGATTTATTTATGAGAATAATATTTGCTCAGATATAAATTTATATTACCGTATATACTCAAGTATAGTGCAAATTTTTATGATCCGTTACATGAAATAATAGGTGGTTTGCATTATACACAGGTAATTTTTTTTTTGCATTTTCAGTGACTGGTTGCACTATACACAGGTAATTTTTTTCTAGAGAGGTTAAAATTCAAGCAAAAAAAATTCAGAGGTTATATGATGTTGGCTTATACATATACTGTAATAGTGGTTTTTGTACATTGAAATTAAATATATATATTTGTCGAAATTTACAGAAATGTGATATTAATAAAATCACTTGGTATTCCTTCAGGATATTATATCATGTTCTAGCACAAATGAATCATGTTTTTAGCATTTAGCTTTTTGAGCATCAAAAATCAATAAAAAATATGCCTTTAGTTATATTTAATAAGAAACATGGTTATTTGAATGACTGTGGCAAAAATGTTTTAACATAGAATATAACCGCTATTGTAAACTTGACCAACATAAACTGCAAGCAGGAGAAATACTCCTAACCCAACTCTGCCACAAATCAAATCCAAAAATTCAGTGAAATATAAATATAGGTTAAAAAAAAAAAAAAAGAAATTTTAAAAAGATCAATACCATATATACTCAAGTATAATGCTAGTTTTTATGATCACAAAAAATAGGGTGTCACACTATACAAAGGTAATTTTCTTGATGAAGTTAAAAATCATACATTTTCAGTGACCAGGTAATTTTTTTTCTGGAAGGATTAAAAGAAAAACAAACCTATATGATGGGTTACTTCCTCCTAATTTTCGAAACTGCCCCTAGGAGGCATTGACAAGTTTATAAATACTCTGCGATAATTTTTTATCACTCTCTTATTCTTCTGATCTTATCCGCCAACATGTAACCTCTCGTTGGAAAATGCGTTCCCTTTGGGAAACGCATGAACAATACATATATAGACACACACATACATACACATTCAACAACTACACCTACTTTGAACCCAAAAAGGTTCCACATTCATTTGTTACACACATTATTGTTTATGTTGCTTGTATACCTTTGTTGTTGATACATTATCATTTGTTTGTACATATATATTGGTTCTTATTGTTTCTTTTTGATTCTTTACTTGGACTCACATCCTGAGTCTGCCAAGTTTGTTGTGGGAATTTCAGGAGACAAATTTATTTCTTAAACCTAACACAATGCATACATGGCCTGCAATATCTAATATCTAAGATATTTTGCAGTAAATGATTTTTCTCTCAACATGTTGGGGTAGCTTTACACAAAATGAATGAAGACTATTTGCTTTAAAATATTTCCAGGATGATACCCAGTACTGCAATATTTGACTATAGTAAGTCTACTGTTTTTGCTCAGAAGCTGGGGTTGCACTATACATGAGTTACAGGGGAGGGGGGAATCAGGTTCTCACAAAAAAATTTGGGGTTGCATTATACATGAAGTAGGTTTATACACAAGTATATACAATACTTTTAAACCTAACCCTGCCACAAATCAAATGCAGAAATGCCAATGAAGTATAAATATAGGTTAAATAAGGTCTTTTGAAAAAAGTGTTCTAAAAAATAATCATTTTAACTCACCTGTTACTTTATCATTTGTGACATGAACATCAGCTGCAACAGACACAGTTGCAGCATCCTTATCCAAACTTTCTGCACTAGTATCAGGATCATTATCATCTCTCAGTGAGATTACTTCCTCATCTGTTTCATTGCCTTTAAAATAGAGACAAAGCATTCTCTTAGAATATTTCTAAAATACATAAATAACACAATAAAAAACACTTTAGGGAAAAAAAATATTTGTGAATAATAAATTAACTAATTTAAAAAGAAAAAAGTAATTTAACATTGCCTAAGAAGATGATCTCAAAATAATCATTTTGGCATCATCTTACATCTACCAGTTAAAGTTTTATTTTAAAATGCCAACTTTATACAAAAGAAAAATGATCCATTATTTCATGTAGAAATATCATTAGATTTTTTTATAGTCAAGTAAAATCTTAAATATTGTTAAATCTTTTTAAATATTGTTAAATCTTTTTAAATTTAAATCTTAAACAAGTTCAAAATGTACATTTACAGCTACATCATGTTCAAGCATTAGTTCCTATACAATCCCCAAAGTTAAGCAACGTAGAGCCTGGTCAGTACCTAGATGAGTGAAAACTTGGGAATACCATGTGCTGTAAGCTTTCTATGTACATGTGGTGTAATGGAAAATGGCTCAGAATTGTTTATCAAAGATGTAAATTATTCTAAAAAACTAGAATTGTCTTTGAGCTTACATGATTAAACTATGTAAATAGTAAGGCTTAAAAAATACATAGCTATTCAAGAAACAATAATTTTAAAGTTTTTTTTTTAAATAACTATTTAAAGCTAATCTCAAGTACAGGAAGTAAAGTAAATAAAAATTTGGAGAGTGATTGATTTTTTTACAGTTTATTAACCTTTCATAAGTTATTTAAAGCCAAAACAATTCAGATTGTAGGAGGTTGCTTACTGTACTTGGTGTTCCCAAGTAATTGTCTATGTAAGTACTCACTGGGATTGACACTACTTAAAAAAATTTGGAGAAATAAAATGCTACTAAAACATTATATAAATTAAAATTATTTTTTCATGGTAGAAATGGTTAAAAAAAACAAATATTTTATGAAAAATGCAAAGAATTTCTAATTTCCTATTTACATTAATGTAACTTTAATTAACATATTCAGAATTGTGTATTGTTTTATATTTGGGAAAATTTCTACCACTAATTCTATAAAGATGAAGTACATTCAACTAAATCTTACTATTATTTCTTCTTTAGGTGCCAAGCATGATTCACACTTTGGTGCTCTTTCTCTTTTTGATTCATGATTGCCTTGGCAGAAAAATTCCTGCAATAGGCTGCTGTTACTTTCTATAATAGATTGGTTGCCAAACAAGTATACAGAACCCAGTCTACCCTGCTATTTAACACATAGCTGGTGGAAGAAGAGATGGATCCATACTTTTCTCAAGGGTATTTGCATGTTAGTGAATGTAACAAACTAGACTGGAATGCGAACTCAGCTCTTCAATTTCTCAATTCAAACCATTATCTCTCACACCAACTGCACATCCAACATTAGAGCATTTGGTATTCCCAAGTGGTCACTAATCCAAGGACTGACTAGGGTCAACATTGATTAACTTACTATTATAATTCCTAATATATATTTCTGCTGTTATATAGAGCATTCATTCTATGTTTAAAACATATTTAGGTATACCAATTTTAACGAAATATGAATTGGCAAATTCTTATAATCAAAACAAATAAAGGATATATATTTAAAATATTTTCATCTTTTTTTTTACACTATAATTTTTATTAAGACAAAAAGAGAAAATGATGTAAGGTTCATCTAGAAACATTTCATTTTATAAATAAATAAATTTTCATTTAAATAGTCAAAATGATAAACATTCAGCTTGTGACAAAAAATGTTAAGAGACAAAGCAAAAAAAGATAAACACAATGAAAGCAAAAACTTTTATGTCTCTGCAAAAAAATGGTGAGTCAAAAGGATGGTTACTCCCTATTATTGTATACATGTTTGACTCCCTCAGCAATGTTTATTGTTTTAAAAAGCAAGGATTAGAATTTTTATAAAACCCAAACATATGAATGAGGATTCCCCCATTTTCTTTATTCTTGATAATTGACAACAAAGTTGTTAAACACTATTTATTTATTAGATTGAATAAAAAAACTTGCTTCATCATTATTTATAAAATGGTAAATAATAAATATTACCTTGCAGTTGGTTTACATATTTTGATAATTTTATATTATTTTATAAATTTTTGAATAAAAAGATTTTTCAAATTTATTTGTTTATAAAATGGTACATCAAACTTTCTAAAAGCTTAATAATAAATATTGCATTGTACTTGGTTGATTTATTTTTATAATCTTGTAAATAAACATTGCCAAGGGAGTTAAATATGTAGACAGTAATAGTGGCGTCAAAGGAATAACTGTTCGTTTGACATACTGTTTTTTTGCAAGCACAAAGGTTAAACATTGCCAAATTTATTTTATCTGCTTATATATGCACACAAATCAAAATGAATACTTTATGCAACAGCAAACACTTACTATAAAATTATTTAAAATATTTTTGTATTCAAAAACAGAAAAGGTGTCAAATCAATTCTATTTTAGAATGAGTTAGCTGTTCCGACCAGAATTAATACTGGTGTTATCTTTACATTAGTTCTTAACATAAATATACACTAATAAAAACTTAAAGCTACCAATTATTTATTTACAATAGATTGAGGTTAATAGTATTGATTCATTAGATTAAATATACATCACACTTCAAAAATCTGCAAGATCTTAAATCCACAAGACTGACATTGCTTGATGACACCAGAAATAGTTGCTGCTGTTAATTTTTTTAAAACCAAATTTGTCAAATTCTTTACCTCACAAACTATCATAGATAGGGTTAAATAAGGTATGTAATTCCAATTACAAACTTGACTCAACAAAAACAAGCATGTGATATAATTAGAATGAAATTTCGCTAGTTTTTTTTCTTATTCTCTTTTCCTTCTTATTTAATATAATAATTGAAGATTATTATTTCAAAATATTATTTAAGTAATTGGTAAAAAATGTAGTTGATTTTAATCTGTGTAAATAAATTATATTTACATGACAGACACATGCTAAACGTGACAGAACAAACATATAGCAAAATACAATTTTAGTTGAAGTCCATGCATTGATCAATTTGATTCAGCAAAATAAAAAAGAAGAATCCTGATGAAAAAAAAAATATCAAAAATCTGACCAAAACATTTTTAATGGCAAGATTATCACATCTAAATGTGAATAAAGTTTTTAGATTATAATAAAACTTCTTTAACTCTTAATAAAACATAATTTTAAGGGATTCAATTTAAATTTAAAAATCAGAAAAGGTTTCAACCTGGTTATCCAGAATAAAAAGCTTAATACTGAATTAAACATTTTTGTAATCCTAGAATATTGGTATAATAACTTTGATTATATTTAGTCAATGTTTAAATATTCAACTTTTAAATAAATGTAGAATTCTATATAGTGATGGAGACAAATTTTTTTTTTTTGTAAGATGAAAAGTAATAGTTATTACTTTAACAGATTGGTTATTGGTAAATTTTTTTCAAGTAACAGTTCTTAAGAGTACCTCTTACTTTTGATTGCTTGGTTTTACTATTTGCAACATTATTATTGTATATGCTCATATGATGTTAGTAACAAAGTGATGCAATAAAAAAGAAATAAAAATACTAAGGATTCCTAGAATAAAGTGTCATTTTAATTTCAGATATTACCTCCAAACTATACATTGTATACCATTTAAATCAATACAATGCTGAATCATTGACTCATAAAATGAGTTTTAAAAGGTGATACAAATATTATATATATTATTACTGAATGATTTTCTTTGATTTTTTAATCTTTGGCATCTTAGCATGTCTTTAAATATAAGCATCATTACAAACACTATGAAATAGAATAAACAATTTCAGTTTATAATCAAATTATCATTACAGAATAAGCAATAGAGTTATTTCCATATATCAAATCATTGCAAATGTTTGTGACCAATTTTCATTGATAATATAAAATCACTGCAACTTAAAATTTTAGTGCCAATTTCTGGTGTGTTCTAGATTGGAACCTTCCATTGTTCAGTTGTGAATCAGACTTTAGTGAATGTTGATATTTTGTTCACGGACAAATGCCTTAAAGACAGAGAATGAAACATTGCACTTTTGCCATATGTTCTATGAATTTCGGAAAGGAGTAAGTGTTAGAACTATGACAAAAGACATTCAGAAGATTTATTTGTATTATGCTCCAGCTCTTCAGATGATCAAAAAGAAGTTTATCAGATTTTGTCAGAGTGATTCTAACCTAAACAATGAACCATGCTCTGGACAATCTTCCAACATCAACAAAGATACTCTGTTTGCTATCATAAAGAATAAATCTAAGATTTCAAGAAGAATTGGCCCTGAATTTGAAAATTGATATATCAACTACCTTTTACCATTTGAAAAGATTTTGGTTTGTTTCTAACTTGACATGTGCAACATTCTCTGATGGAACAAGACAAGCTTGATCATGTTTTGGCAACATTTTCTTTGCTGTTATGCCTCAATAACAAGCTGTTTTTAGACAGAGTTTTCAAATGCAATGAAAAGTGGATCATTCATGAAAAAATTCAACACAAATGGAGCTGGAAACAAGCTTATGAATGTGCAGTGGATAAAGTGGGTTTGCATCCGATGAAGATGTTTCTGTTCATTTGATGAGATTGCAGAGGGATAATTCATTTTGAGCTTCGTCCAGCTGACGAAACAATAATTGTAAAGAAGTACCATGACCAACTCACCAATCTCAATGTGTTTTGCTTTTTTTTTTTTTAAAAAAAAAAAAAAAAGGCCAATTTTAGGAAATCAAAAAGATGCCATTTTCCACCACAACAATGCAGGACCACATGTTGCAAAACAAACCTTGCAAAAGTTTAAAGAATTGAAATGGGACACCCCCCTCCAGCATCCACCATATTCTCCTGACTTGGCTCCTTTGGATTTTCATTGACACTGATTTTAAATGACAAAGTTTAACTCTGTACAGTCAGTCAAAAACTGCCCCAACATCTTTCAAAAGAAAACACAAAGTTTCTATGAAAATGGTATCAACAAGCTCATAGAATGATGGGAGACAGTTGTTAAAAATAATAGAGACTGTGTATGTACTTGTGTAAGCGTTCTTAAAGCAAAAGAAAGATTTGTCGCAGATTACTTTCACAACGCAGAGAACAAAATCACTAAGTTCAGACTTGAATATGCCGAAAACCTGATTTGCAGGTACTATCTCACAAATCACAATGCATGCAACCAGTCAGAAAAATAACTCACTCTCCGACAGATACGGTAGCCAAAATACACAAATTTTCTTTCCTCGATTCAAGAACACCAACTGCTTTTATTGGCTGAGCAATTTTTCATTCGTCGACAACTGGGAGAGGACACCCAATTTTTGCATATCAAAATACTTTTATAATGACTCCTGCGATGGACTTGTTTTTAATTTAAATAGTCTGTCTTCAGCATGTCATGTGGAATACATGCCCTTTTTTTTGGTAAGTAATTTTCTTTTTCACCACATTTTCCATCGTAGGATACATGCGACACACTGTCACTTGGTTTGATGAGGTAAGTCACCGTTTTCTTCGCTATAACTTGACTAATAAATGTTTTCTATAAGTATGTAAAATATTCTTTAATTTTTTAATCAAGCACAAACTTTTGCAATGATAATATCTTTTTAATTAATTCGTCTGTAGCTTTCTTTACCTTTTCATAGCTTTGGTATTTTTAAATATTTCATTAGCATACTAATACATTGCAACAATTGAAAGATTCAATAATATGATTAAAGACTAGAAAAACCAGATTGTATACATTTGTACTACAAGACTATTAGGAACAGGTTTATAAAATAAAGCCATAATACTGTATATATTCGTGTATCATGTGACTTTTATTAGACTTAATTTTGAAGCTAATTTGACTACAGTAAATGGATATATAGTTTGGTCAACTGCATAGCCAGGGCCAGCAATACATATACCAATTTTATATCTCATGTATGATGTAACCCTCTAAAAATTAGCTTCAAAATTAGGTCTTCAAAAATTGTATATGTGGGCATATATAGTAATTTTTCTTTTTGGATTAAATGATAAAAGAATTTATTATGCAAACTTTCCAAATTAGCAGATGATTCATGAATCTTCAGAAAAATCAGGAAGGTTTATTCTTCGTTTTATAGATTTTATATTTGAATCTGATTCCTTAAAATTAAGTTTCAAGAACTATTGTATAAGGGATTACATCTTTTTCTTAAACTTTTTCTACATTTGAGACGTATTAATCTTGTCATTAATCAAAAGTTTTAAACAAAATATTCAAAAGATAAAAGAATATTAAAAGTAGATTTCATTTTATATAATAAAAATATAGCCACCAAAAATGTTAGACAATTTTATAGCAAAAAATAAAAAATAAAGAAAGATGAAAATGATCCACTGTAGAATTTTTGTTAGCAATCAGTAATTAATTAAATAATAAAGAAAAACTAGACGATTTTTTAATGCTTTTCTTATCCTTATAGCTTTAGAAAAGATAGAAAAATGTTATATAAAAATGTAACTATATTTCTGAGATGAGGTGTTGTAACTATTTACACTATTTACATTGTTCAAACTGTTCTCTTCATCTTTATTGCCATATTCACCTTCAACATCTGTCGCTATTTCTGAGATGAGGTATTGTAATTATTTACATTGTTCAGACTGTTGTCCTAATCTTTATTGCCATATTCACAATGTTTCAGGCATTGTATACTCACAGTGGATAAAAATCCAGTGACTTGACCTAAAGAGTTGTGAGTTCAATATCTGGCCAGAGCAAATGTGAACAAAAACTTGGAGAGTTAGTTACTAAAGGGAAATAACTGAAACTGAGATATCCAGAAAAGGCATGGTGTGTGGAACAAGAGCATTCTACCCAAGTTGAAGAAATAAACGGTTTAGTTCGAAATTCCAGCATATATCAACTGAAGAAGGCTGGAGCATACAATGGCCGAAACGTCATGAATATAACAATAAAGATGAGGACAACAGTCTGAACAATTTAAGTAGAGTAAAAAGTATAAAATGCTTCCAAAGAATTGATGGGTTTATTTTTAATCCAATATATTTTTTATACTTCAAATGTTATTTTAGTGAACACTTATATGAAAGAGACCCACCATTTTTGTTCATTAAACAGTGTGTATTCTATCAAAATGCATTTGAGAAATCTGTCACATACCAATCCTCATAAATACGTTGGACACTATCGTAAGTTGGTGTAATATAGTGTCTATGTAGTCCACCATTAGCAGTGGTTTACCTACTTCACGCTGCTGGCGAGTATTGTATTTTGTTGATGTTATAAAGATTACCATTTTCATTTCCAACCTCCGTTTTGGCCATTTTTCATTCAGTAGCCTTTTCTAGGTTGCAACAAAATCTAAGGGAAGAAAATGTGTCCTCCAGTAGGGATCAAACCTACAAAGGGGGATGCAGGTTTCATCCAATCATGCCTGCCAGAGAACACATTTTCTTTAGATTTCTCAAATGCTGATAAATGTGGTGGACTCTCCTGTCGTATTCAACATATGAGGGTCAAGCAGCTCAGTTCCTAGGAACTGACAGCCCAGACATTGGCACGTATGATTTGATTATAGTGGTGAAGGCTTTATTCATTCACACTTTGAAGAGACCTGGTGCACTATGTGCCACAAGGTCCCCAAACGATGCTCCACAGGTTTTGAATTCAGAGTTGTCTTTCTCCTAGATGAGCTGCCATCCAAGGCTATAGAACCCAGTCTGTCCTGCTATTTACTCATAGCTGGAGGGAGAAGAAGAGGCAAATATCTTTCCCAAGGGTATTAGCACATAAGTCAATGTAATGGATTCAAGTGGAATTCAAACTCAGCTCTCCAATTCCTCAATTTGAGCCGCTATCCACTAATTCCATCGGGCCTACTTGAAGTTAAAATACACACTATATTATTAATATTACTTACCTTTCTAGTGAATTCTTTTTCAAGGCCTCCAATTGCGGTAACCTTATTGTTAATTTCACCCAAAGGTGTTTTCTGTTGCCATAGCAGGATATGACAACACAACTATGAAATTCAAATTTATATTCAGAGTTACCATCGGTGGCAGGATAAGTCACATACAGAGTGATAAAGGTTGGTAAATAAAAATAGATTGTCTATTTCAAATAAGAAGTGTCCAGTATAATAATATTTGAAGTAATATTAAAATGTATATTAAAATATTTCATTAATTAAGCAAGTGAAAACAATTATAACTTAACCTATGGACAGAGAAAATGAATATAGTTTTTATAAATAATGAAAATCATAATGATTGTAAAATTTTCATTAATAAATAAGTTTTTTTTTTTCCTATTCATCCTATCCAGTTAGTGTTTATTACTATCCTGTCTTCTAATTTGGATATCTTTATTTTAGATATTCTACATAATTCTTTTAAAAAAAGGATTGTTTTGAAACAAAGATTCATTAGTCAGACTTCAACATTAATTTCTGTTTATTGTATAGTTTTTTGTTCTTTAATATTCTTTCTAAAACTAAGAACAAAACTTATTTATTCATGCTGTTGATTAAGTATTAAAGACACCAAATTTTCTTATTAGGCACACAATCACGGAGATGAGAGCTTCTATTTGATCATAAAAGCTAGGTTAGCTGATGGAAAGAGTCTTATATTGAAAAGCACAAAACTTTTAATGAAGCCAGAAAAACATCAGTAATGACTCATCTTGTGGTATTGTGGTTACAAATAACGTTTTTATTTCATTGGTACAAGTTACTGGATAAAGCCAAAGAGAAAACCTAATAGTAAGTAAAGAAGCCAATAACCAATCCAATCAAAATAGAGATAAAAGTTTTGTTTATAGAAATTAAAAAAAAAAAAACAATAATTAACATGAAATTTTACTTATATATTTCCTTTTAGCTTTTTAGTGGCATATTTTTGTATTTTGTTTAAAAATTCACAGATTTTATTTTTCATCTTTTATAAATTTGTGTGAGGTTAATTTTGTCTGCATGAAAAAAATAATAAGAAGAATAAAAATATGAATAAGAGAAATAAGAATAGAAATAATAGTAAGAGGAATTGGAATAATAATAAGAATAGGAATAATAATAAGAAGAAAAAGAATAGGAATAATAATAACAATAATAATAAGAAGAACAATAATAAGAATAGGAATAATAATAAGAATAGGAATAATAATAAGAATAGGAATAATAATAAGAATAGGAATAATAATAAGAATAATAATAAGAAAAAGAAGAATAGGAATAATAATAATAAGAACAATAATAAGAATAGGAATAGGAATAATAATAAGAATAATAATAAGTAGAAGAAGAACTGTTATCTTAGATATTGTCTACTTATTTTTGTACCGATCATTTCTAGTTGTCCAATCAGTTTCTTGATGTTAAGATGAAATTCATCAAGGAAAGCACCATAGTTCTTTTTTTTTAACCCAAGTACTTTCAACCTTTTTAAAGATTATTTTTAGGTGCCTTCCTTAATGAATTTCATCTTAACATCAAAAAACCAATTAGACAACTGGAAAGGATCTGTATAAAAATAAGGCACTATATGTCTATATTATTCAATGAAACTATATATATATATATATATATATATATATATATATATATATATCTCACTAACAAATGTATTTATGATTTAAATAGTAACATTTAATTTGCATAACAGTTTTTAAAAGAATATTTTTAACAAATTGGATCTATGTTATTTATTTTTAATTTTAAAAAAATCATATATAAACAGTATTTCTGTCAATATAGTTTTTATTTTTAATTCATCATGTTTAGGTAGAAAGAATTTATATCTACATTGTCACAACTTGGTTGTAAGTTAGCAGAAACAAATAAGTTTATACATATAGACAGAATGTATGATAAAAGTAATTTTGATTTCTAGAAACAACTTTTTATTAAAAAGTGAACATAAAGTAAATAGATTTTTTATAGAATTCTATAATTTTCGGCCAAGTAGTGATTGCAACCATTGTTGCCATTTCACATTACTAAAAATAGTTGAATGGAACCATAAAAATGTTTTACAGATTTATCTAAATAAGTCACAATACTCTAAGATTGTTTTTATATCATGCCAAATTATATAATAATAAGAACACGAATAATTAGAAGAATAAAGAGAAGAAGGAGAATAAAGAGAAAGAAAGAGAAAGAAAGAGAAAGAAAGAAAGAAAGAGAAAGAAAGAAAGAGAAAAAAGAGAAGGAAAGAGAAGGAAAGAGAAAAAAGAGAAGGAAAGAGAAGGAAAGAGAAGGAAAGAGAAGGAAAGAGAAGGAAAGAGAAGGAAAGAGAAGGAAAGAGAAGGAAAGAGAAGGAAAGAGAAGGAAAGAGAAGGAATAACAAGAGAAGGAATAACAAGAGAAGGAATAACAAGAGAAGGAATAACAAGAGAAGGAATAACAAGAGAAGGAATAACAAGAGAAGGAATAACAAGAGAAGGAATAACAAGAGAAGGAATAACAAGAGAAGGAATAACAAGAGAAGGAATAACAAGAGAAGGAATAACAAGAGAAGGAATAACAAGAGAAGGAATAACAAGAGAAGGAATAACAAGAGAAGGAATAACAAGAGAAGGAATAACAAGAGAAAGAATAACAAGAGAAAGAATTACAAGAGAAAGAAAGAATTACAAGAGAAAGAAAGAATTACAAGAGAAAGAAAGAATTACAAGAGAAAGAAAGAATTACAAGAGAAAGAAAGAATTACAAGAGAGAGAAAGAATTACAAGAGAGAGAAAGAATTACAAGAGAGAGAAAGAATTACAAGAGAGAGAAAGAATTACAAGAGAGAGAAAGAATTACAAGAGAGAGAAAGAATTACAAGAGAGAGAAAGAATTACAAGAGAGAGAAAGAATTACAAGAGAGAGAAAGAATTACAAGAGAGAGAAAGAATTACAAGAGAGAGAAAGAATTACAAGAGAGAGAAAGAATTACAAGAGAGAGAAAGAATTACAAGAGAGAGAAAGAATTACAAGAGAGAGAAAGAATTACAAGAGAGAGAAAGAATTACAAGAGAGAGAAAGAATTACAAGAGAGAGAAAGAATTACAAGAGAGAGAAAGAATTACAAGAGAGAGAAAGAATTACAAGAGAGAGAAAGAATTACAAGAGAGAGAAAGAATTACAAGAGAGAGAAAGAATTACAAGAGAGAGAAAGAATTACAAGAGAGAGAAAGAATTACAAGAGAGAGAAAGAATTACAAGAGAGAGAAAGAATTACAAGAGAGAGAAAGAATTACAAGAGAGAGAAAGAATTACAAGAGAGAGAAAGAATTACAAGAGAGAGAAAGAATTACAAGAAAGAGAAAGAATTACAAGAAAGAGAAAGAATTACAAGAAAGAGAAAGAATTACAAGAAAGAGAAAGAATTACAAGAAAGAGAAAGAATTACAAGAAAGACAAAGAATTACAAGAAAGACAAAGAATTACAAGAAAGACAAAGAATTACAAGAAAGACAAAGAATTACAAGAAAGACAAAGAATTACAAGAAAGACAAAGAATTACAAGAAAGAGAAAGAATTACAAGAAAGAGAAAGAATAACAAGAAAGAGAAAGAATAACAAAAAAGAGAAAGAATAACAAGAAAGAGAAAGAATAAGAAATAAGAAACATAATAATAATAAGAAAAAGAATGAGTATAATAATAAGAACAACAATAAAAAAAATATACCATTTCAAGTTCAATTTGGGACTAAGCAAGTTCATAATGAAATAGCCAAGTACAAAATGTGACAGCAAATTCCAAATGGGATAGTCAAATTCAAAATGAAATAAGCAAATTTGATTTGGAACTTAGCAAGTTCAAAATGGATTAGGCAAATTCAATTTGCAACTGAGAAATTATTTTGCTAAAAAAGACTTTAAAATTAAATATTTTCATCATAAAATAACAATGTTCAACTAAAATTTACTATTGAAATGTTTTATCTTCTAGAAGCAATCAATAAATCAAGAAAAATTCATGAAAGGTGTGTTTGTTGGATGCAACTTTCAGCACTTAAAAACTCTCGATATGCCTATCTTTTTTCAAACTTTGTCTTGACATATTCATTCAGTATTTCCTTCCTGCTTTTTTAGGACTTTCAAGATTTGCCCTGTTGTCCCCCAAATCATTTCATTTTGAATAACTCTCTAATTCTCTCATTTTAACACTATATCCAGTCCATCCATCTTTTTCTTTCTTCTCCGTGATTGTCTTACCAATGAAAGTGCCAGAAACTAACTTTGACACAAATTTATCCATTCAAGAATAGCCAATTGTAAGGAACTGATAGTAAAATCTACTCAATGCTGCACTCCAATTTTTAAATATCTGATTTACCATCCAGTTGATTTTTTTTTATTGAAATTCACAGATGAGTTGGAAAGTTTTTCCATAATGAATCTGCTTAGTCCCAATTCAAACTTGTTCATTTCATTATGAATTCGCTACGTCCCATTCTGAACTCGGCTATTCGCTACGTCCCATTCTGAACTCGGCTATTCGCTACGTCCCATTCTGAACTCGGCTATTCGCTACGTCCCATTCTGAACTCGGCTATTCGCTACGTCCCATTCTGAACTCGGCTATTCGCTACGTCCCATTCTGAACTCGGCTATTCGCTACGTCCCATTCTGAACTCGGCTATTTCATTTTGATTTTGCTATGTGCCATTCTGAACTTAGCTATTTCGTATTGAATTTGCTACATCCCATTCTGTACTTGGCTATTTGTTTATGAACTTGCTTAGTCCCAAAATGACTTTGATTAGTTCAAAATTGAAGTTGAAATGCTATAGAAAATTATCTGACTGTTATTCTCATGTTGATCTACCCAGAATAGAAAATGAAATGCATTTAGCATACCGACAAAAGAAACCTTACCAAATAGATATTTTGTTGAAAATGCTGCATATACAGACATTTTTAAGCTAAAAAGAACTTCTATTTCCAACTTTTCTCTGTCTTTAGGATGGTTATTTGGCTAGTTTATAAAAGCGTAACAATTTCTATTTTATAAATGACAGCAAATGCTGCAACCAATCACAATTGTTACCTTAGCAAATAATTATTCACAGTTACTCTATATCATATATCCATCCTTACATGCAAAAGTGACTGGAATTTTGGAATACATTATTCCAAAGATAGAATGCACATCTTATTATAACAAGAATGTTACATAGGATCATTTTATTAATTTTTATTAAAGATTATAGCAATATAACAAATAAAATCAACAGACAAAAAAAGAATGGCACTGCTAACTTTACTACATGAAAGCTTAAAATTCTTATGTTCTGTAAACCTTTTTTGTGAGAGATGATAGCATCATTATCAGAAGAGAAAATCATAGTAGCCAAGAGAGGTGGAGATTTCATTTTGGTTGCCAGAGTTGTCGTTTCCATTGTTGAAATGTTGTTGTCACTAATGGTGATATTCTCAGTAATTCTTTTCTCATTTCCATGAATCTGAGAACTACTGCTAGCCATATGGGAGAGGATGCTGCCTTCATCTTCAAAAACGATGGGAACGTTTGCTCTTTTATTTTTGACATCATTCACCTTCATTTGTCCAACAGATGTGTCTTTGCCAATAGAGTTTATTAATGAAGCCAAATGATCAGGAGTGACATTAGAAGCAGGGCTTGTACTATAACCCCCCAGGGAGGTATGTTCTGCAGGCTTATACATATTTAGAAATGTTGGAACTGCTGGACGTTTTTTTCCCCAGGGTCTTCCAGCTGTTGAGGCCAGTAAATATAAAATTCCACACAGGTATTCAGAAATGTTTTTCTCAGAGTTTTTTTTATTGAAATGTCAACAATATATTTTATTCAAAGATTTTAGAAATAAAAAAAAAAAAAAAAAAACAAGGAGAAAAATTAATCTTATGAAAACAAATCTAGGCTCCAAAATTAAAAAACAATTTAATATCAAGTTAAATATAACACTGAAATTCCCATGGAACAATAAAAAAAACAAAAAAAACAAAGGTTTATGTTTAAGGAAATTGTATGTTGCAGTTAAAGAAAATTGTTAGCTTAAAAACTTTCTATAAAGGAACACAAGAAAGAAAGTGTACATTAGATGTGGCACTGTGGACACTCACGTAGAATAGTAAGGTTAAGATATTATATTTCAAATGTTTCTGTTTTATGTGCAGATAGGTTATTGAAGTCTGGTCTTCTAAGTAGCATCCACTTTGACTGAAGGGAAACAGAAGAGTAAAGGAGTGGATGTGGATTTTAGAGAGCAAGTAACAACAAAACTGGAAACAAGGTGTATCCAATTGCAGGTCTATATTAACAGTCATGCTTTGGATTGGAGGGTCATTTTTTACCTGCCCTTGGTAGGGGACAGACTTGTCAATCACATGCATTCATACTGCCAGTCACATCAAAATCATTAATGTTGGATTTAGAATTAGACCATCCTGAGAAGACACCAACCTAGCAAACAAACATTAATGGCTTTAATAGAAAAAAACAAACAAACACAGTGTTTTGTCTTTCATTATGACTTGAAGACACCAACCTAACACACAAAGACAAAATGTGTTGTCATTAAAAAGATTTCCAACTGTCTCATTTCTTCACTTTTGTTTATATTCTACGAACATGTCTATACAAACATGCACATAGACATACATACACATACATTTATACATATGTAAAAATCAAAAGCTGTGTGTGTGTGTGCAGTTGACAAGGGACTGTATACACACATATGCATAAGTTATCAATAAAGAAGAAAAAATAATTTTTGAAGAAAATATTATAAACAGAAAACATCATAAAATATTTGCTCTAATATTTGCCTGCTAATAAAAATTAATATTATTACATATTGTTTTAAAAAAAAAAATCAACTTTTATTCACATATCTAATATATATAGTAGTACACAATAAAATTCAAAATTACCTCATATGGGAAAGAGACCCATTTCAATCGACAAAAACTTTGTTAGTCTTATTCAACCTGAAAACTACATCAGTTTTATTCAATTTGAGGTTGAATAAGGCCGATAAGGTGAAATCGGTCTATCACCCATATGAAGTAATTTTGGATTTTATGGTTTACTACTATTTATTTGCTCTGTAATAATAAATACATTGAGCTCTTGTTGTGGATCAGTTTCAATATTTTATATTACTAGGATCCACTTGGATTACATACCTTTTATATATTTTCACAGTGACAATAAGTTTGTCTTTGAATTTACCCCTGGGGGTGATCATGGAGGAGATTGAAAGTGTTTCGGTAAGAAAAAACTAGGGTGCTATCTTTAAGGAATTTCATCTTAACATGAAGAAACTGATTAGAGAACTAAAAAGGATCGGTGTAAAAATAAAGGACATAATATGTCGATATTATTCAATGAAACATGTTTGAATATATATATATATATATATATATATATTTAAATATTCAAATATGTTTCATTGACTAATATAGACATATTATGGCTTTTATTTTTATACAGATCTTTCTTAGTTGTGTGTGTGTATATATATATATATATATATATATATATATATATATACACACACACAGATAGAAATGTAAAAGGAAGGCTGAAAACAGCTGTGTCTAAAAAGTTGTTATGGTAATTTACCCATGTATACATGAACTCTCCCAGCTATAAACAGAAGCAGGTACTGCCTTTTGGGAGGGAAGTTTCCAGTAGTCAGTTCTGACAGTCAGACCGAACATTCTTGTTCTAACACTCTCGTTTGTATATGTTTGTATTACTGTTTCTGTTAATATATTTGTTCAACTCAATTCCTCTCTGTCTTTATTTCAGGCTCTAACAAGGCCACAACAAAGGTATAGACAACAAAAAAGTGCTCTATACAAAATTCAAAATCAAATATGCATTATATACTGGACTAGTTTTCTTTGGCTTATCCATCCTTCCACTTGCCTGAGGAGAACTTACAGTCAAAACCTGGATTGCGAGATTGGTTGGCATTTTAGCCTTTTCTTAAATATACATATATAAATAAAAATAACCAAACACAAGTACTGGTGAAATTTGCAAATGCAACTTTACCAATGTAAAGCCAGCTAAACAAATAAATTTGAAATTTAAAAAAAAAAGGACAAACCAAGAACCAATAAACAAAGAAACCAACAAATAAGTAACAAAAAAAAGAAAAAGCTAATATAAATCTAAAAAAGACAGGCATCTACCTATACAATAATTCAACAATAATCCAAAATCATCAACATCTAAATCAAATCAACTAAGATGGAGTATTCTTACTGCCCGGCAACCATCTTGCAAGAAACTCAGTGTGGCAATTTGAATAGAGTCACTTTTATGCAGAGTCACTTTGATGCTTATATATAAATGTAGTTAAAATTTGCTATATGTATTGAAGAATGCTCAGTATCAGAGATATACTGTTTATGAATATAGACAATATGAACGAGAAATCAAGTCTGAAGATTACACTGAAATATGAAACTGACAATACTTCCTCATATGATGATTCCTATACCCACAATGGGTATATATATATATATATATATATATATATATATATATATATATATATATATATATATATATTTGTGTATTTAGGCAGCAATCCTTCTTTCATGCACATTTCGTTAAAAACGACTGACATGGTGCTTTTATTTAGTTTTATATATAATTTCTCGTGCGATCTAATAATGTTTTTCTTTTTGGATGATAAATTATATAAAAACTGTCCGAATGTTCTTTTTATCTGAGCGCTTTCGGCTATACATTTAGCCATTTTCAAGGATTATATTTTAAGTGTTAGAATTAGAAATAGTTTGTTATATGTATGTTTTATAAAATGTTTCATTTTTTGTTTCAAAACACGATCAAGATGTCATGTCCATGTTCAAAGTTAATATTATTAAGTGTTGATTTATTTGTTTTTATTAATAAGGCTTCCATTATTTTTAACCTTTTTTTGCATGTGGCTGATGCTATTATATTAGTGTTGTCGACAAGTATGTTCCGAATAGTGTCCGGTATGTCTCCATGAATATTTAAATGAGATCTAATTGAGCTATTGTCAGAAAGGTGTAGAGTTAGTCTGCATGTTAAACATGTTGTAGTGTGGCCTATATAATTATTTACGAAAGTTGATTGTTGAGGAATACAATTCCTTAATGGGCATTTGAATTCGTAAATAATATTTGCTCTATTTAACTTTGTTCTAGGAGGTGAATTGTTATTTTTAACTATAAAGTTAGAGAGGTTTTAAATTTTTTGTAATAAATAATCTAATTTTTTTGCTATTGTCAACTGGTGTTACGCATTTTTTTATAATGTTCTTAATTCTGCATTCATCCTGTTTATAATTTTCGTTCATCTGATTTTTATAAAAAATATTAATATTATTGTTTATGTTTCTATTCTTGCCGTTGCTATTAGTTACCTTGGACAAGAAATGCCTAATGTGGAAATCCAACAATTGATAAATTCTTTTTTTTTTCAGCTCAATCAAGGCAATAAAGCCACTAAGACATAAGGGGGTTTACTGGCTGTGAGAGAATATGATAAAAAGAAAACATTAAGGAGAAGGAACAATAAAAGAACAATAATTAAGAAGACAAAGGATAACGATTGACATTGCATTTAAATTTTTGAAGATCAAAGTTGACTGGAAAGGAAGAAACTGGAAAAGAGTCCCACAGACAAGAAGTACGATAGAAGAAACTTAACACAGAACCTATAATTATTCAACTATAAAATGATGAAATCTTATCACCAATCTAATACTGCACTTAAATTCATAGAGTCTAGGTACCATAAAGGAAAGTTAATCAGAACGATTACCATAAATTTATAGAAAAGACACAGGGAATCTACATTATGGCAATGGAAAAGTAACTGAAGCTGAGATGCCAGGTCAGCACAAATAACATTTAATAAATAAATGGAGTGTTTACTCAAATATAAGTTTAAAACGTTATTTGAAGTGGATACTTATATTTGAGTAAATACTCATTTTTCATTTCAACCTTTGGAAGTAAAGTCTGATGATCCGCAGTCCTTTAAAAGGGCTGTGGTGAAATAATGGAATTTATTACATGGAACCTTAAAGTGGTCTGTTTTTTATTTAAGTTATTAGCTCTGATTTACATTGAGCTCTCTGGATTTTATCCTCCTTGGGTCTACCCATATGGATTACCTAGTTTTTCGTAAACTATATATATATATATATATATATATATATATATATATAAAGATTTAAGAAACAGCAAATATTTTTATATATAGTGCTCAATATTAAAATAATATTAAAATAGAGTATTAATGATATTATATGAAAAGATTACTTAACTTTTAAATATCAATTCCAACCCAACATCAAATTAAATTATTACATAAAAAGAATTAAATAATGGGTCGATGTCACCATATTAGCAAATATTTACTTTGTTACTTTAAGAATAATATAACATATTAAATCAATTAAAATATTAATTAAAAATATTAACTAAATATTATAATTTAATTGATAATGAAAATTAACAAATATTATAATTTAATTAATAATGTAACATAACTTCTATAAAAACCATAAAAAATAATTTAATTTTGAAGAAAAAATTTACAACTGGAAGAAAAATCTACTGTTGATAAAATGAAAGATTTAAACAAAAGTAAAATTTCATGAATGTGTGCATGTAAAAGAATGTTAAATTCATGAATACACATGTTTATAAAACAGAGTAAAAAATAAAAATAAAAAAAGATATGGAATAAAGTGAAAAAATTGGAAATACTGTTTAAAACCACAACCCCTGAAGACTGAAAATTTTACTAAAAAAACATCGATGTCAGGATGAAATTGATAAGTAATCCTTTCCTATAATATCATTATATATATATATATGTATATATATATATATATATATATATATATATATATATAAAACAAACAAGAAAGTAGACAGACACTTTCTGGTCACTTGACATGGTATCTGATAAGCCAATTTAATTCATAGTCCCTCTTATCCACAAAAAGATCCCAATGCATTTTCTTTACACACTGTCTTTCATTCTGACCTGAAGAAGCTGAAAATAACAGACGCTCAGTGAAATGAATCCTTTATAGCATTTCCAACTTCTCCCATTATCTACACTAAATTCATCTCAAATATAAATATTTAATTTATCCACAAGAACCTTTTGCAAAAGTTAAGGACTCCCTTTTAACACTTTACTTCTGATAGTTTAAAAATAAAATACAATTTATGGAAAACTGAGGCCAATCTCTCTTAAACTAAAACAAAAATAATTACAGTTTGCTGGCCACTGACACTGAACAGACAGGAAAATCATCTCATCCTTACTCCTATGGCATCCTCCTGGAAGTGTCTTCTCTTGAAAATTGACTTTCCTCAGACATGATAGCTCTAGACACAGGGTTGGACATTGGGGATCTGGGGACGGCAATGCAGGACTGAATAGTGTGGAAAGGGATTGTCAATGGACTTCTGACCAACCATAGGGTGGTCAAAGGATAATGATGATGAATAATAAGATGCCTGATGTTAATTTATAGCCTTGAATATATAGATAAGTTTATTGTTTCATTAGATTTGTTTTTAGCACATGAAGTTGAAAGGTTAATATTAAAACAAAAAGGTTTTATATATGCATATGTTCACATACATATATATACACAGACACACATATATTCATACTCACATATATGCATTAAGACAAACACACCCACACACTATATATATATATATATGTGCACTCACACGGACAAACATGCATGCATGCATGCATACAGACACATACTTACATACATATATACACTCACACAGACACATATACCACATATAAAAATGTTCAAGAAAAAAGAAAACTTATAAATGATCAGATTTTAAAATTTCAAGATATTAATAAATAAAAATTATATAAGATAATCTATGCTTCCTACCTGATACTTCCTTTGATGTTGGGGAATGAATTGCTGAACGGTGTGGCCCCAGAGTTGGTGTGGATGCAGGACTGGGTGGTTCCAAGATATCCCTATATTTGGAAACCATCAGAACAGATGTGAAATACACAATGGCTAAGGCTAAGAATTGAGCCTGTTTTGTTTCATCCTATAAATCAAAGAAAAAAAAAAATATCATAAATTCATTGTTAAAATGCTGGTGAATGATAAAGAAATTTAAATATTTTTTACTATAAAAATATATATTAACATATAAATTCAAACAATTTTGTAAGAAAAAATGCAGAAAATATTTTTAAAGTCCATAAAAATGTTAAATATAAAAAAAAGGACTATTACTGAATATTTCCACAGATATTAAAAGTAGAATTAACAAATTATACATATCATGACCAAGCTTTATGTATGATTATTTTGAGTTTTACAATTGTTGCTTTTAATGTGATCATATCTACTTACCACGTCTCTGTATACCACAGCTCTTAAACGTGTAATGTCCATATCCTGAAGTAATTTTTCAGCATCTTTAATTGGAGTAGTTTGCCCTCCCAAGTTCTCAACTATATTCTAAAAAATAAAAAATAAAAAATCTGACAAATCTTATGAGAAACTGAAAGTATAGATTCCACTTATAAATTGTATCACTCAAGTTATATCCTGAAGGGAATGGCTTAGAGGCTAATATTTTTACGAATCATTCAATAACTAATCACTAACTTACAAAATGAATATACAATAGGTTGAAAAAAAAAAAAAAAATTGATTTTTAAAAATTATCTATTGCTAAATGAATATTCCTTCTTTATATATATATATATATATATATATATATATATATATACATACACACACACACACCATAATGAGAAGCCATGTATACTTAATGAAAGATCGAGGTCGATCTGAAATATCAAATTACATATATATAAAAAAAATATAAATACTTTCATAAAAAAAACATTTTTTTAATTTTCAACTTTTTAGTTGTTTTTATATATATATATATATATATATATATATATATATATATATATATATATATATATATATATATATACCCAGGTACAATTCCAACATTCATAACATTTAAAACAGGGCTCAATACAATGTAGAGCAATATTATTTATTTTAAGATATTACACTGAAAACATATAAAAATTGCTACACAATTGTAGTGTAATATCCTTATATATATATATATATATATATATATATATCTAAAACAATTATTGGTCAGAGTTGAATTAGACTAGGAAACAGTTTTATTAAAAAGTGCTCAATACATGTATATAAGAAAATAAAAATTTAACAAAAAATAGATCATGCTACCTTGGTTTACACTTCAAACTGAAATTTTGGACTGTATTGCCTGAGGATACCAAAAGATGTAAACCAAAGTAGAGTGATTGGCTGATCTCCTAATTTTTAAAAAATGATATATATATATTTGTAAATGCAGAAGTTTTAAAGATAGATACTTTTAGTGTAAAATTGCTTTGACAGACAATGATATTGTTAAAAATTACACCATAGTGCCAGTTTTATTATAATATTTTTGTTTACTCTCCTGGCGATTGTATTTAAACATGGTAAACTGTATGTGCTAGGGGTTGATCTCAATGTCCACTTATATATATATATATATATATATACACACACACACACAAATTTCATTAAAGATGGGTGACAAGGTACTGAAATTAAGCTTTTATTCAATTTTTATTCCATTCACACAAATATTTTCTTTTCTTTTTTAAAAACTGTCCAAATTTTCTGTATATCTGAGCAGTTTCAGTTATTACATTAGCTAATATCAAAGATTTTTTTATTTATTTTTCAAATACATTCAGCACATTGTGGCTGTGTTCATAGTTGATATTGAATTTTGGTTTTTCCTATATATATATATATATATATATATATATATTCTTTTTTCTTCTTAACACACTGTAACATTTGTAATAAAGAAATAAACTGAACTCATTGATTATATAATCACATTTACTTAATTTACCTCCTACTAATATTGTATTCATGTAGGTCAACATTATGTCTGGCCACTCTACGAGTGCTATTGGTACTGTGTAATTTAGTACTACATTCTAGTTGGTTGGGTTATTGGCAACTAAACAGTCTGCCCCCCCACCAAGGCTTTTTTGTTGAGATGATTAGTTAGACAACCAAGCAGGGTTAAAAACAAGGCTCGTCAAAAGGCAAATGAACCTTCTTTTGAGATCAACAGCCACTTAACAGCATGGGGTGGACAGGGCTCCTTAACTATGTATACAGTTAGTGCTGTGATGATATTGCTGGATATAGGGCTCCCTGAATGAGGTCAAACAGGCAAGGTAGAGGGTCCTCCAACGCAATTACAAGCCTTCAAGTTGCAGTTTTACCTGGACAGTGATGGGCTCCACTATATTTAATTTCCAGAAACATGAATGAATACCTTTCGAAACCCAGATATATGGAAGGGATTGGTTAGGTATGATCAGGTTGCCCAGCAACCCTATAAACACACCTAGTCATGGGAATAATTGTGATGTAGGTCAACAATCAAATAGTTACCCCCCCCCCAAAAAAAACCCCCAAAAAAACAAAACAATGCTTGAACTAAAAAAAAAAAAAAAAAATACACTATTTACATATGGACTAGTGTCTTGATCTTTGTTGTTGTTATGATGACATTTTAGCCATTGTGCCCTTCATCAAATGTATATTGATCTGAATAATGTACAGGAAATTCTGAAATGAACTTTTCATTTAATCTATGGGGATATTTTTTTTTATGCCATGCATGATACAAGCTTAGGCAATCATGTATCTTTCAATACATAACTGACAAGGCAGATTTTTTTTTCCTGCAGTAGGTTGCCATTTCTTTCTGTGGTAGACCAGTTGCCATTCAAGGCTATAGAACCTGGTCTGTCCTGCTATTTACTCATGGCTGGGGTAAGAAGAAGAGGATCCATACCTTTCCCAGGGGTATTAGCACATAAGTGAATGCAATGGATTTGACTGGAATTTGAACTCAGCTCTCTGATTCCTCAATCCGAGCTGCTATCCAATACTGTTTTCATTCCCATGTCTAGAGATATCTCATCTTGTTCTTATTTTTAGTATTCTCAGTTATTGCTCACTCTGTTTCCACTGAATCCAAGTACATTTAATTCATTCAAGTACAGAGATTAAACTCATAATTACTGTTACCAAATTCACAAACCAAAGCTTTAATCCATTAAATAATCCATAATCCTTTAATCCATAAATACTGTCCTATGGGACAATTCTCTGTGGAGATACTTGGAGTTCTAAATCTAACCTGCTTGCTGATGAGTGCTGTTGTTGTAATGCTTGACTGCACACAATTAAGCTTTTTCTCTTGTTACAGCGCTCAATGAAGACTTGATATCATTTGTGATAATAACAAAGATAACAACAGTATGAATGTAAATAAAATAATAAAATAAAATAATAAAATAAAATAAAATATATAATAAATAAAATAAATAATAAAATAAATAAATAAAATAAATAATAAAATAAATAAATAAAATAAATAATAAAATAAATAAATAAAATAAATAATAAAATAAATAAAATAAATAAAAAAATAAAATAAATAAAATAAATAATAAAATAAATAATAAAATAAATAATAAAATAAATAATAAAATAAATAAAAAAATAAATAAAATAAATAAAATAAATAATAAAATAAATAAAATAAATAATAAAATAGTAAAATAAATAATAAAATAATATAAATAATAAAATAATATAAATAATAAAATAATAAAATAATATAAATAATAAAATAATATAAATAATAAAATATAAATAATAAAATAATATAAATAATATAAATAATATAATAAAATAATATAAATAATATAATAAAATAATATAAATAATATAAATAATGATGACTATTCACCCCAGAAATTCAGACAGCAATAAAGGTTATATTTATATTTTATATTCTTTTAAAAAAACAATATCTGAAGTGGATTTATTAGAAAGAGATAAAAAAAAATAATACAAGCATATTTTACTTTTGGAGATGGATGTGAACCTCCAATAAGGGAATGAATAGGATCAGCACCATTTGTTGGTTTGGAGTTTTGCCGCTGTGTAGGTTGTGGTGGGGAAGGTTCTGCTACAGGTGTCTTTGGAGTATATCTATGTTTACATTCCAGGCAGTTTCTCACAGCAGCGGTACAGACTGTAAAATACAAATAAAAAAAAATTTCAGACAATTTTATTATGAATCAAAATTGAATTCCACATGTCTACCTCATTTCTAATGAAAAGTGTTAAATAAAGTTATACATTTCTCAACTTCCTTCCAATTTCATCCTTCTTTCCTCAAACAATCTTTCTATTTTTATTTTTAATCATTTCACCCCAAGTAAGTAGAGAATGCCACTAGGATAGAGGAGGTTACAGAGAGTGAAAGACAAAAGGAAGACTTTAGTGAAGAGAAAGGACAATAGAGTAACAGAATTCAGGAAGACAGAATATGGCAATAATGCCACTAAGATGCAAGGGGTTACTGGGAGTGAAGGAGATTGAGAAGACTTTAGTGAGGAGAAAGGACAATAAAAGTACGGGTTTCAGGAAGACAGAAGATGACGATAATGTCACTAAGACGCAAGGGGTTACTGAGAGTGAAAGAGAATGAGAAGACTTTAGTGAGGAGAAGGGACAATAAAAGAACAGGTTTCAGGAAAACAGAAGATGCAATTGGTTACTGGGAGTGAAAGAGAATGAGAAGACTTTAGTAAGGAGAAAGGACAATAAAAGAAGAGGTTTCGGGAAGACAGAAGATGGCAATAATGCCACTAAGACACAAGGGGTTACTGGAAGTGAAAGAGAATGAGATTTTATTGAGGAGAAAGTACAATAAAAGTACGGGTTTCAGGAAGACAGAAGATGGCGATAATGCCACTAAAACGCAAGTGTATGCTGGGAGTGAAAGATAATGAGAAGACTTTAGTGAGGAGAAGGGACAATAAAAGAACAGTTTTCAGGTAGACAGAAGATGGCAATTGATGTTACATTTACATTTGTGAAGATTGTAAGTGGCACAGAAACAACAAATTGAAAGGGAGTTCCATGGGTAAAAGTGCAAGAAGAGAAACTTAGAATAGAAGAGATAGTTGCATCTAGCTAGTTCAACAATAAAATGGTAAGACTTAGTTACCAATCTAGTAGCATACAGTTAAGGCATGAAGGAAAAAGCTCACCAGAACAGTAGCGATAAAAATATTTGTAGAAAAGACAGAAGCAAGCCATGTGAGAAAGTAGCTTAAGTCAAGATGTCAGATCAAGATCAATTACATTACAGACCTTTCTTTGAATTTTGTCAAGAATTTAAAATGCTTCTGATTAATTCGATATCTGGCAGAAGGAAAGAAATATATGAATTGGAAATAAACTGGAAATTCAGAGTGTAATTTTTTTAATTAAATTTTCAAAATTCCAAATACTAAATCTTTTCATGAACATAGTAATCAAAGATTGATAAAATTAAAAACATATTGCAAATACATGACTAAGTGTCTTAATATTAATATATCTATTTCTTTCTTTAGTTCTGGGCACACTAGACTTGTTCAGTATATAAACAGACTAAAACAAAAAATTGATAATTAAAAATTATTTTCCAAAAATTAAAAAAAGGAGCTGCCTAGTCTCCACTTTTGTGTCATGATAGAGTTCTGAAGCATCTTCATGTCCTTGTGGATAATTATTTCCCACTTTATAATCTCTACCTCACAGATAAAACATTGTAAGCTTCTCACTACTCTGCTATTTCTATGGCAAATGTTCTGACAATCTATATTCATTAGTTCCACCAGTTCTAATCTTAACAGTTAATACACTGGAAGAAACCATTCCAATTCCTTTTCTATAAGAAAAAAGTTCCATTCAGACAGTGTTTTTTTCCCAAAATGGCTACTTTGTGGAATAGACTCCTGAGAGGATGCTTCCCTGATCATTACAATCTTGACCTCTAGGGTTAAGCAATATCTTTTCTACATGTCCTCAAACTGCACCTCTTACTTGCAACAGCCTTATTCAAAAACCCTGTAATCTGAGGGATTTATGGGCTTTGTATTAGGTGAACAATTGGTAAAAAAAAATATTTTGTCTTGTTTTCTTTTCATTTTCTTCACATATTTATCTTTGTTTTACTTTGAGCCTGGTCAATACCTAAATGTATGACAGCTTGGGATTACCAGGTGCCATAAGCGTGGATGTGCAGGTGCTGTAATGAATAACAGCTCAGAACTGGAAATTGGTGATCCAAGTTCCAATCCCATTTGGGTTTGTTATATTCACTTATGAACAAATACGCTTTGGAAAGATATGAATCCCACGTCTTCTCCCCCACTATGGGTTAATTAGTAAGAATTGTATCATTTTTATCGCCCCCATAAATTCTTACAAACTAAAATGGTTTGGTTTGGTTTGGTTTGTTTTATGGCATATCAACCTCAATGGGTCACTGAATGCCGACAACTTTTTTTTTCCTGGGTAATATTTTTATTTTGTCAAAAATGTATTTCTCTTAATATTATTTCCACAAAAATGTATAGCTGGTAGTATTATTTTTTCAAAAACGTATAGCTCCTCAAAACCTCCTGATCAGAGGCCTTGCTGTTGGATGTAGTTTATCGTCTTACCCAGGACACTACAATCTAAAAATATTTTCTGGATTTAAATAACCTGCAAAAGGTTGATAACCAGTAAAAAAATAAATCAAACCTTTTTTTGTTTTTGCTTAATATATACTTATTTTTCTATAAGTTTGTATCTCTAAAAGTGATGCTGAATCTCATGCTATGAAGACATAACCATCTTGTCCCTCCAGCTCTCATGGTCTTGGTGGAATGTTGAAACATACTCCAGTGCCTGCTGGAGGTGCTGGCAGCAAACATCTTTCCAAATTATTTTTATTTTTTAATATCATTTTACTTGCTCTTTGTCTTGTAGTTTTAAATGTCTGTCATGTAATGAACAAGAAGTTGATATTATGAGATAGTTTGATAGAAATACAAAAGGAAAATAATTTTAGAATGACCAAGATTTCTTTTTAACTGATATTGAACTACTTTTGAGACTCTCATGTTAAACATTACTCTAAAATAAATACTCTAATGCTTGACAACTTGATTAAATATCATGTAGATAAATAACACGAAAGTGTGACAGATTAACTTCTATCTATAATTAGATAATTATTTTTTAAAGACAAAATGGAGGCATGGTTTATTTTTTCTTGTTCCCATTAAATAAGAATAGCTACTGATTGTGGATATGTTTAGTTTTATTTCTTTTGT
This sequence comes from Acanthosepion esculentum, assembly GCA_964036315.1. NCBI lineage: Eukaryota > Metazoa > Mollusca > Cephalopoda > Sepiida > Sepiidae > Acanthosepion > Acanthosepion esculentum. The sequence continues at coordinate 44,224,389 of OZ038520.1, forward strand.
GGAAAATTATCTCTGGTTGACATTTTGAATAAAGAGTGGAAATTAACAGGCCTTCTAATTTGAACATTTATTATAAGATATAATTGCAATTTGTGAATGAATGGAAATATGTCTAATCCCTAGTCCCCAGATAGCACCTACCTATTTCACTAATATATTTAGGTTAAGAGTATACTCTGATTCTAGAACCAAATTTGGTGAAACTGAACAATTTTTGCCACTACTAAAACACATATTATACCTTCAAGATTCAAAATATGAATCAGAGACACCAAAATCCAGAAAATACAAAATGTTAATATCTAGGAAGTATTTTAACAGAAGATGGAAAGTGACACTGAAATCCAAAGGTGCATTGGAATAGTGAAAAATGCTTTCCAAAAGTGAAGCAAAGTATTAAGAAACAGGAAAATTTAATTAGAAAAAAGTACTGGACTATTATATAAAATCAGTTCCTCTGTATGGCAATGAATGTCAGATGGCCTCTTCATGGATGAAGAAGAGACTTAACAGGCAGCAGAAATGTAGTTCTACAGAAGGATGCTGAGAATACCATGGACTGAACATGTGAGTATCAACAAAATTTTAGAAAAACATGGAACCAAAATGACACTTATACTTAGAATCAGAAAGAGACAAATGAAATTTCTAGGGCACATAATGAGAAAAAAAGGCTTGTAAAAGGCAACACTCACAGGACATGTTGAAAGCAAGAGGGACAGAGGGAAGCAGAGATTAACCTACTTAATGAGCTTGTGTAAATGGATGGCAGAACAAGGATTATGAGAGATAGCAAAAAGACAAACACTGCTAAAAATTACAAAGGACATGAAGTTGTAATCATCCATGTCTGACGAGACATGGCACATAGAATAATAATAGGAAGCAAAAAAGAAGAAGAATAGGAATAAGAAAAAGAAGTATAGGAAGAAGAATAAGAAAAACAAGAAAAGAAAAACGAAGAAAAAGAAAAAAAGAAAAAGAATAGGAAAAAGAAGTAAAAGAATAGGAAAAAGAAGTAAAAGAATAGGAAAAAGAAGTAAAAGAATAGGAAAAAGAAGTAAAAGAATAGGAAAAAGAAGTAAAAGAATAGGAAAAAGAAGTAAAAGAATAGGAAAAAGAAGTAAAAGAATAGGAAAAAGAAGTAAAAGAATAGGAAAAAGAAGTAAAAGAAAAAAAGAATAGGAAAAAGAAGTAAAAGAAGAAGAATAGTAAAAAGAAGAAAAAGAAGAAGAATAGTAAAAAGAAGAAAAAGAAGAAGAATAGTAAAAAGAAGAAAAAGAAGAAGAATAGTAAAAAGAAGAAAAAGAAGAAGAATAGTAAAAAGAAGAAAAAGAAGAAGAATAGTAAAAAGAAGAAAAAGAAGAAGAATAGTAAAAAGAAGAAAAAGAAGATAAAGAAAAAAGAAGAAAAAGAAGATAAAGAAAAAAGAAGAAAAAGAAGATAAAGAAAAAAGAAGAAAAAGAAGATAAAGAAAAAAGAAGAAAAAGAAGATAAAGAAAAAAGAAGAAAAAGAAGATAAAGAAAAAAGAAGAAAAAGAAGATAAAGAAAAAAGAAGAAAAAGAAGATAAAGAAAAAAGAAGAAAAAGAAGATAAAGAAAAAAGAAGAAAAAGAAGATAAAGAAAAAAGAAAAAAAGATAAAGAAAAAAGAAAAAAGAAAAAAAGAAGATAAAGAAAAAAGAAGAAAAAAAAGAATAAGTAAAAGAAGAAGAATGTAGTAAAAGAAGTATAAGAATTAGTATAAGAAGAATGTCATATTTACCATCAGGCAAATACTATATTCTTAGTAAAACAAATTCTGGGACAGTTAATGGTAGCAATTACTAATAAATACATTCATAGCATTCAATCTATTGACTGTAGATATACTCATTCTTTCCCTTTTTTTTTTATCTGTAAACAATTACACATTATTAGTTGAGATTTTTACTCTATATACGGGGGAGGTCAGTCCTTGCTATTAAGATAAGTAGTTTAAATAATAATATATAAAACTTTACTGATAATGTTTAAAATTGCTAATATGATCTTTGTTTATATAAATTTAAAAAATAACTTACCCAAACGTAGACACTGACGAAGTATACCACCTGGTGGCATATTTTTTTCTTGCTCCAATTCTGAGAAATTTGTTGAGCTAGTGAACACCACAATATCAGTCATATTCATTATTCTTTGTAAAATAGATACAGCTTGTTCAATACTTAACCCTTGGTTTGGTTCTAAAATTTCAATTTCTCCCTAGATAATTAAAGAAACAATTATTAAGTTAATTATGAAAATTAAATCTTAGTTAATATTCCATCCTATAGAAAACAAAAAACAAAATTACACTGACATGCTCAAAGTTATAGGATAGAGGTCTAGTATCATGTAAGACTCCCTCTAGCCTAGTGAAGTGCAGCAGCTCAGAGTGGCACTAATTCTACAAATGATCAGAAGACATCTAGAGAGATATAGATCCCTGGCATTTTGATAACTGCCCACAGATCTAATATTTGTAGATATAGGTCCTTTCAGGAAAAGACCTGTCTACCACATAAATGCTTGAGTATGTCATGTTTGGTGAATATAGTGGCCATACCAATCCTCAGAAGTTTCTAAAACACTACTGAAATCAATTTGAACCTGATGGCACTGTACATTATCCTGCTGGAACAAACTTGTACAATGGAACAGAGTCCATGAATGAGTGTAAATGGTTAAGGAGCAGTGAAACAGTGTCGCCAATTTTTAATGAGGTTTTGGTCCACCAAAACCTCATTAAAAATTGGCGACACTGTTGCACTGAGGACTTAATTGATGCCCATAAACACAGCCCACATAATTGTGGAATCACCACAAGTCTACAAGGTGTCTTTTTAACAATTAGGATCTTACGGTATCTATGATACACCTAAAACCTACCATCAGCCATAACAACTGGGGCCATTATATAATGAACCAGACTCACATTTCCAATCTTCTGGGATACAATTAGCAATACCACAAGTCCAGGTAAATGGATATGTCCGGTGTTGCGATGTTAACAAGGAAACTTTAGGTCTTTTGCTCTTGTATACTATGGAAACTAAAGAACAATTAAACTGACCTGTTGAATATGTGTTTACTTTCTGCTTTGACTATGGATGTAATTTGAGTCAGTGTTAATTGTATGTTTACACAGACAATTCTAGAATGATGCTCCTAGTCGTTAGCATTAGTAGCCAGTTACTACACTGTTCATGGTAAGTACTAAAGTCATCTGTTAGGTATTCTTGGTATACATGTAACAACATAGATCAAAGGATATCAAATTGTTTTCAATTTCAGAAATAGAATTTCTCATTTGTCTGGAACATCGATCATGTCCTGTTTCGCATCATCTTATCATGAGTATCCTAGCTGATTTTCACACCGAGTCACTAGATGTCGGATCACAACTGATATAGATTTGGACATTACCATGATGTCAGAGTATGGTAGTGACATCTCCATACAAGTTTTATCATTTCAGTTTATAAAGAAACACAAAAATCATTGATATAATTTATTTTATAGTTAACCTTCAGCACTCTGAATTATTAATATTACTTCTCTTCTCATTGTATTCTTTTTCAAGGCCTCTCAATTGCAGTATCCTTATTGTTAATTTCACTAAAAGTTGTTATCTGTTGCCATAGCAGGATATGACAACACAAATGTGAAATTCAAACACACTATTATTCAGTGATCAGAGTCACTTTCTGTAGCAGGATTAACTTTTTGTACAGCAAATGAGATCACATACAGAGTGATGAAGGCTAATATGAAAAGCAGAAGAGAAGTTTCCCTTTGCTTATTAGATTTAACAGCAAATATTATTATGGGTGCTGAGGGAAAGATAAGTGACTCAACAATATGTGACCATTCTCAGTTTTATTAATAAACTTCTGTAATTTATGCAATGTTTGAGTACTTATTTGTTTAAGTGTTCTCCTGAAATTATCTCAAAGCTTTCTTAAGAAATCTAAGGTTTTCTCTTTCTTCATTTGGAAGTAAGATATCAAAAAGATTTTTTTTCAATCTGTTTGCCATCTGCTTTCTTGGATAGTATTAACCTTTCACATTCTGCATTATTAATATTACTTCCATTTCCATTGCATTCTTTTCTTTAAGACCTCTCAATTGCTGTATCTTTATTGTTAATTTCACTCAAAGTTTTTTTCTGCTGCCATAGCAGGATATGACAACATAACTATGAAATTCAAACACACTATTGTTCAGGGATCAGTCACCTTCAGTGGCAGGACAAACTTTTTGTACAGCAAATGAAGTCTCATACAGAGTGATAAAGATTGAGTACAAGAAATAAAAATAAATTATACAAAAAATAGAAGGCATTTTGTTTAAGCTAAAATGAAGAATATTTTGAACTGAAATCTTTATTTATATTCTGAAGATCTTGTATACTATTCTTAGTTAAATGACCATAGAAATCATCAAAGTAATAAGTAATTATTAATTTCTATATGACATAAACAAAATGAATGTTTCTTGAAAAATAGAAAAAGAACTTTACTATAATGACTTACATTAGGTGAAGTAGCGGCAGCCAATAAAGGCAAGAGTCCTCCACATGACATGATGAGATTGTCTGCCAGTTGTGAGATCATGTGAGTCACATTGACAATATAAATATGATTTTCACCAGAGTTCACAAAATCTACTACTGCACGTGTACTATGACTGAAAAACAAAAACAAATTAAAAAATTCCATTATTTCATTGTCATGGTTTCTTTTTGATATACATAAGTTTCAAAGGATACTTTCATATTTCTAATAATCAGAAATAATTTTCTTCCTAAAATATAAAATCCTAATTGCTGGCTTCAATCTGCATAGGAATGACTGCAAAACATTTGTCACTCCCCAATTTATAGGCAGAAGCACACAAAAGCATGCTGGGATTTTTTCATAGTCAATAAAATAGGCAGGTTCTTGGTTTCATTTTACTCAATTCCAAATGCAACGTTCACTTATCTGAACTTCCTTTTGTGTGTCAACCTCAGTTCTTAGTTTGTGAACTTTTTTTTTCATATTACTGTTGCTTTGCCTTATTACTGTTAATTTGTCATGCATTATATGCAATATTGTTGCTTGCTCTATATTATTATATTTATAATTATATTGCTTGCTCTATATTATATTATTAATTATATTGCTTGCTCCATATTATTATTATTATTATATTGCATTATTATTATTTATAATTATATTGCATTATTATTATTATATTGCATTATTATTATATTTATAATTATATTGCATTATTATTATATTTATAATTATATTGCATTATTATTATTATATTGCATTATTATTGCATTATTATTATTATATTGCATTATTATTATATTTATAATTATATTGCATTATTATTATTTTTATAATTATATTGCATTATTATTATATTCATAATTATATTGCATTATTATTATATTCATAATTATATTGCTTGCTCTATATTATTATTATATTTATAATTATATTGCTTGCTCTATATTATTATTATAATTATATTGCTTGCTCTATATTATTATTATATTCATAATTATATTGCTTGCTCTATATTATATTTATAATTATATTGCTTGCTCTATATTATTATTATATTCATAATTATATTGCTTTCTCTATATTATTATTATATTCATAATTATATTGCTTGCTCTATATTATTATTATATTCATAATTATATTGCTTGCTCTATATTATTATTATATTCATAATTATATTGCTTGCTCTATATTATTATTATATTCATAATTATATTGCTTGCTCTATATTATTATTATATTCATAATTATATTGCTTGCTCTATATTATTATTATATTCATAATTATATTGCTTGCTCTATATTATATTTATAATTATATTGCATTATATGCAATATTATTGCTTGCTCGATATTATTTTTTGTTATTTTCTTTTCTTTTTCGTGTTATTGCAAACTTTGTCAGTTCTGTTTGTTGGACAGTTCGGTTACTTTTGCAATTGACCATGGCTACACACTTCACACTAATAATTTATCTAAATTATAGACAAAGGTTATCAAATGAATATTCCTATACTTGTACAACAGGATTTGGATGGCCAAGTAATATAATTAGTTACCAAGTATATCTGTATTGTATAGTCATCTGTATCATTGTAAAAGTAGCAGTGGTACACCATACTGCATCCATAGCACTAGAGTAAATGTACTATGATCAAGTCACTCAGTTCTTAGGTCAGACTCCCAGTTAAACCATGATACTACTGCAAATGTTTCCAGGGGTGTTATGAGATAGTAATCTCAAGGATCAAATAACATGCTGTAATAGCCAGTAATAGTTCTACTACCATGCAAATGATAATCATTTGTGTGTTCAATAACCGAGGGAGAAAAAGTTTCTAGAGTGTATTCATCCATGACATAAAAGCCCAACTTTTTTGGTTTTTGCATAGGTAATATGAACACATACATCCAGAACAATGTTAATCTTTCTTTTCATATTTATTTTTTAGATTGGAATCGCCCCAAGCAAGACAGTAAACCTATTAAGACCCGAGGGGTTACAGGGTGTAATTATTAGTCTTCTATTTATCCATACTTAGAATATTACTGCTATATATTGTCCAATGCCCTTGCTATTTATCTTGAGCTCCTTGATAAAATCCAAAGAAGAATCTGAAATATTGGTCCTGATCTGGCAACTCAGCTTCAGTCATGTTGCCACTGCTGTAAGGTTGCCACTCTGTACCTTTTCTATAAATTCTTTCACAGTAATTGTTCAGATGAGCTCTTCGCTATGATACCTAAACTTGTTTAAGTGCAACACTAGACTGGTGTCAAGATCTCATCAATTTACAGTTCAGCTGGCTAGATGTAACCATAAATTTTATGCTAACAGTTTCTTTTCTCACACTTCTCACTTGTGGAATTCCCTTCTAGCTCCATGCTTTCAAGCCAACCCTAATCTGCAAAAATTTAAATGTTACTTTTCTTTCTGATTACTCTTTTCTCTTCCTGCTCATTAATGTTTATGTTCCTGATTCTTCCATACTCTGTAATCACCTTGTGTCTTAGTGGCTTTACTGCCTTGCATGCGATGATACCAATTACAAAAAAAAGGTAGAATGTTGTTAGATGCAACATCTAAAAATTTAATTCAAGTGCATTTATGTGACCATATTAAATGTTAAAACCAAGTATAGTAATATATTTAAAATGTGTATTGCAATAATACATATTAAAAAAATGTCTGTATTCTCCCAAACATTATTAACCTAGAATTTAAAAAAGAATCTCTATAAATTGCCTCATCCAGGTGTGACCATTTCATATCAAAATTTGATATGAAATGGTCACACCTGGATGAGGCAATTTATAGAGATTTTTTTTTTTTAAATTCTAGGTTAATAATGTTCGGGAGAATACAGACATTTTTTTAATATGTATTATTGCAATACACATTTTAAATATATTACTATACTTGGTTTTAACATTTAATACTGTTACATGAATGCACTTGAATTAAATTTTGAGCCATCAATTCTTTTTAGGTGTTTCTTGATTCTTGCCCAATATGCTTCTACATGATTGGTACAGGACCCCATCATTAGGTCGAGAAAATTCCCATTATGGTTGACAAAAAAAATGCTGAAACCTAAGGACAAATAACAAATTATAAGCGGCTCATCCATTACTATGAATGAAAGCACCAGGTGCAACATATCACTGCACAATTGGAAGTAAAGTTTCCACAGTTCTGTCAGCAATATGCACCAGGTAGCCTTTTCTTTACTTCAATATCGTAAAGTCCCAAAATCCATTGTACATTACATTGTACAATACATTCTTCTTTCTTTTAAACATCAGAGAATCATCAATCTCTACAATAAAATCAATTCAACAATTTCTCTTAAAGGAAGACAAGACAGGGTGTGTCTAACAACATCCCCCCACTCCCCAAAAAAGTATCAAATAAATAAAAAGTAAAAAATACTTAAGTTTTTATGAGAAACACACCTTTTCCAAACTTGAATGTCAGTTTCAATAGAGAACAAAAGATCTGAGAGTAACTTCTGATGTAGGTATGACCATCTGAATTCAGGTATCCTAAATGGTGGTGCCCTTGGTCCAGGACTGAAGAGGTGCCTACTTCCTGTGGTCACATGACTTCCTCTTCTTGAAGAACTATTATTTGGTGTTGGGCGAGACTTGTATCCACTGGTGCCATCAGCAGGCTCATATTGATTTCGTGGGATTTGGTCCATTCTGGCACCAGCAGTGGCACCAGAATCAGAAGGTTTGTATTCAGAAGTACTTGATGGTTCAGGAGATGATGCATAAGTATTTTGATGTTCAATACCTTCGCTATGCTCTGCTTCTCCATGATATTTGCTGAAATTAGGTCCTTGTTCATCTTCTGCAGGTGCATCCTGAAAGTGAGAAATTAAAAATTTTACATTTTTTTAAAACATTCAAAATACCTACAGATATTAGTATATCAGTTAAATTTTTTTTTAAATGATCTTAATGGGTTATTTAAAGTCAAAACGTGTTTTTGGATTGTAAGAATGATTATTTTTTTGGCAAATGAATATTGTCATTAACAATTTTTTGAGAATAACAATGGTTTTTCAAAAATACATGTTACTTACTATTTAACCTAAAGCTGTTTGTAAAGAAATGGATTCATACTTTTTCCAAGGCTATTTATGCATAAGTTAATGTAATGAACTCAACTGGAATATGAACACAGCTCTCCAATTTCTTGTTCCAAGTTACTATCTATCACACCACCAGCACAAAAAAAAAATTAGAAACCAAAACATTTCAATGAAATACATTATATTATGTAATCTTTTTTAATCATTTCATCACAAGCAAGGTGATAAAGCCACTAAGATGCAAAGAGTTACTGAGAGTAAAGGAAACTGAGAAAATGTTATTGAGGAGAAAGAACAAGATCAAGATTCAAGTAGATGATGATGATGATGATGAGTAACATTGTATTTAAAGTTTTTTATGATCATAGTTAACAATCAAAATACCAATAGATATCAGTTAATTTTAAAAAAATCAGAACTGATTATTTTTTTTTTTTTTTTTTACAGCTTACAAACTCTTAATGGGTTATTTAAAGTCAAAATATATTTTGGATTATAAGAATAAGCTTGCTTAATAAAATCTGTCCAATAAACTAAGCAGCTTCAATATATACTATATGAAACAAAATTATATCCTATTTTTACCATGTTGTACAAAAGATATCACATACAACTGAATATTCCTTACTTACAAAATTACTTTTAAATTCTTACTTTTTTACAGTTCATGATTTTATATTCACAATTCTTGTCTTCTTTAGCTTTTGCTTCACTGGTAGTACTTGTTATTTCATTTGTTACAAATCTAGCATTTATCCTTGCACCGAGTACCATTGCCATATCTGGTGCCATCACTGTTCATCTCGAGGTCCTTGACAAAATCCAGAGACAGATATGAAATGTGAAAAGTCCTGATCTGGCTTCTCATCTACAGTAATTTTTTCACAGACATGCTGTGGCTTCCCTCTGTCTTTTCTACAAATATTTTCATGGCAACTGCTCTGATGAGTTACTTTCAATGGTACCCCAACTGCATGAATTTAAGTGTTCTACTAGGTTAGCATCTCAATCCCATCCTTTTACTGACGAAACAGTTAAATGTAACTGCCTCTTCTACTCCAACAGCTTCTTCTTTCACACTTGCCGACAATGGAAACCTCTTCCTCTTACTTTCTTTCCAGATAACTACATCTTCAAAAATCTGGTTGGCATCTCGGTCCCATCCTGTTACTGTTGAAACAGTTAAATGTAACTGCCTCTTCTACTCCAACAGCTTCTTTCACACTTGCCGACAGTGGAACTCCCTTCCTACTACTTGCATCCTTGATAGTTATAATCTTAAAATATTCAAATGTAATGTCAATCGACATCTTCTGATGCCTTGATCCCAATCCTCCTCTATATCCTTTCCTCAAACAACCCTCTTTTCTCTCACTTTCACTCTTTGTAACTCCCTGTGTATTAGTGGCACTCCCACCTTGCTTGGGGTGAAAGGCTTTAAAAAAAAAAAGAAAAAGAAAAAATGCTACCATATGTGTATTTATAATATTTTATATCCTTTGACATTGTCTCATTAAATTTAGAATTCATGCCTCATAGTCTAATGGCCATATATTTCCTATATCATTATCTGAGAATATACAGACACTTTCTATACATGGTTATAAAGAGGAGTACCGCGTTTTCTAGGCTTAAAAATATTAATAAAGGAAAAGTATATTTTGCTTTATATTGAATGATTAAAATCTATTAGAGTAAAATACTTCCTAAACTTACAAGATTATAGTCTGCTTCTGCTGCAGTAACACCATCATCATCTTCATCAACATATACAGCATCCTCAACAATGACAGATGGATTTTCAGCATCATATGTAATTTCTACACCTCCAGTGTGATAGATGATACGACCATCTACATCTGGATACTGGTAAACCAATCGACCATCTTCAGTTTGGTAAATCATCTGCCCATCTTCAGCAATATTCAAATATATCATTTCACCATTTTGAGTATAGTAACCTGTAGGTCCAGGCTGAGTTTCATATTCAAGTCCTGGTAGATATGTTTCTTCACCTGGATTGTCAACATAAGAGATCGGCCCTTCAGCCTGGCCATTCTCTTCAACAGCCTCTATATTCTCCAAATTATCCTCAGCTACACTCTCAGAATCATGAGCATCACCATCTTGGTCAGCATTTTCTAATACTTGATTCTTTTTTGTGACCTCTTTACTTCTGTCCTCAGCTTCCTGCTGATTCACATTCTCAGGTTCAGTCTCATCACCTGAAAGCAGAAAGGTCATTTTGAAAATGTTAAAAAACTAACAACCAAAATTTTCCTCATAAAATAACAAAACATGCACTTATACAGAGATGTCTTAGATAATATTTTATTGAAGACTGATATAAACTGATTATATATATATATATATATATATATATATATTATATATATATATATTATATTATATAAGCTGATATATATAGTGGATACAAAGATACCACTATTCAATATAAAAGCCCTGTTAATAGTAACCATAATAAGAAAAAGATCTAGAAAGATCATATGGTTTACTCCCCCTTTTAATAGTATGGTTAAAACTAAATTGGAGCATATATTTCTAAACCTCATCAAAAAACATTTCCCCAACTCTGAAACTAACCCACTTAGTAAAATATTTAATTCTAATACTCTTAAGTTAAGCTATAGTTGTGCAGATAACCTAGAGAAAACAATTAAAAAAACATAACAACAGAGTCTTTAACAAGTATAGGGACTCAGAAAACTTGATAACTCACCAGGTTGCAAGTAGCAATACTAAGTATAATGACACGAATAATAAATTATGTAATTGTAGGAATCCTAATAATTGTCCACTAAAAAATAATT
>OZ038520.1:44243401-44245901 GCA_964036315.1 Acanthosepion esculentum
AATATTTTCTTTAATTGGTTCTGTTTCTGATTCTTTTTGACCATCTTCAGTTTTTACAGTTTCTTCAGGTGTTTTTATTTCAGTATAATTTTGTTCTACCACTTCACCATTGTCTTTTGCATCAGATTCTTCATCTTTCTCTGGTTTACCATCTTCTTTTGCATTTGATTTTCTACTGGTATCTGGATCACCATCAGCTTTCAAGTCTGAATGTTCAATAATATCAGTTTCATCATCAACAGGTTCAGGTTCTTTGTGTTTGGTATTATCCTTAACATCAAACTGCCCACCTACAATCAAATAAATGTAATATCTATAAATCATACATCGATATTTAATTAACAAAGTGTTTTTAAATTTATGTATATTTACATCATATTGTTAAATTAGATAAACATTCAATAATCAATAAATACCAACTCAAGTGTTGTTTCTTAATTTTTCAATCACATAGCAAGAACTTCAACAAGAAAGATTGTCTTGGTCATGAAAATTTATTTTTTGAGATCAGTGCAATAATCAGAGTTCTCTTTCTGGGTAAGGTGCCTCTTAATTTGTAAACCTCTACCTTGAGTGGCTCTTTTACAAGGTGAAGATCACTGTAAAAAAAAAAAAAAGCAAAAAAAAAAAGCAAAAAAAAAAAAGCATCTATTTGTTGCCTAGCCATGCCTGCAGTTTACACTTGTATTAATCTTTCACTTTGAACATTTGGAAACATTCAGGTACCATTTTTTATAATTGCTCCCGTGAGTGGCCATCAAAATATTTCCCTGTTGTAGTCTAGATCTTCATGTCTTATTTAAACTCTGCACTAAAGTTCACCTTTTCTTCAAGATGTGCACATAGCATATTTCATGTTAAAAGAGCCTTGCCAAGGTTAGTTATGTAAACTCAGCCAAACTTTCTGATAATGTCTCTTCCCAGGATTTGGTCAAATCCCAATAATTTTCAGCTAGGACTTTAACAATATCCAGGTCTATGTTGTTCACTTTAAGCTGTATGATACCAATCCCTTGTCTCTTGAAGACCTGTACATCAGTTGTTAATATATCAACATCCTACTTGCACCAGGTGCAAGAACTTGATTTACTAACAGGTGAACAGAAACAACCTGAATTTACTAAAACTGTACCTTTCTTCCAATCTACAAACACACTGATCACAGAGAGTGCATTGTTTAGATTTTTGTAGGGTGGAAACCAGCACCAACATTTTGTCCTCCAGTCTTATCTTGATACTCCAAATCAAAATGAACCAATCTCTGAAACTGAAACTAATATAATTTTGGGTATGATTTTCATGCTGAGCTGCTTATATACAGCAAAGACCCTGTCATCACTCAGCAGAAGGATGTATTTGACTGTTTTTATCTTGTATATTCTGGACATAAACTCCATTTGTTTTTACTCATTCAATTATATGTGAACATGTCAACATATAACTCAATCAGTCTGATACTTAATGATTTGACCATCATGTCCCAAGAGTGATAGAAATAGCTTATGGTAGTAAGCAGTAGTCAAAAAAATTAGTAGGTTAAAAAATCTGTAGGTCAGAACCACACAGCTAAAACACTGCCAACAATTTCACCCTGGTGACAAGCACAAACATTTACAAAGCACTCACCATACCCATAACTGTCTGGGAAATAAAAAAATTTAATGCATTATATAATACTGGTTTCATTTGTTGTCTTTCTCTTATAGTCTTTTTTTTTCACAGTAGCAGCATGCAATGTCAGGGCATTTTGATTGGAGTCAGACACTATTTTCATGTTTAAAAAGATTCTTCTGGAGCAGATTTTTTTCATCAACTTTCACTTTTATTCCCTACTTTGGAAAGTATATCAGTTCACTCTGTACAAGGCGCAAGAGCCACTCGATGTAGAGGGCTACAGGCACAATTTATGGGGATGCACAGGGAAGATAATGGTTGACCTGAGACTTCTAAAGCTTAAGATTGGAGTGACCAGGGAAGTATCTTGGGAGTCAGTTTCTTATTGGCAAGAAAATTTGAAAACTTGATATAAAAACTGAAATGTTATTAATAAAAATAAAGCAAATTTGTGTTAAAATTTACTGGTCACAACACTATTTTCAAGACCCTCATCAATGAATACATTCAGATGACCAGAAATTAAAACAAGAAAAAATTGTTTATCATTGTAATCATGATTTACAGCAAATCACCAGTTAAGCAACACTGAGCCTGGTCAGTACCTAAATGGGTGACCACTTGGGAATACCAGGTGCTACAAGCATGGGTGTACAGGTGGTGTAATTGATAACAGTGAATATAACAAACTTGACTGGAATTGGAAAATCGGATCTTTGATTTCCAATTCTGTTCAGGTTTGTTATATTCACTTATGAGCAAATACCCTTGGAAAGTTATGAATTAATATCTTATCCCCCAGATATGGGTTAATTGGTAGGACATTTATAAGTGAATCATTATTATGTCCTAAAAAAATTCTTACAAACTAAATGTATTTTCTGGT
>OZ038520.1:44250901-44285901 GCA_964036315.1 Acanthosepion esculentum
TTAATCTGGCTTACCATCATGTTGTTCCTCTTTCTCAACAACAACATCCGGTTTAAAATCTGGGGATGGATCATTTTCTGGTTCTCCGTTACACTTGACATCAGATTGTTGTTCAACTTGTTCTGGAAATCCATCACATTCTTCTTTTTTCTCCATTTTAGTATCATATTTTTCAAACTTTTCTTCTTTGTGATCAATTTCCCCAACTTCCTCTTTGTTACACTCAACTCGTTCAGCATCTTCAAATTCATTTTCTTCTTCAACTGTACCATCAGCATGACTACTGCTTCCTTGCTCCTCAGTTTCATCCATTTTTTCTGCTTCACATCCTATTGCATCTGAAAAGAAGAACATTTTTGATAAATTTTTTAAATAAAGCATTTACATTATTTTGGAGCATCAAAGTAAGATAATCTAATCCTCTTTATGTTTCGGTTAGATTTTATCATTAACTCCATTGGGAAGCAAATGCATTGTAATATTTCCTTGTTTTTTCAGTTTCATTTCAAAGTAGTACCAATATATACTATTACTACTATAAGACAAATATTTTTGTTAATGATAAACCTAAATGCTAGTAAAGTGAATATTAAGGTTATTAATTTTGTTTGAACAGTACATTCAGATGGTCAGTAATGGTTAAATTCCAATTCGATATATACTTACTGAAAAAATAAGAGTGTAGTATAAAGGTGTATACAGCCCCAAATATTATGACAAAATAAAAATGAAGATTTAATAGAAAATCTCAACTACAGTCATATATTCATATATACCTACAGAGCAAAAACTTAAAATATTATATTATAGATACACAGGAATTAAAAATCAGAGATCTAGGTTCAATTCCCAGCAAAATTTGTTACATTCACTTAGAGGCAAATACCTTTGGGAAAGGTATGAGTTCATTTCTACCTCCAGCTATGGGTTAAATTGTAAGACAGACTGGGTTTTAGCCTTGTTTAGCAACCAGTCTAGGAAAAATTTAAAACCTGAGGAAACTAAATGATGGGTAACCCTTTGGCAAGGTATAACCATTCCTGCCATAGTTATGTTGAAGACATTAGCAGCAGAACATTAGATGCGGTCAATAGCAAAATCTAACAGACCAGATTTAGTTTTAACTATGATGGTGACATGTAAAAATACCCTTCATACTGGACAATAGATGAAATGTAATTATTTCAAGAGAGTTAAAAACTGTGGGAACATAGATTAGTATCTCAGATCGCCTAATATATATGCAGATCAAACCTTTGTGTCCTAATAGACAACATAGTTATATAAATTGTACAACATTAATTTAATAGCATTTACCTTTTCTAACTTCTGTATTTTCATCATCTTCTATTTGGGAGCCTTCAACTGATCTCTCTACAATTTCTTTTTCAGGTATTTCGGATATTTGGACAGAACTTTTTGGTACAGAATTAGAATTTTGAAGTGTATCATCAGAAACTCCAGAGATTGTGCTGATTGGGTGCTGTCTTCTTTCTTGGGGATCAGAGATATTATCAACTCTTTGTCTTTCATATTGTTGATACATTTTGGACATGTGGATTCTGAAGTCTTCATATGCAACCTAAAAAGAAAATGCATCAATAAGATCTTTAGGATTTATCATAAACAAATAACTAATACTTATAAGCTATGGCATGTGGCTGAGTGGTTAAAATGTTTGCATTCTGACCATGAGACCAGTGTACGAATCTCACCATGGTCGATTTGTCAGTAAGGAGACTTCCTGATGTTATAGGACTGGAGGGGCCTGAAAACCATATCACGGGTTGACCCAAGCCTTGTGAGTGACACTGGGTAGATGGAACCCATGGGTGCCATTGATGGCTGGGCTAGCACAAAGTCATAAGTCAACGTGGCCGAGGGCTTGAGTGTGCTGGCCTAGTTCAAATAGTTGATCATGCTAGTTAACATGCTCTTTCTCAGAAAATGTAATTAGGGTCTGCTCAGCATAGTTGCAATATAAACCACAGGTGAGCTCTGTGGGTGTTGAACAAACACAAATGCAACGGAGCAAGCGTCTGCAATAGGGATTGGCTAGCCATCCTAGTAGACAGGTATCCTCGAATACGAGTAGCCAGCTATACTACTACTACTTATAAGCTATAATGCATACATAATGTTAAGATCTTTCCAGTATTATCTTATCTATAGGCAATTCAAGATAAAAGTAGAAAACTATAGGGAAAAGAAAATTATTCCATTAATAAGAATATGAGTCATTTTTGAGAAAGTGTATCATGGCTGGATATAAAATATATAAAAATAAAATTAATAGCCGAAGTAAAATATTTAGAAAGTCTTTTATAAGAGATTTTCTTCATGTTTTGAATGTAGTTTCATCACATATTTCAAAAGAGAAGATAACAGAAAAATTTAAGTCATAAAAAAAACTTTTAAATTCGCTAAGAAATATTGATTTAGCTAATTCCTGAGTTTTTAAAATTTTCTAACAGCTTTTATTTGAAAATGGAGGTTTACTTTTGCCACATGCACAGACATGTCATTTTTAAATCCTCTTTTCTTCATTTACTTGATAAGATTACCTTTGAATGTAGGATAGCAAGTGTGTCAACCCACACTCTCCAGCCACCATATTCAAATTTTATTGCATGGTGAAGCAACATTCGGAAAAGAGACATAACCATGTCTGTGATTTTTTGCTCTTCAATATTTCGTGGATAGATATATGCCATGGTGAACAACCATTCTTGCCATACTGACATCTGAAGAAGTGTTCTGAAATAAAGAAGACAGCAAATTATTGAGAAGATTTTAAGGAAATAAACTAGTATAGATTAAAAGAAATAATAGTTTTCAATTTCAGTCATTAATTAGAATTTAAATTAATTTTAAATAATAATTTGCATAACTCAAAAACTTTGTTAAAATCTGCATGTTTTTTGTTTCTAAGAAGAAGCAATAGTTTAACTTTGAAAAGAGAATATTTCTTTACAATAGACAAGGATTTTTATTCATTATACAATTAATAAACTGCATGATAAGTATACATGGTTGAATTTATAGTAGAGAGAAGTATTACCTTCTGTTCTCTTTATTATTATTGCACATAATGGTCAAGTCAGACAGGAACATCTTCTTTACTTCCATCAATTCTGGTGTTTGTTTTGACTGACGTATCATTGTGGCAACAACTTTTAAAATGGCTGCAAGAAAAAGTTAACATCTCTCTCACCAATGTTATAATCCAAGATCAATAATGTCTTTTTCCAAGCAAACAAGATTATAATAATTATATCATATAATTATATCATATATGCTGCACAGAAATACATAGACATAGTAGAATACACAAACACATTGATATATATATATATATATAAAACACACATTTTTTATATATATATATATATATATTTCAATCACACATTTTATATATATATATATATATATCAATTACACATATTTTATATATATATATATACATATCAATTACACATATTTTATATATATATATATATACATATCAATTACACATATTTTATATATATATATATATACATATCAATTACACATATTTTATATATATATATATATACATATCAATTACACATATTTTATATATATATATATATACATATCAATTACACATATTTTATATATATATATATATACATATCAATTACACATATTTTATATATATATATATATATACATATCAATTACACATATTTTATATATATATATATATACATATCAATTACACATATTTTATATATATATATATATACATATCAATTACACATATTTTATATATATATATATATACATATCAATTACACATATTTTATATATATATATATATACATATCAATTACACATATTTTATATATATATATATATACATATCAATTACACATATTTTATATATATATATATACATATCAATTACACATATTTTATATATATATATATATACATATCAATTACACATATTTTATATATATATATACATATCAATTACACATATTTTATATATATATATACATATCAATTACACATATATATATATATATATATATCAATTACACATATTTTATATATATATATATATCAATTACACATATTTTATATATATATATATATATATCAATTACACATATTTTATATATATATATATCTCAATTACACATATTTTATATATATATATATATATATATCAATTACACATATTTTATATATATATATATATATCAATTACACATATTTTATATATATATATATATATATCTCAATTACACATATTTTATATATATATATATATATATATCAATTACACATATTTTATATATATATATATATATATATCAATTACACATATTTTATATATATATATATATATATATCAATTACACATATTTTATATATATATATATATATCAATTACACATATTTTATATATATATATATATATCAATTACACATATTTTATATATATATATATATATCAATTACACATATTTTATATATATATATATATATATATATCAATTACACATATTTTATATATATATATATATATATATATATATATATATATATCAATTACACATATTTTATATATATATATATATATATATATATCAATTACACATATATATATATATATATATATATCAATTACACATATTTTATATATATATATATATATATATATACACACACACACACAAAGACACGCACACATTATAACAAGACCGTGGCTCTCCAGCATCACTTTCATTATACAATTTGTTAAGAAATATTGGATGAAATCAAAAATTTGGCCAGAGACACCATGACCATTGAGCTTAAGATGACCTGCATGTCAAAAATTGTCAAATGCCTTCAAGATATCTAAAGCCACAGTCTGAGCTTCATTATTCTTACCTAAAACTTAACATACTTTCAGTAATTACCATTAACATATCAATATATGACTTAGAGAAATGAAAGCCATATTGTTTATTTAAAAGAAGACCATGTGAAGTGAGATGCTTATCCAATCCAGAGTTGATTAGAGCCCCTAATTGCAAAAAAAAGGACAATAATTTGAGAGATCAGAATGTTCACCAGAAATCTTAGACAGGAACTATAGAGGAAGATGTCCAACAAGCAACAGAATATTTATTGTAGAGTTCAGAGAAAACAGTATCTAGTGCAGGAGCATGATTCCTCAAGAAAATTGAAGGGATACTCTCAAGATGGCATACTTTATGGTGATCTAGTTTGGAGATGATAGCAGAAAGTATGGACATACATATCACAGAAGAGAGATTCAATTCTAGGTAGAAAATTACTTTAAATATACATAAATACAGACACATACACCTATATATAACTGTTAAGCATTTATACAAAAGATGCACTAAAATCAAATAATATATATATAGACCTCACTAGCAACACATACCAACCATATGTAAAAATTAATTCCAATCAAATATACGTACATCCAAATTCTAACCACCCCCTTGCAATCATCAAACACATACCCTATTCTATTGAATGTAGGATCAGTAACAACTCTTCAAACAGAGATATTTTTAATAAGCATAGAGACCTTTACAATTCTGCACTTAAAAATAGTGGATATAAAAATATTAATATTCAATATAAAAGCCCTATAAATAGCAACAATAATGGTAGAAAGAGATCTAGAAAAATCATATGGTATACTCCCCCTTTTAACATTATGGTTAAAACTAAATTGGGGCACCTGTTTCTAAACCTCATTAAAAAACATTTCCCCAAATCTGGAACCAACTCACTCAGTAAAATATTTAACTCTAATACTCTTAAGTTAAGCTATAGTTGTGCTGATAACCTAGAGAAAATAATTAAAAAACATAACAATAGTATATTCAGCAAGTATATGAATTCGGAGAGCCTGACAACCCACAAGGTTGCGAAAAGCAACATTAAGCAAAATGACACTAATAATAAATCATGTAACTGCAGGAATCCCAATAATTGTCCACTAAATAATAATTGTTTAACTAGCTCTGTAGTTTATCTCAGTACTATATCAACACTAGAAAATCCAAATATAAAGAAATTCTACATAGGTTGCACCATGAGCCCATTCAAGGAACGCTGGCGGGGGTCATCTGCAATCTTTTAATAATAGTAACTATAAATATATGACTTCATTATCCAAATACTTTTGGAATCTAAAAGAGAAAAATAAAACACCTAAGGTTAAATGGAAATTAATTAGAAAGGCCCGGACATGTAACTCACTATATGCCCCGTGTTACCTATGCCTTAACGAGAAACTTGAAATAATTAGATTTAAAAATAAGACTGATCTTTTAAATCAAAGATATGAACTAACAGTTAACTGTAAGCATCATTTTAAATTTAACTTAGTATAGAAATCATACTTTCTATGATAATGATAAATTAAACTTAATAGACTATTACCTTTTTAGCATGATAGTCGCCGTATCGATATGAATGTGTACTGGGTACTTACAAAGTATCATACGTGTCTGTATTTTTATGTATATATTTGTATGTTATGTATGCATGTTTGTACTGTTGGATGTGTATGTGTGTATATAGGGGTATATATATGTTAGTAGGATTTTTTGTTTTTTTTATGAAGGTATATGGTTGTGTATATTGGCATCTATCATAGGTTAACCTGTTTATGTGTACGAGTAAGGGTGTAAATTCTGGTAAGTGTCTACCACTAAATGTGTAAGTATATGTTTGGGTATATAGAGATATATATGTGTACTTGTGTATGTGTAAATATGTGTATGCATATGCATATGTATGTATATGTGTGTGTGAGTGTGCATATATGTGTGTATATGTAGTATGTATGTTTCTATGTGTATGTATATGTTTATATATGCATATACATGTATATATATGTATATTTAAATATGTATATGTATGTGTATATGGGTGTACATTTATATGTATGTGTAGGTATTTATATGTATGCGCTCGACTGTTTGTGTACTGTATATCTGGATGTGTCGATATGGGTATTTATATATGATTAGATATTTATATATATATGTTTGTGTGTCATTGTATGTGTATTTGTATGTATGCTTTAGTGTCTTGGAGTGTATCATAGATACAAACTAAAATCTACTTTTGTTGATAAGGAACCTTTAATTGCTTACAGACCGTTGTTCTTTTCTTAAATTATGATAAACTTTTAATATATTTTATCATAATGTTGTTGGAATATTATTAAAATATAAGTTGGTCTATGTATGCTTATTTCTTTTTCCTTTTTTATGCATGTGTCTACATGTTTATGTGTATATGTATATGTGTATATGTATGTGTGTATGCGTATATGTATATATATATATATATATATATATATATGTATGTATGTACGTATATATATTTGTATGTATGTGTATATGTATGTTTGTATGTGTGTATGTATGTATGTGTATGTATATGTATGTGTATAGATATATATGTGTGTATATATATGTATGTATGTGTGTATATCTATGTGTAGTTGGTGTATGTATGTGTGTATATATATATATGTACAAGCGGATGTGTATATGCATTTTTATATTCATATCGTTTTAATTTACGTTTGTTTAATTTTTCATGTATATACTTGTATTTGTAAATGTCTATGTATATATTTAGTTTATATGCATATATGTATACGTGCTTATGTATGTACATCTAGATGTGTATGTGTATGTATGTATGTGTGTGCTTGTATATAGTTGCATCTTTATATATATTTCTTCACTTGCTTTATTTACTTTTCTGCGTCGACGTATGGGTCAATATATTTATATGTGCTTATCTATGTGTATGTTTATGTGCGTATGTCTGTATATGCGTACCTATTATGCATATATGTGTGTATGCGGGTGCATGTATTGATTTATATGCGGATGTGTGAGTGTACAATTATATGTGGAGGTGGTTATTTACTTTTGTCTGTAATGTGTCGAAAACTATATGTTTTTAAAAATGTATATATATATATATATATATGTATATGTATATATATATATATTTATGTATATGTGTATATTTTTATATATATTTATTTGTTTAAATTTTATCTATGTATATTTGACCGGTTTAGTTATATTTCAAGTTAAAATTCGTTTAATAACATATAAAGCCACGAATAACTTTGCCATCTGACCGTCTAGATCATATTGAATGTAGATGTATGTGCCTGTGAGTATTGATGTATATATGTAAGTAAAGTGCATTTGCCTATGTGTGGTTTGATTTTTTGTATGTGTGTGTATATATCTAAATACGTCTGAGCACTTAACATGCGTGCGTTCAAATGATTTTGCGTGAGAGGCGACTAACATGTTGAAATGAAACTAAAGTGTATACATTTCTGTCTGGGATTCTGAACATCCCTTTCAACATAATTTCAATGAAAATACAAATTAAATAGCATATATATCTTTTATTTTTATATTTTTACATTTTTTCTCCTTGGTAATTCTACAATTTAAAACTTAATAGAGATTTGATTTAGATTTCTAAATAGGTAATTTTAATTTTTTACTTTTAATTTTAATTTCAAATTTTATAAATCTTTTAATATATATGATAACCTTGCTTAGTTGTCAAATTTTTCGAATCATCCTATACTTGTATTTTGATTGGTCACTCTAGCTTATGTAACAGCGTTTACTCCTGGCTAAGGATCGTTGATTAATTTGAAACTTTTAAAACCATTTATTCTATATCGTCACTTGATAAGACACTAGAAGTGTTGAAACAAAATGGCTACTTTTGTCGTGATTTTATAACATATTTATGTTGTAATATTCAAATAAATAATTATATATATATATATATATATATATATATATATATATATATATATATATATATATATATATATATCACAAATTTTTTTTCATATTACCTTAAATGTTATATGATCAGTTTTGTCAAGCTCTGAAGCAAAGATGCGATCAAAATCCAGCTTTAACAAATTTCATCTGTCAGAGTGGCTTTGTCACCTGCAGCAAGGCTGGGCTAGTATTACACTTAAGAAATCACAAATGAAATATGACTTTCCCTTACCTGATTTTCCCTACAACAGCCCCTGCTAGCATGCATAAATATAAAATGAAAGGCACTATCCACTGCTGACCCTCACTTATCGTTCACAATATATATATATATATATATATGTGTGTGGTAGAGTCTCCCATTGTGAACGATAAGTGAAGGTCACATATATGTATATAGAATTATCTTAAATGTTGATACATTTAAAAACATATACTGACCCGGATTTTCAAGTTTGTAGTAAGATTCTGGTTCTTGATGCTTTTCCCAACAATATTCCAATGTGAGCCTTTCAGTTAAAATCTGAAAAATAAAATGTTTAAAAACACTTGATAGAAGGCAAAGCATATTAAATTATTAAGTCATAAAAAAGCTACAATTCAGATTTAAAAAAGCTTTAAAAATATACTTTTTAAAAATGAATACAAGAGAAAAAATGGAACAGAAATAACAATGAGTGAAAACTTGTCCATCATTTACTTGTAAATCATTTATCAAGAAGGATAATGTTTTCAATAAGGCTATCAGCTTGAAAATAAGATAATGTTTGTAGGATAGCTTTGAAGAGTCAACTAAGTTGATGAAAATTAAGAAATCACTTGAATAATTAGATAAAATAACTGGAATTCAAGAAGTTTGTCTTACAAACTTTTTAGACATCATTTTTAGTGGATACTCATATTTGTGCAGTTGTTCCATTTATTTATTAAACAATGTATTTATTTTCATCTACTGGCTTTAATGTTTGAGAAAACTTATTAAAGAAAATTTAAGCTGTCTTTAGAAAATTTATGTTTTCTTAAAAAAATCCAAATATTAATCTATACCTACATTTCAATCTATATATTATGATGATTCAGTTCCTTCAAACTAAGTTTATTGCTATTTATTCCAAATATGGTAGAGTAATGGATTGCCACTCAGATTGGGGAATCGGAGAGCTGGGTTCAAATTCCAGTTGAGTTCATTACATTCACATTTTTTTTTTTTTTTTTTTACAGTAAGCTTCACCCTATACAAGGCCTAGAGACCACTCAAGATGGAGTGATAGGTTATGAGGTAGTTTATATAGAACTCTAGAGTTGAATAGGTTAAGATTATAGTGATTGGGGAAACATCCACTTGGAAGTCTGTTCCACAGTGGCAGTTCATAGGAGTTTTACATGCTATAGCACTTAGGAAAGGTATAAATCCAACTCCTCCACCACAGTTATGGGTAAATAGTAGGATAAACTGAGTTCTGTTGTCTTGGATGGCAACCTGTCTAGGAGAAGGAAAACTCAGAATTCAAAAAATATATGTAGCTGTGGAGAAGCATAACTATGCGGCTAAGGAAATGATTGTTCATGCTGACTTGATGATTCTGACTATGGTAAACTCTTTTTTTTTTCTCATGTATGCTTTTAGAACTAATTTAGATAACTTTATAAAAACATCACTTTTAAAACCTTATAAGTGAAAGTTTCATAATTCTTAAAATGTTCATAATAAATAATCAATTCAAATACTTTTTAAAAAATAATGTAAATTTGTATCCCAATCAAAGTCTGCTCAACACACTAGATGCTTTTTGCATATATGTTAAAGTAATGTAAGTGTAACAAAAAACAGCCTATAAGACAAGTCTTGACCATTTCTTTTATAGTTGAGTAGTTTGAAAGGGAGAAAACTATGGTTACCTTCCACAACAGTAAGAAATGTTTTGTATTGAAAAGAAAAAAAGCTTAATATTATTGAGTGAATTTAAATGTTCAGAGTAGTTCAAGTTTTACATATTAAAGTATTATGAGTGTTAATATAGAAAATTTTAAATATTTTTAGATATTTTCGCAATAATTTATTGATTTATAATAAAAAATATTAATAAGCAACAAATACCACACATTAATTAAACTTGTATTAAAAAGTGTTAGGAAAAAGAAAAATGTAGCAACTCACCTCAAAGAGTATATTGTAAGTTCCAGTTGAAATGGTGTGCATATTTAACATTAATCTTTCTCCAATCAAGGAAAAGAGATTCTGAGGATTCATAGCATCATATTTTCTCCTGAAATATATAAATTATATATCTGATAATATTGGTCTTGTCAAACAAGTACTTATTTAAAAGATATTTATATATGATATTAGATATATATATATATATATATATATATATATATTAAGGGCATGTAGTCGAGTGGTTTGAACATTCACTTTCTGACCATGTGTTAAGAAGCATTAGTGTATTTTTGTGATCTAGTTGTAAAATATTTTTGCATTGTTGGGGATAAAGCAAATAATGCTACTTATAAATTTGGAAAACAAGTGGTGAGATTCTAAATTTAGGCAATAACTGATAAATTTATTTAAGAATAAATCATTGTAGAAAAAAACAAAGAAATTCTATCCAGTACATACATCCATACATGTACCTTTAACAGTTGACATCAGCTATCTTGTTAATGGCATTAAAAATTGCTGGATTACATTATTATTGCCATTCAAGCAAGTTTTTATAACTATTAAATACTAAACATTGATCATGACCATAAAAAGTAAGTAGTTCAAAGAATAAAATAAAATGTACTCAAACAAAAAACTGTAATATGAAAGTAGAAGTTTGTAAAATTAACAAAAGTAAACATTAGCTGGTCCAAAATAGATTATGAAGAGAAATAGTTAATAGTCAAAACTTCTTCAGGGCCAATAAATTTTGTAGATGATACTTACTTGTGTGTACTTCTCATGAGGAAAAATCCCAATAATTTAAGTGCCTGGATACGAAGAGATTCACTTGGCGATGCCAGCAATTTAAACACAGTTCTTGAGAAAAATTAAAATGAAAAAGAAATAGAATATCAGATTTTTAAAAAATTTTAAATTGCTAAATTTAAGAGTGTTTAAAATTTTATTTTTTGTGATTTTCAGTAGGACTTCTAGTTCTCTCATATTAATGGAAAACATGAGCCCAAGAAGGTGCAAAGTGTTTATCTCTTGGAGTTTTGCATCAGACATGTTGATGACAGGCAGAAAAAGTTCCCTATGGTGACTAAATGAAAGCAGTTTTGTTTTTCAGGCATTAAAATTTACAAGCCATTCTTTGACCCAGTTAATTGGAGGTCTTTTTCAAGAGCAGTTGTCAGTTTTATTTTGTTGTATTTGTCAGACTTTCTACAAAGACAGAAATAAATAATTGTGTCACCTGCATAGATACCTAGTTGGGAATTGATGATATTGGGAAGGTCATTCATGAAAATCAGAAAGACTGTAGGTCCAAGGATAGAACCCTGGGGGACATTTGTATTAATATGAAGTGAACTAGAAGCATGCCTGTTCAACACAACCTTCATTACATGATTTGTTAGGAATGACTGAATTGAGCCAAATATTTGACCAGAGATACCATAACCCATGAGCTTGTGGAGAAGATCAGCATGCCAAAACCTGTCAAAGGCCTTTGAGATATCTAATGCCACAGTCTGAGCTTTGCCATTCTTATCTAAAACTTGACAGACAAATTCAGTGATGACTGTTAACACACTGGCAGTACACCTTGAGAAACAAAATATTGTTTATCCAAAAGGAGGTTGTGTGAGCAAAGATGCTTAATCAAGTCAGCATTGATTAGAGCATCTAGTACTTTGCCAAAAAGTGGTAAGAGACTAATAGTATAATAATTTGAAAGGTTAGATGATTCCCCAGATTTCTTAAAGACACGAGCTACAGAGGAAGACTTCCAACAAGCTGGAAAGCAAGAAGTAGCAAGGCATTTATTGTAAAGTTTAGAGAGAGTAAAAGCCATCTCAGAAGAATATTTTTTTAGGATAATTGCAGGGATACTGTCAAATCCACAAGCATTGTGAGAATCTAATTTAGAAATAATAGCAGAAACTATGGACAGAGTTATATGCATATCACTCAGTAGAAACTCTGTTCTAGGGGGAAAATCAAATGAGTCGAGAGTGGAGCTGGAAGAGAATTTCTTCTTTAAATGATTTTAAAGCTATCTGCATGAAAATATTTGTTAAAGACAATCTATATTGAGGTACTCATTAAAACTGGCTTATATATATATATATATATATATATATATATATGTGTGTGTGTGTGTGTGTGTGTGTGTGTGCTTAAAGATATATTATATTGCTATATTTATGCGTAAAATTGCTCAATATCTGAAACAGAGCATATGCAAATATAAAAGTGAACACTGAGATCAACACCAAGTAGCGACGGCCTATCACATGCCAGTTTTAGGATAATACAATACACCTTGCTACCCATAATGCATCATTGATGAGAATATATAAACAGTCAAGACAAAACACATCACACATGGCCTGAGGATTGCATTCAGACATGAAACAGACTGGCACTACTGAGGAACTCATTAAAACTTGACTTTAGTGTTCAAGTGTGTGTGTGTGTATATATATATATGTATATATATAATATCTGGATAAAATGAATGAAACAAAATTGGGTGTTTTTATTCATTCATTTTATCCAGATATTATATACATATCAAGAAAGTATACGTGGCCTCTCATTATGCTATATATATATATATATATATATATATATATATATATATATATAGCTTCTCTTTGTCTCTTTTATAAATATTTTCATGGTAAATATTCTCATGAGCTTTCCTTGTTGGTACCTCAACTTCATGAATTGCAATACTAGCTTTGCTGCTAGGTCTCATAATTTTACTTTTGAAATTGTTAGTTGTAAAGATAATATCTATACTAATTGTTTGTTATTTATACTATTTGTAAATGTAAATAGTATAAATAACAAACAATTAGTATTATCACAATGTTCCTGTTGTGATAACAACAACAAAGATGAAGACAATAGTCCATATGCAAATAGCGTGAATAATGATAACTCCCTATCCAAGAAATTCAGACAGAAACTAATTGTTTCTTCTCTCATATTTATTGCTTGTGGAACTCTTCTGGCTTCTTGCTTTCCTGTCAACTACAATTTTCAAAAATGTAAATGCAACATTAATCAACATCTTTCACCTTGAAACCTGATTTT
The DNA here is from genome assembly GCA_964036315.1 of Acanthosepion esculentum. Classification (NCBI taxonomy): domain Eukaryota; kingdom Metazoa; phylum Mollusca; class Cephalopoda; order Sepiida; family Sepiidae; genus Acanthosepion; species Acanthosepion esculentum. The sequence continues at coordinate 44,265,005 of OZ038520.1, forward strand.
TTATTGTCCTATCCGAGTTAAAAACCTTCTATTGCAAATCTGCTTACTTGACTCAAGCAGGTTTTGCAGAATGGTGGCTGTATAGTGGACAACCAATTTTAATTTTATATAGCTCCATTATAATTCTTTATTTCTTATATGCATAATAAACGTTTTTTATGGAATACACTTTGTTTTTATGGGTTCATAAAAATCTATTTGAAAAAAAATTATCACTTACCTAATCCCATTTTTCTTATCAAAAGATGGCACCATTGATGATGGATGCTGGGCCATTAGAGTTACCAAAAGCATCAAGACATCCATCAAATTGTCATCCTTAGAAAATGAAAGAATTTTTAAAAAAATGAATCAATCCCAAAATTATTACATATTTTGATTTTTAAATTTTTTTTTAAAGCTATTTTCATTTTTGTTGACAATTCTTCACAATGTCAGTTCATTCTATGGTCATTTTTAAGTGCAATTGGTTAATTTTGTTTATTTAATCTAGTTTTTCATATTCATCATATTTTCTTATTGCCTTCTTATAGGCACACTGAATTTCATTAAGAAAATTCTCAATACGTTATTGTGGTTTCAAATAGATTGTGCAATAGATAAAATTTCTTCTTATACCCCATCAATACTGGAAAGAGATATAACAGCTACTGAACTTGACAAATCTATTTTCCTGAAAAATTCTTTTAAGAGAAAGAGTTTATAAATTTTAACCTAGAACAGTACTGGCAGTTCAGTCAATGAATGCCAAATGTTTTCTTGTAGGGAAACAGCTTATATTGCCATAACAAAGATATCAAAAAGAAGGAAAAATGAACTTGTATCTGGTATTTATAATCAATGTAAGCACATAATCGACTCGAAAGAAAATGGAAAAATAAATGAATTTATTGAAACAAAGCAAGTTCAGTTGACCATTGATGACAATTCCAGAACAAAGTAACTATAAACAATTTTTTTTCTATCCTCTGCCAGCCGCAATGATAGAGAAAGCATTATCACGAACCATCACCAGTGAGACACACTGCAAGAGCCACTCAATTTCGTGAGACTCGTCCCTTAATCGAGATGCAATCGTGCCAATCCTCTGAAGGAACACTATCAAACGAGGGCAATAACCCCAGAAGTCTCCACTGCCACAGGAGTAAAAAAAATCTATCAGCAAGAGAAGAATATTTAAGTATTTTTTTATCTCTGCGTCCTGGGTGACAGACCCCGGCGGACCTGATCAAATTACCGGCTGAAAAATGTATCCACACAGGTAGCATCCCAAATCAACGACTTACTCATTTTAAAAGGGAAAATCGTAATGCCATCCAGCTGCTTTTCATCACCACGGTTGAGGCCTATGGGTTCAATTTGGGAAGGGAACCCAGCTGCATCCAAACCTCTTATGATGATGTCATTTATTGCTGCATGCCATGGAAAGCGGCTGGCACTATGACGACAGGAGAGAGGATGCAAACCAAACTCATCGATGGAGGCTCCACATCTGCATCTGTGACGCTCACATAATTTGAGTCCAAGACGGCTTGCGACTCCGACCCAAGTGCACTCGTCATCTAGAAGCATACTGGTAGATGAAGAGGGTACTGCATTGAGCCAGGTGCCACCACTCGGTTGTGAAGCAGATAGTAAACAGGCGAGGCGATGCTGATCCAGAGAGAGCCTCAAATTAGTAAAATTGGCCTCACACTTTATTTTATCCCAGCTTTTTTGTTTTGATGTGTCTAGTGGGATAGAAAGTAATTCTTGAGCCCAGACACTGCAAGCTTGTTCGAAAGAACTACCCGAGAAACACTGAGACAATTCATAGAGTATCTCATCAATTAATTCACGACTGGACGAAAGTGAAGAAAGATATGCTGGAAGGGCCAAATCTACCACTGAGTGAAGGCTCAGGCCTCCAGAACTCAAAGGGAACTTTGCCTGCCTCCAGCCTGTGTTGTTGAAATTGACGTTGCAAATTAGCTCCGCATATCTCTTAACTGTGATATCTATCTCATTTAAGAAATCCTGTTCGAGGTAGCAAGGGGCACTTCGGAGAGTGTAGAGGAAACTCGGTAGCAAAAAACAAGAGGAAGAGGGCTGGATGTGCATCAATTATTTGCAATTTCTCAGTCATTCTTGTTAGAATGACATGCTTAGTATCCAAACACTCTCGAATGACCATTGGAAAAACTGGAGAACCAAGAATGTAATTCCTCCTTAGGTGTTATTTTTATATCCTCAAGGATGAGTCTGATATCCTGGATGGCACTCTCGAAATCATCTGCACTATAATTAAAGTTTATTATCTCTGACTTGGACGAGTTAATCTCAAGTCCAAGCAGAGATAAAGCAGGAATAACTCATTGGCGGTCAGCAGCTACGGCCTCGATGGATCCTCCCAATGTTGCATTGTCAAGATACCATATGTTGAAAGGAGAGGCTATGGAACAAGCTACCCCATCAATAGCCATCGCAAATAGTAGTGGGCCAAGTGGATCACCTTGCTGGATTCCAGTAGCAGAAGAGATAATATTATCGGAGGCAATCAACATACTTGGATGACCATACGAAGGATGAGCCAGTTTAAATATGGAAGGAGTCCGTTGATGGCAAACTTCCAGGGCATGATCCCTTCTGATGCTATTGAAAGCATTTTTCATATCCAATTTTAAAAAGATACTGGGAGAAACAGGTGATTTATTCAATTAAGTCCTTGATGTGACCAGGTCGAAGGCCGTCCACACCTCCACTGCTGCTTCCCGAGAAATACTTCAGAGTGGCAACCATTGCTTCCTTTGAGATTTCAATATTTGAATCATTGTTTTTCATCTGAACAAATCTGACATCTGATTGTGGTGCAGAATGTTTCTGATGGAGAGCTGAAGCATTTTTCATATCCAATTTTAAAAAGATACTGGGAGAAACAGGTGATTTATTCAATTAAGTCCTTGATGTGACCAGGTCGAAGGCCGTCCACACCTCCACTGCTGCTTCCCGAGAAATACTTCAGAGTGGCAACCATTGCTTCCTTTGAGATTTCAATATTTGAATCATTGTTTTTCATCTGAACAAATCTGACATCTGATTGTGGTGCAGAATGTTTCTGATGGAGAGCTGAACATATATTCAATATGACGAAGAGTTCAAAATACATGTAAAATCTAAGGATAACTATATTGTTTCTCTAACATCAAAAACAATTTTTTTATATACTAAAGTTCACTCAATACAAGGCTTGAGAGTCACTTAAGGTAGAGGGTTACTGTTAAAATGTTTATAAAGATGAGATGTGTGATATGAATAAGGAGGTGGTAAGAAGTGAAGACGAAGGATAAGAAGAATAGATAACAACTTCCCCTTTACTTGAAAAGTTTAAGAGTGGAGGGTTCTGGTAAGTATCCTCATGGGAGTCTGTTGCAAAAATTAGCAGTTCTTAGGAGAAAGCTGTTGGATTGAAAGTTTCTTTGTATATTTGGAATATGGAAGATACATCTCTGTGGAAGTAGCATGGTATATCCTAGCATTAAAGATCAGAACTGTTGGAACTAAAGAAGGCATCTCAGCTGAACATTTTCCATGGAAATAGCAATGGAATAGTGAGAGGCTTGTGACATTGCATTTGTGAGAAAGAGGTTACAGAATGGAAAATAAGTCTTCCCCAACAAGAACATATGATTCTACCAAAACTGGAAAGTGTGGACTGAACATATCCACCCTAGATATGGCAGCAATACCCCATTTTTGGTTTAATCTAACATTTGTAAAAATAAAGCATGGCAGAAGTTTGGAAGTTCCTGAAGTGATAGAATAAGCTGACCATTTTTCCAGCATCTTTAGCATGGGTTGTATATAAGAGTTCCAGTTGAGATCAGGAGTAAACCTGAGACTGAATAGATGTTCCGTGCATAGAGCATCGGGTGCAATTGTTCATCGAGATTGGAAAAAACTGACTAATGATAATGAAATGATACTAGCTTGGATTTTAATGTTACATGCCAGTATTTTTCCGCTGAGCTGTTAGATCTAGGTCAAGGAAGAGATCCTCGACAAAGCTAAGATTGCCTTGATTTTTGGAAGTGCATCTATAAACTATGGTATCATGTGCATAAATGTTTACTAATGATCTGAAAATGTTCCTAGGATTCCTTTTTTATGAAACATGTCCTGATCATGGCTCCACAGCATCCTATATCCTTTGTAGTGCTTAGCAATGTATATCTTTTCACTGTTCTTTTCACTCCATTCTGATACCTATTTTTACAAGCATGTTATATAGGTTGCTTTTTGCTTTCCTCTACTCCTCCTGCCATCAATATGCCTTGTGAGTGCCAAATTCTCCAATTCCTTTCCTTACTATATGTCCCAGAAATTCCAACAATCACTAAGTATAAATGTCTTTTTGTTTCCATTTTCCTTACAACATACACATGATAATTGATATTAGATAGCAGTCTTTTTCTTAAAACATCTTTGTTGCTCATATTCTCTGTCCATGGTATTCTCATCATCCTTCTGTAGAGCCACATCTATTACCTCGAATTTCAAATGAGAAAGTCATCCCGGATTCAATACTATATAGGAGAATTGATATTAGATAGCAGTTTAGCACACTTTTTCTTAAAACTTCTTTGTTGCTCATATGCTCTGTCCATGGTATTCTCAGCATTTTTCTGTAGAACCACATCTGTTACCTCAAGTCTCCTTTTTATTTGAGAAGAAAATTGAAATTGTCTAGTATTTCCTGTCATATATAAGGTTTGATATTACATAATAGTTGAACCCACTTTTCTTCATTGATAACAAAGTTTTCCTGTTTCTTAATATTTTGTTCAGCTTTTAAGACATTTTTTCCTATTTCAATGCAAGTTTTTTTATCACATTTTCCATCATCTGTTTTCCATAATGAAATTAGGGCCAAGGAGAGAGCCTTAATCAGTTCATGTTAAGTTTGACAGTACATATATTTGTCAAGATATTTAGTAAGGGAACAAAGCATAGAGAGAAATTAATCTATGTATTTTCTAAGAGTATATAAACTTGAATAATTCTAATTCAGTAAAAATTACAATTCAGTTTGTCAATTATTTTCTCTTAATTATAATCATTATGCTACTTTACATGACATTTCCCAAAAGCAGGAAGCATGTACAAAATTCATTGAAACTGACAATTACAAAGTGAGTATATTTTAATATAGCAAAAAATAAACAGATATTATGAATGCTATAATGTGAAAATGAAGCTCTGACAACATAAGGCGAGCTAGTATTATTAAGGATAAAAAAAGAAGTTAATGTTAAAGTTTGTTTTATACAGAGCTAGAACAGTACCAGTGAAAAATATTAAGAATTCATACTACCTTACACTGCAAGCTTGCAGTTAAAATTACTTTGTTATATAAAAGTTATGTAACACCTTTGGATATAATTTCAATTTATATATTATTATTAATGCAAAAAATACTTCTACCACATTTAACACACAAATAATTTATACCTAAAAGGTTTCTTTGTCATCAATGATCATAATTTTAAATTTAACTTTGAATCAATTATTAATTTGTTCATACGTTGTCTTATTTTAAAAATTAATTTTTAATTTTCTACTTTATGTCATGGTACTGAAGGGACAATAAACTTTCAAATTTACTTCAAGTAATTTTTATATAGTATTTTATTTTCTATTTTTTGTGATTTTTCTAAATATGTCACAATCATAAATAATCTCAATGAAAAAAAGCAAAGCTATATTTCGAGAGAGACCTTTCTTTTTCAAGTTGCTTTGTGTTTGTTATATGCAAGAAGGGCAGTCAGAGCTTCAAATAATAAATAACTTATAAACACTTCTTTTAGACTCATAAAATGTCAACATTTTATTGCTGGTCCACTCAGCTGATGTATAAGGAGATTGAATGTTAATATCCATATTGTTCAAGGAAGATTTGATCTATTCTCTGCACCAAGTCACAAGAAACACAAATTGTCGAAATTGTATCTATTGTTGTTCTTGATTATTCTTTTATTATCAGAATATTCCAATTTAGTATGATGAGAGTCCAAATTGCCATCCTTATAGTCAGAATCAAGTTCTATTACAAGATCATTTGCAAGATATTTACTCAGTTAAACTATCACTTTTATATTTTCTAAAATGGAATTCTGGGTTACAAAATTATTTGCATCTTACATTCTCATGATTGTTGGTTGTGTTTGTTTAGTGGCAGATCAACGTCTATGGGTAAGTAATTTTTTTTGCGATAATGATTTAGTGATACAAGTCTTACTTATTAACCCATAGTTGTGTGGAGAAGAGGTGGATTCATACCTTTCCAATGGGTGTTTGCACAGGTGAATATAATGAACCCAAATGGAATTGGAACTTGGATCTCCAATTAACAATTCCAAGCTGTTATCCAATACACTACCTGTACATCCAAGCGTACAGCACCTGGTATTCCCAAGCTGTCACTCATGCAGGTACTGACTAGGCTTTATGTTGCTTAACTTTGCTGAACATAAGCCTTAAATCCTCATGAGAAAAAAATTAGATAAGTAGGTCAACAGCAGCAAATGACAGAAAATATAAGAAATGCTAAACAGATAAGTGTCGTCAATGACCATAATAAAGTATGAAAAAATGATTAAATTTAGAAAATATGAGAATTTCTTTTTATATCATTTGATGACCAATACAAAACTTTTCTACTTTTATATACTTATAAATGTATATTTATATAGTAATTTTTCTTTTATGCATGGTGTCTCTTCAGGATGCAGCCAACTTTCGCTCTTCATAACTGTCTTTCCTTTGCAATTCATAACAATGTTTGTTTTTTTTACTATCTTTCCCAACCTGAATCAAACATTCATTTACACAAACTTGTTGGGTAGGTTATTTACTATTTCCCTCTGTCCCTATTGCTTTCACAATGTTCTGTGTGTATAAAATTTTCCAAGCTTTCCTTTCTTATTATCCCAAAAATTTCAATGTTTTTTGTTTGTTTCCATTTTCTTTACATAGTTGTTCACATGCCCCATTCATGGTATTCTCAGCATCCTTCTGCAGAATAACATCTCTGTTGCTTCAAGTTGTTTTTTCCTTTGTGAGGAAATTGTCCAGCATTCACTACCATATAGAAGGATTGGAATTACAAAGCAGTTTCTTTTCTTTGTTTCTAACAAAATTTTCCTGTATCTTAATACTTTGCTTAGCTTTTGGACATCATCTTTCACTATTCCAATGAACCTTTGGATTTTGTTTTCCCTTTTTCTGCTATCTTTTACAGCATTTTACAGATAATTGATTATCTGTACTTTCATGATTATGATGTCTCAATTTGTAATTCACATCTTGAGCTGTTCCTCTTGCTGATGACTATACATAATTGATAGATGTTTTTCTTTTTGCTTACCTTTACTACTTTTTTAGGAGTTCCTACAGTGTCACCTGTGTATCTTATGCTGTTAAAATTGTTCCCACCAACAGTAAAACTTGATAAGCTCTCGAGATCTTAAAATTGCTTCACTGTATAGGCTAAAGGAATCCATTGAGAAAACATCTTTGTCTTAGATACCTTTCTATTTTTGCATACTTTCTCAAATTATTTTCTCTCCATACACAGACAGTTTCTTCCCAGTATATATTCTGGATTATTCTAATATCTTTTATAAGTTTTCCTAGCAATTCAAATAAATTTCTGAATCTCACTACAAATTGCTTTTGTGTGGTCTATGAAACATAGCTATATATCTTACATTTGTACTACTCTCTTTGATATCATTCTCATAAATATCGAGATATATAATAGCACAGTTTACATATGGAATGACAGAACTATTTTTTTACTCTTTAATGAATTTTATATCATGCAATAATAAATATCACAGCTCCATTGGAAAGAAAGTGAATTTTCAGTAGGAAATAAAAGAACACTAAACTCTCTGAAGTCATGAAGTCCATATTTAATAATATATTTCCTTTGTACTAGTCACAACAGCAGTTTGAACTGTTATATGTAAACTTTATACAGCAAATGATGTTTTTTATTTTTGGTAAATAAAACATCAATACTGTATTGCTGGAATATGAACACATTTGTTGAATAACATTTTATAAACTGTTTTGTCCATTAAAATCATGAAGTGGAGAGATTATATTGAGATCAATTGCTGGATTTGCTACTAGGAAAGTTGGTTCACTGTGTTGTGATGGACAATTTTTCTCATCTGAATCTATCTTACATATTTATGAGACTACCATTTGTTCTGCTTTGACTATTACTGCCACATATGGTCTAGTGCTCCTGTTATATATTTAGAGATTCTTGATAAAATCTAAAGATCCTAGCCTGGCATATTAGCTTCAGTCACTTTCCCACTGCTATAATGTAGGTTCCCTGTGTCTTTTCTAAAAATATTTTCATAGTAATTGTTCTGATGAACTTTGTTATGTAGACTTTATGAATATAAATGCAGTACTAGATTGGTGGCAAGGTTTCATCATTTTACAGTTGAAATGGCTAGATGTAACTGTAAATTACCTACTAACAGTTTCTTTTCTTGTACTCTTGCTTGTGGGACTTCTGGCTTCTTATTTTCCAGTTAAGTTTGACCCTCAAAAATTTAAATGCAATGTCATTTGTTATTTTTCTGTCTTCATAATTCTTGTTCTTTTATTGTTCTCACTCTTTAATATTTTTATTTTTGTTATATTCTTCCCTTAGTGGTTTTATTGCCTTGGTTGGTTGGGGGGGGGGGGTAACAAAAAAAAATTCTAACCATAAATTCTAATCAAAATAACTGAACTATTTTAGTTATTCCTTAGTTTCACTAACTCTAACCTAAGACCCACCACACAATGTACAACAATATGAAATCACCCTCATTCCGTTTGTATTCTATTAGTAAGTAAGTTCCATTCAGATGGCTTCTTCCCATGAACCACTACTTTGTTAAACAAACTCCCAAGAGGATGCTTTCCTGACTACTACAAACTTAACCTCTTCACATTCTGGATTAACTATCTTTCCTATATATCCTCATAAACTACCCCTCTTAATGCACACACAACCACCACCTTCAGTAACCCTCTACCTTGAGTAGCTCTTAAGCCTTGTATTTGGTGAACATTCTATCTATGAATACTTAAAAGAATATCACAGATTATATAAATATAGACAGGCACTTCATTTTTCTGATTGCTAAATTTAAGTTTATAAATGCACATGTGATGAGGAGTAACTTAATTTGAATTAGGCAGTTGATTCAATCTATCTAGATTCATAATCTGATGATAAGAATAAAGAATAACTTACCTCATGCAAGGTGGTCAAGTAATTTAATATACTCTGCAGTTCATCTTCAAGAATGCCTTGGCCTTTTCGTATCAATTCTACCACATAGAGTAACATGTAGGACCTTAATTTTACAATTTCATCTCTTGTAGGCCTTGGACCATCTACAAAAAATATTTGAAGATTTTTAAAATATTTTTTTAAAAGTATCTTCTAACATAACAAATGCAATTTTCTAGAAAGAGACAATCTTAAAATAAGTTTTAGTTAAATTTAATTTTATAATAGAATTATTTTAATTTATTTTCTTTGATAAATACATTTTTTTTTTTATGTTTAGATTTTATTAGGCAGTTTGACTATTGTTGTAGAACTGAAAACTTCCTTTGAATCTCACTAATGGGTTTGGACTGATATAATGGTTATCAGTACTTTTGAAAATATTCAGTGATATGATGGCAGCCATATTTCAAGCTGTTATTACTCATATTTCATCTTTGATGGTTTCTACAAATGCTATTCATAGATGTTCAGAAACAATATTTCTCTTTACTATTTAAATATGTTGCATGTCATGCTGTAGTGAAAGCTTAAATTCATAAAGGTCATTACATGATCTTTGTCATAAATCAATATATAAAGAAAAGCTGTGTATATAATGACATATTTTTATTGAAATTGCCAAAAATTTCTTCTCTGCACCATGTCTATTCAAGATGTGGGTGATCAAGGCTCTCTACAATTTCCTATTCTTTGCTGCTCTTAGCAATGTTTGTCTTTTCACTATCCTTCCCAGTCTCCATTCTGCCATCCATTTACACAAGCTTGTTAGGCAGGTTGCTCATGGCTCTCCACAACTTCCTATCATTTCAAGCTCTTATCAATGTTTGTCTTTTTTACTATCCTTCCTAGTCCCTGTTCTACCATCCATTTACACAAGCTTGAAAGATCTGTTGATCATGGTTCTCCATAACTTCCTATCCTTTGTAGCTCTTAGCAATGCCTTTATACTATCCTTCCCAGTCCCTGTTCTTCCATCCATTTACTCAGTCTACAGGTGTAGATTTTTCTTATGTTGTCTATGTAGGGATATCTTAACATAGCTTCTTTTTTTAGTACTATTCATTTATTGCTCACCCTGTTTCTGCTGAATTTAAGTCTGTACTACCCATGACAAGGATTGAACTCATAATTACTGTCATCAAATTCACAAATCAATGCTTTAGTCATAGCACAATATCCTAGTGGATTACAACATTGGTTTGTGAATTTAGTGACATAGCAATTGTGAGTTCAATCCCTAAGTCTAAGTAAAGAATTATCAGAAACAGAGCAAGCACAAACTAAAGAGTACTAAATAAGAACAAGACGAAACATCACTAAACATGGACAGTAGAACAATCTACTCCAGAGATTAAATAAAGTGTTTAGTTCAACATTTGCTGAAGATTACCCAGATTAACAGGCACATGGAGAAATTGTGATAATAAAAGCAAAGATGAGGACAGTCTGAATGTGAACAATGTAAATAAGCTACATCTTATAGTTATGTATTTTAAAACAAGTTCATTCAATATTCAAGACATTTCTAGACTTATATCCATATTATTTTTAATATAAATTAAAGAATTTCCTGTATTTAATATGAATTTTAAATATTATAATGCTTCCCATGTTTTTTTTACTGTTGATAAGTCATCTCAGTTTAGAATACAACTACTGTTGAACTTGTTTATGTAGGGATTACTTTTAAAAATACCCAAATAAATTTTAACCCTAAGTTCTTAAACCTTTCACTGTTTAAGGCAGTATTATTAAATTCCTTTAAAGGCTGATAAAATCAACTGGAATAAAATTGCCAACTGGCTACAATGTTGAGCAAAAAAGCAAAACTAAGAATATTCATACGCTTCCTTTCTAAGCTGATTATTATTAAAAACTAGTTTAAAAGATACGCTAAGGAGAGCTAATTGAGCCTTCAGCCTCAAACCAAGGGCAGATTTTCAATTCCAGGATCATCCTGATTCCAAAAAGGTATATGTCTATATAGAGTAAATGTGGCCCAAGTTAGAAGTGTTTTAGATAGATGAACAAACAGAAACTGATATTTATTTATTTAGAACATAGACAAATTGATTGAATATTTAAAATATTTATTAAATTTGTTCTGAAAATAAACTTCCTTGTGATTAAAAAGATTTCTATAATCTATAATCTTTCTACTCATGGCAAGAAGAAAACAAGCAATTTCTGAATCAGATGCTAAGATGAAATTTCTTAGCATATATCTCTGTTTTTACATAAAAATAAAAACTTGGTTTAACATTTTCATAGTTTGAATGAATTTATTAAAAATGGACTAGCAAAAACTTCATTTATATTATTTAAGAATGTCATATAAGAAAAGCAAATGAACAGAGATATGTAGAAATTGTTACAAAAATGTGAAGTAGATATTGAAGTTTTTTTTTTAACTAATTTAATACACCTCTATATGGGCACCATTAGTTGCACAAAGCACGGTACTCAATTTCTTGCCATGTTCACTGTAGCATAGCCTCATCAATGGTAGAAATGGCAAAAATCTTTTGCTTTAGATCAGTGATGTCTCAATATCTTTGTTCGATACACAATATCTTTAACTTAACCCCATAGAAAGAAGTCCAAGGGAGTGATATCTGGTGAAAAATTAGCCAGAAAATTAGGCCATTTCTTTCAATCCACCAGTCTGAAAATGTTAAGTGTTCACTTAACAGTACCTCTTTCATCAACTGAAAATACACAAATGCAATGTGATTAAAAACTTTGATAACTACTGAGTACATTGAACTAATCTGACTAAAATATCTCATCAATTGCCTTTATAATATTTTTAAAATTGTAAAAAGACTATATGTACATCCTGTACATATACACAATACTTACCAACACCTTTTGGAGTAAGCCCACTCCTGTCTTTTGGATTGACAACCCAGTAGTAATATTTTAAAGTGTGCATAGTCTGGAGAACAGCACTGACTCTCCTGATATTGTTGTAAATCTGGGCATCATTGATGAATTCAGTTGCAAGATAAGAGTAGAGCTTGATTTGCACCTAAAAACAAAACAAAACAAAAGCACTTTAATAAGCATGATATACAAATTAATTTATAATGAATACAGGCATCCCCTAAGAATCTCTCATTGATCTTACCTTTTCCTGTTATATAATTATGATCTGCTTAAGAACATTTTCAGATCATTATGTAAATGATAGTATGGTTTATGAGAGCACCACCAAAAATCTACAGGACCAGAACTTCGACAGAACATGAGCATATAATCAATGGGGTTGCTCACCTGGGTCATCTACTGAAGCTCAAACTAGAACTGAAACGGAACTCATGCATACAATTAATAGGGTTGCTTGTTTGGAATGTCTACTGAGACTCAAGCTCACACCAGAACTTAAATGGAACTCATATATACAATCCATTTCAAAAGATACTGTTAAAGTGGTTGCTTTCCTGTACTGCTCCAGAAAGTACCAGACTTCTCTTGCCAGATCAGATCAAAAATGGAGTATTGTTGCAACATGTGAACCAGAGCTGCCCAACTCTCACTTTCCAGCCTCAGCTGAGTTCAAAGGCACTATCATGTCCTTGTGGGTGATGAATTGTTTTCTACCCTACAATGCTTTCCCAGTGATGAAACATTTGCTAGCCTCTTGCTACTATATCACTATTTTCATATCTGATGCTTGGGTGAACTACATGCCTTTGTTCCACCAGTCCAAACCTTCACTACCAGGACCCACCATGACATGTACACTGAGTTCGCACATTATTTCCTTCATATTCCATAGATGAAAAGTTCCATTCAGACAACTTCTTCCTCAGAATTGTTGCATTGTGAAAGAGATCTACATGATAAGGCTTCCTCAATCGCGACAATCTTAACCATTTCAAAAATAAAGCCTGTCAAAAGGAATATTTTAAACTAATATACGACCAAAAATAAAATGCTTTTGACAAAAAACCTTAAAGATTTCATTATAATTATGTAACAATAATGTAATGATATTCTGCAAACAAATCTACGGTTTAGGTTACCTCATCTCATTGCATGGTTACAAACTATAAACCTAAATTGAGCTTGAAATATTGTGTAATCAGATCTAATTTTTTGTAAAATCCTTGGATATGGTATAATGAATAATTTGCAGTGAAAAAAACAATTTTCATTTTTTTTTGTTGAATATGCTTCTCCTCCACCGAACACATCATGTATCCCATTCATTTACTGGAAGTGCATACATTAAAAAGGTTTTCTGTCTAATTCCATATTTCACTGAAACAGGCATTACCTGAAGACAGAATCCTGGGATAAGCAATAAGTTCAACTGCCTTTATCTTGATTTGAACCAAAATTCTTCTTTTGTGTTTTTATGGTATGAATTTCAAAGTTCATAGTTTTCTAAAATGATATTCATAATTGATAATTGGTATTTCTGAGCGATTTCGGCTATACTTTTAGTCATTACCAAGGATGGTTTTATTTTTACTTTTAATTGAATGTATATCTCTAGATACATACTTAAAAACCTATACATTGTTAAAAGTAAAAATAAAATCACCCTTGATAATGGATGGAATAGCCGAGAGTGCTCGGACATACAAAACATTTGGACAATTTCTACATAATTTATGTCCAGGAAAGAATAAAAATTATAATAACACAAGAATATGATTAAATAAAAACTTAGTACTGTGTCAGTCATTGTTAATGAAACATGTATATATATATATATATATATATATATAGTAAAACCGTAGATAATTCTATGTGTATGTAGGTTTGTAAGATTAAATTTCCTTTATTTATATAAAAAAATTGTATGTCATCTTCTGAATGTGGCAATTAGCCATGTATTAAGTAGACATTGAAAATAATAAAATAAAAATGTATAAAAAATTATTTTTCTATGATTGTTATAATATTATGGTAGATTTCAATTGGAAAATTACAAAAAAATCTGGAGCTGTAAAATGAAGCTAGTTATATATTTATGACTGTACTCAGTTGCTTTTGTTAGTTAATCTCTCAAGTTAAGAAAATAATCCAATATGTCTACTGTATGGATATAAAAGTATATAACTTGATTGTAAAATAAAGGAAATATAATGGCTAAACCAGCTGTGGTTACAGAAGATCTAATTTCAATTTGATCTGATTAATTAATTTTATCTCTTACCAAATTTCTAGGATTGATTGATTGATTTATCATGAATGTTACTAATACAAGTTGTATTAACTAACACATAGCTGGGGGGAGAAAAGGTGGATTCATACCTTTCCCAAGAATTGTGCTGAACTGAATATAACAGACTTATTTCAAATTTGTTTCTTTATAAAATTATAACAAATCTTTATAAAAGGTAAATAATAAATAGTGCAATGTACTTGGTTCAAATATTTTTTATAATCTTGTAAATAAACATTGCTGAAGGAGTAAAAAAAATGGTATAATAGCAGTGTCAAGGGAATAACAGTCATTTTGGCACACTGTTTTTTTTTGCAGGCACGAAGGTTAAATATTGCTGATACTTGCTTGAGGAAAGTCTTTATGATCATAAAATATCTTAAAATTACACATTTCTTAAAAATAGTAGATGAATGTTCAAATACTCTACTTAGTAAAATATTAGAATGAATTTTAAAAGGGAAAAAGGGAGAGGAAATGGAAAAAAGGAGAAAAAGGGGGAAGGAAAAGAAAGGAAACAAAGGAAAAGGGGAAAAAAAGAAAAAAGGGGAAAAAAGAAAAAAGGGGAAAAAGGGGAAAAAAAGGAAAAAAAAAGGAAAAGGAAAAAAAAAGGAAAAGGAAAAAAGGAAAAGGAAAAAAAAAGGAAAAGGAAAAAAGGAAAAGGAAAAAAGGAAAAGGAAAAAAAAAGGAAAAGGAAAAAAAAAGGAAAAGGAAAAAAAAAGGAAAAGGAAAAAAAAAGGAAAAGGAAAAAAAAAGGAAAAGGAAAAAAAAAGGAAAAGGAAAAAAAAAGGAAAAGGAAAAAAAAAGGAAAAGGAAAAAAAAAGGAAAAGGAAAAAAAAAGGAAAAGGAAAAAAAAAAGGAAAAGGAAAAAAAAAAGGAAAAAAGGAATAAAGGGAAGAAAAAAAAGGGGAAAAAAAAGGAAGAAAAAGTAAAGAAGACTTACTTCCACAGAGGCATATATCCAAAGGCCTGGATTAAAGAGAATGTGATCAAACAGATGTTTGAGTAGAGTTCCACCTGATGGTAATTTGACTAGATACTGTGTGAGTTTCAAGAAACTGTTCAAAACTTCAAGAGTTATATGTTCTCTGGATGACTGAAATAAAAAAGAACCAACAAAAAATTAATTATTTTTCTTTTTTTTTTTTTATTTATCTCAAATTACATAACATATATTTTTTATTCAGATGTAAAGCATTTTACAATGAAAATGTTTTTATAAGTTGAATGGTGCGCATACTTATTAAAACAATATAAAATTACTTATTTTTGTGTATACTTATTTAATGAGATTTTTTTTTAAATCGAAATAATTTTGAATATTTTAGATATTATTTAGAGTTTTATGTCATAGTGGGATAAAAAGAAAAAATATTACATGTTAATTTTATTCTACCATAATTATTGTTTCCTGTGTTTATTTTTCTAGATTTTAATGAATAAAAGATTAACAACTAGAATTCATTATCATTTTTCTCTCAATAAATTAAAATTTTTCTCTCAATAAATTAAAAAAATTAAAAATTTAAGACTCCTAAACATACATCCTCCAATTTCTTACATTTTGTCAAGACTCAAAATTTTTATTTTTTTTTTTAGAAATTTTTTAATATGCTTTAATATTTACATAAATCCTGGAAACATTTTATGAAAAATTTGTTTGAAATTGAATATATAAAAACATTTCTTAGCAAAACATTATTTTGCCAATATTTTGAGTATTTAATTAGTAGATAGTTTATAAATAAATAGTAAAACATTTTCATCAGATTTTTTTAATGTAATATAGTCATTTAAATATTGACTTTACTAACTTTATAGAACATTTGGTACTTGATGACCAATATTTTAAAAGATATTATGTTATAAAAACAATGATATTGCTTGAGGAAATGAGGGCATGCTAAAAAGTTGTCAGGCTAACCAAGAAGCCTTTCAAAAAACAAAACATGATATCTGATATAAGAAGTAGGCCAGACAAATAAGTCTTTTAGCAACTCCTCACACAATTTGTCAAATTTATTTATAGTAATAGGAATTTGAAACTACACTATTTTATTCAATGTCTTATATTCTGGATATCACACTTCCTTAATTCAATAATAACAAAAAAAGGAAATAAAATATGTTTTTGTTATGATTTCAAGCAATTAATTACCTTTTCTAACAAGTAACTGATAACAAGAAATCCTTTATTTTGGAGTAGTTCTTCTTGAATTGAAGATGAACTCTCTAAAAGATCACACAACAGGCCCATCAAATTTGCACTGAAATAAAAAAAATTAGATTAGTGTTATTAAAAGTAAATATATATATATATATATATATATATATATATATATGAATGAGAGAGATTCAAAGCTTCTGACCACTATTTAATAGGCATAAAATTTCTTTTGGTGCTTTAGTTACAATTTTGTTTTTGGGGGCTTTACATCTTGGCAAGAAATACTTGGACATAACATTTTGCACCAAGCATCTCTGTACCCACCTTGATGATTTTCGTTAGTATGTATGCTATGTGTGGTCATGTAAGATACCCAAAATTTTGTGCTTTTGGATTCCCCTTTGGTGAGCATAAAGAAACATTGATTGCAACTGGCTGTGTTGTGTACCTGACAATTGTATGCTTCTGCATGCATGAAACTGGTGGATGTGGCCTTTCAACCAAAAATACATTAATTTATAAAATAAAATAGTGTTTCTGCTTTGTTGAAAGATATAGAATACTGTTAAACATATCTATTTTTCATCACTTAGTGGGTATAATTAATTAAAAGTATATATATATATATATATATATATATATATATATATATATATATATATATATATATATAATTGAAATAATAAAACAAAAACATTAATATACAATCCAGTGTATCTGAAAATTTTAATTTTTTAACTTCTCAATATTTTTTATTTTTCAAAACACACACACAAGTTTATATATATATATAAAAATAAAGAAATATAGTCTTAAAGTGTGCTATATTTATGGGATAAAATTCTCAATAACAGAGATAGAGCGTGTGTAAATATAAAAGTGAACATAGATGTCAGCACTTAGAGGCGACAGTCTGTTTCATGCTAGATGCAATCGTCAGGCCAGGTATGATTGCATCTAGCATGAAACAGACTATCGCCTCTAAGTGTTGACTTCTATGTTCACTTTTATATTTATATATATATATATATAAGGCACAAACACTTAAAATTTCAGCGGGTTATATTTATTTCATTAGGGCCTTAAAAAAGGCACCAATTCATTAGATCTTCAAATCGAAAAGGAAACAGAAAATATTTCTCCAGGTTTAAAAAAATTTTATGTAAAAAGGTGTATACGTGAAAGTCGAAGAGAAAGATGGAAAGATGGGTGCATATGAAAGATTGAGAGAGAGAAATATAAAAATCCAGAAGAGTTACTGAACCTTTGAAATGAGCTTATATCCAAATGCAGACACAAACACTGTTTTAAAACAAATTCTTCCTTATAAGAGTTAATTCTTGGAATCTTAACACCAGATATAGCAATTACATGGATTGATAATAGTAATCACTTTTGTATCATTATAGGAATTGATGTTGCAGTCCAGATTAATATATAATTATGTTCATTGTATTTTTATACCTATGTTGGTACATGTGTATATGTACGTATCAGGTTTGATGGTTATTGTTGTGTGCATGGGCTTGTGTATGTACAATATAGCCATATATAAGTATATATGGAGATGTGTATATTTGTGTGTGTGCATGTGTATATATATATATATAGATATATATATACACATTCATACACATATGGGCATGGTATATAGGTATTGTATATGTTTAAAGATATACACAAGTTCAGTTATGTATGTAAATTTATATTTTTTATATATGTATATATGTGTGTGTTTTTGTATATGTGTTGTGGGCTTATGTGTGAAATTAATATATATATATATATATATATATATATATATATATATATGGAGATGTTGAAAAGATAAATGTATATGGATGTCTTTACATATGAATATATATATATATATATATATATATATATATATATATATATGTATGTATATACTAAAGTAATGTGTGTGTGTGTGTGTGTGCGTAGTTTTGATGGACTTGGATATGAGATTTATATACATATATGAGAGTGTTTTTTGTGAGCGTTTGGAGTTATTGTGTTATTTGTCATAAACATATATATTTGTTGTGTACTTATATACATATGTATATGGCTGTATATATGTATATGTATGTGTGTGTGTGTGTGTGTTTGTATATAGATATATATGTATGAATCCCTATTTAAGTACTTGTATGTAAATTATTTGTAGGTGATGAGGTTATTGTGTTGTTTGACTAATTAAACTTCTTCTGTTTTAATTGTAAGTGTTATCAATGCCATGTAAATGCTAAAAATAGAATGCAGAAAATATTATTTTATCCAGATTTGAGACAACAAGCTATATAATATTAAAAGGTTTGTTTAATATATATATATATATATATATATATATAATAATAATGTTAAATGATACTTCTCACTTGTGGAACTCTTCTGGATTCTTGCTTTCTAGTTGACTTTTATCTTCAAAAATTTAAATGTCAATCTTTATCTTCTGTCTTCTTAATTCTTGTTCTTTTCTTGTTCTCTCGGCTTAATGTTTTATTTTGCTCTTATTCATTATCTATTCACACTTTCACTTTTTTTTGTGTGTGTGTGTGTGTGTGTGTGTGTGTGTGTGTGTGTGTGTGAGAGCATGCATATATGTGTGTGTGTGTATATATGTATATGTGCATATATATGTGTGTGTGTGTGTGCGCGCGTATGCACATGTGTGTGTGTATATATTACTTCTACTACTGCTGAAGGAAGCAGTAAAAGTACAAGAACTTGAATCTCACACTTCACAACATACATACACACACGTGTGTGTGTGTGTGTGTGTGTGTGTGTGTGTGTGTGTGTGTGTACAATCCCCTGAAGAAAGTAAGATCTTTCAAGAACATGCAATGAGACAGGCAAATATCAAGCATCCAGCTGGAGGAAGCATCCAAAAAGGGGAAGTCATTGATCAAGTAATCCATCATTTTACAAATGATGAATGTGACTGAGTAAGTCACTCTAATGCAGACCTTGGTAGCCACAAGAAGAGTTATATTGGTAGACCTTTCCAAAATTATGATCAGTACAACACTAGAAATACCTTAATATTCAGCATGTGTTGGAAAACTGGCAGAAACCGCATGTCTCACCGATCACATGAAACCCTCTGAGCAAGCCAAACAGACTTTACAAAACATGCTAGGCCATGCACAAAACAACTTCATTTGCTACATCTACAATAAACATTGCCAGTCACTTGTAGGCTTCAAGTGCCATCATCACTTTCATGAGAACCAAAGTATTGATCAAACTTGTCAGCAATCAGTGATGGTCATGCTTGTTTAATGAGACAACATTCATTATATATATATATATATATATATATATATATTATATATATATATATATATATATATATATATATATCTCTTTTGTAAGTATATTTTGTTATTTTTTAAGTGGAAACTAAATTTTTTTTATATATAATTAAATTTTTTTTTTTTGTATATAAAACTCACTGTTTGGCTCCTTAGTTTTGAATCAACACCACATTCTTCATATAACCCCATTTTGGGATCATACGGTTAATATCCAGGTTAATTTTGTTGAGCCTCTTCCCTTTAAGACTGATATCTTTTGCCCTCCCCTTATCACCAACTGCTATATGCTCTGTTATAATAAATACACTGAGATTTTTTGCAGATCAGTTTTAATATTTTGATATTATTAGGATCCACTTGGATTATATGTCAACAGATTTATTATATATATATATATATATATATATATATATATATATATATATAATACCAATTGGTATTTGGTCAGGATAATTCCAAAGAGGACATTAACCCAAAGAGAGTAACAGACCAATATAATAATAATTAAAGACAATCCATAAAATTCATTCCATTTTGGTGATAATTTATTTCATTTATTTAAATATTCATCTCTTCAGACTAAAGTTTTTTTTTTAATTTCTTAAAAAAACCTTTAGTCTGAAGAGATGAATATTTAAATAAATGAAATAAATTATAACCGAAATGGATTTTTAAGTAGTGTCTTTAATTATTATATATATATATATATATATATATATATATATATATATATATATATATATATATATAACTCTAAAACCTACACATACATACAGAAAGAGAGAGAGAGAGAGAGACTAATTATAGATATGCACATTATCATATCTATATTTTATAAAAGTTACTAAATACGGTTTAAAAAACATTGGAGTCAGATAAATC
>OZ038520.1:44295901-44363401 GCA_964036315.1 Acanthosepion esculentum
CAATATATTTAACTAACTTTAAATATAATTATCAACAATAAAATCATAAATATAAAACCCAAATTTATTAATCTATTTTCATATATTTTCTTTGAACCTTCTTAATGTAACTCACAACTATGTAATATTTGCTTTTTTATACAGATATGCACCTGCAATTAGTTAATTTTACAACTAAAAGCCAACAAAAATATGCAACCTCTGAATTGAATTATAAATTCATGTTTTGGACAGTTTTAAAATGATTTGTACTCAATCTCATTCTAATTTTGACATTTAGTGTATGAAATATATATGTATATGTTTGTTTGTTTTGATGGTTTAATAGAATATCAACTCCTTATGAACCATTTAATAACAAAATTTAAATTTTCTTGGGAGTATTAGTAATTTCTTTTTGAAAAAAGTATTGCTGGCAATATTCATTTTCTCAAAAGTGTATTGCTGGCAATATTCATTTTCTCAAAAGTGTATTGCTGGCAATATTCATTTTCTCAAAAGTGTATTGCTGGCAATATTCATTTTCTCAAAAGTGTATTGCTGGCAATATTCATTTTCTCAAAAGTGTATTGCTGGCAATATTCATTTTCTCAAAAGTGTATTGCTGGCAATATTCATTTTCTCAAAAGTGTATTGCTGGCAATATTCATTTTCTCAAAAGTGTATTGCTGGCAATATTCATTTTCTCAAAAGTGTATTGCTGGCAATATTCATTTTCTCAAAAGTGTATTGCTGGCAATATTCATTTTCTCAAAAGTGTATTGCTGGCAATATTCATTTTCTCAAAAGTGTATTGCTGGCAATATTCATTTTCTCAAAAGTGTATTGCTGGCAATATTCATTTTCTCAAAAGTGTATTGCTGGCAATATTCATTTTCTCAAAAGTGTATTGCTGGCAATATTCATTTTCTCAAAAGTGTATTGCTGGCAATATTCATTTTCTCAAAAGTGTATTGCTGGCAATATTCATTTTCTCAAAAGTGTATTGCTGGCAATATTCATTTTCTCAAAAATGTATTGCTGTTTGTTTTTTTTTTCAAAAATGTATTGCTGTTTTTTGGGGGTTTTTTTTTTCAAAAATATATTGCTAGCAGTATAAAAATGTATTTCTAATTTTTCATAGTGTTTTGACTTTAATTTTGGGGTTAACTCTTTGCCTATAGCTGAGACCCTAACAGGTGCTACCACTCCAGGTCAGGATGGACCTGGAAACAACAGAAATTAAGAGGTTATATGCATATATCACAAATATTATAGGACAGAAATAGTACTAAATTTTCTAAAGTAGTCCAAAACAATCACCTATAATTCAATTTAAATATAGAAATTGGAAATTTTCATTATAATAATGTATTGAAATTTTTTTTTTTGTTTATGCTGGTTTAATATATAGAATCAATTTAGAAAATAAGTATTAGAACATTTTATAACAAATATTAGTATATAACCTAGTATAAAAATTAGCATCTATTTTAATTTAATGAATGCTTTTAAAATTTAATGATTTTATGCTAGATCTGTTAGTTTTTGATTTGTTTTTACAGCTTATCAACCTTTTTCAGGTTATTTAAAGCCAGAAAATATTTTTAGATTGTAAGAATTTTTTGAAGATATTGATTTAGTGATACAAGTCCTATTAATTAACCCATAGCTAGAGGGAGAAGAGGTGGATTCATACCTTTCCCAAGGGTATTTGTACATAAATGAATATAGCAAAACTGATCAGAATTGTAACTTGGCTCTCCGATTTCCAATTTTGAACCATTGTTTAAAACACTCCCACACATTCAAGCTATTGGTATTCCAATATGGTCCCCCATCTAGATACTGACTAGGCTTGACACATTGCTTAACTTCGATGATCATACAGAAACTGGTGTTTCAATAATATGGCCATAAGCCTAGATTTGTTGGGAAAGCAACAATAGTTAAAACCAGTGCCAGACTCTTTGCAATTTTCACTCTCTTATTTGGAAGTCAATATTAGACAATGACTAAGATCAATATGAATGGCTTGAATTCATTATGAATTTTTTTAGGAATTAATTAGATGTATTGTTACTTACATTAAGCATCAAAGCATGTGGAGAATGGACAAAATAAGAAGTGTTGCCTTTTGGTGAGGACTCTAAACACAACTGGCTATCACAGGCAATAGGATTGTACATAAAAACAATGGATGAAGTTAGACGGCCTTCATAGAGAACCTGAAAATAAGCAGTAATAAAAAAAATAAATAAAAAGACTATGTTTAGTCTAAATAAAAAGTAGCAAAAGAAATGCATAAAATAAGTGTGATTTTACATCAACTTATTGTCTACAGAATTATCATAAATTATGAAGCAAGTTCTCTAAGTAGATTCTCATGTTTTAAATAACCAAATTTTATTTTATTTTTTAAGTAGCTATTTGAGTGATTACATACTTAAAATCAATAATTACGATTGTTTTGGATTAATCATAAAAAAACAGGCTATTACTGAACTCTGATATAAACACTTAGTAGGTATAAGCACTCACATCAATGAACAAAATACTAATAATTTTCATGCGATTAAAAACATACTATTAATATTATTTCAAAAATACTTTCTTCTATATGCTGTGTCATTTCAGGACATGGCTGATCATAGCTGTCCATAGTTTCCTATCCCTGGTGGTTTTTAGCAGCATTTTTTCCATTTGCTAAAACTTCCATCCTGTTCTGTCATCTATTTACACAAGCTCATCAGGTAGGTGGTCTACTGCCTTACCCTATCACTTTTGCCCTTGAAATACTCTGAGAGAGTTAAGTTTTCAAAACCTTCCTTCTTCATTATATGCCCTAGAAATTTCAGCTGTCTCCCTGATAGTGAGTATAAGTGTTCTTTTTGCAATCATTTTCTTTAAGACCTCCTCATTGCTTACGCACACTGTCCATGGAATTCTCAGTATCCTTCTGTAGAACCAAATTTCTGTTGCCTTTAGTTTCCTCTTCATCTGTGGTGATACTGTTCAGACTTCATTGTCATACAAGAGGACTGATATGGCATAGCAAGTCAGCACTCTTCTTTGTTTCTAATAGAATTTGACTCTTTTGCTACATGTTCAGATTTTAGAGTTGCATTTTCTAACCTTTTATAACATGATATCTGAACACTCAAAAATACTAATCACAAGGTTGTTTGTGGACACCATATATAACAAGCGAACGCAACTCCTCAGAGCAATTACCGTGGAAGTACTTGTAAAAAAGGCAGAGCGAGGCAACATTGCATCTGTGAGAGAGCGACTGCAGACGAGATGACAGATCAGGGCCAATCACGTTGCCTATCCATCTCTGGATCTTATCAAGAACCCTGAGGCAAAGCAATACTCCATGCAAGGGCGAATGGTCAATTTATAGACTTGAAGGATCGATTCCGGGGAGAAAAATTTCCTGGCTCGGCACAGAGAATCAACTTTCTTTGCGGTGGCTGATGCAACTGACTCGATGTTGTAAATTTCATGACATAGTAATTGCGAGTTCAATCCCTGGACTGAGCAGTGTATACTTATACATGGTGGAAAAAATTTGTCATTTGTAAGCAAAGATACTTAAATAATTTTTTTTTTTTTACCTTGATAGGATTATTGTTGTAAAAATAAACAAAATTAAAACAAGGAAAGTATTAGTAATATACTTACTCGTCTTGTGTTTTCAGAAAGAACTGTTGAGTTTTCATTGTCAAAACGGAATTGGCTCTGCAAATAGATTAAAATGAATCTTTTTCATTTAATCAGATTTAACTGAAATACTAATTAAATATCCAATTAACAGATGTTTAAATGAGCAATGGTTTAGTTATAAATTGTAACTACAAAGTGCATTGCAATATTGTAATTATCTAGAAAACAAGATACCAAGTAAAAGTGTTATGGACAAATATTACATTATATACTAAATATCATTTTATTCTCCAAACAGTTTGTGCGTGTGTTAGAATTAAAAACTGTGATGTTACATATCCAATAACTAAAAACAATCCATAGTGAAATCTTATAGAGTTTACTGACTGAATATTTATGGCTAAAAATTTTAATCTCAATCCATCATAAAAGATAAATATAGGCTATGAAAAATAGTTTTTAAGCAATATTAAGTGAAATAATGTTTTTTTTCATTATATTTTAATTATGGGAAGATAAGGTAATTATGTGTAATTATTATGACTTTATTACACAGTGCTTCTTACAGCAATCAAGGGTTAAACAAGATTTGGGATAACTACATTTTTGCTACTGAATCTTATTTCAGAAAAGGTTTTAAATTTCAAGACTTTAAATAGTTGAAATTTTCAGGTGTTGTTCTTTCTACAGGAAATTGATAATTACTGTACATAACATGATATCCAATCCAAAAGAAAAAACATGGTGTTTGACAATGTTAAACAATATTTCGACAGTATGTTCAAGTTATATTTAAAAAACTTTTTCCAGGATAAAAATTACATAAATCTTCAAAAAATTATAAGTTTTTGTACAACCGTTGCTTGTCTTGTAATGAAAAAATGACTGTCCTGGTAATGAACATTTCAAAACGAATGAAATGTCACTATGCAACTGAAACATGCTTAGTATGATGGTGATCTTGCTTATCCTGGAATTTTCCATTAATTGATTATTTACTAAGAGGAATTAATCAAACAGAATATTTTTTTCGGAATGTGCATCTTAAGATGCTTGTTGAAATTACAGTTGTTTGTAATAAAATGTTCTGCAAGCTCTGTTGATGTCATATTATTGTATCTGACATCATACCTATGT
Organism: Acanthosepion esculentum; assembly: GCA_964036315.1. NCBI lineage: Eukaryota > Metazoa > Mollusca > Cephalopoda > Sepiida > Sepiidae > Acanthosepion > Acanthosepion esculentum. The sequence continues at coordinate 44,300,687 of OZ038520.1, forward strand.
AGATTGAATCTTATTTAATTTTTCCATTGTGCAACCACATAAATCAAGTCATGTAATAATAATGATAATAATAATGTAATAGTAATAATAATAAATAATAAAATTAGAAAACTCAGAAGAGGAGAAAAAAAGATACATCTAAAGAACGACTATTTTAAGTTAGTGATTTCAAAAGTTAAGAAAATACATTGCTTACATTCAAATGTATTCAGAGCAAAATCTATGTTCAATCATTAAGACTTCAGATGAATCTGACTTCACTTAACGAAGAGTGGGTGGAGGAGACTCTTAGATTTTTATGGTTAGAGAAAACCTATTTTCCTGCTATGATGGGGAGTCAATCAGATGAGAAAGAAATATTTATGTTTATCAAGTTAAATCTACAGCCAAGTTGAAGAACAAATTTCAAAACAAATATTTATTTTTTCTCTCACACTCCACATCTCTTCTTTTAAGGTAGACAAAAAAAAATCTTTAAAAGATTTTTCAGTCATTGATAAGTTAAGCACATACCTTGTAACCAGGACCTAGACTGTATATAGCTGCCACTTGATTTGCAGTGAGGTATTCATTGAATAGATAGACAGAGGACATTTGGCCACAAAACATGGTATCTGGATCTCCATCAGAACTGGCTCCCAAGAAACATTTGTCAAATGGCTAGAAAATAAATGCAAAAAAAAATATTAAAAAATGTTAAATATCCTTGCTTCAATAAAAAAAAAAAAAATTGTTTCATTCTAATTCGTTGTATTTTAATCATTTTTCATTTAGACAAATTTTTAATCTATAGAATTTCTTTTCATCTTTTATTGTAATAGATTTATTAAATGCAGTCGATATGACACACTTGATGTGGGGACGAATAGTCACATACTTCCAATTATTTATTTGCTGTTTAAATTTTCTTCTAAACATTTGGCCACTTTTAAAAGAAAATAAAGATAAAAACGTTTACTGACCGCTTATAGGTTTACCAGAGTAATAGAACTTAATGTCATAATACATTATTTTAAGTGAAAATATTTTGCATTTGTTTCATTCTGGTTGCATTTTCAGGTTTCTGAGAAAAAAAAAACATGAGTGTTTTCTATATCTCGCTCGCTTCTTGTCTGTCTATCTCGCTCGCTCGCTCGCTTGTCTGTCTATCTCGCTCGCTCGCTTGCTTGTCTGTCTATCTCGCTCGCTCGCTTGTCTGTCTATCTCGCTCGCTCGCTTGTCTGTCTATCTCGCTCGCTCGCTTGTCTGTCTATCTCGCTCGCTCGCTTGTCTGTCTATCTCGCTCGCTCGCTTGTCTGTCTATCTCGCTCGCTCGCTCGCTCGCTCGCTTGTCTGTCTATCTCGCTCGCTCGCTTGTCTGTCTATCTCGCTCGCTCGCTCGCTCGCTTGTCTGTCTATCTCGCTCGCTCGCTCGCTCGCTTGTCTGTCTATCTCGCTCGCTCGCTCGCTCGCTTGTCTGTCTATCTCGCTCGCTCGCTTGTCTGTCTATCTCGCTCGCTCGCTCGCTTGTCTGTCTATCTCGCTCGCTCGCTCGCTCGCTTGTCTGTCTATCTCGCTCGCTCGCTTGTCTGTCTATCTCGCTCGCTCGCTCGCTCGCTTGTCTGTCTATCTCGCTCGCTCGCTTGTCTGTCTATCTCGCTCGCTCGCTCGCTCGCTTGTCTGTCTATCTCGCTCGCTCGCTCGCTCGCTTGTCTGTCTATCTCGCTCGCTCGCTCGCTCGCTTGTCTGTCTATCTCGCTCGCTCGCTCGCTCGCTTGTCTGTCTATCTCGCTCGCTCGCTCGCTCGCTTGTCTGTCTATCTCGCTCGCTCGCTCGCTCGCTTGTCTGTCTATCTCGCTCGCTCGCTCGCTTGTCTGTCTATCTCGCTCGCTCGCTTGTCTGTCTATCTCGCTCGCTCGCTCGCTCGCTTGTCTGTCTATCTCGCTCGCTCGCTTGTCTGTCTATCTCGCTCGCTCGCTCGCTCGCTTGTCTGTCTATCTCGCTCGCTCGCTCGCTTGTCTGTCTATCTCGCTCGCTCGCTCGCTCGCTTGTCTGTCTATCTCGCTCGCTCGCTCGCTTGTCTGTCTATCTCGCTCGCTCGCTCGCTTGTCTGTCTATCTCGCTCGCTCGCTCGCTTGTCTGTCTATCTCGCTCGCTCGCTCGCTCGCTTGTCTGTCTATCTCGCTCGCTCGCTCGCTCGCTTGTCTGTCTATCTCGCTCGCTCGCTCGCTTGTCTGTCTATCTCGCTCGCTCGCTCGCTTGTCTGTCTATCTCGCTCGCTCGCTCGCTTGTCTGTCTATCTCGCTCGCTCGCTCGCTTGTCTGTCTATCTCGCTCGCTCGCTCGCTTGTCTGTCTATCTCGCTCGCTCGCTCGCTTGTCTGTCTATCTCGCTCGCTCGCTCGCTTGTCTGTCTATCTCGCTCGCTCGCTCGCTTGTCTGTCTATCTCGCTCGCTCGCTCGCTTGTCTGTCTATCTCGCTCGCTCGCTCGCTTGTCTGTCTATCTCGCTCGCTCGCTCGCTTGTCTGTCTATCTCGCTCGCTCGCTCGCTTGTCTGTCTATCTCGCTCGCTTGTCTGTCTATCTCGCTCGCTCGCTCGCTCGCTTGTCTGTCTATCTCGCTCGCTCGCTCGCTCGCTTCTTGTCTGTCTATCTCGCTCGCTCGCTTCTTGTCTGTCTATCTCGCTCGCTCGCTTCTTGTCTGTCTATCTCGCTCGCTCGCTTCTTGTCTGTCTATCTCGCTCGCTCGCTTCTTGTCTGTCTATCTCGCTCGCTCGCTTCTTGTCTGTCTATCTCGCTCGCTCGCTTCTTGTCTGTCTATCTCGCTCGCTCGCTTCTTGTCTGTCTATCTCGCTCGCTCGCTTCTTGTCTGTCTATCTCGCTCGCTCGCTTCTTGTCTGTCTATCTCGCTCGCTCGCTTCTTGTCTGTCTATCTCGCTCGCTCGCTTCTTGTCTGTCTATCTCGCTCGCTCGCTTCTTGTCTGTCTATCTCGCTCGCTCGCTTCTTGTCTGTCTATCTCGCTCGCTCGCTTCTTGTCTGTCTATCTCGCTCGCTCGCTTCTTGTCTGTCTATCTCGCTCGCTCGCTTCTTGTCTGTCTATCTCGCTCGCTCGCTTCTTGTCTGTCTATCTCGCTCGCTCGCTTCTTGTCTGTCTATCTCGCTCGCTCGCTTCTTGTCTGTCTATCTCGCTCGCTCGCTTCTTGTCTGTCTATCTCGCTCGCTCGCTTCTTGTCTGTCTATCTCGCTCGCTCGCTTCTTGTCTGTCTATCTCGCTCGCTCGCTTCTTGTCTGTCTATCTCGCTCGCTCGCTTCTTGTCTGTCTATCTCGCTCGCTCGCTTCTTGTCTGTCTATCTCGCTCGCTCGCTTCTTGTCTGTCTATCTCGCTCGCTCGCTTCTTGTCTGTCTATCTCGCTCGCTCGCTTCTTGTCTGTCTATCTCGCTCGCTTCTTGTCTGTCTATCTCGCTCGCTTCTTGTCTGTCTATCTCGCTCGCTTCTTGTCTGTCTCGCTCGCTTCTTGTCTGTCTGTCTCGCTCGCTTCTTGTCTGTCTATCTCAGTCTGTTCTTATCTATCTATATACCTATCTACTATGACATTTTAAATTATTTCTACAACCTATTGTTGTATGATTGTATATTGTGCCTCACATAAACAATATTTCTAATTAAGTAATATAGAATAAGTAACATTTAAAGTTATATATATATATATATATATATATACATATATAAAAAATCAAAAAAGAACATAACCCTTAAAAGAGAAGATATTTTGAAAATATATTCATAGCATTACTACCAACTATAAACACTCATTTACAACATTACATCATATCACTTTTCTACAGATCCATTATCCATAAATCTAACTTATGTTTAAAATAATGAGGATTTTCCAAATTTCCCTCTTTCAAAAATATGTTTGTTAAATCCGACTGAAACATTGAAATGGATGAATTCTGTATTAGTTTTTCAACAGGTTGAATTTTTTTTTTTTAGCTTACACAGTTAAATTTCAATTTTGGACATGAACTCAGTCCACATCGGGGTTGATAAGACAGACAACCAATATCTTCATCTGCCGAAATAGGCTATTCTCCATATGATATGAGGTGATTTGGGATTTTATTAATTATAATGCTCTGTAATAATAAATACATTGAGCCCTTTTTGTGGATCAGTTTTAATATTTTATATTACTAGTATCCACTTGGATTATATACAAACGGGTCTGTTACCGTTACTACATATACATAGGTGATAGGTAGTGTGTAACATTCCGTTACAACAATATAAGATTTCCTGGCAGATCGGTATATAAAGTTTTCATAGTCCAGATTGGATTGAATTAATGTTCTATATAATTTGAGTAGCATTTCCTGGTCTGCTCCCCAATTTTTGTGGATCACCACTCACAAGAGATTTAATGTTTTATGGCATTTTGTTCTCAGATATTTTAGGTATGGTATGAATGTTAGTTTCTTGTTGAGAATTATACCCAAGAACTTGTACTTGTCTACCATTGGGATTTCTGTCCCTTTGAGTTGCAATCCTGAATAATTATGCAGTTTATTTTTATAATATTAAAAAATGCATACATTTTGTCTTAGTTTTAGAAATTCTAAAACTGTTATTTATTACCCAACTGTTGATCTCATTTATGCACCATTGCAGTGCATAGAAATTCAATTATGATGAATCTAGGGAATTCATTTCCAGCTTCTATTTCTGAATCAGACTCAAAGAAATTCTGTTTGGGTTTTTTGTTTGAGTCTACCATTTGATTTGTATTTATTTTTCTATTTATCCTGGGCTCCACCACCCACTACAGAGTCCAGTTTCTATTGGGAATTTACCAAGGGTATTAAACCCATTTGCCTTGGTTGAGACAGAGATACAGTTAAAGGATTGTACATGTATATACATGTCAGTCTGAAAACATTTCCACATATCGAAGTTTTTTGTTAGTATAATTAGCAAGATTGTATCCATTGCCAGGTTCTACGCCAGTCACATAGCTTACAGAACCTGGTATTTCTCAGCGGTCACCCATCCGAGTACTGACTAGGCTCAACATTGCTTAACTGATCCCCAGACAAAAACCAGTGTTTCAACATGATATTGCTGTAAGTATATAATGACACCACTATCATTTATGGTTCTACAACTAAGTAAAATTACCTGTGTCATAAGTCAAAGGGATCACTAGTTTACATTATACTGTAACAACTTTATTAGTAATTATCTAGAAACAAGATAGTGAAAGAAACAATTTTTGTTTATAAGGAAGGTTAGATAAGTACAACATGAAAATATATTAACTTAATTTCTTTAAAATAATTTCTTCAATTAAGTTTTAATTTTTACTCACATCATTTGTGCTCACCAACCAAGACATGTCAGTAAAAGACACCAGTTCTCCATCAACGTAACAACGTAGTTCTGAGCGGCTCCAGCGATAATATACATGGCAAATGGTGACCATGTACCACTAGAAAGGAAAAGAAAATACATATAATATATATAAAAAATACAATGTGTGTGTGAGTATGTGTATTTTTCAATCATTTCACCCCAAGCAAGATTCCTTTTATAAGTACACGGTGATTGAAAAGTAACTCCCTATTTTATGTATGATGGACTCTGCCATCTAACTATAAGTTTTACCAGACGGAAGAGCCCATCATACATAAAATGGGGAGTTACTTTTCAATCATCCTGTATATTAACAGCATGAAATAAAATTTAGAAATGTTACAATGCTAAAAGTAAAATCATTGCAACAGAAATAGTTTTACCTTTCTTGGTGAAAATTCATATTTTACACAATGTTGAAATCCTTTCCCTTTGATTTTCATTGAGGTGATGACTAGTGAACTGCCCAAGAAATGGGCAGAATATCCAACTCCTTTACTTGTACGAAAACTATAAAAAGATAATAAAAATTCTTAAATTTTCCTTAAAAATTTTCCTTAAAAATACAAAATTTATATTTTGGTTATCTGGATTATACATTTTGTCAACGAATGTTATGTAATGATAGAACAAATTTTAAAACCAAACAACTATAAGCATGACTAAGTGAAGATGAATAACTGTAGTAAAATAGGGAATCCTTACAAATTTTAATGATATAATCTATAATAATAAAGTGTAGTGTATGTGTTTCTGTCCGTCCATCCATTTTTCATTCTTGGCGAATCATAAACAACCTGAAGTAACAGGTAGTAACTATTGTATTTACACTAGATTAAAATTCAAATAAATAACTCATTTAAAGTATTTACATTAGTCGGACTATTGTCCTCATCTTTGTCGCCATATTTGTCACAACGTTTCGGCCGTTGTACGCTCCAGCCTTCTTCCGGTTGTGACAAATATGGCGACAAAGATGAGGACAATAGTCCGACTAATGTAAATACTGTACATAATACCTCATCTCAGAAATATAGACAAACTCATTTAAAGTTAAATTTAAATATCAGTGAAAGATTTAAAAGCAATTCTTTATTAAAGGTTTAACTTTAATTTTGCTTTTCATCACAATTGCAATTTATATCATCTAATTAAACAATAATAAAAACTTAAAGTGTACGGTATGTTGCACATGTTTTTTCTTCTTTTGCTAGCATGCATACTGTGACATATTCAAAATATAACATAGCTCATCAGGTTCCCTAATATCATTTAAGACTGACTTTATGTGAAAAGATTATAAAGAATGATCTTAAAAAAACAAAACTGCATGCAAAATAACGTAAACAAACTACAGAGATCAGTTACATATACAAACAAATATTATGCTGAATTAAGGTGTCAAAAAAGATAAAATAACTTTATTATTTCTAAATTCTTACAAAAAAGGTAAAAAGACAAGGCCTAAAAGCCCTCCATAGGAACTAAACTAACGTCCACCTGAAGAGCGGCTTCTGGTGAAACTAATAAAAATAAAAGCTACAAGAGACAATTGTGTCTAAAAGTGTTATAAGAGAGAGAATAATATTCTTATAGTTTGAATTATTCAAGAGAAAGGACAAGTTATTTTTAAGGATTTATGATATGTTAAGGAAAACTTGTAAAAACTGAAAGAAAAAGAAGTGATAATAGTAATAATTGTAGTAAACCAAATGATACTGAATAATTCCCAACTTATTTTCTAGTTTGGTTATTATCCTTTTCCTTTTTTAATCATTTCATCCCAAGAAAGGAAATAAAGCCACTAAGACACAAGGATTTATTTTTAAGGTTTTATAAAAGATAATAGAAAATTTGTAAAATCAGAAAGGAAAAGAAGGGATAATAGCAATAATTGTGGTAAATTTCTTAATTTGCTTATCAGTTCTAATATTTAAATTTATTGATTTCAGATTTGGTGATGAAGAGTTTTCATATAAAGAGGAAAAAATTATTATTTAAGAAATAAAAATGGCTATTCTAAGTTAAAATAATAGGATAATCTCAAAAATAGGTAATTTAAAAAATACTTTTAGTAAAAGTAATAATAAAACAAATTTAATTTTTACCTTTAAATAACAGAGACAAAGTTATTATCTCTACTTTCAGACAAATTTGAGCCAATTTATTTTTTTAGTTGTTCATTAAGTTTTTATTAAGTATTACTGCGTGTAATTTTATGGTTATAAAATTACCTTTTTGAAAGGTATTTGCATGTTCAAGATACTAAATTAATTAAAATCTTTATAGTAGAACAGTAAGATATATGTATTTGGATTTAACAGTACTTATAAGTACCATTAACTCCATATACAAATATTTTACTGCTCTACCATAAAGCTTTTAATGTGATGCAATAATGGTAGATGGTATAAAAATAATCAAAAGTTAACAAGAAACTACAAAATAAAATAATCATACCAGTAGAGATATGGTTTTTCTTTTTCCACAGTAACACCTGTGACTGGATCCAATCGGATCCAACAAGAAAAGGCCCAACCATTTTGATACGGCCATGTTCTAATGGGCGGAAGTGAAATGAACTGAAAAAGAAAAATTTTTTAAAAATTAATAAAATAATAAATATAGAAAATAAAATTTTAATAAATATTGTATCCCAAACAATATGAAAATTTGATTATGTTGTGGGAAAATTGTTAAATTAATTCTAGATTATATGAATATGTTTTCGTTTTTAATCATTTCACCCAAAGCAAGGCAATAAGGCCAGAGACAAGTGGTTACTGAGGGTGAAAGAATATAAAAAAAGGAAAAAGATTTAATAAAAAAAAGGAATTAAAAAAATAGAAAATAATGATTGACATTGCATTTAAATTTTTGAAGATCAAACTTGACTGGAAAGCAGGAAGCTGGAAGAGAGTTCCACAAGCGAAGAGTGTGAGAAGAGAAATGGTTAGTATAGAACTTAATTATATCTAGCCATTTTATCTGTAAAATGATGAGACCTTGCTGCTAATCTAGTAGTATTCTTGAATTCGTACAATCAAGGTAGCAAAGAGGAAAGTTCATCAGAACAAATACCATGAAAGTATTTATAGAAAAGGCAGAGGGAAGCTATGTTACGGTGGTGGGAAAATGATTGAAGCCAAGATGCCAGGTCAGGACCAATAATACTGCAGAATCTCTAAATGCATAGAATCACCAGACCAGATATGGCAGCAATATTTAATGCATGAATGAACATTAGACATATGTGTAAACATTTCTAGCAATTAATGTACTGCTAATGAAAAGAAGGAATAACTATAGAAAAAAATAAACAATTCACAACTGAATGTGGATATTTTTCTCATTATGAATTTTTAAGAACGTCTGTAAACAATATACAATGTTAAGAAAAATCTCAATTTCTTTTTCTCTCTCAATCAAATCAGTCTCTCTCTCAAATCACAGTCTCTCTCTGTCTCTCTCAATCAAACCACAGTCTCTCTCTGTCTCTCTCAATCAAACCACAGTCTCTCTCTGTCTCTATCAAACCACAGTCTCTCTCTGTCTCTATCAAACCACAGTCTCTCTCTCTCTCTATCAAACCACAGTCTCTCTCTCTCTCTATCAAACCACAGTCTCTCTCTCTCTCTATCAAACCACAGTCTCTCTCTCTCTCTATCAAACCACAGTCTCTCTCTCTCTCTATCAAACTAGTCTCTCTCTCTCTCTATCAAACCACAGTCTCTCTCTTTCAATCAAATCAGTCTCTCTCTCAAATCACAGTCTCTCTCTGTCTCTCAATCAAACCAGTCTATCAAACCACAGTCTCTCTCTCTCAATCAATCAAACCACAGTCTCTCTCTCTCTCAATCAATCAAACCACAGTCTCTCTCTCTCTCTCAATCAATCAAACCACAGTCTCTCTCTCTCTCTCAATCAATCAAACCACAGTCTCTCTCTCTCTCAATCAATCAAACCACAGTCTCTCTCTCTCTCAATCAATCAAACCACAGTCTCTCTCTCTCTCAATCAATCAAACCACAGTCTCTCTCTCTCTCAATCAATCAAACCACAGTCTCTCTCTCTCTCAATCAATCAAACCACAGTCTCTCTCTCTCTCAATCAATCAAACCACAGTTTCTCTCTCTCTCAATCAATCAAACCACAGTCTCTCTCTCTCTCAATCAATCAAACCACAGTTTCTCTTTTATAGTCAAAAAATTTGGTAAAAATGCCTAGATGGTTTACTTACAGATCCTTTTTTCCCAGGGAAACTGAAAAATTCATCAGGGCCATGTCGCTGTGGCATCTGTCGTAGAACTGACAATAGCTTCACAGAATTTCTAGTCTGAAATATTAAAATGAAATTTTAATTAGAACTCCAAATAAAAACAGTTTCCTTTGTTCACTCTCATTCTCTTTATGTATGAGTTCAGTCCTTATGAATATGAATTCAATCCCTGAGCTGGGTAGCACAGACTTAAACTCACTGGAAAAGATAAGCAATAATTGAGTAGTACTAAATAAGAACAAGACATTATATCCTTAGACATGGATAGTGGAATGAGAACAATCTACAACATAGATTAAATAAAGGGTTCAAGCTGAAATTCCCTGAAGTTTACTCAGATTGACAGTCATCTGAAAATGGCCAGAAACACCATGGTTATAATAACAATGAGAACATTAGTTTGAATGTAAATAAACACTTTATCCCAGAAATTCAGACAGACAGAATACTCCATAATAAGCTCCTTCCAGCAACCTTCCAAACTTTTTATTCGGACAAGTATCAGACCAATTCTAGATAAAATCAATCACCAAAAACATCCAAAGGTAGTTACAAGATATATTTCAATATAATAACATTAAACTGCATATTTAATTATGAATCAGGCCAAAACCTCTTGGCTAGCAAGTTTTCAATCAATTGTGAGTAGATATTGCACTTTCATTTTATCCAGTCTTCTTAAAATTCTTTTAATGACAAAAATTTAAATTGCTTGGAAGAATACAAATATTGCTTAAAGCAGTTCTTTGCTGAGGAAGATAAGGTCTGGGAGATTAAAATTATAAAAATTGTAACAGATAATAAAACAAGCAGGTGAATATGCTGCTCAATAAAATAAATGTCAAAAATAAAAAAAATGTGTTTTATTTTTATTTAATCCAATAAATATTAAGAAAAGAATTAATGAAAAGAAGAGAAATAAAAAAAATTACCATATAAAGTAATAAGAAATAATATTGGGTTATAAATAAAATCCACTAATCTTAGAAACTATTTTGTTTTTCATTTTGGATATGAAAAAAGGATGAGAAGAAATGGGCTTTGAGATGTGCATTGCATAAATAAAGTAATTGAACTTTGTTTTGCTTCTTATGACTGAACAGTCTAAAGTGCTTTAATGGCTTCCTCTACAAAAAAAAACACAGGACTGAACCCAAAAGACACATTTTCTTCATTCAGATGCCAAAAGAAGTATTTTCCCCCATTAAGATTTAAAAGATACATTTTGTTTATTTGAGGTAAATAGGGGGGGGGGGCAATGAAAAAAAAATCATAAGTCTGAGGTTCTATTTCCAAAGGTCAAAAATCTATCTTGCAAGTTCAATGTTGTCAAAAAATACTGTAAATCAAAAGGATAAAAAAATTCCAATCATAACGCACATCTACCTCTTCACCCACCAAAAGCCAAGACCCTCTATTGGCCCAAAGTAGCATTCTTTTATTTTATTCTCTATATCTCTACTTTCAGGACAACAGTAATCTTTTAGCTATGCAACACTACTTGAATTTTACAGGACAAGAAAACTTTTTCTAAGAAACTGAAAAATTCCCCAGTTATAAAAATAATATCACTTTCCATTTCTAATAATTGACAATCAAGAAAAAAACTATTCTAATTACTTTTCCTAAGATTGGTTGAGAAGCACAAACAATTACCATTTTTTGAGGCTTAATAAAGTCACTCCAATCTTGATGATTTTTTTTTCAACAGTTAGCACAAAGAACATGAATTCTTTTCTTTTTTTTTTTTTAAGCTTATCACCCCAAGCAAGGCTGGAAGCCACTAGCATGCAAGGGGTTACAGAAGGTTTGGAGGAAGAGCAGATAGGAGTGGTAAAGGAGAGGATGTGGAGAAAGATATTGGATCGATCAAGGCAAGGGGGTTACAGAAGATTTGGAGCGAGAGCAGATAGGAATGAAAGGAGAAAGGATATGGAGAAGGGAAGTGAATAGATTAAGGCAACTGGAGATGTCGATTGACGTTACACTTAAATAGTTGGAGATTGTATTTGTCAGGGAAACAGGAATAAGGAAGGGAGTTCCACAGGCGAGATGTGCGAGACATGAAGCTATTGGAGTAGAAGAGACGTCTACATCTAACAGTTTCAACGGTGAAGGGGTGGGAACGGGATGCCAGCCTTGTAGGACGTTTAAATTCATGAGGCCTAGGAACCAGCGAAAGCAGCTCATCGGAGCAATTACCGTGAAAGTATTTGTAAAAAAGACAGAGCGAAGCAACGTCGCGTCTGTGAGAGAGCGACTGCAGACGAGATGACAGATCAGGGCCAATTACATTGCATATCCGTCTCTGGATCCTATCAAGAACCCTGAGGCAAACAGCAGGGGCTCCAGACCATATATGGCAGCAATACTCCATGCAAGGGCGAATGGTCGATTTATAGATTCTCTAAGTTAAAACTTGATTTTCTCCTTTGTAGACAAGATTCTTAAATGCACAGGCCAGTAGACATAAATTTACACTGTAAATAACTGATGTCTACACAAACATGTGTATCTACTAAAATATAATGTTTAAAATAAAAAATATGAAATCATGTACCTATAGTATATATCACCATTATATATATCTTTCTCCTAGACTGGATGCCAACCAAGACTGGAGAGTCCAGTGTGCTCTTCTATTTAACCCATAGCTGTAGGAATTTGAAGGTGTAGAGCTTTAAAGAATCTACCATGGTCAATAAGTCATAAGAAAACAGAAAACAAATCACATGAATCTTAAGAATATAAGTTGCAAATGGAAAATGACAATGCTGCATTCATCGAGTTGACAATGTAAGAAGTGAATTGCAGCTCGTTTGAGAAGAGTTGGAGATTAATTAATGAAAGTTTTTTCATTCTCCCTTATTTACTAGTAAGAATACAACTAAGTTCTATTCTAATAGTTTCTTTTCTTGCACTTCCCACCTATTGAACTCCCTTCTGATTTCTTGCTTCCCTGACAACTACAATCTTCAAAAATTTAAATGCCATGCCAATCACCATATTTTGCCTTTCTTAATCCTGTTTCTTTATAGTTCTTTTCCTCACTTCTCGTCACTAAAGTCTACTCGGACTCTTTCACTCAGTGTAACCCCCCCACTTGCCTTTTAGTGGCATTATCACCTTGCCTGGGGTGAAAAGATTAAAAAAAAAAAAAAAAAAAAATGTAAACTCAGTTGATTATCTATAAGTTGAATAAGCATATTTTAATATACTGAATATGGTTAAGTAAACAAATTGATAATCATTATGAATTTTCATTAGCTGCATATAGTGTGTGCTTTGCCAGTTTTTGAATTCAGAATTGTCCTTCTCCTAGACTGGGTGCCAACCAAGACTGGAGAGTCCAGTCTGCTCTTCTATTTAACCCATAGCTGTGGGAATTTGCAGGTGATTAGAGCTTTAAAGAATCTACCATGATCAGTAAGTCATAAGAAAACAGAAAAAAAAAAAAAATCAATCAACTACCATCAGAGTGAGGGGCGCTTTAAGTCAGTGTGGATGCAAGTAAGAATTTACACACTAAAATTAGTTTTCACAGTGAGTACGGACCAAATAATATTCTGGAGCGCTATAGCCTAAACTACAGGCCTACTTGTAGCATAGAAGAAATTTGTTAGAAAATCTCTAAAAGTTGCATAACCTTGAGAATGAATTCCTAGTATATCTCTACTTTCAGGACAACAGTAATCTTTTAGCTATGCCACATTACTTGACTTTTACAGGACAAGAAAACTTTTTCTAAGATACTGAAAAATTCCCCAGTTATAAAAACAATATCACTTTCCATTTCTAATAATTGTCAATCAAGAAAAAAACTATTCTAATTACTTTTCCTAAGAACAAAGCAATGACCAGAGTATATGCTCAAACAACATATTCAAGTGTATTTATCTATAAATGTCCTACAGATAATTATCCTGACACTAGTGAATAAATGTAGCCACGCACCCACCATTTATAATACAAATATATCCTGTGCTATAAAAAAACTAGAAAGTAGGCCATTTGTTGCTTACATAAAGTTATAACCTTGTGAATAATTCCCTAATTATAGGCCTTTAAATAATGTACAAGAAAAAACACAAATGTTCTTTTAATAATGTGTACATTAAAAAAAATCTATATAAATAAAGCCTAAAATTACTTCAAAATATATTTGAGGCAAGGTTAAGGTCTGATTCCCTCAAGCAAACAATAGATTGTTTTATTTTTTTGCCTAAACTGCTGAAAAAGAATGTTACACATTCAATAACCAGACCATAGTTGAAATAAGTCCTACTACACCACTTTTTACATAGAGAAGGCTTTTTTGAATTCTATAATCACAACAAATTCTGTTTCAATTGATAAGAGATGTCAATAATAATTATTATTAATGAATTAAGAGAAATAATTGTTAACAATAAGCTGTGTCAAAACAATGATGTACATAAAAATTAAAAGATTTAAATACAACAAATATATAACACTAAAAGCAGTAGGAGGGAAGTATTAAGACACTTGTAAAATATTTGTTTAATATACTAATGATAGTTTAAATTTACACAGGTAATATATTTTGATATAAAATAAATAACTGCTAAGAAAAATACATATTTCAAATTTACAATATAAAATATATAAATTAAAGCAGCACTGGAAAATAGTTTTACAGATATACAATTAATTTAATTCAGATAAATTTTATTTTTTCCTCTCTGTTTCACAATACAGTTAATTTAATTAAAAATTTTCTCTATCTCTCCCTTTTTGTAACACACACACACATATATTTTATAATTATTTTTTAAAAATATGATTCCTTCACTACATAATTATTCTCAAGTTTCAAAAACAAGAGCCAAAAACTTCAATATAATTATTAAAATTAAATTGAATTAAAGTAGATGAAACAGAGCTTGATACTTTAATTCAATTTTAATAATTATATTGAAGTTTTTGGCTCTTGTTTTTGAAACATGAGAACAATTATGTAGCAAAGGAATCATATTTTTAAAAAATAATTATAATTTAGGCTCTACTTTTGTATTGAGCACTTTTTCAAAAATAAAAACAAAAATGCTAAAGAACTTTGGATTATTTACCTAACTTCTTGTTCTTTCCTATTTTTCTATATATTTGCACACACACACACACACACACACACAATATATATATATATATATATATATATATATATATATATATATGAGAGAGAGAAACTTTTGAATACATTTAAAGCAAATTTTAAACTGGTTTTAATTCAATATTTTCTCATGAAAAATGAACTAGTTCTGCTGACATAAAAATTTAAAATCTGTAATTAAAAAGCTTCCAAATGTAGTCAAGTCAGTCAAATGCCATAAGTGATACTGGGCAATCTTATCTCTTTCAATTCATGACTGAGTAGGCAGAAGAATTGTGTGGTAGACTGGTTGCCAACCAAGGCTATAGGACCCAGTCTGTCCTGCAATTCAACCCATTGCTAGTGGGAGAATAGATGGAATCCTACATTTCCCAAAGATATAAGTGAATATAACAAACCCAACTAGATTCAAATACAACTCTCCAATTACTCATTATTATTTACTTTTTGTTTAGTACTTGTAATATAATAAAGAATACATTTGTTTACAGTCATTGTGGTTACTCATCAACTCAGTTCAAAAGGTCAAAATGAGTGGCTTATTTATCAACAAATGATGAAAACTTGCTTAAATTTATGAGAATTTCATGGGATAACTCAAGAATGGATTGTGATACTCAGGACACCCATGTAGGAAAGGAAAATGTGGTTTTATCTCAATCTCGACAGTTTCTTTTTAATAGTCAGCAGGTGGTTCTTCTTGAAGTCTAGTTTTCTAAGCAGTATCCACTTTGACTAAAGAGGGAACAAGGAAGTAAAGGAGTGGATGAGGGGTTTTGGAAATCAAGTGACAACAAAACTGGAAATAGGATGTATCTAGGTGCTGATCTATATTAACAGTCAGGCTTAGGATTAGAGTCAGTTCTGGTCCACCCTTGGTGAGGGAAAGACTTATCTGTTGCATGGTTCCAATGTTGTTTATTTGTATTACTAGTCACAAGTCACAATGAGTAAATGGGCAAGAAGTTGGTAGGGAGAAGAGATCCACATAGCAGAAGTTGTCCAGTGTCACCCAGGTGAGCAGGCAAAGCCTTGAATAAAACATTTTATAATATGGGAGACAGGGTTTGTGTTATCATTACTCGGCATGGTGTTTGGCTTTCATCTTATCTTGTGAGCATGCAGTGGGCCATTGCCTATCTTTTGGTGCATATTGATGAGTAGTCATTGGCCAATTAATGAAAAGCTTGAGCAAGGATCGTGTTTGTTTACATAGATGACAAAAAAATGACAAAACTGATATTGCTCATAATAATAAAAGTATATTCCCAACTTTAAAACACTATAAGATAGATATTACTCCTTTATTTACAACAGTCTTATATCCAAAAGACAAGGTGGAGTAATGGATAGCAGCTCAGATTGAGAATTGAAAGAGTCAAGTTTGAAATGCAATTGAGAAATCAAAAAATCAAGTTTGTTACATTCACTTATGTTAATCTGACAGATTTCTATCACTTTAAACCTTATTTTTAATGGATGCTCATATATGAGTTGGTGCTCCGTTTATTTATTAAACAGTATATTTATTTTCATCTACTGGCCTGAATGCTTGAGAGATCTTATTAAAGAAAGATTTGTGCTTCTGTGCAGGAATCGAAACTGCATCCCTCAGAGCAGAGGGTGCTAATGCTTAGCCCAGTATGCCACTTGGACACAAAGAACAGATGGTCAGGTGAAGCCAATTTCATGCTTTCAAGCAAAATTTCTACCGTCATAGATCTCTCAAAGTTTTTTCATATCTGCACATAGTTTTATCTCAAAGAGAATTTTAAGAATGGATTTTTATCACTTTAAAAATTATTTTTAGTGGATACTCATATTTGAGTAGGTGCTCCATTTATTTATCAAACAGTATCCCCTATGCAATGGGTAAATTAATAGATCAGACTGAGTCCTAGTGTCTTGGGTGAGAACCAGTCTAGGAGAAGGACAACTCTGAATTCAAAACTGAATAGTCAATTAGTCAGCAACTAGACTGGCTCCTCCCCCACACCCTGGTTTGGTGACAAGGGTAAGTGGAACACCAGCAGCACAAAAGTAATTGTTAAATAGACGGATGAATTCTTTAGTCAACAGCTATTCACTTAAACTATGAGTTAAATAGCCTCACCAACTTACAATTGGCCAAGCGTCATTCATCCACTGCAAGGAAAGTTGGCTCCCTGTGCCGGGTCAGGAAATTTTTCTCCCCGGAATCGATCCTTCAAATCTACAAATCAACCATTCGCCCTTGCATGGAGTATTGCTGCCATATATGGTCTGGAGCCCCTTCTGTTTGCCTCTGGGTTCTTGATAAGATCCAAAGACAGATTTGCAACGTGGTTGGCCCTGATCTGGCATCTCGTCTGCAGTAGCTCTCTCACAGACACACTGTTGCCTCTGTCTTTTTTACAAATACTTTCATGGTAATTGCTCCGATGAGCTGCTTTCGCTGGTTCCCAGACTTCATGAATTCAAGCGTCCTACGAGGCTGGCATCCCGCTCCCACCCTTTCACTGTTGAAACTGTTAAATGTAGCTGTCTCTTCTACTCCAATAGCTTCATATGTTGCACCTCTCACCTGTGGAACTCCCTTCCTTATTCCTGTTTCCTTAACAACTATAATCTCCAACTATTCAAATGTAATGTCAATCGACATCTCCAGTTGCCTTGATCTATCCACTATCCTTCTCCACTGCCTTTCCTCTATCGCTCCTATCTGCTCCTGCTCCAAATCTTCTGTAACCCCTTGCATGCTAGTGGCTTCCCGCGTTGCTTGGGGTGAAATGCTTAAAAAAAAAAAAAAGATTGTGGTGAGTATGGCTACACCCCTGAAGATATGGTCAATCAGACAAGGGTTCCTCCAAAAGGAGTGAGAAGTATTTTGATATCCAAAAAAAAAAAAAAAAAAAAAAAATAATAAATTCACTTGCTTTGAAAATAATCAGGTATAGTTTTAATCATATGGAATGTTCATAGTTTACTATGCATCATTTACCTTGTCTCCCCACTGAGACAGGATGTGACACAAGGTCAGATTTAATGTTGGAAACCTGAACACATACATCTGGGCCAGGGACAAAAATTGCCCAGCTCCTGCAACCATCTTTTGCACTGGCATTAGTATGACTACCGATCTTCACTCTCTAGTGCAATGGCAGGGAGGGGTGGGTGGCTTGGGGTTCAGCTAAATGCAACTGTTCTCTGGGACTAGGTACCTCTCAGTATTTTGTTTTTCACAACTCTGTCCACAGACAGAGACAACTGTGCCACACTATGC
This sequence comes from Acanthosepion esculentum, assembly GCA_964036315.1. Classification (NCBI taxonomy): domain Eukaryota; kingdom Metazoa; phylum Mollusca; class Cephalopoda; order Sepiida; family Sepiidae; genus Acanthosepion; species Acanthosepion esculentum. The sequence goes on from OZ038520.1 coordinate 44,318,751, forward strand.
CCAAAGACAGAGATGTGCAACTGAGAGATGCTAAACCCTACCCGGAAAGTTCCTAGTTTATTATGTAGACAAAATTTTATCAAAGAATATTGTGCCCTTCTATACATAAGATTATTTTTAAATCATTTAGTTATATGGTAGTGTGTATAACTTTGTAAATTATTATTTCATACATTAGTCCAATTTGATTGGAAAACTGTTTTCAGTATCAAGGTATAATCTCAAACACACTGCTAACTTCATGAAAAGTTAGTAAACATTCAAGTGTAAGTGGTAGCCACCTTAGACTATTTTAAAAATTCTTCAGTGACTTAATAACATCACACATTATTAAATAAAGCAGTTTAAGAGAACTGACATTTGAAAATGCTTTATCTAAGAACAGTTTCAAAATATAATTCTACTGTAAAAAGATGGTAAAAATAACTGGGAAAGGGAGAATATATGATTGAATACAAATCTGTATTTTCTGTTTAATCACCGATACTTTTATGGCTCAAGGGATTATGGCAGCATTCGTAAAAGACTAAATCCTAAGATCAAGTATTATCAGAAGTTAATCTCCTGTATTTTCAGTCTTGCATTGTTTAATCAGTCAAAGAGCTTACTAATCCAGAATAATGTGATAAAAACAACAGAAAAAGCAAGTAAAAAAGAGAAATTTGGATGGAATGAAATTAAGTTCATTGCCACAAAACCAAAATATTAACCTGTGAACTTTCAATGATGATCAAAAAAAAAAAAAAATCAATTTTGTTATTTATGTTTTTATTTTTTAAATCATTTCACCCCAAGCAAGGTGATAATGCCACTAAGATGCAACAGGTTACTGGGCATGAAAGAGAGTGAGAAGGCTTTAGTCAGGAGAAGTGAGAAAAATAAACAAAGGAACAGGGTTCAAGAAAACAGAAGATGGCAATTGACATTACATTTAAATTTCTGAAGATGGCAGTTATCAGGGAAGCAAAAAAACAGAAAGAGAGTTCCACAGGTAAGAAGTGCAAGAAAAGAAACTATTAGAATAGAACAAACAGTTGCATCTAGCTTGTTCAAATGTAAAATGATGAGACCTAGTTGCCAATCTAGTAGCACATTTAAATTGCAGTTGAGTAACTAAGAAAAAAAAAGCTCATCAGAACAATTGCCATGAAAATATTTATAGGAAAGGCAGAGGGAAGCCATGTCATGATAATGGAAAAATGACTGAAGTCAAGATGCCAGGTCAGGATCGATTACATTGCAGACCCTTCTTTGGATTTTGTCAAGAATCCCAAGATATATAGAAGGAGCACCAGACCAAATATGGCAGCAATATTCAATGCACAGACTAATGATAAATTTATAAATGTACAAGATGGATTCTGATGAGAAAAATTATTATTTTTTTATCATTTTTAGTCATGAATATATTTGTTTCGGTTTTTAAAATGATGAGACTTAGTTGCCAATCTAGTAGCACACTTAAATTCATGCAGTTGAGTAACTAAGGAAAAAAAAGCTCATCAGAACAATTGCCATGAAAATATTTATAGGAAAGGCAGAGGGAAGCCATGTCATGATAATGGAAAAATGACTGAAGTCAAGATGCCAGGTCAGGATCAATTACATTGCAGACCCTTCTTTGGATTTTGTCAAGAATCTCAAGATATATAGAAGGAGCACCAGACCAAATATGGCAGCAATATTCAATGCACAGACAAATGATAAATTTATAAATGTGCAAGATGAATTCTGATGAGATAAATTATTACATTTTTTCATATTTATTCATGAAAAGTTTTTTTTTTTTTCAAATAAAGAAGTATTTTGATAAAAATTAAGATATAAACTTACCCATTGGCCATCTTTTGCTTTTAATAATGCAAAAAGCATCCGTAACTCTTTCACTGTAATACTGTAACTTGCTAATACACCCAGCATTTCCACTAAGAGATCTATAGAAATAACAAATAAATAAATGCAGAAATTATCAATGAAATAAGTAGAATGAAAAAAAGGCAGACATTAGATAGATAAGAGAGAGAAAAATAAACATACATGAATTAAACATTAATTATTGGATGCGGAGTATTTAACAGAAAGGAGAGCCAGCAATACCCATGCATGCATAATATATATATTATATATATATATATATATATATATATATATATATATCAGGTCATCCTATAAATTCTGTCCGAATTTTGAATAAAGAAAACAAGTGACCAAATGTTACATTTAATTACAGATTCAATCAACAATGTATTTTCCCTGATTATCTATGATTCCTTCCATCTATTAACAAGCTTACTAATTCCATTACTGTAAAATTCTTTTGGCTTTGATTCGAAGAACTCACAAATGTCAGTTTTAACCTCTTCCTGTGTTACAAAAGCTGTTTCTTCCTAATGATTCTGTATGCTACGAAACAAATGGTAGTCTGAAGGAGCAAGGTCGGGAGAATAAGGTGGATGAGGAATTTTCTCCCAACCAAGTTCTTCGATCTTGTCCTGATGAAACATCACCCATTTTCGATTCACTAGAGCAGGTCTTTTTTTCCTCAAAGCTTGGTTCAAATGCTCTAATTGCTGACAGTATATTTGAGCATTAATTGTTGCATTAGGTGGTAAGAATTCAAAGTGGATTATTCCTTGGCAATCCCAACAAGATTGAAAGAAGAACCTTTTGCCCATGAAGTTCCCTTTTCGGCTGTGGCTGGGGTCCTTCCCCTTTACCAAGCCACTGTCTATGATGCTTAACATTTTGATAAAAGATCCATTTTTCGTCGCCAGTCACAAGTCTATCCAAGAAAGGTGAAACAAGTTGGTGAGAATGGAGAGAAAGCAGATGTCAACTCGGGATTTGAGGTTATTTTCAGACAATTCATGAGGCACCCATTTTCCAAGTTTAGGAACTTTTCCAAGTTGTTGAAGATGACGATGAACAGTTGTATGGTTTGAACTGAGAACCACTGCCAATTCCTCAACTGATAAAGCAGGATTTTCTTCAAGGGCTGCTTCAAGAAGCTTTTCATCAAACTCAACTGGACGTCTGGTTCAATCTTCATCTTCAAGGGTGAAATCTCCACTGAATTTTGCAAACCATCTTCTGCAAGTTCTTTCATTCACACATTCCTCTCCATAAACTGAGTGAATGTTTCTAGCCCCTTTGGCTGCTGAGTTTCCTTTCTTGAACTCATAAAGCATTATGTACCTCAAGTGATTCTTGGGTACTTCCATGTTAGCAGGGTTTTAATCAAACAAAATTTAATTTTATTGTTCTCCGAAATAAAATTTGATCAGTTTAAATGCATCTAAACATAAAAATAATGCTCAGCTCCATTAGACATTATAAAATACTCTTTAAATTTCGTTCATTTTAACAAAAAGTTAAAATTTGGAGAGAACTTATGGCATGACCTAATATATATTTCTAAAATAAAACACTGAATTATCACCACCACAGTATCATCGGTCAGGTTAAGTCAGTGAAAAAACTCAGTGATTTTTTCATTGAGCTAACCACTTCATGGAGACTTTGTTGGTCAAAACCATGGTAGTGTTCCATTAAGTATTTTATTATTTTAAAATATTATATCACTCTATATGTTTGATTTTTTTCTAGCTTGATATTGATCCGTTTTTAACACATACAATTTTAATCAACTATTTTAGTGTTTTTTTATTCATTTTATATATATATATATATATATATATTATATATATAATATATATATATATATAATATATATATAATATATTATATATATATATTATATATATAATATATTATATATATATATTATATATATATTATATATATATTATATATATATTATATAATATATTATATATATATTATATATATATTATATAATATATTATATATATATTATATATTATATTATATATATATTATATATTATATAATATATTATATATTATATAATATATTATATATTATATATATATTATATATATATTATATATATTATATATATATTATATATATATTATATATATTATATATATATTATATATATATATTATATATTATATATATATTATATATATATATTATATATTATATATATATTATATATATATATTATATATGTATATATATATATTAAATCATGACATTCTACACATGTAAGCATGTATACACACATACACAAAGCAAAATCCACCTATCACCAATAAAAAAAATTATATATTAATAAAAAATGAAAATGAGAAAATTTTTCAGAAATAGCTAAAGTAAACTGAAAATGTAAAAAAAAAAATAATGTAAAAAAAAAAAAAAAATCAATATTTGCAATAAGAAAATTTTACTGCAATATTCCTTTGTACTTTGTGGATTGATGCTAAAGAATTCCAAACAAAGAACTGTACCAAATAACAGAAACCACATCACTTGAAGACTTTCAACAACAACTAAAATGGATATCACATGTAACTTCAAGCAAAAATAATGACAATCATGATATTAACCATTCAAACAAAATACTAGAAAAGGAACCTCAATCAATACTGGAAAGATCAATAACAGCTAGTGGACTTGAGAAACCTATTTTCCTGAAAAACTATTTTAAGAGAAAGATTTTATAAATTTCAACTGACACTTAGGTTAATGAATGCCGAATGTTTTCTTATAAGAAAATGGTTAATATTATCATTACAATTTCATTTATTTTAAAATTAAACCTCTCAGAAATTTTTCCCTTGATTTAAGTTTAAAATAATTTCAATAAATATATTATTTTTGTTGTCTTCATTTGATTTTGAGATAATTTTGGAAATAGTAATAATACTTATTTCTACAATAATTCCTTTAAACAAAACAATTTTTATGCATATAACATACAAATGGCTTGAATATTTGTTATGTTTTTACTTTAATACTATAAAATCATCAGGCCCAACATTACATACATTTTTGTGAATGTTTATTTTGAATAAATATAATTTGAACCTTATTTGTCATAACTCACTTTATAATTATTCTAAGTATTTTAGATGATATAGAATTTTCTTTACTTTACTGCATGTACAAAGTTTTAGTGAGAAATAAAAGCAGCTAATATCTACAGGTATATTATTTTGAGGAAGTGATGAAATGTCCTCAACCAGTCAAGCAGAATGACCTACAACAATGAAACATGTGCTGTTCAGCATATTCACACAACTGTTTAATACAGTTGGTATATCACTGCTCAAATATCTTTAACCCTTATAAAAAAAATGCTGATGTTTTGTCATTGAAATACTGATTTGGAAAGTGTGTTAGTCTGAAATTTTTTCAGCATTTCTAAATACATTAATCTAATATTTTCAAATTGACATTATTGTCATGTTGAAATGAGTTGTTTATTATGTAAGTATAGATCATAAGCCTCACACAATTCTCTAGCTTGTTGCTTAATTTCAAAATATTCAAATTCTATCTACTATATTATTATATAGTTATATATCCTCTTTATTACGCTATTTACTTGTGCATAATGCAACAAATTTTGTATAATAATTAAAGGCAAAAAGTGGGTTGTATTATACACAAGTACACGTTTTCAGAAATCTTTACTCACCTTAAACAAAATCTAATTTGAAACATCAAGATTGCAAATACACTCAGCACAATAGATAATAAAACAAAGTAAGCAGGTGTTTATAACAAATGTTTACAAAAGATATTTAATATATTGGCAATATTTGTTATTTGGGAATTAGTCTAACTGAATGTTTTTTTGTCAAAGACAGAAAATTGATTTAAAAAATGAATAAAAAGGAATACACAAGATCTATCAGGTTCTGGTAACATTAATGTTACAGCAATGGCTTGACTATTGTATAAATTATGTATTATGAATGTCTTTTGTCTCAAAGAGAGGAAATTTACCAAAATAGATTTAAAAAATGAATAAAAAGGAATACACAAGATCTATCAGGTTCTGGTAACATTAATGTTACAGCAATGGCTTGACTATTGTATAAATTATGTATTATGAATGTCTTTTGTCTCAAAGAGAGGAGATTTACCAAAATAGATTTAAAAAATGAATAAAAAGGAATACACAAGATCTATCAGGTTCTGGTAACATTAATGTTACAGCAATGGCTTGACTATTGTATAAATTATGTATTATGAATGTCTTTTGTCTCAAAGAGAGGAAATGTACCAAAATAGATTTTAAAAATGAATAAAAAGGAATACACAAGATCTATCAGGTTCTGGTAACATTAATGTTACAGCAATGGCTTGACTATTGTATAAATTATGTATTATGAATGTCTTTTGTCTCAAAGAGAGGAAATTTACCAAAATAGATTTTAAAAATGAATAAAAAGGAATACACAAGATCTATCAGGTTCTGGTAACATTAATGTTACAGCAATGGCTTGACTATTGTATAAATTATGTATTATGAATGTCTTTTGTCTCAAAGAGAGGAAATTTACCAAAATTGATTTAAAAAATGAATAAAAAGGAATACACAAGATCTATCAGGTTCTGGTAACATTAATGTTACAGCAATGGCTTGACTATTGTATAAATTATGTATTATGAATGTCTTTTGTCTCAAAGAGAGGAAATTTACCAAAATTGATTTAAAAAATGAATAAAAAGGAATACACAAGATCTATCAGGTTCTGGTAACATTAATGTTACAGCAATGGCTTGACTATTGTATAAATTATGTATTATGAATGTCTTTTGTCTCAAAGAGAGGAAATTTACCAAAATAGATTTAAAAAATGAATAAAAAGGAATACATAAGATCTATCAGGTTCTGGTAACATTAATGTTACAGCAATGGCTTGACTATTGTATAAATTATGTATTATGAATGTCTTTTGTCTCAAAGAGAGGAAGTTTACCAAAATAGATTTAAAAAATGAATAAAAAGGAATACACAAGATCTATCAGGTTCTGGTAACATTAATGTTACAGCAATGGCTTGACTATTGTATAAATTATGTATTATGAATGTCTTTTGTCTCAAAGAGAGGAGATTTACCAAAATAGATTTAAAAAATGAATAAAAAGGAATACACAAGATCTATCAGGTTCTGGTAACATTAATGTTACAGCAATGGCTTGACTATTGTATAAATTATGTATTATGAATGTCTTTTGTCTCAAAGAGAGGAGATTTACCAAAATAGATTTAAAAAATGAATAAAAAGGAATACACAAGATCTATCAGGTTCTGGTAACATTAATGTTACAGCAATGGCTTGACTATTGTATAAATTATGCATTATGAATGTCTTTTGTCTCAAAGAAAATTCACCGAAACTGATTAAAAATATTAATAAAGGGAATACACAAGATTTCTTATAAGAAAAGACCTTAGCCCAAAAATTTGAAAATAACTGCATGTGTGTGTAATGCACACACACATATGTGTATATATATATATATATATATATATGTGTGTGTGAAGACATCAAATTTAACATCATGGATTGCATATAAGGGTTACAGATGATACTGGCAGTCATATTCTGTACATCTTTTCTGAATTATACTGTATATATTTGTACTAAAATGACCCCTATATACGGATATGTTCCACGAAACCAATCTGCCTATGAATAGATTTGATGACTATAACAACCCTTAGTTTATTCATTATCTTTTCTTTGGTTGACTGATAATAATAATAATAGCAAACTTCCAATTAGCATACTTGCTGCAAATTCTAATAATCTTGTCAGAATCACCAGACTCTTAATTTGTGCAATCACTCTCCCTGGTGATCTTTCGCATAACAGTAATTATCTGGTTTTCTTTCAAATGTATTGTGTCAGCTGTATGTATATTAACGAGCTGTCGATCATATTAGAACATAAAAGGAAAGCTGAGATTGAAAAAGAGAAATGTCATTGTAGGTTTAAAATGGACAAAAGAAAGAAGGGCAATATATAAAACCAAGTATATCAACTAAAGAAGAAAGGAAAATGTGATGAGAGACAAGATAATAGAAACATTAATTAAAAAGCGTTTGATGACAAAATCAATGCATAATATGAAAATTTAGAGCAATTTGTTTTATTTTTAGTTATCCTTAGGATTACAAACTTAATTAAAGCTATAAAAACAGACATATTTACTTAGATGAGAAATAAATGATGGGGAGAAATTATCCTCATAAATGTCCATGATAAATATGCAGGAACAAGAAAAATATTAAAAAAATTATTTTTTTATTTGCTATATCTTTTCAGGACATGAGCGAGTATGGCCCTCTTAGCAATATTTTTCTTTTCCCCATCCTTTTCATTCTCTTCTAGGTAGGTTATTCTCTGCTTTCCTCTGTCTCTTACATTCAGTATATCCTGTGAGTGTCAAAGCTTCTAACCCTTCTTTTCTCAATATGTGCCCAAAAACTTCCACTGGTGCTTTCTGATTTTATTTGTAAATGTGTTTTCTGTTTCTATTTTTCCTTGATCACATGTCCTTCCCTGATATTTTCAGCATCTTTCTGTATGACCACTTTTCTGTTGTTTCAAGTCTCCTCTTTACCATTGAGGAAAATGTCCAAAATGCTTTGCCATATAGGTGGATTGATATTACATGGCAATTCAACACTTTTCTTTATTTCTGACAATTTTTCTGTTTCTTAATGCTATTTTTAGCTTTTAGAAGACATCTTTGGCTGTCCCAATGTGCCTTTGGATTTTGGAGTTACATTCTCCATTATCTGTTAAAACACATTCCATATATTTAAACTTCATTATATGTTTGGTTTTGACATCTCCAATTAATAACTCACATTTTGTGCTGTTTTTTTTTCTTGCTGATAACCATATCTTCTGATTTTTAACAATTGATAATTAGTTTTTTCTTCCCATTTTCCCTTATTACTTTGCCTAGCAGTCCCTACACCATCCTTTCATCAACAGAGAGTCATCTGCATATCTTATGTTGTAATGATTGTACCCACCTACAGTAAATCCTGGTAGGACTTCTAGCTCTTTTTCTTGGGACTCTCTCACAGAAAATGTTGAATAATGAGGACACATCTTTGTCTTACACCCTTTTTTTTTTTTTTTATATCTATTCGATTTTCCATGAATATGTAGACAGTAATTGAAAAAAGCAAGTTTATGAAAAATAGTAAATGCTGACTGATCCTCGTTTCTTTCTCTTCAGAACTTGATTGAGGAAATAAAACGGATGGCTACTACAGCTAAAAAATGAAGTAAGCAAATTTCCATAAGATACCTGTATTAATAATATATCAACTTATACATTATGAAATGGACAAAGTCCGACAATTATTTTTAAGACATTTTTTTTATGTTTATACGTTCTTTTTCTAGATACAAATATTTAAGTAAATACTCTGTTTATAATAAACAGTATTAACAACATTTACCAGCCTGAATATCCAAGAAATCTTCATAGAAAATATGCGTCCTCTGACAGGAATTGAACCTATATCCTATACGGAACCGTCAGGCTATATGATGGTTCTGTATAGGATATAGGTTCAATTATATAGGTTCTGATATAGGATATAGGAATTGAACCTATATCCTATACAGAACCGTCATATAGCCTGACGGTTCCGTATAGGATACAGGCTTGATTCCTGTCAGAGGACACATATTTTCTATGAAGATTTCTCGGACATTCAGGCTGGTAAATGTTGTTAATACTGTTTATTATAAACAGAGCATTTACTTAAATATTTGTATCTAGAAAAAGAACATATAAATATAAAAAAAATGTCAACTTATGTATATTAATACTAAAAGCTTATCATACAACTAAAAAACAGGTGTGTTGTATTATACACAAGTACACGTTTCAACAAATCTTCACTCAGCTTAAAAAAAACTTATTTGAAACAGCAAGATTGTAAATATACTCAGAACAATAGATAATAAAACACAAAGTAGGCAGGTGTTTATAATAAATGTTTACAAAAGATATTTAATATGTCAGCAATAATTTTTCTTTGGGAATTAGAGTAAGTGAATGTCTTTTGTCTCAAAGAGAAGAAATTTACCAAAATTGATTTAAAAAATGAATAAAAAGAAATACACAAGATCTATCAGGTTCTGGTAACATTAATGTTACAACAATGGCTTGACTATTGTATAAGTTATGTATTATGAATGTCTTTTGTCTCAAAGAGAAGAAATTTACCAAAATTGATTAAAAATATTAATAAAGTGAACACACAAGATCTGTCATGTTTTGATAACATTAATCTTACAGCAAAACATCTTCTCTGAAAATGACTATTGAAACAGCATTTCAATTAGACACATCAAAACATTAATTGATGTATTCATTTGTATTCTTTAAGAGTGTGAAAAATTAAATATTTTAGTGAAATATATTTACGATATTGAAATTTTAATGGATAATATGGTACGACATTTCAAAAAAAAAATTTACATCAGGATCATATTATAATCAAAGATGTAATTTATTCCCTGTTTTTAACTTCATGAATACAGGTTTGTAACATAATCAAGAAAATATGGTATATAGTTATATTCTTGCAGCCAAGGTGGCCCCAAATATAATACCCTGTATTCCTTTGGATCTTGTCAGTAGAGCCAACTTGGTTTATTTATTTGGGGTTTTTTTTTTTTTTTTTTTTTTTTTTTTACAGCATATCAACCTCAAGGGGTTATTTAATGCTGACAAAATTTTTTATTGCTGATAATATTTTGTTTTGTCCAAAATCTGTTTCTGGTAATATTTTTTCTTCAAAATTGTATTGCTGGTAATTTTTTTTTCAAAAAGTATTGCTGGTAATAGTTAACTATTTGCCCATAGCTGGGACCCTAACAGGTGCTACCACCCCAGGTCAGGGTGGACCTGGGAACACCAGCAATTAATAGGTGGTTCCACGCTCCTCAAAATCTCCTGATCAGAGGCCTTGCTGCTGGACGTAGTTTATCGTCTTACCCAGGACGCGGATGTAGTTTATCGTCTTATCCAGGACGAGAGCCAACATGGGTGGGGTGGGACATATGGTATGGACAATGCACAGCCTACATATACCATTGCCCTAATTTGTGCCCTGAAGAAGACATTCCAGTCTCACTATCAAAAGATTGAATTTTGAACAAACTGTGCAATATCTTTCTCATTAGATAAATGGATCTTACAACCTCGTATCTCACAAAACATTGTAAGCCTCTTACTGCTTTATCGCTACTTCCATGGAAAGTGTTCAGATGAAATACATTCCATAGTTCTGCCAGTTCTAACCTTCACAGCCAGAGCTTGCTGTGCTATATACGTTGTAACAAACACCACCCTCATTCCTTCCATATTGCATTGATGAGAAATAAGTTGAGCAGCTTCTTCCTGCAAACCACTACTTTATGAAGGAATTGACTCCCAAGAGTTTGTTTTCCTGATCACTATAATCTTAATCTGCTCAAGTCAACACTTATCTTCCCCACATATCTGCATACACTGAGCCTCTTACTCTGTAACCCTCTATCTTGAGTGGCTCCCAGGCCTTGTACAGGGTGAACCCCACTGTAAAAAAAAAATAAATAAAATCATTGTTATTGTTAACATAACATTTTGACAAATGTAGTTATGACTGGAGACAAGATACACCAGAAGTTACTTAATAGGTTTAGTAATTGTTGGATTTTTCAATCTTTTCATCTCTAACTAGAATAACAATTCAACCATCATGGGACTGAGTTTTAAAGTCCAAGATTATTCATGGTAACACAAGAAGAGTTAAAAAACTAAGTTTCTCTACATTAAACAAAGAATCTGCCTTAACCTCTGCTGTTTTTACTGTGTCAGAGCTGGAATTCTTCAAAAGTCCTTGAATAGGGGCCTCAATGTAGTAAACATTAACGGCTGAAATTAATTTTTCTAAGCACTGGTTTAAATGTGCCAAAATCTATACACTGATTTTGTACTCACTTCTTAATAATATATATTCCTATAAAATAATACATAAATAACTGATATGAAACAACTAAATCAGGTTTAGCAGAGCATGTATGAAATGAAATATGTTTGTACAATTGTCTGTTTTGACAATTATACAAACATATTTCATTTTATACATGCTCTGCTAAACCTGATTTAGTTGTTTCACATCAGTTAATGGACTTCTAATGCTGCAAAAGTCTAATTTTTAAAAGATTAAAATGTAATTTATTTTTTGAAGAATAAAGTTGATAAACCAAAATGGAAATTATTTATATCTAATTAAATAATAATAATAATAATAATAATTATCTAATTAAATAATAATAATAATAATAATAATAATAATAATAGGATAATCAAGTCAATGTGGATGATCCTTTCCTTAGCTACAGAGTATGTACTTTGCTAGGCCTACATACACTTTTGAATTCAGAGATTTCCTTCTATACTGGTTGCCACCCAAGGCTATAGAATCCAGTCTGTCCTATTGTCTATCCATAGCTGGAGAGAGAAGTGTTGGATTCATGTATTTCACAAGGGTATTAGCATGTAAGTGAATGTAATGAACTCGAACTAAATATAATCCTTTAAAATATCCTAATTAGTAAATTAGAAAAATTTTGTATCTTTATAGCATATTTGTAATTCATAATTATCTTACTGTTGTATGTAGGTAAAGTTAAATTTTATTAACATTATTTGTATCATTCTTTTCCATTTGATTAGCAATTAATTGCTATAGTCTGAGTTTTAAAATAAAAATGAAAAAATAGAATTTTATTAAATTTTTTAAATTAATTATAGGTTGTTTGTTTATTTAACATTTATAGGAATGTGTATAAAACTTGTTTGAATGTTGGATCACAAACTGACAATAAGACAGCAGAATTTTATTCATGAATAAATTGCATACAAAAAATGTTTAGCTTATTACTGTAAATTACTCTGAACGAATTCATTCATATTTCTTTTGCAATCATAACAAAATGCATAGCAAATGTATTTTACAAGGAAATAACATTGTTTGCCTCAACACAAAAACAGTAATCAGAGAAACTGATTAAAAATGTAATAAAAAATACAAAATGGAATCTTTTTCTAATAATAAAGACAATAGAAATGGTTAGTCATTTCTGACACAAATTTGTGAATCAATATCTGAGCACACACAAAACAAGCTATGGTACCTTTATTTGTATACAATGAAGTTTTTACATAAAGAGATACTTGCATGCAGAATTTTCTAGAAAGTGAAAAATATTTAGCAGCTGATATTAACTAAAATATTGGCTCTGGCTATAAAAATAAATATATTGCTATAATACAAATGAATGTTATCAATGATATGTGTGTGTGTATATATATTTATATATCTTATATAGTGTATGTGTGTTTTTATGCATGTATGTGTGAACAACTCCTCCACTCCTACTGGTCCAATTTAAATGATTCATAGCTCATTTAAAACCCCTAGAAAAATTAAGTACAGGGAGTGATTTTCATTGAGCTCAGATTCAGGGTTGCCAGATTATGCAAGGTTAAAATATATATATATATATTAATATATTATACTTGCCATTATCATAGCTTTCATGCTTCAAGGGGAGTAACTCTTATTTTTCTTTTGTATCCGAAATTGCAGTGCATATTTTATTATAAACTAGCTTAAAAGCTGCCCTATCAGATGGCATTTAAGCTAGCTTCTATGGAGGACTCTTGGTTTGGCCATCATCACAATAGCTAGGGAGGAGTAGATGCAATACACATGAATAAACTACAGAACTCAAAATTGATTGCTGCATTTAAATATTGAATTAAGGTTTAAGCTTACCTTTTAAAAGTTCAACAATAATTCTTCTGCTGTCACTTAATTTGAAGATGATTTGATATACATAGATCCTTATTTTCCATACAAACAATTATTTTTATTTCATGGGTGACAGAACAGGGGACAATTTATAAGATAAAATTAATATAGTGTAAAGATGGGAAAACATAAATTAGAATTAGTTATACATTCAACATTTGAAGAGTTAGACAAACATAATAGCTAATTAGATAAAACCTATATTATGGAATCTATATGAATAAATGCAAAATTGGAGGTCAATTCTCCCACAAATTCTGAGATTTAAAAACCACCTCTCAGTATAATTTTCTTCAATTGTTGCAACTCTGTCCGTTGACGGAGCCACCCCTGAGCACACTGTGCCCAATGACAGAGACAAAACTGAGAGATAATAAATAAACTTGTTACAAACTACTCAACACCCCACGACGTCAGGTTGTGACACAAGGATATTACAAACTACTCAAGAGAGAGCAATTTACACACTAAGTATTTACTCTGTCTCCCCAACTAAGACGAGTTGTGATGCAAGGTCTTTTTTTAAGGTGGGAACCCGGGCTCATACACCTGGGCTAGGAACAAAAATTGCCTGCAGACCCCATAACCATCAGTTGCGCTGGCCTCTGTGCTAGCACCAATCCATCTCTCTCAGGCAGCTGTTTCCCAGGGCTGGGCACCTCTCAGTATAATTTTCCTCATTTGCAACTCTAATCTTTGATGGATCCGTCCCTGAGCACACTCTGCCCAAAGATAGAGACACAACTGAGAGATGATAAATAATGTGTTACAAACCACTCAAGAGAGCGATTTATACACTAAAAGCTCAATATCTCAATATCTGTATTATATACTGTCTACCTCTACGCAATATCACTCTTCAGATTAAACTAATTTGCATATTGATTTTTAAAAAGTTTATTTCATTAATTAACTGTCCTTCATTACTGTTCTTTTTATTCAAGGATTGTTTTGCTTTTCATTTCAAAAATAGTTCTGTTTAGGAATATTGTCTTATATAGCACAGAAAAGTGTTTGAAATTTGCATTTTAGTTGGCCTTCAACAAGTTGGCATCTATTTGTAAAACTTGCCTTAACTGTAATTAACCAATTTATGAATCTTTATTTCAAAGATTTCAGGTAGTGAATATGTTATAGACAAGCGTATGGTTGCAAGACAGAAATACGACAACAGTAGAAATAGATTTATGTTATTTATTTCAATAGGAATGTGTGGTTTTAGGACAGCTACCTTGTGGTATAGTTCATAAGCCGGCTGCCGATCCAGGTTGATCTCTCATAGTAGTTCCCACTGGTTGGCGTGGCGTTCCCCCTGCTGACTGCTGCTGACTGACCGTGACAGATCTTCTTCCCGGACTCCTGTTGACTGCCTTGTACTTCCCCGTGTGACCCTTTTTATGGCGTTTTTTATGGCTTAACGGGCTCTAAAAACGACGCGAGTATAATTAGAAGGGAAGCATTTTTATTGGTCAAAAAGTAGAAGCACTTTGAAATATTATTTTTCGACCGGAACTCGTACGTCGGGCCTATGCGTAAATGATGATAATCGTCATTTTGTGATGGGGCCTTATCCCGTTCACATCCGACTCTCATTCTTGAGTATGTTAGTTTATTTGCCTGCAAATTAGCCGAGATATGTCTTATTTTATTTCATAACAAATATATCTTACTTAACAAAGCCTGCTAGTATATATGTAAGTGTACTTCATATTGATTATAACAAAAATAAAATTACTGAACATTATAAAATAGGAGATACCAGGACTGTGTAGTCAGTGTCAGAAATAATTAAGCAGTCACTGGAATCAGAGTTGGTAAAATTATACAGAATTATACATCAGTTGAATTTACACTTTATACAAAATGTCTTACATTATAGAATTTTGATTTTTATTGCTATTTTTTCTACTGTATATTCACTATTTTCTTTAAAGAAATTCATCTCAACTTCTTTTTTAAAGTTACTTTTTCTAGTTATTAAAACTATATATGTAAAAAAAAACTTACATTATAGAATTTTGATTTTTGTTATGTTTTTTACATCATGTAAAAAATTATATTTCAACTTGTGTTATAAAGTAGTTTTATTTTTGTTCTGTACTAATTTCTTATTTGCAAAGGTATTCACCCTCATCCCGTACCGTACGCTGACGGCTTAGTGGGAGAAGTTCGGACCGACGCAAATTCAGTCAGGTTTCAATCCTAGCTAGAGGCAACTGGACGTCTAGCCACACTGATGAGCTGTGAAACAGCGAAACTGTCTGTGGATGACAAAAATAAATATATATATATATATATATGTGTGTGTGTGTGTGTGTGTGTGTGTGTGTGTGTGTGTGTGTAAAAAGTCCTACATTATAGCATTTTTATTTTTATATCTTCTATATCCTTTCAAAGATTTTGTCTTTAATTCTGTTAGAAAATATTAACGAATAGGTATGATATAAAAGCCACAATATCTTTACTCTTTCATATAAATCAGTTATAATGATATAGGCCTAATCAAGTTAGGATCGTATGCATGGGCTTCATGAGATTTGTAGGCCATAATCACTTAATTACATCAAGAGGAGTCAGAGTTGGAGGTGCCAAAAATAGAGGAGTCAGGGTCAGAGGTTTTGTGTTCCAACTTCACAGGACTTGGATATACCATAACTATTTTCAAACTGGTGTTCTAAATATTATTGCTTTATCATACATTTAACTCTGCTTACTATCAAGTGTTGTATATTACATCTGGTAACATTATATAGGTTTTTAAAACAAAACTCTTTGTTTCAACAATGTATAATGAGAAAAGAGAGCTTAGAAAATTTGACACTTACAGGATATATTGATGTCAAAAAGGACAGCACATAACCTACCTAAGAAGCTTGTGTAAATGGTTGGCAGAACAGGCATTAGGAAAGAAAACAAAAAGACAAAATTTGCTAAGAACTATAAAGGATAGGAAGTTGTGGAGAACTACGATCACCTGCATCCTGAAGAGACACGGGACATAGAATAAAAATAAGAAAATGACAAAAAGAAATGATTACTTAATCCAATAGGATACTAATTGAATAAAAAACTGGTTCTATTTATTTTTTTTTTAGCCATGACACTTGATGTTTAAATTCCAAATTAGTGTGCTGCAATGGTTTAGTGTTTTGTCAATAACAAAACAATAAAATATATAGTAAAATTAGTTAAGTTGATAAAAAAAATATGAGATTGTAATGTTGTATACTCAATGCAACAAATACTAGTATTATTATAGTTGTGTAAATCATTTCTTCTGAGATATGAAGTATCCATAATAAATATACTGATAACATTGGTAAAATTTTGGTGCTTCTCATTTAATAAAATAGATATGAATTCTATTTAGAGTATTATAAAAGCCTTGGGCAAAAACGAATCTTTAATTCAAAACTGTGTCTCTTTTTTTCTCAATATCTTATTCACAATTTCATTACATTGTCAATATTTGATTAACACTGTTTATTTTTGTTATCTGTTTCTTTCTGATTCACAATTTCATTCACCTTTGGTAGTATTTGATTAGCACTATGTTTATTTTTTGAGGGTTCTTTCTTTCTCTTTATCTCATTTACAATTTAATTCAATTCTGTCAGTAATTGTTTAGCACTATGTTTATTTTTTATGTCTCTTTCTTTGTCTCTACAATTCCATTTATTTTTCACCCTATAGTTTTTTTAATGATTTTAGTCCTTCATAATTATGTCCATCAATTTTTTATATACCAAATATATTAAATACTCATGTGCATGTTACTGTTGAATGTTGATGGATAAATAATTTAACCATCAAATTTGTTCAAAACGAATTTTATTAACCAAATTCAGTATATAAAAAAATATTGAAACCAAATGTCAGCAAGAAATCACTAGTGGCTAACAGAATATAAAAATTAAAAAAAAAAAAAAAAGAAGTTTATTTTATATTATTTTTATCATCAGCAGAATATTTTTTAATTTTTTTTTTATTTAAATATACTTTTACTACCAAATATTAGAGAAATTTTTATTTTTTTTACTTTTTTAAAGTTTTTCATCCCATGCAAGGCAGGAGTGCCACTAGCACACAATGGGTTACAGAGAATGGGAGCAAGAGTAAAGAGACATGATTGAGGGAAGGATAAAGAGAAGTAAGGGAAATTAGATCAAGGCATCAGAAGATGTTGATTGACATTACATTTAAATATTTGAAGACTATAACTGTCAGGAAAGCAAGTAAGAGGAAGGGAGTTCCAGACGGGAAGTGCAAGACAAAGTTATTGGAGTAGAAGAGACAGCTACATTTAACTGTTTCAACAGTGAGAGGGTGGGACTGAGATGTCAATCTAGTAACACGCTTAAATTCATGCAGTGTGGGAACCAGCAAAAATAGCTAGTTCAAAGCAGTTACCATGAAAGTACTTGTAGAAAAGACAGAGGGAAGCAACAGCACATCTGTGAGAAAGTGACTGTAGGTGAGATGCCGGACCAGGACCAACCACATATCTGTAACTTCTACTGTGGTTATTACTTACATCTGACAAAAATAAATGTTTCATTTTGGGAACTGGGAGTTTTTATGTCCCAAAAAATTAGACACACACTATTTTTATATTTTAAATGTTTTGTGTCTAGTGACTTCTTATTGACGTCCAGCTTCAATATCATTTATTATAAATGGAATTTCATCAGTGCAATTATATATACAGTCCCCTCCAAAAGTATTAGAACAGCAAGGCCTTTCCTTTGCTTTTATTGTTCACTGAGGACAACTGTGCTTAAGATCAAAAGATGAATATGAAACAAGAGTTCAGAACTTCAACTTATATTCCCAGATATTTACATTTCGATGTGTTAAACAAATTAGGTCATACCACCATTTGTATCAGATTACCTCATTTTTAGATGAGCAAAAGTGAAGAACAGATAGTCATAAAGTAAATAACATTTAATATTTAGTTGCATAACCTTTGCTTGCAATAACTGCATCAAGCCTGTAACCCACCGATATCATCAAACTCTTGCAATGCTTTTCCAGACTTTTAACACAGCCTCTTTAATCTCTTTTTTTTTTCATATATCATGAAATAGACTAAGTCCGATAATTATTTTAATATATTTATTGTTTATATGTTATTTAGTCCATTTTATAATATGATATGCTTAGTCCATTTCATGATATATATGTCATCCTTGAGGACATCAATGTATGAATTTTTGGAACAAAATAAAGGGTCCAGTTTGGAATTACAATCACCTGAAACTTCATGAATATGGCAAGAGGACAACAGTCCAAACAATGTAAATAGTGTGTGTGTGTGTGTGTGTACATATTATAGTAAAAAGAAAGAACAGTAAGATAATCTGGTGTTCTTATTGATATTTTTATAAAACAGTGCTCAATGTAAATTTACAGAGCATAAATATTATAAATTAACTGATTTAAAATGTAAATTAATAAGAAAAGCTAGAATATGTAGGTCATTAAATGACCCATGTCCTTTGTGCATACATGAGAAACCATATATTACTAAGTTTATAAAAAATAAAAATTTACTGAATCAAAGAAATGAAATTGCTATTCTTTGCCAACATTGTCAAAAATTTTCCTTAAATAATTAAAAATAAAATAAAAAATAAAAAAAGATAAAAAAAATGGGAGCTTGTAATATACATACTTATATTTGATATGTAATAATTTTTAAATAATTTAAGTAATTCTATTACATTTATTTGATTTAAAAAAAAACAAATATAGTCTATTAGTGATTAAGAGTAAAAATAATATTTTATAGTTGTAGTTCAATATAATGTATTCTTACCCAAATACTCCTTATAGAAAGAATCTTTAAGTATACAAGTACAAATTTAACGGCAAGAAATGCTGAAAAACTTTTTGTCATTGATAAAAAAAAAGTCATACGACATGCGTTGAACAGATGTCAAAATTCTTAGAAAAATGCACCCCTACCATCCCTAGACTTGACCTCTTTTTCAAACATAACTCATAATTGATACAATAATATTTAATAAAAATGAACATGCTACTGCCACTGTCTCAATGATTGGACTTCTTTGTATCCTTGGAAACAAAAAATTATGAATTGTATGTGCTTTTAAAACTCAGTAAATTTAAAAATAAGTTATTCCAAAATTCGCTTAAAGATGAAACAAGACTAATGCTTTTAATTTAATTATATAATTAAATTTGAAGTTTTTAGCTTTGGTTTTTGAAACATGGTAATTCCTGTATAGCGAAGAAACCATATTTTAAATCAATTTATAATATGTATATATATATATATATATATATATATATATATATATATATACACACACACACAAGTTCAGAAGTATGAAGACACCCCTAAAATTAGCATGGGATGAACTTGACAGAAGAGTGAAGAAAAAAAAAATATGAAAAAGAGCCCTTAGAGTCATTGAAAAAGGATGGAATCAATGAACAAACTTATACTTTAAGAAACTTTTGCAACAAATGCTAAAAGATTTTGCTGCAGTAATCAAGGCTAAAGGTGGATATTTTGACAAGAGCAAAATTTTTAATCATTAAATTTTTAATCATAACATTTTTTTTCTTTCTTTTAGGCATAATAAAATTTCTAATAAAAAATCCTGCTCCACTTTTGTTAATCATGTATAATAATTTTCTCTTATTTTCTCTTATTTAAAGTACAAAAACAACTACTTTGTGGGCTAATTTTAAAAATTACCTGGGGTGGTCTTAAACTTTTGAACTGTAGTGTGTGTGTGCATATATATATATATATATATATATATATATATATATAAACCCAGAATTTTTTATTTTCAATGCTTGACTGTTATATTTCTTCAGTTTCCTTTACTCATACTTTTACAATTTCATTCATTTCCTTAATCTAACTTCCATTTGCTTTGTCTGGTATAACTTTGACCAAATTGGGAACAAGTCAAATACTATATAAAAGTAAGGATAGAAGCGAATGGAATTTACATGAATAATAAATACAGGAAAAGATAATTTAACAAAGACATTCTTTAAGAGAGATTTCTTCTATCTCCTTTTCAGCACTTTGTTGAGTGACTAACCCTAAATCTAATGTACTGTGTATTGTGTTTGACAGTCATAACTTTGTTTGTTTCTCACTATGTGCTGAGATGAAAATAAAACAGGCAGAGATAAAAATCTCCACCCACAAAGTAAAAGATTTAGTTGATCACTGCATATTATATTTTTTGCTTTTGGGAAAATGAATATCCTACATACCATCCCCTTAAATTAGAACTTGTGTTAATAAATTATAAATTGTAAAACTTAGAAATCACATTCAACACAATTACTTGATAGGAAAAAGTTCAAAGTTATTAAAATAAATGAAAATCTTTTTCAATCTTGTCTAAAAGCTTCTTTTTGTTGTTTTTTTCCTAGATATTTTTATAACTTGAAATTGTTTATAATTTGTGTCAACCCTTAAAATGCCCACACCACAAGAAAAGTCATTTCATGTACTGTAATTAGTGAAGTGTAACTTTAAAATAATAAACTTTGAACCTTTTCCTATCCAGCAATGTGTTGAATATGTTTCTGACTTAGCATTTGGTTTTATTAAATTTTCAAAATCTGCTTTTTCTTTTAGAATAATCTTGTATATTACAAAACCAGATACACTGGTATAAATTTAAAAATCTATTTAATGTTCAAAATTATATTTGCTACATTTTTCTGCATACATACACGTCTATAAATAAGGCATATATTTGTATATATGTCATTATTTTACAAGTACATGTTTGATCTATTTAATATTACATTCAGGGGAAATGTATTAAATGGAGTTGTGCAGTATGGTCTAATGGTTAACAGTTAGGAATGTGTGTTCATTATGGAAAAAAAAATCATTTAATGAGAAAAAAATGAATTAGCTTTAGACAAACAATAGCGTATTGTAACAAGAATATAATTTTTGTAAAGTGGCTTAAATGATTCATAAGATTTTAATAAAGCAAATATAAAATTAATACAAAATTATAAAAGAAAAACAATTCAAAATGCTCACCTGCAACAACATCATCAGTATTCTCCAACATGCAAAGCACGTGCTCAATGAGTCCCACTTCTGTACAAGCATTCAAGTTTCTACGACTTTTCTTTAACATTGCTGTGAATACACTCCATATTTCTGCCTGAAAAATAAATAACTACTTAGAAAAAATGTAAAAAAGAAAGTCATTATAACATTAAATTTATATATATGATGATTACAACATCTTTACAGATGACTGATTTGAATGATCAATTCATTTTTTTTTAAAGCTTATCTACCCTTTGCAGGTTATTTAAAGCAAAAAAATATTTTTAGATGGTAAAAATTTTTAGGATGAGAGGAGATAATAATGATTTTAGTGATATAAGTCTTACTAATTAACCCATGGCTGGGGAGAGAAGAGGTGGATTCATACCTTTCTCAAGGCTATTTGCATACAGGTGAATATAAAAAACTGGAATTGGAATTCAGCTTTCCTATTCACAGTTTCATCTAGGTACTGACTAGGCTTGACATTGGTTAACTTTGGTGACAATACAGGAACCAGTGATTCAACGTGATGTGGCCATAAAACTAGACGATTAATGTCTCATTAATTTCATATAATTGAAATAGTTATCAAATTCCTATATGCATGTGTATATATTTAAATAATAATTAAATATAACTGGTCAGGTCTGTTTGCTTAACATTTTGCTTTTTTCAAATAAGTTTTTATACATACAGATCAAAATTGTAGATAAACTGTTCAAAGTTTTTATTTTTGTTCAGTTTGTTTTAGTACTTCGAGTATCTCAGTCATTATGAATAATTAATCTGTCAGTATCATAGTCCAAAGTTTGTTAAGCTATATGCTGGCATTTGTTTTGAATGCTACATTTCAATTTAAATAAATGTATGTTGTATAAGTGATTTAATATGTAGAATGGCCTCCCCACAAAGATTGACAATAGTGGAAAACAAATATATTAAATATTTTATACATATTTTAGAATGTTACCACCTGTTGTGAAAGATATTTAATTTTTTTTATCATTTCACCCCAAGCAAGGTGATAAAGGTACTAAGACATAGAGGGGTTACTGAGTGTGAAAGAATATGAAAAACAATATTAAGAAAAGAGAACAATAAAAGAAGAGGAATTAAGACAGTAGGTAATGATTGACATTTCTGACATGAGTGTGATAATGTAAGCTGTTGGTTTCAATCCCTGGGATGACTGCCAAAAACATCTTCCTTCCAAAATTTGTAATAATTAATAATAAATTAATAATAAATTAAATAATAATAATAATAAGCAATCTAGCTGTTAGTTCCAATTCCTGGAATGACTGCCAAAAATATCCTCCTTCCTAAATTTGTAATAATTAATAATAAATTAAATAAATTATAATAAGCAATTTAGCTGTTGATTTCTGATGTAATGGAATAACCTGTCACCCCCATGAGTAACTACACTATAGGTAGTAACTACCTATAAGTATTGGTAAGTCAACAGACTACAGAGTCTAGCTGGAATCAGCTATATGGTCGAACTCTCTGCCTTCGAGCAGAGAGGAACCCGGACAAGGCTATGCCAAAGGGCAGAGACTTGTTCAAGGAGGTAGACTGGCCCAATCTCGTTTATACAGATTCTACAGGGAATTTTTGACCAAGCCTACAGGTTTGGATGACCCACGTTAAACTCGGCCTTGTGCCACATCTACCCTCGGGGGTGGGAGGCTAGTAAATACCATCTAGCTGGAAACTTTTCCAGCTGTGCTGGTCAAACTCTTTGCTTCTGAGCAGAGAGTATCCCCAGATGAGGCTATATCGAAGGGCAGAGTCTCATCATAGGAAACAGCTACCCGACCTTGCAGCTACAGGGAATTTTGGGCTGAGCCTATGGGCTCAGATACCCCACATTAAATTTAACCCTATGCCACATCTGATTACGTGGGGAGGTTAGTAAATACACTAGCTGGGATCTGTTGAGTACAACTCGGACTTACGCGAGAACTACTGACCTTCCAATAGTAGCACTCACTATTGGATTGACTTGCAACGGTCATGCGCATAACTGTTACCTTATTTCTTATTGTACTGGTTTTCACAATAAACCTTTACTTATTTTATCCACTGTGTTTTTCAGGTATATATTCCTATTAGCATGGAATATAACAGTTTCAATCCCTGGAATTATTGCTAAAAACATTTTCCTTCCCAAATCTATAGACAAATCTTACAGATGCTTGCTGGGATTTCTTCCTAAACGAAACAAGCGGACCCCTTCTTGGTCACATCCTCATATTTTCTCTCTTGAACTCAGAACACTACGCACACTCAACTGTATTCCTTTTGTGTGTGAACATTTTTACTTTATGAATTTCTTGCTTTATCACTGTTGCTTTGCCCACTTTTGTCTCTCACACATGTGTTTGCTTAGTTGTATTTTGCCCTGTTCTTTTTCTTATTATTGTTTAGTGGAAACTTCCATTTGTCAAGTATTTTTGCAACTACACTTAACCGTGCTGAATTACACCACAAAAAATCTATGTTGTTAAAGTCATATTTAAAAAATTACATTCAATAAATTGTTGTTTCAAACCTGTCTAAATTTTGTTATATACAGATTTACTTGGCTCAGTATCTTGTCTTAGTATACTCAAACAGTGTATAATTGTGATAATGGCAAACATTGTATAAATCTTCTGTTGTCAGAAGATTTATACAATTTTTATGTTTCTTCAAGTCAAGCAATTCACAGTTGTATTCCTTCTTTTTGGATATTCTTTGTTGCTACTAGATTATAATGAATCTTAATCTGAGTTAAAAGAGAAATGTACTGGTATTTTAAAATAGGATAGCTTAATAAACTCAACTGTATTCATATATAATTATTTACTTTTAAAAAACTTTTCACATATATTAACATTAGAATTTTCTAAATATTTCAGTAAAAGGTGCAGCTGCAATATGCTAGAGAAAAATATGTTTCAGCCTTCTTTAAGAATCTTACAAGATATCTCAGAGTAATAACAGAATTGTTTTTAATTAATAATGAATTTATAATATTCACACATTATTAAATGGTGGTGATGGTGATTTTGCAGCAAAATATATTCTAAATTTTGTATTCTTTGGTATGTGTCTTGTGTATAACTACTAGGCTACAGAAAAAGAAAATTGTAATAGCTGTATCATTATAATATGAAAAACAGCTCTTAGCAAAGTATTATTGATTGTTGTCTTTTCAAACAAAACTACATAATACATACAAGTGGTTGGTTGACTGCATTAAACTCACCAAGCAAAACTGAACTCTAAATGGCTATATTTAGCATCCAGAAATGAATATGGTTTTATGACACTACACCTACATAATAGCTATATAATATCCCATAAATGTTTTCAGGTTATTTTTTTATTATAAAATAAACCATTTTTAATCAAAATATTCAGGATTTAAAATTGCAACCTCATCGCATTCAAGTGTAGAGTTTTCAAATGCTGTTATTTGCCAAATAATGTTCTTAAATTAAAATAAGGAGGGGTATTTAACAATTTGAGGTATTTTACATTCTAACAAGCTTCTTTTTATCATTATAAAACTGTAGATGAAATTTAGGAAAGTAATCTAATATGTAAAAGTAGTAGGGATCCTTCCATTTCAGCAGACTATGGAGTCTGTTGGGTGACTAGCTAACACTTGTTACAGATACATGTTCAGGGACATTTCTTCTACTTCAACACCCATGGAGCCAAGTTATGGATCTTAGTGAACTTACAATTTCTGGGAAATAACATCTGACATGATCAGTGGTTGAACAAGACCAGTATGCTCACCCCCCCCCCAGTTATGATGACTTGTGACTTTACACAAGCACTACCATTGATGGCTTACAAACAATTCCATCTACCCAATGTCATTCACATGTGTAGCAGACCCCCTTAGAGGGGGGCACGATATGAAAACAGCCTGAACGCCCCATATCGGTATGAGGTCATAAGAGGCCTGCTAACATTTTTGAATTACAGGTGTCTGACAAGGTGAAACAAAATGGACAACAGAACAAGGATATGTATGATTAATACTAAGTTTATTTACAAAGCAGAGGCCATGGGTTAGATTGGTCTAATAATAGAAAGGTGATTTGACTGGTTGTGTCAACAGTTGGAGTTGAGGTCCAGATGTTCCAGTTGGGCCGACGCGTTCCAGTCGTGTTGACGGTTGGAAGTTGAGATGCAGATGTTGCTGGTCAAGGTTGGTGCTGAAACCTCCTGTAGTTAACCGATAGTATATGGGAAAGGTTATTCAAACCGAAGTTAAGGGAAGTCGACTGCTGGTCATTGTAGATGATCACTGCTGGACGATCATTTGTCATTGCAGGTTGGCTGGTTGGGCTTCGAACTGGATGTGATGGGCAGGAATGGTATCGGCGATGATATCTGGTCAGTGCTGAGAAGCTGGCATTGCGATGATGTTGGGCATATTGAAAGTTCGGTGTTGGCGTTGTGTATCTGCTGGTCAAGTCAGATATGAAAGCATCCCATCGTAATTATAACTGTAGTGTACAGGAAAGGTTATGGATGACATGCAGCAGCAAGTGGGGACAGAATACCAAGAGTCGAACATGCGCAGGAAGCCAGAATAATACTGACCCCTGAATTCAGCAAGTCGCCGCCATTTTATATTGAGGACAAACAACAGCCATAGGTCTTGCAAAATACTAAAAATCTCTAAAAAATAAGTAGGGATTTGCTACGAAAAATGAAGGTCTAAAAATGCTTAAGAGGTGTATTACGACTAGGTTCGTTACACAAAAGGAACTAAAAAAGTAATTAGCTCAATTCTAAAACGAAATGAGACTAAATTACACAGCATGTAAGGAACATGATCAAAAAGGTCATGGTTGAAGTGTCCTGCTCATTCCTGTTTAAGGAGCAACCAAAGGTGGCTGCAACACATGGCTTGGACCAACCAGTGGTTTTCAAGTACTTTCCAATTATGCCACATCTGGGATTTTCTCTCCAGGCCAGTATTATCAAAAAGTCACCTCTAAGACAAATTGACCATAGTAAGATTCAAAACAAAGTCAGATAGTCAGAATTATTATGATTTAACCATCTGACCAGGTGCAATAATGCCACAGTATTAGCATAAAAGAGACATGGACAGTCTACAGTCAGCATGCTAAACAGCTCAATGTCTTCCATATTAGATGCCTCAGAACTTTGCTCCATGTCAAGAACAGAGTCCCAAACACTGAAATGCTTCAGCATGCTGGGATGGAGAGCTTCTGTGCCATCCTACTGTGCTAACAGCTCCAGTGGGCTACCCACATCTGTTGCATAGACGACTGTTGCCTCCCAAAAAGATTGCTCTATGGTGAGCTATCAACAGGCAAATGCTCACTTGGCAGACCAAAGATGCATTACAAAGACACACTGAAGGAGTCTCTCAAGCATTGTGGCATTCCTCATTCCACCTGGGAAGAGTCTGCTGAGGACCATGCCATCTGGCACCCCCTTGTAAAATCTGAAGTGTCTGATTTTAAAGAGAAAAGAATCAGGGACAAAAATGCCAGAAAAGAAAAGATTAAGAGGGCACCACTTGGTTCAGCCCCCAGCATCCCATGTCACAACTGTGTTGCAGTGTGACATGGGATGCTGGGGGCTGAACTAGGTGGTGCCCTCAATCTTTTCTTTTCTGGCATTTTTTTCAAGGTGAAGATTGGATTTAGTAGTCATCTACACACCCACCCCCACCCCTCAGTGATTTGAAATCAAGGTCATCTCTGCATGCAGAGGAGGAACATAAAAAATGAATATAAAAGTAAATTCCCAACTTTATTAGTTTTTGTTTTTTTTACTTTTTAGAATATTTTATTCCCTATATGATTAAGTAAAAATGCATGAGGTGCTGTGTAAAGTTCAGGGAATTTGAACAGATTGTGCACCTTTCAAATTATCAATCATTTCTCATGTCTTACCAGATATTTTGTATTTTACTGAAAATCACTCCACCAGAAAATAAAGAACTTCATTTTCTAATAATTTACCTTTCTTTGAATAAGCCATTTCATGACAGAAACTTTTGAAGCTTATGGCTATATCATGTTAAAACATCAGTTCTCATACAATCATTGAAGTTAAGCAACATCAATCCTGGTCAGTACATAGATGGGTGACCATGTGGGAATACCAGTTTGGATGTGCAGGTGGTATAATATATAACAGTTTAGAATTGGAAATCAAAGAGCAGAGTTCCAATTCCAATCAGGTTTGTTATATTTACATATGTGCAAATACCCTTCAAAAAGGTATGAATCCACTTCTTCTCTGCCACCAGATACAGTTTAATTAGTAGGACTTATTGGTAAATGATAATTACCTCCCCAAAATTCTTACAATCTAAAATTAATTTATGGCTTTAAATAACCTGCCAAAAAATTAAAACAAACTTTTGGACATATCATGCAATAGATTAACACAATTATTTCTGAACTTTTCTATTTACACAAACTGATTTCTTTCTATACAAAACATAAATCCCATATTAAAATATTAAAAAGTAAAAATATATATGAAAGGATTACTTAAAAGTATCAAGTGCACAATATTCTAACACTTTATTACACATTTTTATACAAATTACCCTTACCCTTCCCTCACAAAAAAAAATCCCCCCTAAAATTAACTAATTGCCATGCAAACCCCAGATTTAATAATTGTTATCCAATTTTTTATTTGTTTTATTTTGTCTAGATAAAAATATCCATATACCATAAACAGTGTAAAAATGTTCCCCATATTTTTCGGGAGAGGGTATCATTTGAAGAATATAAAAGAAATCAAAACAATTGTCATGAAGAGGAAAAATGGTCAAAAAACGAACTATTCACATACTGAGTCAGTATAAATATTTCCAGCATTTTTTTAAGAAAATTGTTTATTTATATAAATCCATAGCATTTTTCCTGGACTGATAATTGGTATTACATCAAAAAGTTAGTAAATGTTTAGGTGAACATTATAAATTTATAATATAACATGGATAATATTAGAAATATGAAACACATGAAACATGAAAAAAAATTGAGTTAATGTTATTGATATTATATATCTGGAATAAAATTCTCATCTTCACTTACTATGTTTAATATTACCTATATGTCAATGTGTTCTTCAGCCATCTTGAAGTTTTTTTTTTTTTCTAGTAGACTTCTAGGTAATGGCAATATTAGCCATTTCCTTATAAGGAAACATTTGGCATTCATTGACTGAGCAGCCACTATTGTTGTCAGTTGAAATTTCTAAAATCTTTCTCTTAAAACAATTTCTCAGGAAAATAGGTTTGTCAAGTCCAGTAGCTGTTATCACTCTTTCAAGTATTGATGGGTGTTTGCTTATCTCTTCTCAACCTCCGGATGAACATATCATTTGTCCTAAGAATCATTCAAATTTTATTTTATATTCAATAATGCTAATGGTAATATTAGCCGTTTCCCTATAAGGAAACATTTGGCATTCATTGACTGAGCAGCCAGTTGGTTGAAATTTCTAAAATCTTTCTCTTAAAACAATTTCTCAGGAAAATAGGTTTTTCAAGTCAAGTAGCTGTTATTGCTCTTTCTAGTATTAATGGGGCAGTTTCCTTCCTAACCTTTTATGTAAACAAGTATAGAATGTCAACATCTTCATTATGTCATTTTCTTTTTGAGTTACATATACTACCCATTTTAATTGTTGCTGCTATTGAAAGTCCTTAAGTGATATGGTTTCTGTTATCAGTACTGGTAAAATTTACAGCATATAAATAAAACACACACACACAGGGTGTGATAGGTAAACTGTTACCATTTTATATTTTTAATTTTGCACATGGATGTTGTTTGTTTTTGATTTTCTCAACTTCACGGCATAGCAGGTTCAGTTGTGCACTGAGAAAAAGATCACCATGATGCAATTCACTCCACCAGAAATTTGGAAATGGCATGCTTTACTGCTTGGCAAACATGTTGGAAACTCCAATACAAACATTTCAGAGTGTATAGATGTCAATTTGAAGACAGCACAGAGGATGCGGAAAGAGTTGGATGAGTCTAATGGTGATTACGAAAGTACGGTAAAAAGGAAAACTCATTGATCATTCTGATAAGAAAAGAATTCCTGAATTTGTTGATGAGGGCCTCAGACACAACACAGAGGCATACACCAAGTGCCTTGAGGAGGCAGTGCTGCCCTGGTTTGCTGCTGGAAGACCCTATCTGGCAACAGGACTCTGCACTCTACCACACAAGCTGGAGAACCTACTTATGGCTGTCAGACAATTTCTGCATCCACATCACCCCTTACATCTGGCCACCTAACTAGCTCCAGACTGCAGCCCCCAATTGATTATTATATGTGGGGCACAGTTGAGTGAGAGACCAACAAAACTCCTAACACTAAAGATGAATTGAAGGCAAAATTAAACAAGGAGACAGTCCACAAGAATTTCAGGAGATTCCAAAGTCATCTGGAGGCCATGGTTGAAGCCAATGGCAATTTTATTGAATAAATTTACAAGATATTTTTGTGTAATTTTGGTAAACATATCTGTTAAAATCAGATGTCAGTGTTATTTTCATTTTTATATAATTTAGACAAAAATTTATCCATTGCATCCTATATATATGTGTGTGTGTGTGTGTGTGTGTGTGTGTGTGTGTGTGAGCAATATTTTTCAAATTATAATACCTATTATTAAAAAATATTTATAAATTATTTTATATGTATCACATTTTATCATGCAATGTGTAAAAACATTATTTATAAATAAAATTAGAAAAAATAAATTTCTCCGAGTTACATGTGCTCTCCATTTTAATTGTTGCTGCTGTTGATAGTCGTCAATAAATATGGTTTTTGTTATTTAGTAGTTCTTTGTGACAATGTTCAAAGAAGGATGGTATTAAAAATTCCTAAAACTACAGTTTCAGTCTAGAAAACAAATCTAGTTACAAGATGCTAATTTTGCCCAGTACCTAGACGAAATACAAATAATATTTTTGTTGTATAGGAATAAAGTGTCGTTGCTGACACTGTAGTTTGAATATGGATCGCCAGTGAGCAAACAGAGATGATTCCATTATTAAATAAGTAGATCACATGACTGTAAAGGAAAGGTATAAATGGAAATTAGTGTGACGTCTAAGTGATCATGATTCTCTATACTATCTTCTATACTATTTCTCTATACTGATCACTCTTTGGAGAACTATTCAGCAATTACTATTTGAACACGTATCATAAGTGCAAGTATTATTTGAAGGTGTTACTATTACTGGTATCTGCATTTACAAAGTCTCATCTACAACAAAACTTTCAGAAGTGATAACAAGGATTCGTTGACCTAACAAAAGTTACAAGTGAGCATGTAACATCACAAAAATTTTCAAACACAGGAAGTTTATATTTTTACTCCGTTTACTTCTATATTACTGCACAAAGGTGAGCATTGGATTTTATGTCGAATTTGTTTATGTAACCCTTTGTCAAGTGTACATGTGAACCCTCCATTTTATACAATCTTTTAGAGTTTTTCTCTCTTCTTTCATATGTCATGTCCT
Source organism: Acanthosepion esculentum (assembly GCA_964036315.1). Classification (NCBI taxonomy): domain Eukaryota; kingdom Metazoa; phylum Mollusca; class Cephalopoda; order Sepiida; family Sepiidae; genus Acanthosepion; species Acanthosepion esculentum. The sequence continues at coordinate 44,350,171 of OZ038520.1, forward strand.
TCCAGGATGTTGGCTGGTATAGCTCCACACAACTACCTGCATTTATAACTCATAATAAATTTTGTCTTTTGGCCATCTCTTCCAAACCCTGTCCTACCGCCCATTTACTCAAGCTAGGTTATGTATTGTTTCCCTGTAAGTATCAACTTTTCCAAGCCCTCTTTCTTCATTATGTCCCCTACAAATTACAATTCTCTCTTCCTAATGTTAAGTATAAGAGTCCTTTTTGTTTCCATTTTCTCTAAAACTTTGTCACTGCTTACATGTTCAGTCCATGGTATTCTCAGCATACTTCTGTAGAACCACAATTCTGATATTTCAAGTCTCTTCTTCATCTTTGAAGAGATTGTCCAGCATTCACTGCCATGTAGGAGGACTGATATTACATAATAGTACAGTACTCTTTTCTTTGTTTCTCTTGCTTCAAATCTCTTCCTCATCCGTGAGGAGATTGTTCAGCATTCACTGCCATACAGTAAGACTGATATTATTTAACAGTTCAATAACCTTTTGTTTCTGACAATATTTTCCTGTTTCTTAATACTTTACTTACCATTTTGGAAGGCATCTTGCACTATCTCAATGCACTTTCAGATTCTGGTGTTGCATTTTCCGTCCACTTTTAAAACATTTCCCAGATATTTAAATTGTTGTACTTGTTTGATTTTGACATCTCCATTTCATAATTTGCATGTTTAGCTGTTCTTTTTGTTAACAACCACACATTCTGACTTCTTGCAACTGATGTTTAGTCTTTTCTTCTCATTAACTATATCATATCCTTTTTTATACTTACATTACAAAGATTAAAAATAGATTTATTGATAACATTTGCTTGTTAAACATAAGTGTCCATTTTGTTGCTATTGTTTCTAGAATTTCATCATTGCTCACATGTTTGGTCAATGGTATTCTCAGCATCCTTCTGTAGAAACATTTCTCTTACTTCAAGTCTCTTCTTCATCTGTGTGGAAATTGTCCAGCATTCACTGCCATATAGGAGGACTGATATTACATAATAGTTCAGTTCTCTTTTCTTTGTTTCTAATGAAATGTTTATTCTGTTTATATTTTCTCTTTCAATTAATTTGATCTCATTTCAAAGTACATGATAAAACTGTCAATTTTTCAAAAATGGACTGAGAAAATTAGTTTCTGTTGATCTACTCAGTGTATATAGAATTTATTTTTCAGATTGATTATTGGATTTCGATTGTGTTTGAATGATGTGTAAAAATAATTCCAGTCTGGGACTAAGGATCCAACATGCAGACTATATTTTACCAATACTCTTTACAAAAAAAACAAAACAAAACAAACAAAACAAAACAAAACAAAACAAACAAAAAAAAAACAAACAAACAAAAACAAACAAAAAAAAAACAAACAAAAAAAAAACAAACAAACAAAAAAAAAAAAAAAAAACAAACAAACAAAAAACAAAAAAAAAAAAACAAACCAAAAAAAAAAAAAAAAAACAAACCAAAAAAAAAAAAAAAAAAAGAAAAAAGGAATATTAGGTTCTATCTCTAATAGAAAAATCTCAACCAAATTTGGTTTTGACATCTCCAATTTGTAATTTGCATGTTTGACTGTTTTTTGTTTTTGCTAACAACTGTGCATTCTGACTTCTTGCCGTTATAGAATACTAAAGAACATGCTGTCAAAAAACAATGATAAGAATAGAAGGAATGAGGGTACTAGCCCAAATAAATTGTGGAATAATGACACCAATTCATTTTAGAAATTTATACATTATTATAGTTGGTTTGGAAACTCACAATTTTAAAATAAAATAAAAAATAATGGTGTAAAACTTTAAAAAAAAGATATGAGATGAGAAAGAAAAATAAAATGTATTTTTTACCTGAAGTGTTGGAGGACAAGCTTTGAGAACTTCAAGCATGAAAAACACATTCTGTGATTCCTGAATAATAAAGTTTGTTTCGATTTCAAATTCTCCACCAACAAGCTGAAAAAAAAAAAAAAAAAAAAAACAGGAATTAAGAAAACAGAAGATAATGATTGACATTGAATTTAAATTTTTAAAGATCAAAGTTGACTTGAAAGCAACAGCCAGAAAAGAGTTACACAAGTAAAAAGTGAGAGGGAAGAAACTTAACATAGAAGTTACAGTAACATCAAACCATTTCAACAGTAAAATGATGAGATCTTTGGATTTTATCTAGAATTTCTAAATACATAACTGAAGCACCAGACCAGATGTGGCAGCAATATTCAATGCATGGATGAATGGTAGACTTATAAATCTGTAAAATAAATTCTGGTGTGAAAAATTGTCTAGCACGTCACAACTTTCCGAGCAGCAGACCCAGCAACTAATTTAATACAATCTTTCCATTCATGTCAGTGGAAAATGTTAGCCCAGGAAGTTACTGATTTTATATAAATATGTATGTATTTGCATATAGATATATGATTTTTAATTTAAAAACCTTGTAAATTTACAAAATATCTTACTCTATTTTCTTGCAATATTTGTATGCTCAGTTTTTGCTTTATGCAAAATGTGATACAATAAAGGCTCAATTTAATAAAATTGATTGTAATTCTACTGTTGTCACTATTGCGGTTTTAGTATTACATTTGTTTATGTTTTGTTTTTTTCTTGAATAAAATTTTACATAATTTAAATTCATTATGCAATCAACTGTTGAGCAAATTTAATATTACAAATAAAACATTTGTTATACTTTGTCAATTTAATAAAATGTCAAGAATCAATTAAAACATTACTGCTTAATTATTTATATTATTGTAATTAAAATTTGAAGAAAACTTAAAAATAATTAATTTTCCCTTAATTATTTTTCTTAAAGTTATTTTTTTATTAATATTTAATATTAAAATTTTGTTTTTTATTATAAACGTTTTTAAATTCGTTTTTGCACAGGGATAAATAATTTTACAGGTTTACGTTCTGCTTAAATGAAGTGTTTGAGCATAATGGCATTGTTCAAACTGCAGATCATGATAGATTATGCACTTTATTCTAGAAACTGGAACTAAGGTCTGCTTGGCATAATTCCAGTATGAACCACAGGTGAGCTCTATTGGTATTGAACAAGTGTTTGTGACAGGGACTGGTTAGCTAGCCTAGCAGAAAATGAGAGTAGGTCATTATATACATACACACACAGAATTATTGAAAACCACAATGTTTAAGTTTGTGACTATTTTTTAAATAATCTGCAAATAAAAAAAAAAAAACCTTCCTTTTAAAAAAAAATATATATATATATACTAAGTCTATAGGTGAAAATAAAATAAAGAGTTTCTTTGTTTCTTTTTACAATCCTATACACCCACACAACAACTTTAGTGAACAGGTCCTGTACAATTCAATCATCAACTATTTACTGATAGCTTCTGATGAGTGGACCAAACAATTACAACAAATGTTCTTCTACAAAACTCTGGAATAGAGATGCTAAATATAACATCAGTCAGGTAAGTAACAAATTTTATATTAATCATAAAATGTTAAATCTAAATAATTATGTCACTTCTGTCCTTCCGTACAATAACTTTTCCTCACGTAAGCTGTCAATACATGATGAAATCATCATTCATCACCTGTCAAGTGACACAAGATGTTATGATTTACTTTGTCTTATTTTTAAACTACATCTTTTTGGCACAGAAACTAAGTAATACTTGTTTGAAAATATTTTAAATAAACATTATAATTTCTAATTTTCTTAAAATAAGTTTTTTAAAAATTATAGTTGATTTTTAAAAGAATTTGAAACTGAGATTTTCATTTATTTTTTTTATAAAATGGAAAAAAATGGTTGACTTGATTAATTATTTGTAAATTTTGCTGACTCAATGAAAAACAAGATTTTTAACAAAAATTTCGGATGTGCTAGGAATGATTAAAAAACGTTAAAAAAATACTCCCAAAATACTTTGATCTTTCCTCTTAATAATAACAAACATTTAGATGATAAAATTTTGTTTTTGTCAAGTTTGGTGTCTTTTTCATCATGCTATGCTCTTTTTTCAGTGATCTCATGGAGGTACATGTGTATATGTACAGTTTTGTATCCAAACATAAACAAAAAGAATTTTTAGGATGGATCTTTTATTAATGCAAAAGATAACAGACACAGGTACAAATTTTGCTGAAGAGTGTAAATTTTTATTTAATAAGATTTCTCAAACATTCAGGACAGGAGACAAAAATTAAAAAATATATTGTTTAATAAATAAACAGAGTCCATAGCACAAATACAAGTATCTGCTAAAAATAATGTCTAAAGTGATAAATATGCAGAGGAGATGCTCCAAAAATAATATTTGTATTCTATCCAGAGAAACCACAACAGATAAATGGAGCATGATGACACTGTTGTATAGAGCAATTTTTCAACTACTAATTCCTTTTTTCACATAGTCACTAACATTGGCTGTGAATTTTGCCAGTGATGAACAAGGTCATTTTGTGGGTTGATAATTGTGTAGGGTCACCCAGGACATGGTTTGTCACAAGCATTAGTGTTGCCACTAGTGAAACATTATGCAGTGCCTAACACAATTTGGTATCTGTAAATGTTGACCAAATCAATAAATGTTGATGTCATTTTTCCTGTATAGAGGAATTCAATGAGACACCTCTGCTTCGTATACACTTTCATGTCAGATGCTATTTTACCATACTACCATTTAGAGACACTATTTGTATCAAAGCAAAAAAAAAAAATTGCAGGAAGGTTTGAATGCAATGAACTTGACTAGAATTTGAAAGCTTTCTGATTTCTTTATTCTAAACTGCTGTCCATTATACAGTTACATATGCACAATAACACTGTTGGATACAGTAAGCTACAAAACCTTATTTCTTCAGATAAGTCACTACTATTGGTTCAGAATTTTCAACAATGTTGATCAAGAGCATGCATGATGTGCTCATAAAAATATATGCTAGTCTAGGTGACCCACACATTACTGTTGCTACTGGTGAAACACATTACACAATATCTAACACTATTTGGTCTCTGTAAATGTTAAGCAAGTAAATAAATGTCAATAGGTATTTTTTTAATCAAGCTCACTCCAGACAAGGCAGTAAAACCAGTAAGACACAAGGAGTTAATTGGTGTGGAAGAATCAGAAAAATAGAAACATTACTAAGGAGAGTAATATAAAAAAAAGAGTAACCAGGAGGATATTAGATAGTGATTGATATTGCATTTAAATTTTTAAAGATTAAAGTTGGTTGAAAAACATGGAGTTGGAAGAAAGTTCCACAAGCAAGAAGTGCAAGAAAAAACTTAACTGTTAGCTTAGAACTTAGAGTTACATCCAACCAACCCAACTGTAAATTGGTGAGACCTTGTACCAAAGCAAAGTACTCATTAGAGTAGTTGCCATGAAAGTATTTACAGAAAAGGTAACTTTATGATGGTGGGAAAAGTGACTGAAGTTAAGATGCCAGATCAGGACCAATGAAATTAAAGATTTTTCTTTGGATTTTATCAAGGTTCTCTAGATATATAGCAGGAGCACTAGACCATGTGTGGTAGCAATATTCAAAGCATGGACAAATGGTAGGCTTATAGATATGTAAGATAGATGGTGGAGAGAAAAATTGTCTAGCACAACAGTGGACAAACTTTCTTAGCAGCTAACCTAGCAATGGATTCAATATAGTCTTTTTACTTCATGTCTGCCAATAACAGTAGCCTGCGAAGGTGCAATGAGTCATTCTCCTGGAAGTTAGCATCAGCCATACTGATGGAAAGCAGAAAGGAGTTTCTCAGATGTTTAAGAGATATTATCTTTAAATTATTTTTCTGAATTTTTGTAACACTGCAGCATAAAGACTCAAGTAGTCACATTTTTATATGGTAGGGAATATTAAAGCAATTGCTATTTTGCTGTTGTAATATAAACAGTATATTTTCTTTTTATATAGGGAATCAAATACTGACTTTTCAAACACTTTTTTCTCAACATTGATAATTCTTTACAATTCTAGAATAAGAATACATTCACTCCAAGAAAACAAAAGCCACACACTCTAATAAAACTTCTTTTATGTGCCATGCCCCTTCAGGATGTAGGCGATCATGGCTCTCCACTTCCTCCTATCCCTTCTAGTTCTCAATATGTTTTGTCCTTTTACTACTTCTCCTAGACACTGTTCTATAATCCACTCGCTTAAGACCGCTTGGTATGTCACACGTTGCTTTCCCCTGTCTCTCTTTCCCTCTATCCACCCTGTGAGTATCAGATTCTCCAAGTCCTCCTTTCTAATAATGTGTCCCAGAAATTTCAGCTGCTTCATCCTGATGTTAAGTATAAGAGAACTAATATAAAATTAAGGGGACTTAACACAATAATAATATATTGTGACGTACCAATATTCCAAGTCAAAGCAGTTTTCTTCTTGTATGTGCCGTGTCCCTTCAGGACGTAGGCGATCATGGCTCTCCACTTCCTCCTATCCCTTCTAGTTCTCAATATGTTTTGTCCTTTTACTACTTCTCCCAGACACTGTTCTGTCATCCACTTGCTTAAGCCTGCTAATAAAACTTCTTTTATGTGCCATGCCCCTTCAGGATGTAGGCGATCATGGCTCTCCACTTCCTCCTATCCCTTCTAGTTCTCAATATGTTTTGTCCTTTTACTACTTCTCCCAGACACTGTTCTGTCATCCACTTGCTTAAGCCCACTAATATAACTAATGTATGTATAATGTATCAAAGCTCAAAATCTACTTTGTTCAGTAGAATATTTATTTTTAAATTATACAAAATCCTGGTCACATATTCTGTGAATTTATCTATTAATAATATTCTAGCTTTGTAAATATTGTAGAAATCTTTTCTCTCCTTTTGATTCAAAAAGAATATATTTTATTAAAGAGAATCTCATTCTGATCATTTTTAATTTCTTTAAATTAAACTTCATAATATTATTCATATTCAAAATATATTCTTTTTTTTTTTTTTTAATATCTCAGTACTTTTATTAGGAGCTATAACTATCAAATGTTTAAAATTGCTTTTAATATTTAAAATTTTAATCTACCTGCTTAAATAATATTTGTTAAAGACTCTTTATACAACCCGAGCTTTAAATGAAAACGTGCAATTTGCTTCCTAAACACTAATTCCAAATGATAAATTTTGAGGTGCAAAATTTTGGTTTATTTCATTTAGAAATGAAGTTGCACATAAAATAAAACAAAGATATTTTTTCTAGAAAAATCATGTATAATAAAACTAATCAAATATTAAATGAGATTAAGTAGAATTAAAATCTTCTAAAACCTAAGGTTTATCCTTGGTTTAAAGTAGGAATTGATTTCTAACCATGATTTATACAATTAATAAATTCGAAAGTACAGATCCAAAAGCAAAAATATATTTTATTCTACTATAACAATGTTTTCATATACACATTGAAATCAGTATATATATATATATATATATATCTGTATATCTTAGTAACAGTATACTGCTTAAACCAGTTGCTAGGAGACCAACAATTTACACTGACCATCTAATATTAAAGCTGCATCAATACCTAAAAGCTACTTGGCAACTGTCGGTCATGATTAAGCTATTAAAAACAAATTCCAAAATACTTACTAACTTCTTTGTTGTAATATTTAACAAATGAACACCCAGTATGACCATAAAATATTAGAGACAATTCTCTTAACTGAACAAATAAAATTTATGTTCTTCAAAGTCTTCCCAAGGTGAAATTTTATATCTTGGAAATATAATTGCTCTTAATCACCAATAAGATTTTGTATATATATATATATATATATATATATATAGAGAGAGAGAGAGAGAGAGAGAGAGAGAAATACGTTTATATATAATTCCAGGATTCATTCTGATAAAGAATAAATACAAATTTTTAAAAAGTGATGAAATAAAAAGGGTATAACCATGTCCAAGTCATACTGCATGTTGAATAATGTACACCCTGTCTGAAGTTATTAAGCAAATCATATAAACTTCAATAATTCAAATTTGATTTGAAAAAAATCTTAATCAATTTAAATGTCAAAAAGTCAGAGTTAAAATGTTAGGCAGTATCAATGTGTTTTATTGAAATTATTGGGTGTATTCTAAAAAACTGCTGTCTGAAGTTATTCGGTAAAACCAAATAATCACATTTTACTTCAATAAAAATATCTATTTGATTTGCATAATAACTTCATACAGGCTGTATGTATTCGTTTTATCTATACTGTGTCTTCAATAAAAAGGTAATAAAATCATCAAAAATTGGTCAACACCTATAATAGAATAAATGACAAACACATAAGATGTCTTTGAATCCTTTACATTTTAATATAGTGACCCTTCTTAATAACAACCAGTAATCAATTATCCATGGATTTTGTTAAGTTTTTTTTTTTTTACTTCAACAGGTCCAATTTCTACCATGGTAGTTTTAATTGCTTCCCATAGGTCTGCTTTGCTGATATGTTTGCCAACTTCATAAAATTTCATCTTTACAATTGATCATAGATTTTCAATTGGATTCAGATCAGGACTTGATGGTAGCCATTCCATTATCTTTCTCCTGTAAATCTCTTATGCCCAAAGAATTCACGGGCAAGCTTAGACACATGAGAAGAAGCATTGTTGTGCATAACTACACACTTCATTTTAAAACTGTGAGAATGGGACTTGGACCATCTATTTCATGTCTTATCAATATATAAAATAAATACTTATTTGAATCTCAATGATAACAAGATCTGTATGTAAAGTTAAGATGAAATCAGTTCATTCTGTGGAAATGTAAATAAATAGAATGCATCATATGAAACATCCTGAATTTCCAAGTCTCAAATCTATAGCCGTGTTGCAAGTTTAAAACTTTAAAATTAGTCATGAGGTCGATTTGACGGATAAAGGGAAATTGAATAACTTCAGAGCATGCAAAATATAAAACAATGTTGGAAATTGCAAAAATTATTAGAAGATAACAGTGTGAAGAAATTGGTTGCAGATGTTTAGCAACTGTGATGCAAATCTGATAATGTAAGTTCAACACTTTATGTTACCAATCTGTGTTACATATAAAGAGAGAAATTATAACAAAGTCTATCTGTTTTGTTACTACAGTACAGCATCTCTATTATTTTATTTCCTCTTTTACTTAAGGGAAATGTCCTCTTTAACCAATAGAAAGTACTGGAATTGGGAAGAATAAGTGACAAGCTAGGGAACATGGTGCCTACTTTCCTTACCTTCAAATTCTATACCCAAATCATAGCATTGCCATTTCACCTCTTTTGGCTTTCAATAATCCTACTAATGAACAGAACACTGTCTTCAGAGTTTTGATTGCTGTAAGGTGTTTATCACTGTCCAAGATAAACACACACATGAGACAGACACATATGAAGAAGCAGTGCACCGTCAAATTCTAAATAAAAACATGCAAGACTGGGTCACAGCCTCCTTTAAATGGCACCCATAAAGAAAACCAAATGAAAGGATCAACATAAAGACAATTTCTCAAGCATTCTTTTCGCTGACAATTACAGTACTACCTTCCATGGACCAGGCAGATGGAGCAAAGACTGCGTGGATACTAGCAAAAACCAGCCTCACAGATTAAGACATCAACAAGACAGATGTGATTTTTAGGAGTGGGGTTGTAGGTGGTCCCATGACAAGTTCCAGATAGGATTTAGATAACAGCTTTGATATGCATTGATTTTTTGAAAGCACATATAAACAGGGTTCAAGAAAGCAAACACTTTCAGAAAGAAGCTGCTTTTTAATCACAAAAAAAGGCTCCATCATATTCTGCAATGAAATTAAATATTAATAAGTTTCAAGGGCATTCATTTGATGAAGTGGTTGTCCTGTTCATCTGACCTTAAGCTAATTAAAAAACAAAACTTGTGAAGCATTCCAAAGAAGAAGATTTACAAGGGGGTGGGGAGAGGATGTCAATTTATTAAGAAATATGAAGTTTTCAATGCTATTTTGGATGTTGTTTTATATGAAAAATACAACTGACAACAAAATCAATCAATGAACAACTTAAAACTTATGTCATGATTGGAGCATTCATTTCACTTAATGTTATCATAACTTTATTGTCATTACAATGACAGTGTTTTAATTTTTTATTAGATAAAATTTTCTTCTGCAAGCTTTACAAATATCTGGCTACTAAAACTTTTAAATACATGGATTTGTAGTAAGATAGATAATAATTTGAAACATCCAGTAAAATTCATAAAACTGTTGCCACATTGTAAGTGTGACATGTTGATTGTATATTGTGGGAAATATCCTACTTATTTATAATTCAAATATTTCTCTGAATCCCTTCATAAGGTTTTTTTTTCTATAAATAAGGAAAAATTAAAAACAGCTTGAAAAGGCCAATTATTGATTCTCTATATCAAATTAAAAAGATACGGTTTATGTTAAAAAATAACGAAATGACAATTGTTTTAATGTACCCTACCAAATAAGAACCGGATTACTTTAGAGTTTAGTCTTAGAAAGTTTCAGTTTGCTTACTCTAAAAAGATTAGAGTTCATTTTTTTTTTTACTTGAAGTAACTAATAAAGTGAGATACTGTGTAATAAAAATATATCTAAATAAAAAACATTGACTTCAGTTGAAGAAAAACATAGTAATATTTAACCTTAGAGATATAAAAGGTAAATAGAATTATGGGACAGCACTCTACTACAGAAAAGTGTTTCAATCTTTCTTGTAAATAACTTACTATAGATTTATATTTAATCAGTTATGTAGTTAAATGTGGAAAAAACTACTATTACTGCTGTTGTAGCAGTACATATTTATTAACTTAGTACTTATTTAATCTCAGCTTCTGAGAGATAAGTGTAGTAAAAGAAAAATTCACAAAATTCTTTATACTCTTTTATATACTGCTTAATAACACCTGATGCCTAGACAAATAGCTAAAAATAAAACTTCCATATTTGATACTTCAGAGTTAATCCAGTCATTCTTCTAAACAAGTGACTATTAATTAATCACTAATATAAAATGTACAAACAAATGAAAATTACTGTTCTAGAACTTTGCAGAACATAAACTGAAATAATTATTGAGACTTTAGCTAAATCAGATTATTCAAGATCTTTTAAAGTTGCAACTATTAAACAAATTATTTGTTTAATTTGTATTTCTCAATTACAATAAGTTGTATAAGTAATGAAGATACATTTTCTACTATAAGGACTTATAGCTTAAAAGTTAAACAATGTAAGAGTTTAAGGTTATGTTTAAATCAAGTATTATTTTTATACTAGTCTTTAAAAAAAAAAAAACTAAAACATTTTTATATATACTATCTATATCTGTATGCTTGCATGCATATAATACATAAATCAAATGTTGACGTATTAACTTTTATAAGAACATATTCACATAAAATATATATATATATATACACGTATATATTTCCTCCAACAATTTAAATTTGAAAGAATAGAAATGTTACATCTAACTCAATCATGTCTCTCTCCCCACTCACTTCGTTAATTTACATATACTTAGTACTGCCCATCAGAAATGTGTAAATTTCTTTTCATTTTTCATTTCAACCTTTGGAAGTAAAATCTGATGATCCGCAGTCCTTTAAAAGGGCTGTGGTGAAATAATTTATTATATGGAACCTTAAAGTGCTCTGTTTTTATTTAAATTATTAGCTCTGATTTACATTGAGCTCTCTGGATTTTATCCTCCTTGGGTCTACCCATACGGATTACCTAGTTTTTCGTAAAGTATATATATATATATATATATATATAAGTGTTTAAATATGTCTACAAAAATGCACGCATGAGATATATATATATATATATATATATATATATATATATATAGACATGTATGCATATATACATGTGTATCTATATACGTACGTGTCATGGATATATGCGTGTGTCAATGTAATAAATGACATGTGTAGACAATACTGTCAACAATAAAACCAACAGAATAAAGATCTATTCTGTCAATTTTTTTCCATGAAGTAATCTGTATCTAATCTAATTTTTCTGAATTTTTCCTCTACTTTTGTTTGTTAAAGAAAATAGTAAAGAATTCTTTAACATCTGATTTGCGAATTTCATCCTCCCAATTTCTTGGAGAAAGTTGAGTAGAAAGTTTTATTCATTTACTTTTATTATATTTGTTTATCTTTCTGCAAATGTGTGGTAACCTTCTTTGAAAGTCTTTAAATGTAAATAAATTATAACACCATAATTAAAAAGGTATACATTTTGTTACATTCTATATCCTTATACAAGACCAATAATACAGAGTGTCCATAAAGTCAGTGTCCAATTTAAAAATACTTGTAGTTTTGGAAGTATAAATGATAGAAACAATCAGCAAAAAGGATAAGAAAGATGTAGTATTTAAATTTATTATTGGGATTGGTCATTTTCAACATGTCCACCATCATTACGCAAACAAAGGGTAATACGATTCTGTAGTTCTTGGAAAACATTTTGCAGGTGATTTTCAGTAATACTTTCAATGACATTAATTATCCCAGCTTGAAATTCCTTGAAATATCTAGGTTTAGTTGAATAAACATTACTTTTCACAAGTTCCCATAAAAAGAAATCCAATAGAATCAAACAGAATTTCAGTAAGAAAAAAAGATAATGAATTTTGAAGTTAAGAAATTTAAAATAAATAAATACAGGTAAAATAAATAAATTTTCTGAAGGCAACAAGACATATCAAGCTTTCTTATCCTTTTTACAGATTGTAACTATACATAAATATAAACAAAGGTAAAAGTATTTTAAATTGCACACAGACTTTATGGACACCTTTGCAAAATTAATTTAAACAATAAAAATCATTTTGTATTCAATTTTTAATTTTCATATTTGAAATAATAAAATGAAGTACTAAATATTTCCATATCTATATTTCAATAATTATTATATATATTTTCCATATTATTTTGGATCTTGCTGGTAAGGTCTGAGAGCAGGGAGCATGTAGTCTGGGCAGCGCAAAGCTTCTTTATACAATCACCCAGACCTGCACCTTGGAGAGATTACTCCAGTCTCACCAACAAAAGACTGAATTTTGACCAAACAGGGTGCTACCTTAATCTTGCAAGTTAAATGGATGCTTTCTATTATAATATATTTATAGATCAAGGTTACGACATCTTTTACAAATCCTCTTCTCTGTAAGGATTAAAATC
>OZ038520.1:44365901-44375901 GCA_964036315.1 Acanthosepion esculentum
TATATATATTTTCATATGCATATACTCCATATATATATATATATATTTTCATATGCATATACTCCATATATATATATATATATATATTTTCATATGCATATACTCCATATATATATATATATATTTTCATATGCATATACTCCATATATATATATATATATTTTCATATGCATATACTCCATATATATATATATATATTTTCATATGCATATACTCCATATATATATATATATATTTTCATATGCATATACTCCATATATATATATATATATATTTTCATATGCATATACTCCATATATATATATATATATTTTCATATGCATATACTCCATATATATATATATATATTTTCATATGCATATACTCCATATATATATATATATATTTTCATATGCATATACTCCATATATATATATATATATTTTCATATGCATATACTCCATATATATATATATATATATTTTCATATGCATATACTCCATATATATATATATATATATTTTCATATGCATATACTCCATATATATATATATATTTTCATATGCATATACTCCCCATATATATTGTATATTTTTAGATGCGTATACTCCATATATATATATATATATATATATATATAGTATGTTTTTGGATGCGTATACTCCATATATATATTGTATGTTTACGGATGCATATATAAATATTTAAAAAACACTCTTAATGCAGCATTTTTATTTTAAAAATATAAACCAGTCAATCGATAAAGAAACGAAATCAATGATTTTACTGGCATATTATAAGGAATGAAAACTGAAGATAACTTTTTCCTATTAAGATATATCTCATCAATATAAACCTTTCTCAGTCACATATGAAACTATAAGAATAGATTTTTTCCCATTTTATGTATCACTTATATATTCTCAGGTAAGTGAAGAAGTATAAATGCATTAACAGAAGAAAAAAAAAAAGGAAGAATAACCACAGCTGCCAAGCCACATTATAGCCAACAGTTGTATAAGCTGGAAATGTTACTAAGCAACTGTCATTCTAATTACAGCTTTTTATTGTTGTTTTTTATTGTTACACCTAATGAGCAACAAGCAGTTGACAAATCCATTGTCAGAGAAAATCAATGTCTTTATAATAGTAATGCACACTGCCAAAGCTCTAATCTGATGTAAGTACGACAAAAACGAAAGGAGGACATCACTCATCTGTTGTGAAAATACCCTGAGAGCTACTTTTTCCTTTTGTAACATCATAATTCATCTCAATGCAAGTAGGGACATGCAAAATGTTTGCAATCCATTTATCTGTATTGTAAAATAAAAAAATTTAAACTGTAAAAAGAAGTTGTTAAAATACATGAATATGAAGAGAAATTTGATTATTTTTTTTTTAAGCATTTCACCCCAAGCACGGCGGGAGTTCCACTAGCACTAGGGTTACAGAGAGTAGTAGCAACAGCAAAGAGGTGTGATAGAGGAAAGAATGAAGAGAAGGACAGGGAATATATTAAGGCATTTGGATATTACATTTGAATATTTGGAGATTATAGCTATCAGGGAAATAAGTAAGAGGAAGGGAGATCCACAGACGAGAAGTGTGAGACATGAAGCTATTGGAGTAGAAGAGAAGGGACATTTAAATATTTCAACAGTGAAAGGATGGGACCAAGATGCCAACCTTGTAGGGTGTTTAAATTCATGCAGTTTGGGAACCAGCGAAAGTAGCTCATCGGGGCACTTACCATGAAAGTATTTGTAGAAAAGACAGAGGGAAGTGAGAGCACATCTGTGAGAGAGTGACTGTGGACAAGATGCCAGATCAGGGCCAATCACATTGCATATCTGTCTCTGGATTTTGTTGTGGGACTAAGATGAACAGCAGGGGCTCCAGACCATATATGTCACCAGTATTCCATGCAAGGGCAAATAGTTGATTTAGAGATTTGAAGGATGGACTCTGGTAAGAAAAACTTTCTGGCATAACACAGAACCAACTTTCCTTGCAGTAGATGATGCTATTGATTCAATGTATTTGTTCCATCTCATATCAGTGGACAGTGTGAGACCAAGCAGTTTCAGAGTGGTGCTCTCATGAAGCTGAGCATCAGACATTCTAATGGGAAGTAGGGAGGGTTCTCTGTGGTGGGTAAAAGAGAGCACTTTTGTTTTTGAGGCATTAGAGTTAATCAGCCATTTCTTTCCCCAGTCAACAGATTGGAGGACCTTTTCAAGACCAATAGCCAGATTAGTTTTGTCAGCGATACTAGATTTGCTATTTAGGCAGGAGTAAATAGTGTTGTCTGCATAGATGCCTACTTGGGAACTGATGACATCGGGAAGATCGTTAATGAAAATCAAAAACAGTGTAGAGCCCAGGTGGAGAATCCATTATTATTGTTTGCCTCAAGTTTCTCATCAGCCTACTATATACACACATATATACATGCACACGTGTGTATGTATATAGATAGAAAAATCAATCCGCTATCTTTCCCAAGAAGTCATGGCAATTCACCGATAAAGAAAAAGGAATCTGTGGAGAGCCATGATCACCTACTCTGAATTCAAAATCGTGGAGAAAGAAACGGAAAACCAGTTCACTACCTTTCCTAAGAAGTCATGGCAATTCACAGATAATAAAGAGAAAGGAATCTGTGGAGAGCCATGATCACCTACTCTGAAATCAAAACATTGGAGAAAGCAACAGAAATACATTCCACTATCTTTCCCAAGAAGTCATGGCAATTCACCGATAATAAAGAAAAAGGAATCTGTGGAGAGCCATGATCACCTACTCTGAATTCAAAATCATACAGAAAGCAACAGGAAACCAGTCCACTACCTTTCCTAAGAAGTCATGGCAATTCACAGATAATAAAGACAAAATGAAGTTTGTGGAGCACCAGGATCACCTACGATTTTGAAAAGAAATGATATTAAAAATTTCAATTTAAGTAAAATAATATAACTGAAGGTAAGAAAAGCATTAGGGAAATTAAATTGATAAATTATTTTTCTGTTTAGGTCTCTTTTCATTTGTTCACAATAACAAATTTATTAATGCACCAAAAATAATTTTTTATACTGAATACATGAAGTAAAAGTTTAAAAAATAGCCTAATATGATCAGTAATTACTTGTTTGCTTTATTCAATTAATAATATCTTCACTGACAATTAACAACTCAAGGTTGACCATCAAACCTTAATAAAGAGACTAATTTAAATTTTAATAAGTAGACAACGGAAACACACAATTGAAACAATAAACCTATATCTCTAAGATGAGGTTATCATTATTTACATTATTCTGACTTATCCTCACTTTCTTTGCCATATTCACAATGTTTTGGCTGTTGTATGCTCCAACCTTCTTTAGTTGATTGGAATTTTGAACCGAACCCTTTATTTTGTCCAACAGGGTAAATTGTTCTAGTTCCATGTGTCATGCTTCTTCCGGATATGCTAGGCCACAAAAATCTCCCAAGCTGACTGAGCATAGAAATGAATACAATATGGGAACCAGTAATAAGGAGTGCTACAGAAAAGCAATAGATAACAACACAAAAATTGCAATATAAGCTCTGGTAAAATAATTTACAATAATAACAGAAAAATTGTAATATGAGCACAGGTAAAAAACGGTTGCTGAGACATTAAGTTTATAAATCCCAGAAATTCATACACAGATATGGACACAAGGCCCAGTGAAAAAAGATGTTGGTTCAATCCAGTGACTAGACCCAAATACCAGGCTACAGCAATGGTGAACAAAACAAAACTTTGGGAGTTGAGTTAAAGGGAAATAACCAAGACATCCGGAAGAGGCATGGCACATGGAACTAGAACAATCTACCCTGGTGGACGAAATAAAGGGTTCAGTTCAAAATTCCAATCTCCACTCACCTAAAGAAGGCTGAAGCGTACAATGGTCGAAATGTTGTGAATATGGCAATGAAGAAGAGGATAACAATCCAAATAATGTAAATGAAACAATAAAATTCTCAGAATTGATAGCAGAAAAATTACATTATGTTGATCACTCAAAAGTAAGCAGTGTAGCAGACAAAGTTCTAAATTGAAAGTAAGGCAAATTTCAATCAATAAAATTGAATATATTAAATTAGAATATTACTTGAAATAAGTTTCTTCTTGTAAATCTGTAAGTTTTAAAATATATTTCTGAAGCAAATATTACAATATTTTACATATCTTCTTTTCAAGCAAAAATCAATCAATAACTCTTGATTATGCATGATTTCAATATTAACCAAGATGGTAAAATGTATATTTTCACTATGTAAAAAAAATAAATAGAAATGAAAATTAAAAAAAAAGATAAATATAATTATTAAAGCTTATAATTAATTCAATCCATCCACTGACACAATCATTAAGTTTGCAGATGACGCAACCATGATTGGATTCTTTTCAGATAATGATAAGGTGAATTACAGGAATAAGATATAAATACTGGCTGTTGGGAGCTCAGAGAATAACCTTACCTTAAACACAAAGTGATGGATTTTCAGGGAAATACCACAGTACTTTGGTTATTAGTGGGGTCTGTGTGGATAAGGCAGATAAAATTAAGTTTCTGAGCATGTACATTACAGAGGATCTCTCCTAGACTAGCAATACCACCATGATAGTCAAAAAAAGTGTCAGAGCGACTATATTTACTGAGAATTCTCAGAAAAAATAACTTACAAAAAGAGCTGCTAAAGACTTTCTACAGGTGATCTATTAAGAGGGTGCTGCTGTACAGCACCAGTGTTTGGTATGTCATCTGCACATCAATAGACAGGAGAGCATTCTAGAGAGTTATAGATATTGACCAGAAAATAATCTGCTGCTTGGTACCCTTCTTGGAGAACATTTCTAATTCTCATTGCTACAGCAGAGTAAGAAATATAATTTTAAAAAAGCATGAATTCCAGATACCATTTGTTTGATCTGTCATCATCAAGGTGATATTTTAGATCTTAGTTCTAGGACAAAGTGCTTGAGGGGAAGGCTTTTATGTTTGGGTCCTGTTTAAAATGATTGTTGCCACATGCAGACAATTTTAAACATATTTTAAATGTCATTACTTTTCTTTATTTGATGCTCTGTATGTATTCATTTCATACATGGTGTGCATATTTGTTTTGTATTGTATAGTGGCAAGAAGAAATAAATAAATAAAATAAATTTGAACTGAAGGACCTCCTTTTATAAAATACTTTTAATTATATTTTTTTTCTATACAAAGTTATTGGTTTGTAGGACTTTGTGATTAAAAGTGAAAATATATGCTACTCATATAAGCATCAAAATAAAAAAATAACAGTGATAACGTAATAGTGAAATTAGTCATTTCCATACAAGAAACATTCATTGACTGAACAGTTAGCATTACTCTTGGTTGAAATTTATAAAATCTCTTGTTGTAAGTCTTTAATATAGTTTTGGTAAAACTCTGTGATTTTGTAGTACCAGTCCATGGAATCTGATACAGTATTGTATCCTTTAAAATCTAAAGGATTCATTTACTTGAAGCCATTTTTAATTCGATATGAGAAAATGGTTGTATTCATCTATTGTGAGGTCAGCTACTAAGAAAGTTTGTTCATTGTATTGTGAAAGACAATTTCTCTTCAGAGTCTATCTATAAGTCTACCATTCATCCATGCTTAGAATATTGCTACCACATATGATCCAGAGCTCCTACTATATATCCAGAGATCTTTGATAAAAATCCAAAAAAGAATCAGCAATATTATTGATCCTGATCTGGCATATTGGCTTTCCCCACTGTCATAAAGTTGCCTCTGTACCTTTTCTATAAATACTTTTATGGTGATTGTTCGGATAGGCTCTTTG
The DNA here is from genome assembly GCA_964036315.1 of Acanthosepion esculentum. Lineage (NCBI taxonomy): Eukaryota > Metazoa > Mollusca > Cephalopoda > Sepiida > Sepiidae > Acanthosepion > Acanthosepion esculentum. Next base: position 44,371,756 of record OZ038520.1, read on the forward strand.
TTATGGTACCTAGACCATATGAATTTAAGTGCAGTAGTGGACTGGTGACAAGGGCTCACCAAACTGTAAGGTCTACGCTAACAGTTTCTTTTCTCACATTTTTCGCTTGTGAAACTCTTCCAGTTCATGCTTTCAAGCCAACTTTAATCTTCAAAATTTAAAGGCTATGTCAATCACTATCTGTTGCCCTCTTGACTACTCTTCCTTTGTTCCCACTTAGTAATTTCTGTTTCCTAATTCTCCCACACCCAGCAACGTTTTAGTGACGTTACTGCATTGCTTGGGGGTGAACTTAAAAAAATTTGGATTATAGACCTTTCTGAATTATTTGGATGCTATGCCTAACATCCATTTGAGAGTAAAGATCTGACAAGTCTATATAAGAATCAAGCTTTTATGCTAATATTTTGGCTTTATAGAATCTTAAAATGTCAAACAGGATTACACATAATACAACTTTTCCTTATTTCCTATACTAAATTTGTTATAATTGATCCATATACTCAAGTATTTTAAGCGTTTAAAACTTAATTTATGATGGATTCAGAGTATGTGCCATCACTATATTCATTCCAATTCCACATCATAGCTCCTGTTTTGGAAATGTTTATCGCCAAACCTACTTCTTGGAACACTTGGTAAAGAATTTTGATTTTTTTTTTTTTCAAGATCATTCATATACAAACTATGAATACCTACGTCATCAGCATCACTCAGCTAATCTTCAGTATGCTAGCCTCTGGAGGGAAAACCAGAGTGTTGTTTTCTATTACTATATTGTTTGTAATGTGTTATAGAATGTTAAAATGTTCTAGGTTCATTTACCTGTGCTTGTACTAGTGAGTAATATAAGTATAAATATAGTACAAAGAATAAGCTTCAAGAGATGGAAACTAGAAGATTTTTAAACAAAATGATCCAATCAATTCCTCAATACAAAATTAATAGAAATTTTCACAAATTTCTAACTTTATTTAAGCAAGTGAGAAAAACTTCAACTTTCAGTTTATAAATCTTATCTAAAGTTGAACATTCATAAACTTTATTAGTAATTAGTTTTTGAATATATATATATATATAGTTAAAATTTAACTAAACTTGAATACTAATAAACTTTATTTGTTGTTATAACAGCTTTTGAATGTGTATTCCCTGCTTTTATTCCAGATCATAAGTTTTGGAAAGTTTTATCTTGAATCTTATTTCTTGAGACACTTGATAGAGGATGTTGATTTTTTGTTTAAGATAATTATTATCCTAGCAAGGAATCAGCATAATCAATTTTTATCAGCATGGCCCCCTTCATCATTGATCTACTGATCTCTGGTGGGGAATCAGTTGTGCTGTTTTCTACTAGTAAATTAGTCTGGCATGTGATAAGGAATGTTTAAATTCTGTCTCTTCTGTTTAATCTCTTCCTATGCTTTGCATGTGTATAGACTAGAGCTCTCATTTCCTCCTTGTTGTACACCTGGCAAGGTTTGAAATGATTTGGTGTTTGGGTTTTCAACAGATATATCTGACTTTGTGGACTGATAAAGTTTCTCTATCAAGACATTCAATAGAGTCTGAGCTTGAGAGATGATTTTTGATAGAACAGTAAAAGGAAGTCTCTGTTGATGTGATCATATACTGCTGTAAAATCAACATAAAAAGCCATTGAACTTTCTATTCAATAAGTATGCTATTTAATGAAGTTTTTTCATGACATGTCATCATTGCACATCTGACAAGAACAAAAGCCAAATTGGTTTGTTAGAGTTGCCTTTCATAGAATAGTTAAAGTCTAGTTAGTAAATCATTCATTACTACTGTCACCATAAAAGATCCAATTGAGAAATCTCTGTATGTGATGTTCTTCATGATTATCTTTTTGTTTAATGTAAAGATATTTAACATAAGTACTCTTCTAATAAACTTAATAATTATTTAACTTTGAAACAATTTTATTTAAAAGAAAAAAAAAATACTGAATGCTGCATAATTTCTTGCACCTATATTAACAAGTATTGTCTAACCCAGTGATTCTTAACCACTGCGCAGCTGCACACTAGTGTACTTTGCAATCTTAAATGTGCCACAAAATATTGTCAAGCATACATATATGTGTGTAAATAGTAATGGTACAGCATTAGTATTTGAATAAATGAATAAATATTAAACTTTTCTTTTCACTATTCTTTGATTATGTTATTTTAAATATTTTGTTTTAATATTCATTTTCTTTAAATAATTTTTATTTTTTAAATTTAACTTTAAATGAGAATCTGCTTACCACACAAATATTGAAGAAATCACAAAAAAAAAACAAAACAAAAAAAACAAAATAAAAAAAAAAACCCACCAGCCACAGGTTTCACACTAAATAAGCTGCACAAATAGTTGAATAAAAAATTGAAATAAAGTAAGTTCATATTTGTCTGTATATATATTTTTAAATCTATGGTTTTATCTTGAAACATTTAAATGTATATTCTTTAAAAATGTTGCTAAGTGTGCTGTGCTATTTTTATTTGCTCCTAGGTGTGCCGTTGTTAAAAGGGTTGAGAAACACTGGTCTGACCCAAAGTCAAAACAACACTGTACCTCCAAAACTTTAGATGACCAGAATTTGACAGCTGATCTCCCCTCTGACATGGTCCAAATAGCACAGTAGGATAAAATCTAGCTTGTAACATTAAATGCCTCTGAAACCAATTTAGTAACATTTCATCATAACTGAGCAGAGCCTAAATTTTCTCAAGTCATGATGAAAAGTTGCATTCTCAATAAACACCTACTGGGATTCAAGCTTACTCCAGAGCTCAAGTGGAACTTATATACAAACCATTACTAAAAAAATAAAAAAAAATAAAAAAATGGGTTGATTCCTTGTACCACTCCAGAAAGTACTTGACTCCGACTGTCATGATCTACAGAGTGACTGAAAAGTAATTCCCCATTTTAAAATACTTATAATTTATTTATTAACTATAATTTTTACAAGGAATGGATACGAGAGGAAAATGTTCAGCATGAGGATTTATTTCAAATTTGATGTGGGCACTAGATTTCACTATCATCTTCAAGATGCCAAGGAATTGCATCAACTTGTGGTATGGAAAACATAACATCTTGTATTCGCCCTTCAAGTTCTTCCAAAGTCTTGGTTTGGTATAGTAGATTTGCTACTTTAACAAATCCCATAGAACAAAAAAAAAAAAAAAAAAAAAAAAATCACAGGGTGTTAAGTCAAGACTCCTGGCTGGTCACTCATACATAAAATAGAGAGTTACTTTTCAATCACCCTGTATATTTGCAAAACCGAAAATGGAGTATTGCTGACATATCTGGAATGGAGCAGCCTAATTCTCACTTTCTGTTTTGACAGCGTTCAAAAGCATTTACACTTGTAGGTGACGAACTATTTTCCACCCTACAACCACTTTTCCATAGATGAAATGTTATTAGGCTCTCGCTATTCTATTACTATTTTTATAACAAGAGTTCAAATGAGCTATATCCCTTAGTTCCACTAGTTCAGACATTACAGCAAAGACACACTATGCCATGTACACAGGGTTGACTCTACCAAGGGAATACAAAGGGAATTAGGTTAAGAGGAAGTTCTAGTCAGCTTCTTTGAACACTACAATCTTAACCTTTTCAAGCATAGAGTCAACCATTATCTATCCTATATATCCTCATAATATGCACTTCTTACACCTTTACAAACTCATTCAGTTACCCTCAAACTAGAGTGGCTCTTAGGCTTTTTATTAGGTAAACAAAAAACAATTAGGTATAAAAAAAATGAAATGTATAAACTAATATCAGGAGTGAATACACAAAGAATTCTTGTTTTTTTTTTCATCTTCCTAAGAGACGGACATTTTAGAGAAAAAAAAACAAAAAAAAAACAAACAAACTTTCTTCTTTTTTGTAAATCTCGGATAAAGTAGAGGACAAATTTATGTCATTCACAATGTTACTATATTTAATAAATATCCCCCAAATTGTTTGACAAATATATTTTTCTCATTTTTACTTATATAAAAAAAAAAATAAAATAAAAATAACTTTCTTCTTTTCTATTTTTCTTTTACTATTATAACAAAAATAGTAATAATGTTAAGTGCTTATATCATCCATGAATACAGGTATAAA
>OZ038520.1:44380901-44483401 GCA_964036315.1 Acanthosepion esculentum
GAGTATCCACTAAAAATAATGAAGATATATATATATATATATATATATATATATATATATATATATATTTCTTATCACTACAAAATTTATTTTTAGTAGTTCCCTATATTTGAGTTGCTATCATGGCATTCTATATTAGTATACTACACCATGGTTGTAATAACCTAATTTATTTTTTTTATCTTCTTAAACAGTGAAATTACTAACAACTGGCCTAGATTGAAAACTCCTGCTAAAGTAAGATTGTGCCTCTGACAGAAATTGAACCTATATTCCCCTTTCTATCAGAGAAAACGTTTCTATAACCAAAACATGCCTTTACTAATTTGGCTATGGAAGCCTCATTGGTAGAGCAAGGTTTGAATGACCTATTTAAGGAAAGCACAATCTTTCTCATTGGGACGTCTACAAATCTTTATCATTATTATTTTTATATATTTGATTTTATTATCTCATTTTTTCTTATTTTATCTCATTGTTTACTATTTCATGACTATTATTTTTCTTATTACTATAAATGTTATATTTTACCGAGTACATATATTTCACTTGATATTTTGATTTCATTTTCTTAAACAGTGAAATTAATAACAACTGGCCTAGCTCGAGAAGTCCTACTAAAGTAAGATTGTGCCTATGACAGGAATTGAATATCTATCATTTTTTCAGTCAGGGAAATCACTTCTATAGCTAAACCATGCCTTTACCAACCACAAAAAAAATAACTTATTTTAATTAAAATAAAATCCTTTATTACAAAACTTCTACATCTTAATTTATTAATACATTTATTTAAATAAATCTTTAAGGCTTAAAACATTCTTTAAATTCAAAATAACAATTGCCTTTTGGTGAAATCTTCGTAAAATAAGATGAAACTAACTACTTTATTTGAAATGTCCTAGAACAAGACTATTTATTTATTGTATTAGACACATACTGGGAATATAACACTGCTTATAATTGCTTCACTATTAAGGTGCTTGGCTGTGTAAAAAGTTTACCAACTGAATTGAAATAATGCTACAGCTGGTGTGTCACATCTGTATCAATACTATTTTTAATAATTTAATTAGTGAAGTAGTGAAGTAGTAGACTACCAAATTGAACTCCTTTTATGTATACGCCATGTCCTCCTTTCAAGACAAAGGCGAGTGTAGCTCTCCACAACTTCCTGTTTTTTGTGGATGGAAGTAATTCTTGCTCCTTCATACAAGTCCAATTTTTGTAGTACTTGTTCTACTTACAGTTGAAATGACTGGATATAATTAATTTCTATGCTAAGAGTTTCTTCCCTCCCATTTCTCACTTGTGGAAATCTCTTCTGGTTTCTTTTCTTCTGATCAACTTTAATCTTCAAAAAGTTAAATGCATTGTCAATATTTATCTTCTGTCTTCTTAAGTTCTGAACTTTTGTTCTCTCTCCTTAATTACTATTTTTTCTCACTTATTTTATCACACTCAGTAACTGTGTTTTAGTGGCTTTATTGCCTTGCTTGGATTGAAATGATTAAGAAGAAAAAAAAAAAAAAAAAAAAAATGAATATTTCACTCAGGTACTTCCATGCCTATTTATGTCTCCTTTCTTTGCTAAAAAGAAATGGATAAAGAAAAGCTGTGTGTGTGTGTGTGTGTGTGTGTTTACAGATTTTATGCTGAAATCAAAATTATGAAAATGAAAGATAATTACTGAAGTGCTATGATACTTATTTCATATAACAATCTGATTTTGTGATGTATTTGACTTAACCTATAAACAGAAACTAATATAAATTACAAGTCCAAGTTAAAAAGAACTTTATAAATAATAAACCAATTACTTTGAACTTTTTTTAAAAATTAGGCAATGTTAAAGCTTATGGATATTATATGAATTTAATTACATAATTTGTAATTAAGCAGCAATAAATTAATTATTTTGCTGTGTCCAAGACCAGATTTGTTACTTTCCTAAGGAAATCAATATTGATTGATTTATCATCAATAAATTAGACATTCCATTAATAGCAATCAGTCCTCATTAATTACTAACATTTATGATATATCAACATTCCTATTAGATTATGAGGTAGATTTCTCTACTTAAGTTAAATTATGTTATTTGGATAGTAACATGTCAATATAGTTGACTCATACTGACTAGAAATGCTAAAGCCCTAATCTAGGAACCTCATCATGTCAAGACTAACCTATGCTTAATTAACTGCTCCGGTAAAAATTATAGTCTTTTACTTCAAAGATAAAAAAATATCCCAAGAAATTCCTTTAAATTTTTCTAATCAGGGATGGTGTAACAAAATAAAATGTTGAGTGATAATTGGAAAGCAGCTTAATCAGACGCTAAAAGGAAAAATCTAAAATTTTTTATTCAGTTTTATTTTATCGGATCCTCTCCTAAAATGAATATGTTTTAGATCTATTTCATAACTGTAAATATTTCTTGTTTTATTTTTAAATGTACATTTTTTATTGCTGCTCATTTGTACTTATTTTCTAGAAAGGGACCTATAGACTCTTTTCGTATATAAGACTTAGAAGTTAATGTCTCAAAACAATTTTAAAAAGTGATTATTTATATTGAAAATGAATGGCTGTAATGATTTAAGACAAATGATGGCATTGTCATAGATTGAAACCAAAAAAAAAAAAAAAGTTTGTCTTTTGTTTAATTTTCATGCAAAAAGTGAAGGAGCTGAAGACAAACCAGACCTTCCTATGGCACCATGAATATTTTATAAATTAACATATTCTGATGTATGACATGTCAATAAGTATTAATATAAGATTATATATGTTGATGTAAGTAACGTTTTGATGAGAAACTGACAGAATGGTAAATACATGAAAATTTGGAAAACTTGATATGTTTTGATAATTATACGCATTTCTCCTGGGAAATGTCATTTTAATAATATAAATATAATCTACTTTGACAAAGATGCATTAAAAGTATCATGATATATGAATCTCTCTAATCAATATATGATTAGGCTATTTTAGTTTAACACTAGTTCTTAAAAAATTGGTGCTGAAACAATGTGAAATATAAAAACTAAATAAATGAGTTGAAATTAGTAAAATCTGATTTAAAAAAGACAGTACAGTTAAAGTAAAAATCAAGTGTTTAATTATGTTTTGTCTTTCTAATGAAGATTTTGTTGAAATAAAATTAATTTTTCTGATGATGCCAATTGAGAGTTGAAACTTGCCAAAATAAGTTTTCCAAATTGTCACATATTTACCAAATAAATTTAGGCTAAAAAGGTACAAATATCTAGATTTGATATAAAACTAAGTAGAAATATCAATTATCCTTATTTGTACAGTTTTAAAATGTTTAAATGAATATTTGTAAGAGCTAATAGAATTTAGACCTGGCAATTTACTTATTAAGCCCAGTGAGAAAAGTTCATTGTGCTTGGCACATAGGTCAATTTCTGGTTTGACAATGTTTATTTATGCTTGAAATACTGCCTTATGTAAAGCCATTTAAGGAAAAAAACAAAAAAAAACAAAACAGAAATGTAATGAAAAATAAACAGACTACTTAGTAAAAATTTTGAGCAGTTGGCATCAGTTATTAGATAATAATAAAAAACATTTTATTATACAAGTTAATTATACTAAAAAAATAAAATACATAATCTGGAATAATTCAGTATCGACTTTCTTATATATATATATATATATATATATATATATATATATATATATATATATATTTAAAGACATTTTTATGTTTAACATTCTTTTTATAGATACAAGTAAATGCTCTGTTTATAATAAACAGTATTAAATAACATTTACCGGCCAGAATGTCAGAGAAATTTTCATAGAAAATATTCGTCCTTGACAGGATTCGAACCTGTATCCTATACGGAACTGTCATATAGCCTGATGTGCCTTAACCATTTCGGCCACTAAGGATCGATCGGGTGGCAAGGTCGAAACTGCTTATAAACTTCAATCTTCTATGAATCTTTCACGTACATTCCTAACTGCTAACTACTCATGGCATATCAAATGTAAACAAATGACATCACACATTATAAAATGGACAAAGTCTGACAATTATTTAAAATGTCTTTAAATAATTGTCGGACTTTGTCCATTTCATAAGATTATATATATATATATATATATATATATATCTCCTGTTGGTGGATGGAAATTTAATAGTTATATATTTGATTCAAAGTTATCATAGTAAGAAAATATTCTACAAATGCTGGATTTCATCATACAAGGCAGTTTTTTTATAATAAAATTAGTATGAAGCAACTAATGTTAGTAAAATTTTCAGGATAAAGTTATGATAAAAGTACCATATGAAATCAACATGTAATATATATTTTTATTAAATATTTATAATAACTTATTTGGTAAAGGGAGATTTTATTATGTAACATAAGGATTGATAATCATATTAGAAATAAATATATATATAATAATACAGTCATTTTTATTATTTTTAATTCAAAATATATGATGATTGCCACAGATAAAAAAAAGAAAAAAAAAAAAAGAAAAACAAGATATTGTAAACTTATTAAATTATGACAACATTAGAAAAAAAGTCGGATAGAAACCATAGAATAATGAAAAAAATTAGCAAGAAAAAAAACTTGGTTTTCAGAATGTTAAAGGAGATCCAAGAAAAAAAAATTAAGTGGTCTGACCAGCAGGAAAATATTTTGAGTGGCTGGTATTGCAATATAAACAGAGAAAAGAGGCAGAATATTAAGAACATTGGCTAAAGACATGGAAGCAATCAAACAACTACCTTTAAGTAAACCTTACAAAGAGAAACATGAAATTTAGACAAAGAATTATATTAAAACCAATTTCTAAATAGTCATTTGTAATTTTAAACTTTCATGTAAATAAAGTTGTTTTAACCAGTAAAATTATAAGTCACTTCATAGTTGATGGTATCAAGATAAAAACAGATTTATAGCAAGTTCTTGAACAAGACATTTCATTAAGTGATAAAAGTCACAATGACCTGGAATAGCAGCACCTCTTAGCATAGGGTTTCAGTAGATACTTTATTAAAAAAAATGTTGAAAAATATGCCCAGGATATAAAATTCTAATTATTATTATTAATTTGAATATGTGTGTTTGTGTAAAAATTATCTTAAAAGTTGGTTATCAGCTTGAATATAGTGGATTACAGAAACAAGCAACAGCAACTAATAAAAAAGAAAATCATCTGGAATACATTGAAAACTGACTGAAAATAACATCTATTATTTTTTTTAATGAATTTTGCCAAAATAAGTTTTATATTAGGTATCAGGTTTTTTTTTTGTCAGTGCGTTTCTTTAACATCATAAATTTTTCAGATTAAAATATTCAATTCCCATTTGTAATAAGTAATTTCTTACTTACCATATATACTAATATACCACACAATGTCTATTTTAAATACAGCTGTACTTTTTGACTACAGTAAATGGATATATAGTTTGGTCAACAGAATAGCCAGTGCCAGCAGTACATACACTAATTTGATATTTAATGTATGATGCAACCCCCTTAAAATTAGCTTCAAAATTAGGTCTTCAAAAGTCACGATACGCAAGTATATATGGTATACAGAAAAGATGTAATACAAAAAGATAAAGAGAAAATGATTAGAATACCAATGAATCAATGGTAATCAATATAGCGTACAAGAGGAAAACAGAACAAAAAGTAAGTAATTTTTGCTCCATTAATTTTATTATCATTATATATATATATATATATATATTAATACATGTTTCATTAAATAATATAGATAAGTGTTGTCTATATATTTTATGTAAGTTATGTAAAAAAAAAAAAAAAAAAAAAAAAAAAAAAAACTTACATAAAATATATAGACAACACTTATCTATATTATTTAATGAAACATGTATTAATGAAAAAATGCTGCCTAAATACACACAATATATATATATATATATAAATAAATTCATCCAAAAACTACAAACTGCTTGGAGGAAAAATTAGCTGCAAGTACCCTCCCAGACCAAACAAACTACTAAATAAATGATCAGAACTCATTTCAAAATTTTCACTACATTACTTCAAAATCAAAAACTGAAAAGAATAAATAAAAATAAATAAAAGAAAAAAAACAAGTAAAATAAATTAATCCAAATAAACAAATTAAACTACTCCTGCCAATAATAACCATTAGAATAGACTACCCACAATGCACCACTAACCCATATATATAAGTAGTCGAGGAAAACAACACATGTGGCCTGATGATTGTGTTTAGCATGAAACAGTCAGCCACTGCAGAGTGTTGACTTCAATGTTCACTATTTACAAACACTATCTCATCCCATAAATATAGCATACATTAAAACTATATTTCTTATATATATATATATATATACACAAAATATATAAGTATTTGTGTGTGTGTCTGTGTGTAACAACTGATGGGTAGCATAGAAAATTTTGATACAATATGCACAGAAATCAGTTCCCCATTCCCGTCCACATGCAAAAAGCTACCACACTGACAAACTACAAAGAAACTACCCCAAACAATGGCAGCACAGTTCACAGAGCTAAATTCTAACTAGTGTTTGTGTGTGTGTGTGTGTGTGTGTGTGTGTGTGTGTGTGTGTGTATGTGTGTGTGTGTGCGTGTGTGTGTGTGTGACAATACCTTCTTTCTTAGACTGAAATTACAGATTGAATCTATAGACTGTCAAGGATTACTTAGACCTTCCAAAGTTTACACAAAAACTTTGGAAACTTTTGCAGTAAAAAAAAAAAAAAAAAAAAAAAAAATGGTTGTAAATATGTAACATTTATGAGGATAAAATACGGATATCCTTCCTGAGGTGTTCATAACTCATACACTGTTCAATTATTAACTTTAACAATGAACTATTTTAAATTACAAAATTGTACTTGGACTACTTATCAATAATATATATTATATTGTAATTTTGTAATACATTCCTACTTGTCAATTTTGATGGCACGGATACACTAGTATTTATATATTTTATCTAATATGACATACAGACAAACCTCTCATCAACAAACTAATAGGGGGGATGGGGTGGTTCATTAAAGCCGATTGCACGCAGATGGGAAGGGATTATTTTTTAATTATAAAACCACTATAGTAACTACCAGTAGTTATTATGATCATAATGTAAACATGTATATATGCCATAAATAAATAAATATATACTTAATATAAATCAAAACAACAAAAATAAGGCATTTCTCACAGCTACCTTCTCATGCACACACTAATGAATCATACTTTATATACTGTACACTGATCTTTGTTTACAACTGAAAAGCCCCACCACCACCGCCAAGCAGTCACTTTGAGAACTAATACAACTTGTTCTCCTAAATTTTGACAATTTGGAAGTTTTTTTTTCCTGAAGATTTTTTTTTTTTGCCTACCGATTTTGTCCATTACATCAGAAATCCATTGATGGGGGGGGGCGTAGTTGAGAGGTTTGTCTGTACTTACCTTTAATATTTATTAAATGCCATTACAAAACTACTGAAATCAATTTCAAGTTAGATCTTACTAAGATCATTTGCAAGAGGAATAATTATAAAAAAGGTGCTAGAGGGAGCTTTTTCTGCTGGTGAAATGAGATGGCTAAAGGTTCACGACACAAGAGGAAAAAGGATTTGGAGCAATGTTTTTCGACCTTTTTACTTCACAGCACACTTGTAGAATAACTAAAACTCTGGGGTGCATTTTAAATTTTAACAACGAAAAAACTAGTCATGAAATTTGAAAATAGGAAAATAATAAAGATCTCTCCTGAAGTCAGTATTTATTTTGAAGACATTACATTGTATATTTAAGCAATACAGTTTTCATTTAAAGAGATTTATGAAGAATCTACTATTTTTCTTTAGAGAGGCCAATAATGACTGATTTAAATCCCATGGGGGAAGGCAAAAATAACAGGATTATCAACTCCTTAAAAGATTAATGAATTTAGCACCCTGTTTAAAATATCAAATGACAAAGACATGGAAGCCATGTGCTTGGTGTCTAGCTTTTTAAAAATAATTTATAAATAACATTTTTGTTAACTTGGGGTGCACCTGGCTAACTTTCAGGGTTCATTAGTGTGCCCAGGTGCACTGGTTGAGAAACACTGGTTTAGAGTATCTGACATTCACAGGATATATTGAGGGCCAGAGGGAAACAATAAACTACCTAACAAGCAAGGAGAAGGAGGGTAAAAAGACAAATATTGTTAAGAGATACTAAGGATAGGAAGCTGTGAAGATTCATGATCACTCACATCCTGTAGTAACACTGAACATAAGATTTTCCGTGATGTTGGTAGTATTTACCCAAGTCTCCTCACTGAGACCAGATGTGACAAAAGGTTGGGTTTAATGTGGGGACAAAAATTGCCCAGCCCTTGATGCTGGTAGTTAAAAGCTGTATATTTTATAGCTTAACCTTGATAAACAGTATGGGAAAAACATTAGTACTTTAATAATTTCTTATATATACTGAAGAGTGTACATTAAGTTGATTTATTATTCTATGACTAATATTCTTGTAGTAAATAAAAATATAAGAACAATGTAATATACTATTTACTTCTAAGATCATTTTTCATAGAAAATCAGATTCCTCATGTGAATGAAAACTAGTTTAAAAAAAAAAAAAAAAAAATTTTGCCCAAACAATAAGCTTGATTATAAATTTATTCATATATATATATATATATATATATATATATATATATATATAATTTGCTATTCAAATTATTTTCTTGTAGTTTATTTTTCCTGCAAGTACAAAAGTAAAAATACAAATTTTCAAACCATTCCACTTCTACAATAAACAGGAAATTAAATTAACACTTGTTAACAATTTCTTTGTGACTACTGTAGTCCTTATTTGTACATTTCTCAAATACTTATACTTGTCCCTACATTTGTCCAATTTGTGGTTTTGGTTACAAATACTTAAGCATACTTCAATAACAGTCATTGTGTTATAAAGAAAACAAAACTGCAAATTCATTTGGCTACTATCTCTATAGCTTTGTTTGTTTTGTTTTTTCAATTATATAGACATTATATCAAGTGGTGACATAGTAATAATATTGAGCTTCTAAAAATGTTTTTCACATTTCCACCAAATTTAGAAAAACAACAATGTAAAATATTTACTTTTATATACTTATATAAGGAGTATAAAGTTATATAAGGCATTTAAATATAAATATATTGATGTTTACATAGCTACATTTATTTTTGATATAATTACACTACATTCTTGTTATAATTATAGGTTACCAGCCATTACTCTTCAGTTTATTAATTCTCCAGACCACTTTAGCTCCTTACCACTTAAAATTATATGGTAATATAGTAATTTAATATCACCTCATAGATTACATTTTAGAGCTTGATAAAACAAACAATTACGTAATATAATATAAAAATTACTCAGAAATGTCAGTGACTGTCACAAGATCACCTATCACTTGGTTCATACTTCTCCCAAATCTTTTGAACAGGAGTAGAGGTTTATCCCTTGTTTCTTTTTAGGATTGGGTTTCTGGTTCCTTCTAAAGTTTTTTCATTATCTTTTACTCATTGTAACCCCTTTGTGTATTATTGGCATTATCACTTTGCTTGGGATGAATTGATAAAAAAAAAAAAAAAAAAATTACTGCATTAAATTACCAGATTTCACTGTGAGGACAATGTTATCTCTAAGATTAGTTTGAAAAAGAAATAGTAATAGTAATAGTAGTAAATATAAACACTAATTTATTTCAAAGTAAATATTATAAAATATTCTCATATTTGATAAAGGATTAAATTAATTCTGAAAACATACTTATGATACATCAATATTTAATAAATAAAAATGTGTCCTGGCACTGTTAATATTAGACTAAACTACATCTTGTTTAGCCATGCTTTCAGAATACATTTCTTTAATCAGTTAGTTTAAAATTGATCTGAAAAATATCTTAAATTCAAATAATCCTTCCGAGTTGCATACTTTTGCTGTTCTGTCTCAATTTCTGACAACATATTCTGAGATTGAGCTACGGAATGAAGGAATATTCTCCCAGTTTACATTTGCCCGATTATTGGCATAATTATATCAATGATAGAATAACACCTTAATACATATATGAAATGGAATAACTGAAAGAAAAGGAATGACAAACATGCTTTGTTCTCAGGGAAAAATTTTAAGCTTCTAAGTCATACACAAAATTATATATACATATTTACTTGTCTTCCATGCAGAGAAAATGTAACACATATATGCAACAACAAGTAGAGTAAAAAGGGATCAGATAGTGAGTTTTACATATAATAAATACAGGAAGTTCCTGAATAAAGGAATTGGGGTTGCTGGAGATTCTTCTGTGTTTCTGAAGAAGCTATATTTGGTGTTTCAGACTTGAGCAGGCAGGATTTATCTGCTATGTTCCTATAGTGAAGAAAATGGCAAATTACTTCATCAAACCAAGCAACAGTGTGTTGCATGTATCCTACGGTGGAAACTGTAGTGAAAAAGAAAGTTACTTGATGAAAAAAAGGGCACGTATTCTGCATGATATGCTGAAGATGGAATATTCAAATTAGAAACAAGTCAGTTGCAGGAGTCGCCATAAAAGTATTTTGATATGCTAACATTGTGCATGCTCTCCCAGTTGTTGATGAATTAAAAAAAATGCTCAGTCAATAAAAGTAGTTGGTATTCTCAAAATGGAGAGAAAAATAAAGACAAAATTTATGTATTTAGCTATTGCGGCTGTCGTCATCACCGAGTGAGTTATTTTTCTGACTGGTTATGTGCATTGTGACATAGTACCTGCAAATCGAGATTTCAACATTTCTCTCTGCCCCTGATCTTCAAGTCTGAACTTACAGTAATTTGTTCTATTTGTTGTTGGATTAATCTGCAACAAATATTTTCCTTTGTAATCCAAGAACTCTTACAGTTCCTAGCAGAGATTATATATCTGGTGAAGATATATTTCCATGGGAAAATGGCACCATATGTTTGTAAGCTGCTGGGAAAGCAGGCTTTAAAAAAAAAAAAAAAAAAAAAAATCTGCTTGGTTTGACTTTTGGAAGCTGACTACAGGACTGACCATTGTCATCATGCTATAACAGCATTTTTCAACTGGTGCACCTGGACACACTAATGTGGCCTGAAAGGTAGCCAGGTGCACCCCAAGTTAATAGAAGAGTAATTTATGAATTATTTTATGTTAAAAAAAAAATTAAAAAAAAAAAAAAAAATCTTTATTTTTAAAAAGCTAAAGACAACAAGCAATGTAATGTCTTAAAAATAAATGCTTATTTCAGAAGACTTCTTTATTATTTTCCTGTTTTTCAAATTTCATGACTTATTTTTCCTTATTAAATTTTAAAGTAAACCCCTAGAGTTTTAGTTATTCTACAAGAGCACACTAAGAAAAAAAAAAAAAAAAAAAATGGTTGAGAAACATTGTTTTATAAAGTGACATTATTAAGTAACCATCACACGAGTCACATGACTTCATTTAGACCAAAGGGAGATAACTACTATTTGTATCCCTACAGTTCACACAACTTTAGCTTTAATCAATAAATTCAGAATATGTTATTGGAGATTAAGTCAGAACTGCAAAAGTATATAATTTACAATGCATTTATATTATAAACAGGCCCATCATCCAAATTGTTAAATAAATATTTTTTTAATTTTGACAAATGTTGTAGGTTAGGGAAAGTGCATTGAATGCTAATCTACAAAAATAAGACCAACTCCATAATAATTTGCTTGCTACTGAAAATGAAGCCACATCATTTTGTGTGGTTTTGGGCCCAATGGTCCACAAAGGAGTCTTCAAGAATAAGTTCAACCCCAAAATTCACTTGCTACTGCAACTGCTGCCACATCATTTCATCACTTGATGTGGTTGTGTGCTCTATACTCTACAAAGAAATCTTCAAGAATAAGAAAATCCCTCTA
This sequence comes from Acanthosepion esculentum, assembly GCA_964036315.1. Classification (NCBI taxonomy): domain Eukaryota; kingdom Metazoa; phylum Mollusca; class Cephalopoda; order Sepiida; family Sepiidae; genus Acanthosepion; species Acanthosepion esculentum. Next base: position 44,392,904 of record OZ038520.1, read on the forward strand.
AAAATTCACTTGTTACTGAAACAGCAGTAACAGAACTTGGTGTGTCTGTGTGCCCCTATACTCTACAAAGGTGTGTTTGAGAATAAAAATCCACTTGCTACTGAAACTGCAGCAGTATTATTTGTTTTACTTATGCACCTTATAACCCACAAAGAAATCTACAGAAATAAGATCCACAATTATAAAATTTTATTAGTAACTGAAAACACAACATTTGGGTCCTATGCTTCACAAATTATTCTATAGGAATAAGTCACATCTTTATAAGATTTCACTTGCTATGAGACAGTGGAAACATCATTGGTAATGGTTATTGCTCTATGCTACACAAAGGTGTTATCAGTAATTAGATCCACCCCTATAAAATTTTATATGTATTTGAAACCATAGCATGAGCTGGTTTGATTACTTCTATACATGTCTCAAAGAATAAGACTTAACCTTAACTTAATTTGCTATTGAAACTGTAGAAGCATCAATTGATGTTGCTCAATACTCCACACAAAGTAAGAATACCAGCCCAATCAAATTTACTACTAAAACCACTGCAGTAGTGGCCTTATACCACACAAACCTACAGGAATAGCAACCAGTCCACCAACCAAAAATTTATTTGCTTCTGAAACTGCATTAGTATTTCTTGATGCAGTTGTGATTCTATGCTTGACAGTGTCCACATAAGAAAGACCTCTATTAAATTTCATTAAAGCAATATTGTGTGGTCATGGTCTTCTGCTACACAAAAGAATATGTCAACTCCATAAAAATTCACTTACTACTGAAACTGTAGCAGCATCAATTAACCCAACCAAGAAGACTGTGCAGCTCTTACCACATAAGTGTAAGCACACTTACAAACAAGACTTTTCTTTTATTAATTTTAAATTATTTGTTTAAAGGTCCTACTGAAACTTTGTCAGATATAATCATCTAAACACATGTTCATGTACACTATGAATTAATCTAACCAATATTGTAAGATGCATCTATGTTCCCAATTATATATATATATATATATATATATATATATGCACTTTATTTATTTTAGGATATTACAACAAAAATATAAGGATCACTACACAATTGCAGTTGTGTTTCAACACATAATGCATCTCCTCAGGCGATTGTAGATTACTGGCAAGTGAACAATTTGGTTTCAAAAGCAAAATTCATCATTTTTATGAAAAAAATAAAATTAATTTTTTAAAAAACAGTAAATTTAAAAAAAAAAAAAAAAAAAAAAAAAAAAAAAAAGGCTTGAGAGCTTTACCCTGATCAAACCTGGAGATCATATATATATATATATATATATATATATATATATGAAATATAGCCGACAATGAATGTCTTATGTCTGTTCAAATGTTTGCTTTAATTTCTGGTGAAAATAATGACAAAAATTGTCCAACATTTGGATAGTTTTTTTATTAAGTTGGTCCTAAGCTTTTTGTCTTTATTTTCACCAGAAATTAAAGCAAACAGTTGAACATTAGAACAGCTCATGATCAGACATTCATCGTCTGTTATATTTAATAATATATGTTTAAATAATGATCTGCTGCACCAATACACTATATATATATATATATATATATATATATATTTGGAGGTTTTCCAAATATATTTAAGTATGAGTGTAACTTTATGTCAGTAAAACTACTTTTTACTTATACGATAGTAGCATTTATTCTGAACCCCACAAAACGAACATAGCTGGTATTCAAGTTGGCATCCTATTTTGAGAAACATTTTGTTTTTAAAATAGAAAGTCACCAACTTGAATTCCGGACACGTTCCTTTCACATAGATCAGAATAAATATAGCTATCAAACAATATGCATCACAATTATATCTCAAAAGACAACTGTGAAAAGAAATTAACAACAAACCCCTTGAAAATGGACAAGGAAGTGACTGAAAGCACTTAGGACAATAGACACTACAGACAATTTTTTATGCTGACTTACCCCCACCAAATGGAAAAATTTTAGAATACTAAAAAAAACTAAAAACGAAAAAAGAAATTAAAATTTTCCTCGTCTCATATTCAATGAAACATGTTTGTAAGGTTGCTGCACAAATACACACACACACACACATATATGTGTATATACACATACATATGTATATACACACACAATACCAATTGGTAGGGATAATTCCAAGGAGGACATTAATCCAAAGAGAGCTCAATGTAAGTAACAGAGTAATATAATACGTCAAGAAAATCCTTAAAAATCCATTTGGATTATAATTTATTTCATGAATATATTTAAATATTCAGCTGTTTATACCTAAGGTTTCCTTAGAAATGAAATCAAATTGTCCAGACAAAAAGAAAAAGAAAAAATTTTATAATAAAAGAGGAAGAAAGAAAAAAATATTCAAGGTTTGAAGAGATGAATATCTAAATATATTCATGAAATAAATTATAACTGAAATGGATTTTTAAAGAAGGTCTTTATTATCATCATATATATATATATATATATATTCCTGTAAAATAGGAAACAAAAATAAAACAAAGTTGTTCCTTGTGTTATTTAATTTTAACACTTAAAATAGGAAACACTTAAAAATAAAAGAATCAAATTGTTTTAATTACAACTGTTACACTATATTGCAACTAGTATACCGAATATTACTTGTGATGAAACAGTTAACCTTGTATGATTATTACTTGTTCATAAAGTATAATGTTTTTATTTATTTTCACTATCAGAGATTAAGCTAATATTTTTTCTGATTTTTGTATTCAACTACATTTTGCAAATAGGTATTGTGCTTCAGAAAATCAGTTCTCCCAGGAAATGTCCAAGCTCAAATCATTTAAAACTTATTTAAATGTTTGTCAACACAGAATTAATTAAACAGATTATTTTCTTATATAGGTTCAAACATTAAAGCTCACTGATAATTAAAATTTAAACTTAAATTAGTATGTGTTTAAATTAAAGTATAATAGCCCTATATTTAAAATCAAAAACATTCTATCTCCAAATTATTATAATTTGGGAGAGCTATAGTTAAGATAATTTCTAACTGCATGTGTAAGTTTGTACATAGTAATTATTGCTGGCCAGGTGAAAATATCATAAGCCAACAGTGAATATAATTCAAGCACTTATGTACTACCAACAACCAAGCTTAAGTTTAGCCTATGAAATAGAGAAAGAGGCAAATAGTAAGTGCCCTCAGCTTTGCCTGAAATCCAGCCAATTCAGTAGGCCAAGGTGAATACAAATACTAACAAGTCTATACTATATAGCCCTTGTCTAATGGATGCCTGATACAGATACAGGAAGACATCAGTTTAGCTTTGTTGATTTTATTTCTTATTTTATAAATAGAAATTAAAATTAGCTTTGAAAAAGTTAAGGAACCCGTGCATAGTTTTAGTACCAGTGTTAGAGTTTAATCACATGAATAAATAAATAAAAAAATAAATAAAATTTAGAGATCTAACAAAGACAATATTTGTACTTAGATATTTCCATCACTTGTTTACTTTTATTTCTGTTTTTACTGTATATTTCTTATATATTTTATTTCAACTCTCAAAAACTTAATTATTAGTTATTTCATAACTATTGCTTTGATGAGAAAGCAAGTTTTACATATTTGTTTTTTTTTTGTATATTCCCACCAACCCAAAGCCTAATCCTATATAAATGTATGCATAGACATAAATGTAATGGACATTTAGTTTAATCAATACTAATGTTTTGTGATGAACATCTTTTGATAAGCAGATATGAAAATTAGATAAAGCTTAAGAGATAAAACCATGTCAATCAAGATTATAGCTTTTTTTTTTAACTGCATAATATACAGACAAGTTCAAAATCATTTAGAATTTCCTTAAAATAATTGTTCAGCCATTTTGTACTGCTTTGACAGCATCCACTGAATTTAAGAAATTTTGATGCTAACAGAAAAAATGCTTTGCTACTGAAAAAAAAAAAGCAAAGAAAAAAAATTAAAGCAAAAACAAAAAACTTTTGATCCTATTGATGTTATTTTCATATATCCAAGATATAACTTACATGGATTTTTCAATGTTTTTTTTTTTTTTTTGAAGAGGATAAATTATGATTAGATCAGCAATATACTATTTATTATATTGAAAAATTAACAATCTAAAATACCTACAAGATCAGCTATTATTTTTACTCTTTTATCAAATGTACTATTATTCATTTACCTTTTTAAAATATAAAAAGCTATCTTCGGCATGTCGGCATGGTGTAATGGTTAGCAAGCTTGTCTCACTAAAACAGTTATGACTGAATAGCGAGTTCCATACTCACTGGGTGCTCCATATTTTCGGCCTTGTGGCACACCTAAGCTATGCTTAGAAAAATCAGTATAAAAAGCTATCTTAATTCATTCATCTTTGGATCAGTAATTATTAATTTTCTAATGATTAAATATTATGACTAAACAAAAACTGATAGATCTACAAGTAAAGATCATATATTATTAGAAAGATTTGCATCAGACATGATAACCTAACTACTTAATGTATATACAAACATTTGCTTTAGTATTTCTGCAAAATTTTATTTATTTCAATATGTGGGTAATTTTATTAGAAAAGAAAATGCCACTTCAGGGTATATGCAATCACAGCTCTCCACGATTTCCTTTTTCTCTTTAATATCTGTAATTCACCATAACTGCCCTCCTCTCCTATTGCCTTCTTGGCAGTTTTGATTTTAGTTGCCCTTCTCCTAAAAGAGGAAGTCTACCAAGGCTAGGGAGCCCATTCCACCCTATTTTATCCATAGCTGCAAGATAGAAGGGATGTATTCATGTTTTCTCCAAGGGCATTAAAATAAAGTAATTGCAACAGCCTCAAACAGAATTACAATCCAGCCTATTGATTGTATTTTCAACTGTTTGCATCATCTACACACAACCAAATAATTATACAAAATTAAATCAAACACAAAACAAGAATAATTTTAAAAAATTATACAAGTCCCAGCACTGCATTTAAATACTGAAAATATATAATGAATTGATCCTTGCTGAAAGTAATAATTGTGAATCTAATAACTATTACTTATTAATATATACTGAAGGATTATATACAAGTATTCATGAGTAGGTAGTTAAAAAAATAAAAAGGTTTAAAATGCATTTTTTTTTTTAAATTAAAAGGTCTTTCTTAAAGCCTTTATTTTCAGTTTTATTCCAAGCTAATAGATTAAATTTAATATTTTCAATAATCAAAAATACTTTGCTGTGTTTTCTGATGAAGTTTAATCGATCAGAATTATTTTTTCTGATTATCAGTTACAAAAATAAAATAAAATTGTTCTATTGACAAATTTGTCAGCACAAAATGTTTCAAAAATAAAATACTGTTCTGAGACACTGAGAAAAATTAGCCGATTTAAACTAATCTGAATTGAAACATTACTTTTAGTTTAAAATATTACACAAAAGCAAAAGTGTTTTTTTTTTTTACGTTTTCAGTGACATCAACTGCCTAATGTTTGGAAAATTCTTGTAAAACTTCACTATTTATTGAAAATTTTTTTTTCTTAAGACAGTATTGCCCATATTATATTTTGTGAATAAAAGCAATTAAAAGCTTTTCTGATTAAGTAATATCTTAGTTTTATTTCTTTTTTTTTATTTTACAATTCAAAGCAGGTTTTCTGTAACTGGGTGTCCTGTTTGACCAAAATTTGATTATTTAAATTTTCCAAGGGCTTGTCCTTATAACTAATATAAGCCCTACAAAAAGGAATTTCTCAAAATTTCATAAAATTAAATGAGTTGGAGTGGAGTAACATAATTAAAAAAAAAAATTCAAAGCTAAATTAAAATTAAAGATTTAACAAGAAAAAAAAAAAAAAAAAAAAAATAATAATTTAATTCATCTTGAATATGTCCTGAAAGTTTGATTAAAATCTGACAATTTTTACAATTTCTAAATCAATGCATTTTCCACTGCAAAAAGACTCAAATTTCTCAAAAATTTATGGTCCTGTATTGATACCACAAAAACAAGATTTTTAACAAAAAATTTTCAAGGTTCAAAAGAGGATAAAAAAAAATTTGACCTTTTATCTTGATAATAACACAAAAGGTTTTGATGATAAAGTTTTTTTTTATGTTTTGGGCATTTTTTCATCATGTATCTTTTTTTCTTTATTTTTTTTTTAGAGAAGATTTTGGAAGTTATGGGGGATAATCTTTTAGTCATCAGCATAAATTCCTATATTTCATACATATTGTTTTTATTTTAGCATCTAAAAATTATGGTAAAAGAAATGTTTACATTTTAACATCAGTGTCAGCCAAAAATTTATAAACAGGATGTATGCTTCTATAAACAAATTTTTCAAGTATTGTTTAAACTTTTACATTTTCTTAGTAACAATTTATAAGGGGATCTGTCTATATTTATAAGGTCTTTAAATTAAGATTTAATCATGTCATTTTTATTATTTGCAATATAATATTTTATCATTCCATATTTAACTTTAGCTAGAAGTTAATACATCTAAAAGAATGTGACTGCCATCTTTTGGCTTTCTCCTATATTTCAGATAGGAGTCATTCCTGTGTTCAAATTTAAGTCAAAGGGAAAAAAATTTTTCAGTATGGGTATTTGTGCAAAAACAGCTTGATCTAACCCCTTTGATATGTATTTGATGCAATACTTGATTGAATGAATTGATGAGCAAATTTCAACTTTGACATAACAGTTGAATTGTCGTAACAAATATGTATTGTAAGGTACAACCCACTGACTGATGATTTCTTGCTCAACTTGATGTCCATATTGTCTCATTTTGATCTTGTTGATGTGACCTCCATCTTCTGGCTTTCTCCTATATTTTGCCTAGGAGTCGTTCCCTTGTTCAAATTTAAATTTAATTTATATCAAAGGGGAAAAATTTTCAGTGAGGAAGGGTGCCCCCTGTGGACCCTCTTTGATCAAAATGAAATATACTTATTCAAGTAACTTGAGTAATGTAGTTTCAGAATATATATGGTTATGGGGGTCTATCTCCAAAACCCTAGGAGAAGTTTGATAACAGAAAGAGAGGCTACAACTGTGTGTGAGATATATATATATATATATATATATATATATATATATATATATATATATATACACACACACACACATATATGAAATGGACAAAGTCCGACAATTAATTAAAAACATTTTTATGTTTAACATTCTTTTTATAGATACAAGTATTTAAATAAATGCTGTTTTATAATAAAACATTCAGGCCGGTAAATGTTATTTAATACTGTTTATTATAAAACAGAGCATTTACTTAAATACTTGTATCTATAAAAAGAATGTTAAACATAAAAATGTCTTTAAATATATACATAAATACATACACACACACGTTTTACCAGTTTGTGACTGGAAGGAATAATTCCAAGGAGGATATAAATCCAGAGAGAGCACAATGTAAACTACAGAGCATTATAATAAGACGGAGACTTTAATTATCCATTTTGTTTATAATTTTTATTTCATGAACACTGAGACATTCAGCTCATACATTATAAAAAACACTGATATACGCAAACATATATAAATCCAAAATTTAAAAATCAGTTTGTCTGACAATCGCAAATAGCGTGAAACCCAAGGTCACAAACTCATGCCAATCCAACTAAATATGTTAGCTCTATCACTGATATTGGGCGCTTTCCAATAAGTACCCCGCATATAATATATATACCCAAACATACACACATCTATATTATATATAGATATAGATATATATATATATTGAAAAATCATGTAAACACAAAATATAACAGTTTAAAAATCTAAGCACAAGAATATTAATTAAAATGTTAGTCAGAAGTCAATTTGTCTTATACATGAAAATAAAAATCAGTCAACCAAGATCTGAGCAGAAATTTTTTTCAACTTTTCTTTATATTTTGACAGTTTACCAGTGACCATTTCAACTTTATTACAATCACAAGACAAATTAAGTGAGAGGTAAGAGAGTTTACTTCAACAAGATAAAGTAATGGTTTCAAAGGAGCAAGATGTCAATGACACTAAGAAAATGATCATTAACTGTATTAATACATTGGCTCCCACACAACCCACTAGAGTGTCATGGTGGCATGTCAGCAACGCCCACACAACCCTCTGGTAGGTTGTTTTCTAATTTCTTTTCTATGAGGATTATTGGAGGTGGGATGTGATGATTGATTGCTTATGAGATCATGGTACACCTGAACCACATTTTTTTCCAAAAAATTTTTTTTAATATAGAAAATGGGAGTCAGTGTAATACTTGTACATTGGAAAGTTTCCAATGACTCACTGGTGGGTTGTGTAGAACTTTGTGTTGTAAAATGGACCCAGGTATCAAATAAACTGGTAGGTCATGGGTAATAAATAAGACCTATGATATTCTTCCCTCATTTATGAAACAATGCTAAAACAAAGTTGTTTGTACCAAAATTAATATATAATGTTGGGACCCTGGGACAACAAAGCAAAAGAGGCTTGGGAGCCAACGTGTTAAGGACTAAAAAACAATGGGTAAAATGTGGCAAAATCCATGAAATTGGTAACTGGCAAAATGCTAACAAAGCTGAACAGATTCTGTCAAGATGGTTATCTAAAACTAAACAGAATAACAACAATATTGCTTCTAAAAATTTTATTCAATTATAAATCCTACAAACTAATATCTTTAAAAAAAAAAATGAATTGGATCACTCAATAAGTCCAGTGTTCAAATACAGTGATCCCTCCTGAAGATTGAAATATTGGGTTACAGCAAACATACAAAATGCTGAGAGTAGCCAAATTTAACTATAGATTAAACTCTGAAAATAATTTTCAATGCATGCAGTGCACATATATCTATGAGCATATAACTATGTAAATACATAACAAAAAAAAACAAAAAAAAACAGTATTTGGGTTAAATTAATCCCTCTTCTACAATTTCTAAATGCTTCAGAAAAGAAATTTATTCAATATGATTTGGCATCATCTGTCTATATTAAACTATTTACATTATTCCAACTGTTGTCCTCATCTTTGTTGTCATATGAACAGTTATGCCATTGTAAGCGCCAGCCTTCTTCACTAGTACAATCTAACCTGGTGGACAAAAAAAGGTGGTGTTGGTTTGAAATGCAAACATATCACCTGAAGAAGGCTGGAATATACAACAGCTGAAACATCATGAATATGACAAGATGAGGACAACAGTTCAAACAATGTAAATGTTATTTAGCATATTTAATTTTGCAAGATAATAATTTAAATATTTATTATGTAGAATGTCTGTTACAATAATTTTAATTTTACACAGTTGCAAAATAAAATTAGAAAAAAAATTAAGGATATTTTGTTAAAAAAAAAACTTTAAATAAATTGATGTTGGAATGTTTAAGATGAGTAATTATTATTATTATAATATGCCTTTTTTATTTTGACCAGCATGCTTATCTTGGTTGTTATACTTTCTGGCTTTCTTCATGTGTGTGTAACTATGTGCTATGTCCTGTCCCCTCAGAACATAGGCAGTCATAGCTCGCCACAATTTCCTGTCCTTTGTAGCTCTTAATAAATTTTGTCTTTTTGTTATCTCTCCTAAACTCTGTTCTGTTATTCATTTACTCAAGCTCATCCTTCTTCTATGTACCATTTGCCTTCGGGATGTAGGCAATCATGGCTCTCCACAATTTCCTGTCCTTTGTAACTATAAATAAATTTTGTCTTTTTGTTATCTCTCCTAAACCTTGTTCCACCATCCATTTACTTTTCATTCTTCTATGTACTGTGTCAATTCAGGATGTTGACGATCATGGCTCTCCACACTTTCCCATCCTTTGTAGCTCTTAATAAATTGAATTTTCAATATTTCTCCTAAACTGTTCCATCATTCATTTACTCAAGCTCATCAAGTATGATATACACCCTTTTCTGTCCCTTAATCTATCCTGTGAGTATCAGATTTTCCAAGACCTCCCACCTTATGTGCTCCAGAAATTTCAACTGTCTCTTCCTGAGTTTCACTTATTAAGCCAGTGTATCTGTGAGCAGTGCAAAGTTAAATAAAAATGTAAGGTAAGACTTGTATACCAAATAATTTTAAAACTTTTTTTTTTTTTTTTACTTGTATAAGAGGTGCTTAATATGTATATAAAAATTGTAACATTTTTTTATTATTATAATAATAATAATAATAACTGATCATAACTGCTTCCCTGTCCAATATATGCACTTAACAAATCTGGCATGGAACCGCTTTTGGTGACTGGTGAATTAGTAGATGGGTGACTATTGACCTATGCCCTTGACAACCCGATAGACAAAACTAACAACAGGAAAAAGAAAGAAAAAAAAAGCAAATTTATTTAGAAGGCTTCGAACTTGACATGAAACACCCTACTAGTCCCAGTCCTCACCACATTATAATATATTTGTGTGAAACTAAGTAACCTTATCAGAATTTCTAGAAAAACCTTTTATTCAATCCCAATTTCAATGCTGAGGGAATATGTTAATTCTCTCAAGTCTTTTTATTTTTGTGCTGTTTGTTCCTTTCATCCCATTTGAGCTAGTGATACACACACACAATATTTTATATATATATATATATATATATATATATATATAGTAGCGTGGTGAAAACCAGAGAGAGAGAGAGCGTGGCGAGAGAGAGCGAGCGTGGCGAGAGAGAGAGAGAGAGAGCGAGCGTGGCGAGAGAGAGAGAGAGAGAGCGAGCGTGGCGAGAGAGAGAGAGAGAGAGCGTGGCGAGAGAGAGAGAGAGAGAGCGTGGCGAGAGAGAGAGAGAGAGAGAGCGTGGCGAGAGAGAGAGAGAGAGAGAGAGAGAGCGAGCGTGGCGAAAACCAGAGAGAGAGAGAGAGAGAGCGAGAGCGTGGCGAAAACCAGAGAGAGAGAGAGAGAGAGCGAGAGCGTGGCGAAAACCAGAGAGAGAGAGAGAGAGAGCGAGCGTGGCGAAAACCAGAGAGAGAGAGAGAGGGAGAGCGTGGCGAAAACCAGAGAGAGAGAGAGAGGGAGAGCGTGGCGAAAACCAGAGAGAGAGAGGGATGGAGAGCGTGGCGAAAACCAGAGAGAGGGATGGAGAGCGTGGCGAAAAACAGAGAGAGGGATGGAGAGCGTGGCGAAAAACAGAGAGAGGGATGGAGAGCGTGGCGAAAAACAGAGAGAGGGATGGAGAGCGTGGCGAAAAACAGAGAGAGGGATGGAGAGCGTGGCAAAAAACAGAGAGAGGGATGGAGAGCGTGGCAAAAAACAGAGAGAGGGATGGAGAGCGTGGCGAAAAACAGAGAGAGGGATGGAGAGCGTGGCGAAAAACAGAGAGAGGGATGGAGAGCGTGGCGAAAAACAGAGAGAGGGATGGAGAGCGTGGCGAAAAACAGAGAGAGGGATGGAGAGCATGGCGAGAAACAGAGAGAGGGAGAGCATGGCGAAAAACAGAGAGAGGGAGAGCAGTAAACCAAGCAAGAAGAGAGACTTAGTTTAACCTAATCTTTTACTTGCACAATCCAGCAGTGTAAATTGAGAGCCTCAAAACTACTCTATTCTCTGATGGTGAATTTTTTTTTTAATGTCTTCTCTTTCTTAATCAAAGAATCCCATCTTTCATCTCTTAGCTCTGCTGAAGAGGATAAAAGATATTTTCTGTCATCTTATCCTCCAGTGTCATTGTCTATTATCATGACATAATTCCAAAGTCATTGATGACCACTCTTTTCTTTCCTTGCATATTGAATTTCAATTTCCCCACCTAAATACAGCCCTTTGATGTTCCCAACTTTGCCTTGGGGGGGGGGGTATTGTCTTTGTATTCCTTTTCATACATGCATGTGATGAAATACATACAGTTCTTTGTCAGGTACTCTTTCAAGGAGGATTTGGTTCAAGAGTAATATTCTTTGTTTCAGTGGGGGGGGGGGGGAAAATTAACAAATGACAAAAGCATATAGGCCAGAAAAAAATTACCGATATTCTTCTAAGCATGGAAAGCAGTATTAGAATAATCTACACCAATGGATTGAATGAAGGTTTCATTCCAAAATTCTAGTAGATATACATGATCAAAGGATACAACTGAAACACTGTATAACATACAAGATGAGCCTGCTAGTTTGACTAGAAAGATATATAATTTTCAATAAATTATATATCACTCCTGAAGCATTAATATAATTAAGTTAGAAAAGTATACATGGGTTTCATATTTATTTTCTATTTAAATGTATTAATTAATATTTCGTTATACTCTTCACCTGTTATCATGATAACTTAGTGTGACTTTCAACAGTTAGCATCCAACATTAACATGCATTTCCAAACTTTTAACATTCTTCACAATACAATATACATTCCAATACTTCACAATTTGACATGCATTTCAATTCTTGGCATTCCTGATAGTGTACATTGCAATAACTTAAGATGGATTCTAGTATAAAGTTAAAGATCAGTCACTTTTGCATCATTCATCACTCAATGGCATGCATTATAAGTCTGAGCTGTTACAATTTTAATATTCAAGTGACTTTTACATTCTTTTCAATTTAACATGCATTTAAACTAACTTTGAATTTACCACAATCTAGTTTAATTTAGTATTTGCAACAATTTGAACACCTTTCAATTTAGGATTTAATGTGTCCTTTAATAATCATAGAATTTGTCACAGAAATATCAGAGTCCTGTCTATTAAATACTTTGCCAATATTTGTAGTGATTATTACAATCAAAGTATTTTAGGCATAAGTGATGTTCCCTAAATGGTTTAATTTATAATTAAAACTTTGAAAAGCAGTTAATTAAATGGTGAGAGCTGAAGTGAATGAAAGATTATACTTCTAAAACCTTAACACAATGAGCTGAATATGTGAAAGCAATAGGGTACTTTTTTTAGTTATTAAAAAATGGTTATGCAGATTATGAATACTGACGATATCTAGAACTAGAGATGCCTGGAAATAAAGTGTCTAAATGAACAGAGAATCCTAGATAAAAGGACTCCATCCTAAAGTCATTGTAGAAATTTAAATTTCATGTTTTATTACAAAAGATTAGAGATAACACCATTTTTCATAACTAAATCCGGACTTACAGAAATAAATATTTTAATGATACCAAAATGTCAATATATTAGCGGTTTACAGGATGGGGCCATGTTTGGATACACATTTTCTTTATTAATACACTTATTATTGCAATATTTACAGCCATATGTTGAAACCGCATTTCTCTTCCAATCACTGAAGTTAAGCAATATCGAGCCTAGTCAGTACCTAGAGGACCACTGGAAAATACCAGGTGCTGTAAGCTTGAATGTGCAAGGGCATAATGGATAATGGCTCAAAATGAGAAATCAGAGAGTAAGTTCAAATTCTAGTTGAGCACAAATACTTCTGGGGAAAAAAAAAAAAAAAAAAAAAAAAAGTAGGAATCTCTTCACCACTAGCTATGAGTTAAATAACAGGACAGAGTCAACCCATCGCTAGCAACCAGTCTATGGCAGAAAGTAAACAACTTATTGCAGGAATTCTTCTGCCAAGTCAATCATGAATCAAAAGAGATCACCAAAGCACATGGCACCTAAGAAAAGGAATATTTCAATATTGTCAGATTTAGTAGATTAAGTAATTTTTAAGGATAACAACACTTGCTTACAGCTTTGAAATTCAAGTTTTGGCAACAACTCAAAAGTGGGATTTATATATTAATCAATTACCCCAAACCAATAGTTGAATTAGCAGATGAAGATGCTACAAAAAGTGCCACTCAAAATTATAAGTCAGCAAAAAGTCTGTTGCAGTTTCATAACTGGATTCTGCATTTCTCATTCCATATGTGCCACAAAAGTGGGTCATGAAATCAAGTGTGGGGTTCACTTCTTGGCAAGAAGAGGACCACCTTAAACAAATTCATGCTATCAGCATTTTCTTCTATTCTGATTTTCTTTCACCTCAAACCAAAACATGCAAAAGCCAAACGGTAATAGGGAATGGATGATGGGGGAAGTTTTGGTAGAACAGGAAGCTTCTAGTCCTGACAATAAGTCTTGGCAATAAATTTAGTCATCAATGCCATCATAAAGAAAGTGATCAGCAAAGAAATTAAAATCTTGGACACAAGAAAGCTTATGACAACCACAAATGCAATTATGAAGGTTAGCCAAATTTATAATGAGAATTACAAACATGAGAATTCACTAAATTAGAAAAATAAAAGTCTTACTATCGGAAGTTTCCTCTTATATCAGATACAAATAGCCAAAGAGTTATTTCGAGAAAAAGGATTAGTCATGGATTTCTATGCTTGATATTTACATCATATTAATTCACTGCAATCTTTACTCAAGTCAATTTGGTCAATAATCATTTTGGAAAATATTAAGTTCCTTAAAATCATAAATGAAGCATCTGATAGAAATTGTAAATGTATCTTTATTGTAATTCTTTCAGATATGGTCAAATTTTTTAGATTCCTTTCTCCCTATAACCAAAAAGCGTGACAAAAATATTTACCAGTTAGTATGAGCAAGAAAAATATGCATCAGTAATAAAAGACAGATAGTGAAATGGCTTTAGTAGAAGTTATTCAGTTTAAAAAAAAATACTAACTTATAGCATGCTTTTCAGCAGTTACGGTTAAATGCCTTAAGACAAGAGGTTAGCTTTTAAAGAAATAATTTGTGTACATAGTGGGTAAAAGCCCAAATATAATAACCGATCTATAAACTACAGATACACCATGGATTTTTTTGGGCAACCACAGATCCAGTATATAATTTAGTTGTAAGACAATAAGTAAACATTCTTTAAAAGTATAAATACTAAATTAGTAATGCTGTAGGATTGACATTCATTGCTTCTGACTACAATTACAGACTAATCTTTAAAATGTATATTTTAATTATGGCTTCTGAAGAGTTAATTATAATCACTAGATCAAAATAAAAATTATTATGCAGTCCATCTTGAAACAAAAAGGCATACCAAATTAATTCTCTCCTTAATGACAGAAAAAAAAAAAAAAAAAAAAAAAATTAAAAAATATAAGAAAATTTATAAAAGTTAAAAGAAATATAATTTTACCAACAATACTGAAATAATAGTTACTATGTTAATTAGCAGGTAAATAGGATGGAAAAGGGTTATTCTATAAAGAATTAGAACATACAAAATTACTTGTAATTATAAAAAAAAAAAATATCTGCAAACTATCCTTAAGTTTGTAAAAGCTAAGTTTACTTTAAGTACACAAATATAACTAATTTTTTTTTTTAGAAGTAAATTATAATATATTTATCATGGTTTTATACCCTTTATTAGCTCAAAACTATTAATCCTGTAAGGATCTGGAACCAAATGTGCCGAAAAATAGATGCTGTATCTGTAATTAAAAACATCAATCTCACACTCACATTGGATAACTTACCATGGCATCTCTAAATTGTTATCTGATAAAATAGAGTGCCTTACTAATATTATGAATGTGTTTGTTGTTCAACTCTGATATACTGAGGACAGGGACAACCTATAAATAAAGATTTTGCAAGCATGAAATCGCTGTTAATCAGAAGACAAAAAGTTTAAAAAAATAAAATAAACACTTCCACAGAGAAATGGAGTAAGTTAAACTATATATACTATAATTTTTTAGTATTTACTAAAAAAAAAAAAAAAAAATAAATAAATAAATAAATACTAGCAGCAAAATGTTAATTTATAAAAAAAATTACTTGCTTAGCAAATAAGAATTCTTATTAAATATTCAAACTCTTAGAAAAAAAAAAGTACAATTTTAATTAATAACTAACTACATTATATGCAATTGTAAGGGGAAAAAAATTAGAATTTTTTTTTTTATACAAGAGTCAAAAGCAAACCAAAGATGACTTAAATAAAATTGTTTACTAAATTCTAATGCAATTTATGATTTAAGCTTGAATACAAAAACAATTCAGAATTTTAAAAAAGCAAACAGGAAGTTCAACATTTGAGGATATCTGAATTTATGTCTAATGCCTACATTTACCACAAGCCAAAGAAAAATAAGAGAAAAACTAAAAGATGAAATTTTAAATTGGCAATAAAAAAGACAAGTTGAAATTAAATTCTCTTAATAAATTTTGTACACTCACACTTCTGATATAATTGTGAATTCAAACCAACTGCAACAATCATCATTAATATATTCATTAGAGATTATGAAGCATTTGTTATTATCTATTAACATGACTTGCAAGTATCATTACTTGCATAAAGATGGAATTTGTCAATAATATCAATGTTAATGTTTTTATAAAAAAAATTTTTTTTAACTCGTCTTCATAATAAAGTAGTATATAAAAAGGAAAACATCTAAAACAGAAAATAGGAAAGATAAATAGAAAAAAAACAGCTAATTATCAAAAGGTATTTCCTTGTTCAATACACACTATAATGAAAAGATTTTAACTACATTGTAACACTTATAGAAATATCCCTGTATTAAATCATACATTTGAGAATTGAAAATAATGTTAACATGCCATTAAATTAACAGAGTAGAATTACACCTTCAAAAAAGACTTATTGGAAATATTGCACATATAAGATTATTTTGTATAACTATGTTACAAGCTGTATTCGTTTTCAAATAGAATATATACTTGAACAACTTGGAGCATTAAAAAAATCATAATTTACAATTTTTTCTTTTAAAGCTTAAAAATTTCTATTTTTAATGTTATCAGTTTTCAACTAGGAACTCATTTTCTTTTGACTTCAATGTAAAAATATATGAATAGTCAAAACCTATAAAAAAATTACTAGATAAAAATTGAGTTTTGTTAGTGAAGTTATAAATCTTAAAAAAACAAAAAAAAAAAACAAAAAAAAACAAACAGTAAATATGCATATATATTTTACTTTCATTTTGTGAAACCTAAAATTAATAGATCTTCTAAAGAGAAAATCCTTTAATTATGTAACTATATAAGAACCAAAGTAAGATATCAAAACTTTCATGCAAAATAAATGTTATAATCTATGTACCTATAGTGGACATAAATCATAAAGATATATGAATTTAAAATAGTATGAAATTAAGAAGTATACTAACCACATTTAAGAAAATGAGGAAGAAATTAAAAAGTAATATATTATCCAAATATAAATTGCTTATTTAATATTTTTATTGTCACCATTGATTTTTAATTTCAATTGTAAACAAGTGAGATTTTCTTTTTCTTACACATTAAAATGTATATATAAAAAAAACAATTATACATATTGTATAAATTATTCATTATTTTAACAAATTTTCAAGTACATTTTTGGAATTAAAGTAATAAACAATGTGGCCAAAGCAAGTAAGAGTTTTTACAACTTACTGATATTAGTTAATTTCATCTTTTTGTACACTACAAACAAAATAAAAGGATTCTCTATTATATAAAACCTTTTTTTAAAACTAAAATAATTAAAAAGAGTTCTATTTCAAATAAACATTATTCAAACCTTGAGATTTGTTTAGCCCCAAAAAGTTAGTGACATATTTAAACATTAAGTGTTCTATTTTTCTGGCACAAGATTTTTACATTTATAATAAAGAGCCTTCTATATTTAGATTAGTAACCCCAGGAAAAATACTGGGAATTTAAACATACTTATCTAAAAGCTTATAAGATTATTGGATTGAAAACTATATTCAACCACAAAAAGAATTAATTTCTATATATTATAAAACAAGAAAATCATAATCAATGTGCTTTGGTGCAAAAAAAAAAAAAAAAAAAAAAAAAAAAAAAGTGTTGATAAAAAAAATTACATTTCTTCTACACACTATACTGCTAATATTCTGATAAAGTTACAATATAGGCAAAACAACTTCAAGAATAATTTTCAAATTCTTTTTGCATTTTTAAAAAAAATTTTTTTTATTTACTTATTTGTTTAAAATCAAACATTTATCAAGTTTGAATGTATCTTACTTGTACCTTTCCAATACTTTCACAGTAATTGCTCCGGTGAGCTTTCCTCTATGGTACCTGGACTTTATGTATTTAAGCACAGTACTAAATTGGCAACATCATTTTAAAGTGAAATGATGAAACAACTGTATGTTCTATGCTAATAGTTTCTTCCATCACACTTCTGGCTTGTGGAACTCTATTCTGGTTTCTTGCTTTCCAATCAACTTTAATCTTCAAAAAATTTAAATGCAATGTCAATCATTATCTTCTGTTTTCTTAATTTGTTCCTTTACTGTTCTCTCTCTCCTTAATAACATTTTCTTTTTCTCATTCTCTTACACTCAGTAACCACTTGTGTCTTAGTGGCTTTATTTCCTTGCATGGGTGAAATGATTAAAGAAAAAAAAAGTTACTATTTATTTCAAGTGAAATGAAAGAAAAGGAAGGAACTGAAAACAAACAGGAAAATAGACAATATAATTTAATAATAACAAAAAGATACAAAAATATATTTTGTCTAATTTGACAAAATTGCATCAAAGTAAATGCCTTCGTTTTTGTATTTCTTTTTAAGCAAGAGAAATCATTACAAGTACATTTAAAGGAAAAAAGTATCCAAAACAGCATAATTCCAATAAAATACATTCTGTACTACATACTATTAGAAGCACTACTTGCTAAATACATAGTAATATATTTTCTAATGACACCAAATTTTCTGATGTACAATGTGTAAATATAATCAACTATTATGGTGGAGGGTATATTTTAATCTTTTTTGTGTTCACTATAGTTTTTCAGAGATATCTACTTTACACATAAAATTAATATATCAGAACCAAAAGTAATTCAAACTGAAAATCTAAAAATTAATTTTAAATGTAAATTTCTAAATTTCTTACAACTGCCATTACAAAAAAAAAATATTTAAAAAATTAAAAATAAAAATCAGAAAATGAAAATTAATCAGAGTTAGCTGTAGACTATTTCCGAGATTGTTGTAAAGTGCATAACTATTTTCTTTTATGTATATATTTTTTTATAAAAGTATAATTATGTAAGTAGTTTATGAATAAAAATGACTGAATAACTTGGTAGTGAATATACCAGTAAGTTTAAAAATAAAAACAATACTGAAAAGAGGTTAAGTAATTAAGGATACTGCAAATGAAAAAATATCTAAATACAGAAACTAACTTAAAAAAAAAAAAAAAAATTAAAATATATAGTTACAAAAATAAAATTCATAAATGGATATTTTCTTTCAACTTGTTTATACAATGTTCATATGCTTATTTATTTTAATTTAAATAAGTTGCAGCTTTACATATGCACCTATATGAATATTTATTTACTAAGATTTGTTTAATCAGGCAGACAGGTCTCATATTGCTTATGCTTTTCTACATGGTCATCCATCTAAGCCAGTGATTTTTCAACTGGTGTGCAATAAGAGGATCGTATGTCTGACATGAAAATTTTTAAGGGTCATTAGTGAAATTATTTTTGGAAGCTGTTCAAATCACAATAAGTATACATAGGAAAATTAAAACCCCTTTAAAGTGATTATACAAGTATATAATTGTTATAATAAAAAAAAAAACATTTTCAATAAATGTATACATTATATATAAGATAACATAAAAATCAAGTTTTCCTGCAATAAAACAATATTAAAAACAAATCAATCATGTCTAGAATCATTGGAAGATTTAAAAGTATGACTGTCCAAAGTTTGACCTTGCAAAGTAGATATTTAAAAAAAAAAAAAAAAATATGTCAATCTAATTAAATGTTAAATTAAAGTAAACAAAAAAATAAGTTTTAAGTATTTTTATTTTAACTTTGTGTTAATAAATTATAAATAGTACAGTACAATAGTATTTTTTTTTTTTTTTTTTTTTTTTTTAAAAAATCATCATAATTTAAGTGTACCATGGCAGTTTAACTATAGGTTCAATTGTACCACGAGATAAAAGGTTGAAAAACATTGATCTAAGTAATAAGTAGGCTCATCACAGCTTAACTGGTGATGTAATTAGAATGAGTGCTTTCAGCATAACCTAAAATTCAATATAAATATACATATGGATGTAAAATGCCTCTATATTTCAGAGATGAGGTATTATAATTATTTACACAATTTACACTGTTCAAACTGTTGTCATAATCTTCATTGCAATATTCACAACATTTGTTGTATATGCATTTAAAAGGGTCAGTTTGAAATTCCAATCACCCGAAAAAAGCTGGCTTAATCATGAGTATGGTAACAATTTTAAGGATAACAGTCCAAACAATGTAAATAGTGTAAATAATATGGATGTAGGTATTAAGATACAATAAAAAGTGCAATTTTAAATAACTGCAATCATTACATAATCCAATTCATTCCTAACCATCCTTTACAAGGAATGGATCATTAAAAAAAATTGTAATTACTTTCATTAAATAAAAGAAGTCATCTAAGAAATCATTGCCAAATAATAACCATTTAGTTGATGAAATGAGAGAATAAGCAAACCACCTCTCTCATATCTTACCAAACATAAAAAACTATTACACTATGGTAAACTTTGACAGTGGGCAATAAGAACTATGTATATGTATGTAAGCTTATCCCAAAATATCTATACCTTGATTAGTTGGTTGTTTAGCAGCATATCAACCTCTATGGGTTATTTTGTATGCAAATGTTTTCTTTATAATAATAACGATTTTAATTATACAAGTTTTAGTAATTAACCCATACATGGGGGAGAATATGTGGATTCATACCTTTTGCAAGAGTATTTGAATGTAAGTGAATATAACAAACCCAACTGGAATTAGAACTCTACTCTGATTAACAATTCCAAGTCACTATCCATTACCCCACCCGCACATCCAAGCTTACAACATTTGGTATTACCAAGTAGTCACCCATCTCAGCACTGATCAGTCTTGACATTGCTTAACTTCATGATTGTGCTGGAACTGATGTTTCAATGTGACAGTGTTCTATAACTTGATAAAGTCCTTAATTTATCTATTTGGTTATCTTTAATATATATTTTTCCAATTTACATTACTTTTTTTTTCATGTATAAGAAAATACATTGAACAGAACAAGATACAGTGATGTAGGGAAACTTTAGTAGAGCAATATTTACATTAAAAATTGTTACTAGTGTAATAAGTTCTACATTACTTATTAGATTAGCAAGAGGTAAGGTACAGAAATTTAACTATTTGGAAAGATGACAGTAAATGCGATACAGAAATCCGAAATAACACAGGAATAGAAAATGATACCTTCCAGAAGCTAAGCAGAGCATTATGACATAAGAGAATTCTAGAAAAAAAAAAAAAAAATGCTACAAAGAAAAATGCTAAAAAACAATAGGAAAAAAAAAAGTGCTGAACTGTTATGTAATATCTGTATGGTAGTGAATGCTAGACAATTTACTCACAGCTGAAGATATTTGAAGCAACAGAAAAATTCTATCAACAAATGGTAAGAATACCATGGATGGAACATGTGAGTGATGAGGAAGTCTTAAAGAAAAGAGGAATAATAATAACTTATAATTACAATAAGAGACAACTGAAATTTTTTTAGGATTTTTTCCGAGAATTTAACATTCACAAGATATACCAATGTAAAGAGAAGCAGGGAAAATAGCAAGTAATTTACTTGGGTTTTGTGAATGAATGACAGAACATGGACAGTAAAAGAGTTAGAGTTGCACAAACAGGAAGTTGTGGAGACCCATGATTGCCAACATCCTGAAAGAATTTGGCACATAACAAAAAGAGGATACAAAGTTATAAACTTGATAAATATGTACAAAGTAGATTAATGCTATCAAACATTTTTTTTTAATTTTCTGTGATGTCTCTTAATGACAAGACAAGATAGGTAGTATATCCACTATCTTATATATAAATTTAACTTACGTTATTTTTTTTTTTCAGTTAAAGCTTAGAAATAAAAATAGATAAATAAATACATAGAGATATCAAATCATCTGTTTATGGCATATATATATTTAGGCAGCAAACCTTCTTTTATGCAAGTTTCATTAAAAACGACAGACAAGGTACTACGGTTAAGTTTTTTATTTAATTTTTCTTGTGTACGAACTAGAGCTTTCTTTGCTGGACAAAGAGTGTGTAAGAACACCACTACTACACGCTAAGACATATACATAATGCACACACTCAATTAAGCTGAAAAATCAAATCATCCTTGATAATGGCTAAAGGTATAGCTGAAAGCGCTCGGAAAAATAAGACATTTGGACAGTTCATACACACCCTTTGTCCAGCAAAGAAAGCTCTTGTTCGTACACAAGAAATATTAAATAAAAAACTTAACCGTAGTACCTTGTCTGTTGTTTTTAAAACTTGCGCGCATATATATATATATATATATATATATATATATATATATATATATGTGTGTGTATGTGTGTGTGTGTGTGTGTGTGTGTGCACGCGCGCGCGATGGGTAAATTGTCGCCATTTTAAATTTCACACATTCATTGTTTCTGATTTTGTCAACTGCACAATATAGTAGACTCAGTTGAGCACCATCTGTGAGAAAAAGGGCACCATGATGCAATTCACTCCACCAGAAATTTGGAAATGGTATGCAGTACTGCTTGGCATTCACACTGAAAGCTCCAATACTAACATTTCAGAGTGTTTGAGTATCAATCTGAGGACAGTGCAGAGGATTCAGAAAGAGTTGGAGGAGTCTAATGGTGATTACGAATGTGCAGCAGTCTGATAGTTCTGATAAGAACTCCTGAATTTGTTGGTGAGAACCTTAGACTAAACACATAAGTCTACATCAAGTACTTTCAGGAGGTAGTACTGCCCTGGGTCAATAGGGTAGCTGCTGGAAGACCGTATGTCTGGCAACAGGACTCTGCACCATACCACACAAGCAGGAGAAGCCAGACAATTTCTGTAACCACATCACTCTTTACATCTGACTCCCCAGACTGCAACCCCCTTGATTATTATGGGTGGGATGCAATTGAGTGAGAGACCCATAAAACTCCTTGCAATACCAAAGATGAGCTGAAAGCAAGGATACATAGTTATTTGAAAATATTTTTTGTATGCAATTAAATACTGATTTTTCCTTGGATATTTTTGGACAAATAGAACAATATTCAAAAATAGATGATTTATAAGGATTTATGGATGAGAACAATTTTATTAAAAATAAATTTTTTAACTTAATTTTTTTCATTAAATTTCCAATATTTTTCCACAAATTGTTTAATCAAAGAGTTATACTCACTGAATGCTTTTTAAAATGTTTATCTTTTAATCTATACATAATCTGATCACCTTATGAGTATAGATCAATAATCTGAGAGTTAAGAGCTGATTTTTTTTTTTTTTTACTGAATTTTTCAATGTATAATGTCTAGGTGTTTAATGTTCACCACCGAATTAAGTGCATTAACAAGGAAGGAAATTATGTTGAAAGTGTAAAATGAATGCCTTTTTATTTTTCATGATGGCCATTTTTATATATGTATCTAATACATAAACTAAGGGGTTATTTTTAATCATTTAACCCCAAGCAAAACAGGAATATCACTAGTACGGAGTTTACAGAGAGTGAAATCGAAAGAGAAGACTGAATATAGGGAAGATTTAGGAAAGAACAAAAGATGAAGGAGTACAAGGAGACAGATGGCAATCGATATATTTAAATTTTTGAATATTGTAGTATGAAAGTTCATAGGTGGGAAGTGCAAGAAAAGAAACTGTTGGAGTAGAAGTGGTAGTTGCATTTAGCCATTTCAACAGTAAAAGGGTGGGACCTAGCTGCCAATCTAGTAGTATGTTTAAATTCATGTATTCAGGGCACCAGAGAACTTGACAGCAGTTACCATGAAAACATTTGTAGAAAAGACAGAGGGAAGCCATGTCATGTTGGTGAGAAAGTGACTGAAGTTGAGATGCCCAGTCAGGATCAATGACATTACAGATCCTTATTTGGATTTAGTCAAGAATCTCAAAATGTACAACAGAAACACCAGACCATATATGGCAACAGTATTGAATGCACAGATGATAACAATCAATTTCAAACTAAAGATAGAGAGTAATAATAAAAAGAACTTCCAGTGTAAAATGAAAACTTATCTAAAAATATAGGTAAATAATGTTGAGAAAATACTCTCAATAGTAATTTTTTATTAGCATATATTAACCAGTGAGGAGTTCTTTCTTATTTAGTAATTTGTTGAACTTCTATATTGTATTTATTTCTTGGTCCTACCAATAAGGAAAATCTTACGTTTGATCATATTTTCAGAAATGGGTTAGACCAAGAACTATTCACCATCTCTCATAGCTTGCATACATTCCTAGAAAGACCACAGCTAATCAATATTTAAAGGGCTACTAGCTAATTAATGATAAGTTTGTTTTGAGTATTTAATGTACAGTGCTGTTCGATAAAAGTGACTAACCTGACTTTTTTTATTAAATGTTCTCTTCTCCGATGAAACGAAAGTTTAGTTAAATTCAAAGGATAAGCAATCTAAAATCCGAAGAAGCTTTGAAAGCTCTGAATTTAGCAGCAAGTACTGTCAAGCATCCGTTCAGTATAATGTTCTGGGGATGCTTTTCTTTTCATGGAACTGGTTTCTTAAAACCTATTGAAAAGACCTTCAGGAGTGAGCAGTACAAGAGAATTTTAGAGTCTTGTCTGCTCACTTCTGCCGAAAGGGTGCAAATCGACCCCACCAAGCTCATTTTTATGCAGGATAATGCTCACTGTCACAAATCAAAATTGATGAAAGAATACTTTGATGGGAAGCAGGTGAGTGTTATGACATGGCCGCTCCAATCTCCTGACCTCAACCCCATAGAAAACTTATGGAGCATTATAAAGTACACGCTCTCGAGAAAGCAGTTGAGCAACAAAGAGAATTTGATTGTGAATTTCATATCCGAATGGAATTCAATGCTTAGAGACGAGATTTGAAAGAACCTAATCAAGTCAATGCCAAAAAGGGTTGAAAAGGTTATTCAAAATAAAGGAGGACCCATAGATTATTAAATATTTCAAACTATATTACTTATTATAAATAAATTATACCTCTATTATTCTTTATTTAAAGCTGTTCGGTTATGTTTCTATTGATTACTAGTTGCAGGAAATAAGTGAGTCACTTTTTTTTTTTTTTGCAGAGTTTTTCCCTAAATCTCATTTATATCCAAAATTATAATTATCAATAAAATACCTTAGAGTGAGTAAACTTTTTTACTAGGTGGTCAGGAAGGGGTCTTTATATTAGCAAGATTAAAAATTAGTTTGACCCCAAAAACAATAGGCGAAAAAATTTTTAAGTAAAAAAAAATATCAGGTGAGTCACTTTTATCAAACAGCACTGTATATATTACAATAGAATTATTTAATGATAGAAAAGTCTTGAATAAATGTACTAAATGTATAATAAAATCTGGAATAGAATTTAAAATAGAAGATATTCATTAAAAAAAAAAAAAAATCTTGATATTAAAACAGACTAAAGATGATTACAAAATGATAGCTGTATAAAAGTCACCATAATGATGACTTATATAAACTACAAAAAATTAGTCAATAAAGCTTAATGATGACCTCAGAAGCCATTTTAATCTAAGCAATGATTTGTAGTCTTTGTAAGATATATAATAAAGGGATAATTTCATTAAAGAGAAATTCTTTTCATTGCAAAAAGGATTAGTAGATCAAATATAATAGGAACATCATAATACAACAACAAATGAGGATTATTATTTTTAGATCAATTTTAACACCCCCTCTGCATGAGCAAACAAACATTTGAGTCACATTTAAGTATATGCAATAAAAAAAACAAAAACAACAACAAAAAACACAGGTAGCAGTGTTACAATGAGATCAACACTATATCTAAAAGAAGAAAACTTCATTTTTATACTTGATATAGCCATGATGACCTCATAATTACTGTACTAAAAGTCTACAAAATAATTACAATTTACAGAGAAAATTGTTTTTTTTTCTTTGCTTGATAAAAAATAACTCAATATTTTCTTAACATTTAACACTATAATTTATAAATATTAATTCCTGTACATTTAATCCCATCAAAATATAGAGCTTTATACAACTATATAATAAAGTGAATGTCAGTGTGTCACTTTTCCAAATTTACTCATACCATAAACATATACCATTTTCGAATCAGGCTGACTGAGCAATTCCAGGCTGGATCCAGGCCTACAATCCTGAAATTCCAGGCTGGATGCAGGCCTACAATCCTGAAATTTTAGATTCTTATATTTTCATTACTGCAATTGTTTTCATTTTTTTTTTTTTTTAATGTGATTTTTTGTGACAATTTTTAGAACTTGGAAATAAATTTGGGAATAACTGAAATTAATTGCAAAATCTAGCAAAAATCAGCCATGAAATAAAAATAATTTATACAGAAAGTAAGGATCTACATACATCAAATTGTTTTTAAATTAAATGGCAGCAGAAGAATTATTGTTGAACTTTTAAAAGGTAAGCTTAATGCAATACTTAAATGCAGCAGTCAGTTTTGAGTTCTATAGTTTATTGTTGTCTATCACATCTACTCATCCCTACCTGAGGTACAATCAAGAGCCCTTTGCAGGTGCTAGTTTAAATGCTGCCCGATAGGGTGGCTTTTAAGCTCGTTTGTTCTAAATATTTGAAATTACAGGAGCCTGGCTCTCAAATTCAGTCAAGATTGTTTTAGGGGTTGCCATAGAAGAATCTGACTATACAAACAAGAAATTCAATTTTGACATTGGCAGGACCAACTATTTTGCTTAGTAAAAGTAGTCACACATAAAATGCGATGACACCACATTTCCAATAGGAATCAATTAATCCAATAAAAAAAAAAAATTTAAAAAAAAAGATTTATTAACATCTTGAAAATTGTTCTTTTTCTAAAAAAAAAAAAAAAAAAAAAACTGGTTAATATTTTCTTTTGAACTATTAACAAATAAATTAAAAATTTGTTTAGTTAGTATACACTTTGGGTTAGTTAAAATTACTTCAGGATTAGTTACTATTATTTCAAATTATTCTGAACTTTCTCAGCCAACTATCATTCATTTTATAGTAAAAGAGCATTTTTCCACTGCCATAAGGTTGCTTCCCTGTGTCTTTTCTATAAATACTTCCATGGTAATTATTCAGATAAGATCTTCACTATCGTATCTAAACTTTTAAAATTTAAGCACAGTACTAGACTGGCATTGAGATCTCATCAATTTTCAGTTGAGCTGGCTAGATGTAGCCATAAGTTCTATGCTAACAGTTTCTTTTCTCACACTTCTTGCTTGTGGAAGTCATTTCTAGCTCCATACTTTCCACCCAACTTTAATCTCCAAAAATTTAAATACAATCACTATCTACTCTTTTCTCTCATTAGTAATGTTTCTGTTCCTAATTCTTCCACACTTAGTAAACCCTTGTATCTTAGTGGCTTTACTACCTTGCTTGGTGTGAAATCAATAAATAAATAAAAAAAATAAAAAAAAATGACATCTAGTTTTATATCCTTAAAGAATTTTAGAGAAAACTATTTTATGCAAGAATTTTTTTAAATGATATTTATTTTTGTTTTTTATATTTGTTGTTTATTTTTTTCACAATCAGTTGTTTGACTTCCAGCCTTAACAAAATCAACAAAACCCCCACCACCCCTTTATTATCCAAACCCAGAACCTTTTCACTCTTGTTGGAGGAACCCCTCTCTAATTAACCTTGTCTTCGGGGGCATTTTTCTCAGATTATAACTTTTAGAACAAATTTTATGGTCCAGTTTTCTCTTGGTAATTAGTATTCTAATATTTAAACAGAAAATTATGAAAGTGTACTTTTATTATTAAAACTAGTGTTGCTTATCACATGACTGTTTTAATATTGAAAATATATTTTTGCCATTATTGATAATGTTTAATAATTTTTGGTCATCCATATTCAGCAAATACTAGTAAATTTAAGTAGGTTTTTACTTTTTATCAATTATAAGTATGTAAAAATGATTCAAATTCACTTGACCATTGAACTGATTTGACAGCTAAACTGGCACCTACTGTAGTATAAACAGATTTATCTTTCATATTTTAAGCAAAAAGTAATATTTTTTAAAACCAGATAAAGAATTCAATGAACTAATTTTCGTTGTATTATTTGCATGATACTTTATTTTCATAACTTTTTTTAATTGTAGGATTTAAATTTTCTCTTAGTAGGCATCAGTTATGGTATAGCTGAAGTGAATTTAGAGATGAAAAAAATCATGATCAAATATTGAATTTTATTAAAACAATGTAAAATTTGCTTCAAATATGCAACAGTAACTCTTTTTACACTTATATATTTTGGCATTATGTATGTAAAACATGAAAAATATATTTGGTATACACTATTAGATATGAAAAAAAATCAGCATTATCTTATGTACATTACAAAACAAGACATTGGGGGGGGGGAGGTGATATATACACACACACACACACAGTTTCTTGTAGTAGTTCTTATTTCTAGCCAATGTTTTTATTTTCAATTGTTTTGAAACCGTTTCCTCTGGACAACTTATATATATATATATATATATATAGGCATAATAGAGTGATAGGAAATCACCTATGATAGAGAATGTTTAATACCTTTTTTTCAGTTAAGGCTTATTTTTTTTAAAAATGATGCTCCAAGAAAGATCGTACATTTGTTTCCCTCACACACACTATTTTTTGTGTCTGAAAATGTTTTGTCTATTGTATTTTTAATGCATTTTATCAAGTAAATATATTTTCTACACTTTGGACACTTATCAATTCCTATAAATAAAAACTAAATAGAAATATTGACCTTTTTAAGAAAAAATTAATATACTGAATTTTAATTTAGGAAATAAAATAGTTTTGCATAATTCCTTATTCATTCATGTAATATAAAAATTTTCAGCAAGTAATAAAATGATTATCGATTTAATTTCATTAGCAAATAACCTCATAAAAGATGGGAATATTCTTTTTGTTTTATCATAAAGGAGGTATGATGGAGTAATGGATAGCAGCTCCAATTGAGTAACAGGGAGAGCAGAGTTCTAATTCCACCAAGTTTGTTACATTCACTCACATGCAAATACCCCTGGGAAAGGTATGACTCCATTTCTTCTTTCCCAGCTATGGGTAAATAGCAGGACAGACTGGGTCCTATAGCCTAGAGTGGAAGTAAGTCTACAATTCTAGATTCAAAACCTCCAGCTATGGGTTAAATAGCCTTACTAACCTGCATTTGGCCAAGCATAAAAGAAAAATCATCAAAATAATAAACATTATATAATCTTCTGATAATATATTCCCACTAAATATTTATTGTTAAGACTTAAAAATATTTTTAAAAGCTTTTGCTTTGAAAGCACAGACAACGATCTTTTTCTGAAAGTTTTAATCGGCTGAGATTATCTTACATTAGATTTACATATAAAATGGATTAAAATTCAAAATCAAATGACAAACTAGCATGAAAGATTGTACTTCACCTATTATAGCTTCAAATAAGTATTTTTAATACAATTTCAGGCATTGTAAATAAATACGTTTATATTAAATTACATAAGACAAGCAGTTTTAGCACTTATCACAAAAAAAAAAAAAAAAAAAAAAAAAAGAGATTTGTTTTGTTCCTTAATTTAATGGACAAATTGGTATATTTTCAGGAAAAAAAAAAAATTAAATATGACATCACTGATAGATAATTGAGAACATCCTGCAATCTTTTTATATTATATATATATATATATATATATATATATTAGTGAACATTGACGTCAACACTCAGATGCGACAGGTAATCGTCAGACAGCATGTAGTATGAAACAGCCTGTCACTTCTGAGTGTTGACTTCAAATGCTCACTTTTATATTTACATACGCTCTATCTCTGATATTGAGCACTTTATCCCATAAATATAGCACCTCTTAAAACTATATTTCTTTATGTATAAAGTGGTTAGATTGTTCGCTTTCTGGCCATGAGGCCCGGGTGCGAATCTCACCACGGTTGATTTGTCAGGAAGGAAACTTCCTGATGCTATCTGTCTAGAGAGGAGGTGGGGGAAATCACAGCAAGTGGAACATTTGGAAAGTGCCTAAAACTATTCCACAGGTTGACCCAAGCCTTGGATAGACGGAACATTTGGGGGCTGTCTATAGCTGTGCTAGCATGAAGTCACAAGTCATTGTGACTGAGGGTTTGAGTGTACTGGCCTAGTTCAGATTGTTGATCATGCTAGATAACATGCTTTCTCTCAGAAAATGTAACTAAGGTCTGCTCAGCAGAGTTGCAACATAAACCACAGGTAGGCTCTGTGGGTGTTGAATAAATACAAATGTGTCTGAGCAAGCGTCTGTAATAGGGATTGGCTAGCTGCCCTAGTAGGCAGGTATCCTCGAATACAAGTAGCCAGTTAAATTATATATATATATATATATATATATATATATATATATATCTCCCTCACTGGTAGCACAACAGAGTTTCATGCACAAAATCTTCAGGTGCTGAATATATATTCGGTACTTGAATATTGCATTATACATAAAACTGAGCTGTGCTACTAGTGAGATAATAGTTCTGTTTTTATTGCATCAAACACTGTTTTATTAACAACAGCACTAATATATATATATATATATATATATATATATATATATATATACATACACACACACACACACACACACACACACAAAATACTATTGTACCAATTATAATAGATACTGGTTGTACTAGACTAACATTTTTTTATTAAATTAAAGTCCGAAACTAGTTTACTATAAAATGCTTGCAAGAGGTGTTTCAGTTATAACAGAGTTACATATACATCCAAATTTAAAATGGTAAATAAAAACATCTTATGCAATTCTTTATAAAACAATAAATCATAAAAATATATGTAATAAAGAAAATTTTTCATACAAGTAATATTTAAAGTTTGAGATATATAACTAAGTAAGACACCTAGTTTTAATTGCTTTTCTTTTTTTACCCCCTAATGCTTCAACCTGCCCACTCACCATCTTAGTATTATATCCAATATATAAATATACAAATACCTTTTAGCTGGATTATATTTCAAACTCTAAGGCATTTCAGCTATTTTGAGAATTTCTTGATTTCGTACATACATTTGTTCTGGCTGTCTAAATATTATTATTTTAAATATGTACAGAAATATTTGTGGCATTGAGTTACCAAGGTATTACTTTCTATTGGAAGAATTTGATTTTTTTTTTTTATAGAAGTCTGGTTATTGCTTTACATGAAAATGACAAAAGCTCCATAACAGATATAAAACAAAAAAATAAAAATTATTAAAACTTGTGGCCGTAGTATTTTTTTTTTTTATATAATAATCTAAAATTTATGACTATAAAAGAGCAAAGATCATTATTGCGATGTTTAAAAAGTTTAAACTTTAAACATGATCGCAATAATGATCTTTGCTCTTTTATTGATATAATTAATTATTCACTTTAAAAGTGAGTAATTAATTATTCACTTTGAAATTTTTAAAAGTGAATAGACTTTTTCACTTAAAAAAAAAAAAGAAAAAAAAAAACTGTTTCAAGTATATTTCCATTTTTATTTTGAATTTCAATTTGCTAATAAAAGGGTAAATTGCTGCAAATGTTTTCTAAATTTCCTTGGTACAAAAATCAGAAAGCTGAAATAAGAAAAAAAAAAAAAAAAAAAAAAAAAAAAACATTTAATTTTCAGAAAGACTGACGAACAAATTGTCTGATGATTGCAATGGTGTGAAACCCAGGGTCACAAACTCACATCAATGAAATATAGGAAAATTTGTATAACAAAGTTGAAAATGTTTACACTTGTGACGCGTTTCGTCCTTCAGGATTTCATCGGACCGATGAAGTCCTCAAGGACGAAACGCGTCACAAGTAAACTTTTCCCACTTTGTTATACAAATTCCCACTATTTTTCTAATTTAGTAATCTTATTTTTTTATTGTCATCAATACCATTATGATTAATAAGCAATTTTTTCCCTTTATCCTGATTTCGTCCACGTTCAAACGTTTTACACTAGGCCCAAATATTGCTCACCCATGTTTTATCACCCATTCATCTCTAAAACAGCTGATAAAAGTAAAGGATTTTGTAGTCAATATGCTGTTTTTTTTTTGTTTTTTTTGGAGGGGGGTTGTTTTGTTCTTAGGCATAAAATAAAATAACTTAGTAGACTAATGTAAAATTATCTGTGAAACCTTAATGAATTTGAATTATCTCTACTACCGCATCCTCTTCGATAATATTAACCAGCGAAAAATTAAAATAAAAAAAGCAGACGATAATTTTGTTAGCAAAAAAAAAAAAAAAAAAAAAAAAAAAAAAGCAGACGACGCAATCACATGACCTGATACTTAAAATTCATTGGTCCAATTTGTAACTTACAAAAACTATAAAAACAATTGTTTACGAAAAAAAACATTAAAGCATTGTTATTACGAATCATTGAAATACTGCAGACTGTAAGTGTCTACTCTATAGATTATTAAAAATTGTGGTTTGAAATTAACACGAGAACTAAAAACAGACGTACGGTAAATTAAAGTGTTCATTTTTTTAAATTTTTATAATTAAACTGGTAAAAGTTTAAAAAAAAAAAAAACATCTTGCGAATTTTCAGATCTCTTGTTAATAATGTTTGTTTACATTATCACAAACATACGTGCATATGTGTAAGGAATCAAAATAAAAACCAGTACAAAAAAAAAAAAGAAAAAAAGTCCACAAAAAAGATTTAATTCCTAAGGCATTCATTTATTTAAACAAAAACACTAACAAGCTTTTTTACTTGTAAGTTTCAATCTTTTATTCTTTTCGTAAAAAGATAAATAATTACGAGGTTTACTTTACATTTAAAAACTTTAGGGACAAAAAAAAAAAAAGGCTAACAAAATAAATATAACTTTTCAAAAGACCCCCCAAAAGACCAACTCTAAAAGAACATTATCGTTTGACACACACAAAAAAAACTCTTCTTAATGTCTATATTTTTTTACCCTTAAGGCTTAATTTCAATACTAAAAAAAAAAAAATCTTAATTTACATCGGAACGAATTATTTATTTTTTTTATAATCAAACATAAAAGCTTTACGAGCAAATCCTGATTTTTAAGTACTTATTTGGTACGCTGCTTGTATACACGTTTTTACGCAACTTCATTTATTCACCTCTTAAAAATCTAATAAATTCTGAGGTTCTAAAAATCGATGAAATTAAATGAATATTTTTTTAAAAAAGCACTCAATATGAGCATTTGGCTATTCGTAAAATAATAGATAAATTTTCATTTTATCTACTTTATTCAATAAGTCTTATTCACAATGACATTCAATAAGTGTCACCACGTAAAAGAAAATGATATGGCGTACTACAGTGGATCAATCACTTTCTGCTTTGGTATCCAAGGCCAACAAAATAAACCGTCCCCTCTACACAGAGTCAATATTCAAACGATTAATAAATACTCCAGTTATTGTACTTATATATATATTATATATTACACTTGTTATGTGGAACAAAATCAGCAACCTCAAGTTGACGTTCAAATACGGTTCAATAAACAATTGTTTTTTTTTCTTTTTATACCGCACCCAAATAAACTAGGAACAAAAATTTTTATGAATTTTTCATGAAATATATAAAAATACAAGAAGATAGCATATCTGTCTAAGATAAAGATCACATGAAATAAAAAGTGAAAATAAACGTAAATATGTTTTGATTTTTTTTTTACCCCATAGGCAACCGCGCCCATAAAAACGAAAAAAAATTAAGACATTACTTTTTTTTTACTGTTACTTCGAACTCGAATTGTTAAATGATCGCAAAAAAGTAGAAAAAAAATTCACAATGAATGAATGAATGAATGAAAGATAAGAGATTTTTAAAAAAATTAAATACAAAGTTGGCAATAATGTGGTTAGAGGTGAACACCGAAGGAGCGATGGTTGATAAAAAAAAAACAAAAAAACTGCGGGTGTGCAGGTATGATTGCCCCACAGCAGTATAATAGGAAAAAAAAAAAAAGGGTTGACAGTGTCTTTATACTCACCAAGTGTAACACAGTGTTGACGACATCTTTGTTCGACACCTGGTCTGCTTTGATCAAGCCGACCAACAATCTAAACTTCACGTCATCTTTTTCGGTCGACTTTAGTATGTCCTCCACATGTTTTATGTCTCCCCCACCTTTGTCGGCAACTTCAGCCATTTCAAGAGAGTCCCTAACAGCGAACTGTATCACGTGTCAACGGATAAGAACTGCAACTGTACACAGTGTGGGTTAACGACAAAGCAACAAATGAACAGAGGTGTAATACCTATGCATTTATTAGTTTTAGTACAGGTACGCCGAAAACCCACTTCCTCCTGTTTAACGGGCTGGCGATTTATCTCATATCTTATTGGACAAAAATATCAGCACGCCAGCAAACGATCAATAACACACCTCTTCTTCTTTACAACAATAATCATTATTACAAAATAATACACGCATATTTACCTTTTGCTCAATTTAGAATAGAAACGACAATTTTTAGTTTTATTTCATTTTTCAGTTGTTGCTAATAAAAACGATTTTTTTTTAATTAAATTACCTACTATTTGTATTGAACACTCGTACAAGCCCCCCACACACTTATTACTTTTTCCAACTTTCACTTTAGTACTCTCTTTCTCTTTCTCTCCTTATCTGTCTATCTATAGAAAAAAAGCGCATGTGCTTGCATATATTGCATAAGCGTACTTCTTTCATTTTCATTTTATTTCAAATTAAGATGTTTTTTGAATTGTTTCTATTTATAATGAATAATTTATTTTACCCTAAGTTTGAATACACAGTTTTGCTTTCTCTTTTTAATTTTAGTTTTATTCTTCTTATCCTCTATTGCTTCTTTTTCTTATGTTCTTTACTTCTCTTTGCATCACTAAAAGATAAAAAATTATCTTGCCTTTTCTTTTCTATCCCTCACTCCTACTTTTTCCATGCTGCATTTCTATCTTCACTTTTATACACCCTCTCTCTCCCTCTTATTCTATCTCTCAATTTTATTCTTTCTGTCACTTTTATTTTCTCTCATTCTTATTCTCTTTCTCACTCTTATTCTTACTCTTATTGTCTCTCTCTTATTCTTACTCTTATTCTCTCCCTCATTCTCTTTCTCTCCCTCATTTTTTTCTCACTCTCTCTCCTTCTCTATCATTTGATGAGAGAAAAGTGAGATGAGAAACATTTTTGAAACAACTTCTGCTACTGCTACTTCACGACTAATCGCTATTCCTCCTCCCCACACTCACTGAGTCATATTCACTCCACCTCGTCCACGTAATCTAACGTCGCTGATTGGCTGAACTGAATTTAGCCCGGACTCTTCCTTTCAGTCTGTTCCTACTGACAGAAGGAGAGAGAGAGAAAAAAAAGAGCTGTGATCATGGCTACCGTGGACACTCTACGGGTAAAAATAAGATTATATTCTTCTCTTCCTCATATTTTTTTTTATTGAATGTATATTGAAAATGAAAGTATTTGTGTCCTATCTTACATAGTCGTATTATGTCAGATTTCTAATTTTTCTGTATGTTTTGAGTTATTTTGTGTATGATGTTTATTGAAATGAAATGACTGACTACACCCTTTTTTTTTTTTTTAATTCCCTTTTTGCCTGATTTTAGAATCCACATTGATAATTGATTGAATAACATTACAATATATAATAAATATATTCATATCTTAATTAATTATGTATTTAACTATAACCAAATAATTATTTCACCCATGTATAATGTGTTATTATTGTATATGTATTTTCTATTTTCCATCATCATTTAAGATATTTTAGCTTAAATGAATGACCTAAATTAAAAATCTAATTTTCTAGAATTATTCCCTAAAATTAAAATAAACTCTTTTAAATGTTTTATGTTCAGGTTAATTATGGTATATAGTTGTAATTAATAAAGCTACAGTTCATTAATTGAAGAAATGAAAAGATGGAAGTTTAGAAAAAAGCAGCTGAATTTTTAGTACCATTCAGTTGTCAAGCACGCAATAGAGAAAACTAAAAGGAACTGTAGTTTTAAATATTTTTATTTTATTTTTCTTATTAAGTCACCGTTTCCAGAGTTGAATCTTTCGACATAAAATAGTGCTGTTTATTAATGAACCTACTAAAAGCAGTAAATTTTAAGTATTGGTCTCTATAAGGGAAAGGAATCCATTTATAGCGTGCTAAATGAAATGATTATTTTAAAAGAAAAATAGCCATCATTATTCTTACTTACCGTGTGAAAAAGTATATTATTACTATCATTTAAATCACTCTTCCTACGAATTTTTTTGCCAATTTCTTTGAAATATTTGACGTGGCACAAATTCTTTTCTTTACACCATTTACCTTTTTTCTTTCTTTCTTTTTTTTTTTAAATAATAATTTAACAGATATGTTTGTCTACTTTAAAACGCAATAGATTTTTCAGTGCAATATCAAACAAAATTAAATGTATCTGGAAATATAACACTGGCTCGAAGTTAATTCGGAATTGGTGGAATTCTGTAGCATTTCTTTATTTCCGAAATTTTTACTTGGAATTTACTTGTATTATTGTAGGATGGGAAACTAGAATATTGTAGAATTTTTAATTTTTTATTCGTACTTTTTTATGGAAAAAGCCGTCGTTTAGAAGTTCGTTCCTTATTGCATATTTTAAAGAAATATCATCATTTTATTATAGTAATTAATTCCTAATATGTAATTTTAAAACTAAAAGCGTCACGTTTTTTGGGAACGTAGACTTGTTTTCCAAAGATAAGTTATTTGCAATATTCACGATTATAATTTAATTTCTCATTCGAATATTTTTTCTATTTCTAATGAACGTCAATTAACTTACTAAACTAAATATAAAATACCAAACTGTCAAAATTCAGATTTTTCCCTGTAAGATAATTTTAACATTTTTCTCGTTTTTAATGGCTAAAAAAAATGTTTCCTCATTTCTTAAAAATAATTATTTATTACCATTCTACAGAATTAGTTCAAAGTTACGTTCAAAGATTCTTGAAATTAAAAAAAATGTTATAAAGAAAATTTGCTTACACAAGATGTTAAAAAGTGGAAAGTTGTCAGATTTATTTAGATTCGTTAATAATGTAAATGACAAGCATAAGCATCTGAGAAAGGAGGAAAGTGGTTCATTTCTTAAAGATTATTATTTCTCCCTTCTCTAACGATTTCTCTTCTTACTCTCTTTCTTCAAGAATGTTTCTGGTTGTTAGATAATTAAATGAAGCGGGTATTGAAACATTCCTAGAATATTTCACTAGTCACTGCTACAGCTTTTTTTTTTTCATCCATCCACAAGTAAGAAGACAGTAGTTCTTGAATGTAGAGTAGTGGGAGAAGAAAGACGTTAAAATATTAACTAGTTTCTCAACTACTACAACTGGGGAGTGGCTTTTAAAAACAAGGGGATGTTGCCGGGCTTCTTAGCATTCTAAGTAAATCCATAAAATGCCAAATATTCACTTTATTTAAATCTTTTGATCATTACTCAATGTTTAATAAGAATTCTTTCAAAATCAAAAAGAATAACCAGCTGGCTTTCATTGTTTCCACTACTTGTCATTATAATTACAAAAATGTCATTAAGTAATTTCTTTTATTTTTATTACGTATTTATACGTAAATTCAAATTCTCTTTACTCTATTTTTATACGTATTTTTTATTTTATATTTATACACGTATTTGGGGGGTGCCTTTTGTAAAACGTCTAACACTGACTTATGTTTTTAGTTTATAAAATTTTTCTTTTTTACGTGGAAAGGTCTGTTTTTTGTTTGTTTTCGGTTTTTGTTTTTAGTAGAGATGAAAAATTGATTGTATGGAATTCTTAGAATTTTCATGTAGTGCTCTATAATCGTATGCGAAATAAAATTGAAAAGCCGAATCTGGAGAAATTGCTATACTTGTTTGTACATCTGAAAATTACAACCTTAAAGTTGATGCCTAAATAAATTCGGTTGAAATATCATCCTTATTATCACTGAACTACACGCCATTCCATGGAATCATTTCCTTTACACTACCTACACAGTCATGTTTTCCTCTTTCTCTCTCCACTTTCCTCTTCCTTTTTATGGTTAAAATTCTTCGTTCTCATGACTAGACAAATAAAATCCTATTGTCCATTTCCGTTTAATCCTTTTTTTAGTCAGGATGTTAAAATGTCATATTTCCCCTCACTTTTTATCTCTCTCCCTCTTTCACACACACACACACACATTTATTTTACCTAGATTATTTCGTTTCGTTTGATATTTCTGGAATGAGATCGTTATTTATATTCAGACTATTTTTTATTATCCCCATCTTTTATCAAAAGGTTTCGGCCATGACCTCCAGCGTTCTTCAGGTGTTTGTCGATATGGGTAACTTTCAGGGAATTTCGATCTGAACTCTTTTTTTAATCTTATTCTTGTGTACTGTAGATTATTCTTTATTCCTCTGTCCATATCTAGTAGTGTTTTAGCTTGTCTTATGTGAAACCGAAATAAAAACAATATTCAACTTTTTTTTTTAACTTTACATTTTTACTGTAATTTTAGTTTAAAATATTAAACTCTAAATGTATCTTTTTAAAATGTTTCTTTGGAAAATTAATTTTTAAAAATGTCTGGAAAGCTGATAAAAAAATTAAATTAAACATCTTTTAAAGCTCTTAGTCTTAAATTATAACTTCCCACTTATTTTCAAGCTCATAAATTTCATATTTCCAATGAGTAAAATATTTTCGTATTTCAGAAATTTAGATTCATTGGGAGGATATTTTTTTTTAATCGCCAATTTTAAACCATCTGTCAGCACACCATTTATTTAAAAAAAAAAAAAATCTATCAAAAACAAAATATACTTTTCTGAAACTTTCTGAGTAATAATTAGCTGATTCAAAGTTTAATATGGTTTGCCGTTTGAAACAAATTGTTTTTTTGTTGTTTTTTTTTTTTAACACGGGTAGGTGTTTTTATTAGGTATTGATAGCTAAGAATTTTTTATATGTGGGAATGGCATATCTGTAACAATTAAATAAAGTGGCCATTTTCTTAATTTGAAGAAATTTGTACAAAAAAAATATCTATTTTAAAATTATTTAAAAATAAAAAAAAATTTTCTGACACAGTAAAATTACAAAATTTAAAGTAAAATTAATCTGATTTGAAATAAATATTACTTATAGCATGAAAAAGTAATATACAAACAACCCTTTATTTAATGATTGGTCCCGCTTATCTCTTATCTAAGGTGTTAAATGGATGGCCGAATGAGTGATGAAGCAATGACAGCTTGTATGGCTGGCTAGAATTGAAACAAAATTTAAGAAATCTAAGTGAATGCATATGGTTTTTTTGGTTTTTAAACTACCTAGTAATTTTTACAAATGAACACTTTCTGCAATTATCTAATAATTTGACTTTTATTTACCTCTCAAATATGCTTTATACAAGTATAAAAAATATTTCAAATACTATAAAATTTTCTTAAATTAATTTCTCTTTAAAAAGACAAAATTCTTAAATCACGTGACCGTTTCATAATAATGTCATGTTTAGACTTTCATAGATAAAAATAGGGAACAAATTAACTAAAAAAAAGACATAAAAAAATTATTTTAAAAACAGAATGGCATAACTACATTTATTAATATTTTCAATTTTGGATTTGTAAATTTCATTTCTACTTAATTACTATATCACATACAGGAAATAGCACAATACAGAATTTTACACAATTTTAAACTATTGTAAATTATAATTAAAATTTTTTAAAATAAATTCTTGTAAAAATTCATTATTCATTGGTAAAATTTTATTTCTTCAGACAGTAATGTCCTTAATATAATTTATTTACAAAAGCAATTTAAAGCTTTTCTAATTAAATAATAAGGTTTATTGCATTCGTTATTTTTCAATCCCGAGCAGATTTTTAGTTAGAATAGCACAAGTTTGGAAAAAAAAACTAGGCGATTTAGATTCTCCAAGAAGTCCTGCTTATAATGAATAAAAAAATTAATAACATATGGTGGGGGGTGATCATACCAAAATTTTCTGGAGAAAAAAATTCAAAAATTTAATTTGTGAATGTCCTGAAAATTTCATTAAAATCAGACAATTATTTGATTTTTATGAGAATTTCCAAATCAATGTGTTTTCAATGGAAAAAAAGATTAAAAAAAAAATATGCCATTCCAATGACAGACAAAACAAGATTTTAACTAAAATTTCAAACATTTTAGAAAGAATTAAAAATTTTCAAAAGCAATACTTTGGTCTTTCATCTTAATAACATAAACATTTTGACGATAAGACTTTATTTTTATTAAGTTTGTGGCTTTTTCATTACACTATGCTGTTTTTCTGCGAAAAAGTGGAGGTACCTAGATAAATATAACGTGAATGCCTTATATAATTTTTAACTACCCAGTGATCTTAATTTATGAAAATATTCTCTTTAACCTAATGTTTTGTTGAATTTTAAGTGCTTTGGCATTAAATTTACTATAGTTAACTATTCTTATGTGACAATGTTGTCTATGGACATCCGTATTTACAAAAATCAGTACATTTATGCAAACAAAAATAATTCAAAATACTTTTTAAAATACTGGAGGTTGCTGAATTATAGTGAGCGTTTCCATTTATGGTTAGAAAATGTAGTTTTATTTAACAATATCATCTAACCACTATAGATTAATATAGAATTCTAAAAGATTTAAAACTTTATAAATTATTCTAATTAAAAAAATTTTTAAATGAAAAAAATTATTTTTTAAAATTTTCTTAAGACAATAGTGTCCACAGTTAATATCTTGTTCCTAAAAGCAATTAACTCTAGGTAACTATAGTAAATTTAATGCCAATTGTACTAAAATTCAATATTCTTTAAATTACAGGGTAATTATAAAAGAAAATTATATTTAGAAAAAAAAAAAGTCCATGTAATTTCTCCAGATATGTTCCCAGCAGAAAAAAAATTCCAAGCATAAGTCTGAGGTATTTGTCAGCACTTCAGAAAACCCACCCCTGTTTTAAAATTTACCTTTGTTGTGATGACAGATTTACTAAAATGGCTAAAATCGGGCATTTTTATCAAAATAAATAAATTGTTCTAATTGATTCATTTTGATAAACGGAAGTATTTTGCTTATTGGAAATATTAAATTTAAGCCATTACCTTGAAAAAGATTATTCATTTTTAAAGAATAATTTTAAACCTTAGGTACCTCTTTTCTTTAAATGTATATATTTGTATGTGTATAATACACACACATTCGCTTAAAAGCATTTAAGCTAGCTACTGTGGAGGGCTCTTGATTGGGCTTTTAGCTTGTTCAGGAATTTGAGAGTCCCAAAGTCTTTGTATATTCTTGACATTGGAACTTCTCCTGGCTGCAATTTGATC
This sequence comes from Acanthosepion esculentum, assembly GCA_964036315.1. Lineage (NCBI taxonomy): Eukaryota > Metazoa > Mollusca > Cephalopoda > Sepiida > Sepiidae > Acanthosepion > Acanthosepion esculentum. Next base: position 44,434,459 of record OZ038520.1, read on the forward strand.
TGGGTTTTCATTTGCATGTGACTATTCCTCGCATCAACCTTTGCTCTTTTTACTGCAATCTGGTCTTCTGTTGGTGGTGATTCTTTTTGCCAGACATTTTGCTATCGTATATAACCAGCAACAATAAACTACAAAGTCAAAATAGATCACTGCTTTTAAGTATTGCATTAATATTTAAGCATACGTTTAAAAGGTTCAACGATAATTCTTCTGCTGCCACTTAATTTAAAGACAGTTTGATGTGCATAGGTTTCCTTACTTTCTATACAAACAAATATTTTTAATTCATGGGTGACTTACACTAGATTTTGATTATTTCAAAGTTATGAAAATTGTCACAAAAAGAAACCCATCAAAAACAATAATGAGAACTTGGGAATCCAAAATTCTTGTAAAAGTTTGTTGTGACACTGTGACATTTGCATTTATTTATTTGTGTGTGTGTGTGTGTGTGTGTGCATATATATATATATATATATATATAATATTAGTGTGTGTGGCTGAATTATCCTTTATTGTAGCATAGGATTTTAATTTTATAGGTGCTATAACTTCTAAATAGTTTCATGGACTGAAATGATATTAATATTCATCTTGTTTTTTGTTTTTTATATATAAAAATTTTTTACTACAGTTCAAATATTTGCTAATCTGGTTTGCAATAAATAGTAAGTGATATTTCTTAATATTTTTAATATCTTAAGATAGCTGTTCTACTTAGAAGAATTTACAAGTCTATTTTATACAGTTATATAAATGTCACTAAAATATATCACATAAAAAAATTCAAGACAGATGCAGCAAATTAGGTGTAACGGGGTTGGGGGGGGACATAATTTCATTAACTGAGGGATCCAAAAGGTCATAATCTGTTCCTGTACATAGTGATTTTTCTAAGCATTGCTTAGATGTGGAACACTGAAAGTTAGGAATGAACTCACTATTCAGTTGTAATTGATCTAGTGATACTAGCTTGCTATTACACATCAGTATCCCTGGCCTTGTTATATATATATATATATAAACAAAACCTCAAGCTAATCAAGGCAGTATGTTTATGCAAGGGTTCATTAATAATTTGCTTCGGTCATTTCTAGAAAGTAATAAAATATTTGAACCTGTTAATGTTTCTACAAAAAAAAATTAATGCTATTTTACTTTTAGATTGTCTTTTGTAACAAAGGCCCTGATTTGTATCTTATATATAGTTAACTATTTATTAATCAATAGTTAGTTAGGATGATTGATTTTTCAGGTACTATAAAGGTATATGATAATACTCACCTAATAGAATTTTATTTCAGCATAATGTGGCCTTCTTGTCAATCCTTCTCCTTTTTAATTGCCTAGTTTGAACCGGGTATGGTCATAATTCCAGATCAAAATTAATCTAATACAAATTGGTGATGAAAAGCTAACTTACTTAGCAAAGTTTTTTTTTTTTTTTTTTTAACCAATTCTTTTAAGCAAAGAACTTTTCAACATTCCTTTGTAACTGTGCCAAGCTATTGACTTTGTGAACCACCTTCCTAAATGCTGCTTTCTTTGAAAGAATGCTTAGATTATAGTACAAAAAGTAAACGAACATTTGCTGATAAATACAATACAGAGGCTTGATGTTCATATTTACTTTCACTTGACCTCATGCAATGTCAGCGAAAATTAAATTCTTAATGAATTGGTATGCATGCTATGTAGACATAAAAAAAAATCAAATATTCTTAAATAAATAACCTGAGGTTAAATAAGGATATTCTAGTCTGTCAAGGTTTCAAAATGTATTAATTTTTTTTTTACCACCCTTCATCTCATACTTGCAATTCCAATATTTTAAGCCATTGCAAAAAGTTTTCAAATAAGTTCTTTTTTTACCTTTTCAGCCTTCCGTAATTGAAAGTAAACTAAGTGCAATTGAATCAAAACTGAGGAACCTTCATCTCAATGGCCATGTTGGATTTGATAGTTTGCCTGACCAACTGGTCAAAGAATCTGTGGCACAGGGGTTTTGTTTTAACATCCTGTGTTTGGGTAAGTGAAAATGTTATTGACCAATCAATGTATCAGGTTTTCATTACAGGAACTTGATATTAAAAAAAAAAAATATTCTACAAGAGGAAAAATATTTTAAATATATAAAATTGTCCTAATGATTCAAATTATTGCCGTTGTTTGCTGTAAAACTAACTTGTTCCAATTAAACATCTTAAACATTGGGCATAAATAAATTAAAAAATATATATTTTCATATCCAGCAGATGTGAAACATTTTTTTAACTATTAATATAATGGCAAATTTAAAACCTTGGATATATATCTTGCATATATACATGGAGCAATGAATAAATTGTTTGAATAACACAATGAAAATAACACTGACATCTCATTTTAACAGATATATTTACCAAAGTTACACAAAGATATCTTGAAATACTAGTTAATATTTTCAATAAAATTGCCATTGGCTTCAACCATGCACTCAAAACAACATTGGAATCTCCTGCAACTCTTCTGGATGGTCCCCTTGTTGGTGAATGCTGCCATAATCCTTGCCTTCAGTTTATCTTTGGTGTTACAAGGAGTTTTATTGGTCCCTCACTCAACTGCGCCCCACTTATAATAATCAACAAGTTTACAGTTAGGTGGCCAGATGTGGGGGGTGATATGGTTGCAAAAATTGTCTGATAGCCCCGACTGGCTTCTCCTGTTTGTGTGGCATGGTGCAGAGTCACATAGGATCTTCCAGCAGCTACCCTCTTCACCCAGGGCAACACTACATCCTCAAGGTACTTGATTTAGGTCTCCATGTTGAGTCTGAGGTCCTCACCAAGTTCAGGAGTTCTTTTATCACCCAAACACTCTGAAATGTTCCTATTGGAGCTTCCGATGTGAATTGCGTCATGGTTCTCTTCTTATCAGTGTCCAAATAATCCTGCTATACGGGGCAGTTAACAAAAACAAACAACATGCAAACACGAAATTAAAAAATATATATATATATAAAATGGCGACAATATACCCATCGCACCCTTTAATTTTTCTCTTTCTAAAATTAAGTTGAAAAAGATTTATACAATTAAGCTGTTATCTTTTCACAAATCTTCCCTTGAATAATGAAATGTCATAGCACAATTTTGCTGCAAGAAAGATATTACTTTTTGATCTGGAAATTTGGATTTTTTTTTTTTTTTTTTTTTTTTTCTGTAGGAGAAACTGGCATTGGAAAATCTACTTTGATGGATACCCTTTTCAATACCAATTTTGATTCCACTCAAAGTACTCATGATCTTCCTGGAGTGAAGCTGAAGTCTAATACTTATGGTAATATATATGTATATTTATTTTCTCATTTGTGACCCAATCTAAACAAATATAAAAGAAACCAGGTTAATAATACAAATTTAACATTACTAATCTTTTTATAAAGTTACTGAATTGGTTACTTTAATTTAGAAAGATGTTTGTTTTATATCTTTTTAATTACTATTTTTAATTTTCTCATTCCATTAAAACAACTTCTTTTCCCTTCCTGCCTCTCTGTCTCTCTACAAAATTTGCTTTTCTTCTAAAATCATCCTTTTCAACCTTTTACATCGTTATGCATACTGTTTAATACTTACTCTTTTTCATAGGTAACCAAAATGCTGGCATCTTTATACTTTTTTATTATTCTATACATCGTTATTGTTCTAATACATAATATAAAAAATTAACTCTGGTTGCGTATTGAAATTATATATTTTTATTAATGAAATCACTGTTTGGATATTATTGATACCATAAAATCTATTCATGAAGTAATCTTTTAATTCTGGTAAAATTGTACTTTCCCATTTTTTATTATTGAAGCTACTAACTTCATTTTCATGAATTAACCCTAAAGGAAATGTTGATAAACACAATTTTGCAATATATGTAAAGAAACAAATGCAATGCATAGATAAAAATATATAATATAGTTGAGAAACTGCTATTGAACAGAAAATTACAGTATTTTTATTTAATGTCATTAAATTTTATTGATAAAGACCTTTTTATATATTAATTTACATCAATTTCTTAAACTTTTTTTTTTTTTTTTTTTCACATTTTGGACAATGTAGATATTTTGATTTATTTTTATTTTTTGCTTTTCTGCAAGGAAAAAGACCCTTTTTGCATTTTTTTTTTTTTTTTTTTTTTTTTTAAATTTATTCTCAGAATTGCAAGAGAGCAGCGTGAGACTAAAGTTGACTGTTGTTGACACTGTTGGATTTGGAGATCAAATCAATAAGGAAGATAGGTAAGTGATTAACCGTTATGCATTTATATTACTAATGCTTATCATAGGTACTCAATAATTTACAGATATCATTACTCTTAATAACATGTCAAAATTAATTCACTCACAATTTCTTAGAAAATATGATCTAAATGCTTTTAAGAAGTTTGGCTGTACATGCTAAAATTATTTTCTTTCACAGATATAAAATTGTTGGTATATTTATAACATAACTGAATAATATATATGTATACACACACACACACACACACGTTATCAGGGTGACTTTGGCAATAATACCCTTGGGAAAGGTATGAATCAATATTTTCTTCCAGATATGGGTTAAATAGCATGGACTGAGCTCTCTGGCTTTGCTTGGTAACCAGTCTAGAAGAGCATTATTGAAACTTATGTCAGCATTTTAAATTTTATTGATAGACATTTTATATATTAACTTAAATCAATTTATACTTTTTTATTGCACTTTGGACAATGTACCTCCCTTCACTAGCTGAAATGTTATAAAGTTAATTTGAATGGCTTTTATGGTATTTGCAAAACAAATTTTTTTTTTTTTTTTTTTTTTTTTTAAGACCAGTATATTCTAAGTAAAACTTGTGTGTTAGATAACTGTTTTATCATTTATTATAAATTATTTTCCATAAAGAATTATACATAAACTTTTTAGTTTTAGATGAAGGGATAATTAGAATATTGAAAAATGAACTGAAAGAAAATTAAATCACTATATTTAAAATTTGTGCTTCTTAAAACAATCAAAATTAAAAATAATTTGAATTTAACTGCTCAGTAACTGCATGTTTGTTTTTAGCTTTGAAAATGTCTTTCATTTATATTTTCTACCAAATGTTGAAATTGTCAGATAAAAAAAAAATTCAAGAATACTAAGTCAGTGAACTTCCAATGTTGTTGCTCCCCCCCCCCCCCCCATTTCACTCTTTCACTGGGTTGTGATATAATTAATTCTGATGGCAGATCTGATGTGAGGCACATTTATACTTTTAGGAATATTAAATGAAGAAAAAAAATATTCAGAACAATAGCATATTCCATATGGTCTGTAAATCAGATAAAATAGTAAAGCAGGGCAGATTTGGTTGACCTATATTATGTACTAATATATTAATATCTCATCTCGGAAATCTAGGCATATATTTACTATTTAAAAGGATTTACATTATTTACACCACTGTAAGAATTAATACTAAGTCAAAAATAATTTGTATATATATATATATATATATATATATATATATAAAATTTCTAAAGAAAGGGATGGATTTCTTAAATGTTATTTTAGTGGATACTAGTCTAAGTAGATGCTCCATTTATTTATTAAGATAAATACTATTTAATAAACAGTTTACTCAAATACAAGTATCCATTTAAAATGTTTAACATGTGTATATACACGTATATTACACACTATACTGTATACTACATAGTTAAATTCTTAACTATTTTTATGCCTTAATGAACAGCATTTGTGAATGCATAAAATGTTATTACTGCATTAGATTAAGTTTATATGCATCTCTTTAATATAAATAGAATTAAATTGTAACACTTAAATGCTTTGGAGCTGTCAAAATGCTTAATACATTTTTATACTTCTAACACTTTTGTTGCAGCTGGAAACCAATTGTAGATTACATTGATGCCCAGTTTGAATCTTATCTACAAGAAGAATTGAAGATTAAACGCTCTCTTCATACTTATCATGACACCAGGATTCATCTTTGTTTGTACTTCATTGCACCAACTGGTCATTCGTAAGTATCTTGAAGCTTGTGTATTTGTTTTTCTTTTCTTCAAAATATATTGTCCCAGGAATCAACTACAGCTCTTATAATTATTAAGAAAGTCATGTAGCTTTAGAATTTAATTGGATCATTTATAACTTTCTTTAAGGTGAATAACTTTAAAATGTATTTACAGGAAAAAAATCTTAACTGTTCATTTAACTTCAGTTGAAAAGTAGTTATCAACAGCAGTTCTCACTGTTTTTCAAGCTAAACCATTTCAGGTAGATGTACAAATAAGTAATATTAGCAGTTTCTAAAAAGAAACAGCTAATATTACTTATTTGTCATTCATTAACTCAGTAGCCATTACTTCTTTTGAACAAAATTTGAGATCCTTTTATTAAAACCTTTATATTAGGTTGGTGCAAAAATGTCGTTTTTTGACATTCAACTTCATGTGAGAAAACATTATTTTTGCACCAACCTAATATTTTTTCTCTCTAGATGGTATTAGTGTTGGTTGATTTTTAGTCAGATAAAACTTAATTTATAAAGTTAATTTATATAATTTAAAACATTTAATTAGTTTAGATGACAAAATATTGTTTTAGAGAAAATTTATATATGAGAGCAAAAACACTAATGAATTTTACTGAAAGTGAGGGGTCAATTTCTGAAGTAAAGTGTATATAAACTCTTAATTTCAGAATAATTATTGATCACTTCACTTACATTAAGAAACCATAACAGGTAAAAACTTGAAGCTCTTATGATAATTAGTACAAAGTTATTAAATGTTGATCCACTTGTTCCAAATCATCTAATATTAATGTTGAAAAGAAGGACTTGGTTGTGAAATTATTTTTTTCTTTATTTTTAGTTTGAAGGCTCTTGACCTGGTGACAATGAAAAAACTGGATAGCAAGGTGAACATAATTCCTGTGATTGCAAAGGCTGATACAATCACTAAAGTCGAACTGCATAAGTTTAAGGCAAAGGTATATCAACTGTTTTTATTTTCACTGACAACCTAGTTTTAAGGTTTACACTCTACATGCAGACTAATTTTTATAGTTACTTAAGTCTTAGTTATAAAAAGAGTTTAAGCAAACAATAATTTATCACAAAATTCTGTGTACAATCATGGTTTCTAACTCAAAGTTAGAATTAATATACAGGGTGTCTCTAAATTCTGGACACAAAAATGTTTTAAATTTTAATTTGAAACAATTTAAGCTACTTCAAATATTTACATTTATTTATTTACTCCAAAATATCAAGCTGGGACAAAAATCTTAGTATATGAACTAGAAAATATATTTTGAGGCTTGTGTGTGGTAATTGACTTTTTTATTTCTCATTGAAATAATATAAAATGTTTGAATGCATCAATATCTGCATTAAACATTATCTATATCTACTGAAGTTATAATTTTGTATGTAATCAGTAAAATGTATGGTTTTTCATTAATTTCATGTAGATGTGTTATAAATTTGATATACAGTGATCTCACGCTAATTCGCGGTTCTATCACATATTCACGACTTCGCAGATTTTTAAAATATAAATATGTAAAATATATCTGAGTTTCTGGAAAATTCTAGAAAAATCGCAATATATGAACACCTAAAATTTTTCATTAAACCCATTAAAATATAAATAATAAATATTTCCTCATCTAGGAACAACAAAACAAGCGTAAAATAGCAAAAAAACATATACAGGGGGTATTTGAAATTGTAAGTCACATGACAAAAAAAAAAAAAACCCATTTAGAATTCGATGTGTATACAGTATCCGCGTATCCTGTTGAGAAAATGCAAAGTGTACCATCTTGGTGACGAAGTGCATTATATGACGCGCTGTGATTGGTACAATGGGGAGAGATGAAGAATCACAGCTTTCTATTTTGTAATCTGGTCTGTGATTGGTGCTTTGACTGATGCTCAGATCCGCAGCATCTTCCCTTGTCTCTCTCTCTCACAGCCATTTCGCTTCAAGCTTTCTCGCCGAGCGGTTTACTGTACTACTTTACGCTGTGCTGTGTGTTTTTTTTTTTTTTTTTTTTTTTTCTTTTTCTTTGTTTTCATCCCCTGCAATGGCTCCCAAGCGTGCTGCTTCTTCCAAGGCTGGTACTGAGCCTAAACGCAAACAAAGAATGATGACGATCGCTGAGAAGGTGAAACTTCTGGATATGTTGAAGGAATAGAGAACTTTCGCTGCTGGAGCCCGCCATTTTAGCGTGAATGAATTCACCGTTCGCTACATCAATAAGGACAAGGCTAACATTAGGAAGACAGCTGCTATCACCTTTTAATGTCAGCGAAGAGTGGTTACGGCTCGTAATAAGACTATCATCTGTATAGAAGCTGCTTTGGCCATATGGATAGCAGACTGCTGAAAGAAGAGCATAGCCTTCGATACGGACATCATCCAAACAAAGGCTAGGAGCCTGTACGAGACTTTCGTTGCTAAGGAACCTGAGGACAACAGTGGCAACTACGAAGAAGACTGAGACGACTACCAGAGACATCCAGTGATTCCCAACCTAAAAAACGTCCTTTTTTTTTTCTTTTTTTTTTTTTTTTCTTTTTTTTTTTGCTAGCGTTTCTCTGTATGGCGAGTCTGCTTCTGCTGACGCGAGCACTGCTGAAACGTACGTGAATGAAACTTTCAAGAAGATTACCTCTGAAGGTGGATATAAGCCCGAACAAGTTTTATAATATGGGCGAAACGGGCTCGTTTTGGAAAAGAATGTCATTGCAAACTTTCTTGTGCAATAAGAAAGCAAAAGCCTCTGGTTTTAAAGAATACAAGGAATCATGTGAACCTGGTGATGTGTGGCAATGCTGTGGGATTTTTGTTAAAGCCATGACGTTTACAAGTCTAAAATACCCAAGGGTCCTTCTCATGTATAACACTGGTGGCCATGCTACTGATCTATCGCATGAAGGCATTCCTGCCGCTCAGCACTGTCACTTATTCAGCCAATGGACTAGGGGATTATCAGGGCGTTCAGCGAGGAATGTCCTAGCGAAACTGGTTGCTTCTGTGGATGCCACCCAAGAAGACGAAGATGAAAAATTTAACTTGAAGGCATACTGGCAGCAGTGCACAATTGCTACATGCCTCCAAAATATCCAGATGGTACTGCAAGAAATGAAGCCTGCCACCATTAACGCGAGCTGGAAGCATTTGTTGCCCAAGTTTATTTATGACAACAAGGAATTTACATCTGCCGAAATAAACACTCCGCAGTACAGAAAACTTTGCAGTTGGCTGCGATCATTGGAGGTGATGTCTTTGCAGACATGACCACAGGAGACATCGATGAGTTATTAGACTGCCACTCCCAGCCCCTAACCAATGCCGACCTCGAAGACTTGACAAAGTCGGCCAGCGAAGAAGAAACGCAGCAAGAAACGGAAGAAGTGTTATTGCTTAACTGTCGTCTTTGTTATTAATAGAGTACTGTAATGGGTGGGTTGTTAACTGTAATTATTTATAAAATAATGCTTGTTGGGGTCAGTAGTCTCTCGGAATTCAAACCTCATTGTTGCACAATTGCCTTCTGCCTGGTTAAACTAATATTAATAATTGCAATAAAAATCAACAGGAAATAATTTTTTTTTAAATTATCGTAATAAGGTAAAACAAAAAAGAGGAAAAAAAATGCTCAATTGGTTTTCATTCAGCTCTTAGAACTGAAAAATTGTGCACTGAACAAGATACCACCAAAGATAGGATGTTATATATATGAACTTCATCAAAGGATAAAATTATGGCCTAAGAGCTACTCATTCTGCCTCCAGCAGGATTTTTTAATTTGTGACATTCAGCAAAAATCTTGTTTGTAAAATCCAACAAAGATATTGACCATTGCTGGGCCCAATAAACTGCCTATAGATAACCCATCTATTTACAGTAAGGTCATTAAGTGCACTAAACTTCTTCAAAGATAAAGTGTTTGGATACGTAAGAAAAAAATATTTCAAATTCTGCAAAAATACCCAACATATAATTCAGTGGTGGGCAGATGACATTTGAGCAAGTTCAGAACACATTTGCCATTGGAATTAGGCAACATGCCAAACTTTCTGCATATTAAAAATTGCATTTTCTAGTGATGGTTAGGTTATGTGCAAAAATGTATATTATTAAAATAAGACAAACCATGAATGAACCTCAAACATAATTGGCCCCTCCCCCACTCTTTAACTTGGCAATGAGGAGATCATTTATCCAATGTTATTAGTGTTCTGATGAGAAAAATAAAAACCAGTTAAGCTTTTTTGTCCTCCATTAACTATAAAACAATCTCTCCTGTTTGTTTTTATTCAGTTTTGTACACTTAGTAAAATATTTAAATGAATATTAGTAAATACCAAAAATACAGTATTGCTTAATATAATTCACCAAATGTCTTATTTTCTGTGATTATTAATGGCACCACAGAAGCATGTTGTAGCTAATCAATTACCTAAAATTATTAATTTTATAAAAGTTTACTTATATAATATATATATATATATATATATATAAAGCAATGGTCACTAGGAATATGTACTTGTTAACCTCTCCATGACATTTATCAACATAGTCTTCACAGCAAAAATAGTTTGTTTTGTATCTGAGTATTGCTAATTTTTATGTGGGCAGGGCTCTCAATGCTCTGGAGAACCTGCTAAACCTAAGATTGGCAGGGAACTTTGTCTAGAGCCACAATTTATTTGAAGTAACTTTTGACAAATTTTAAATGTGAGTTTTATTCATCAATTTTCAAACTACTCTTGTGCCTGTATGAGGCTATTTATAAAAGTAAATGTATGTAAATGAAATCTACCATAATTTAAATATTTAATTTTTGTGCACCATATATAATAAACACAGATGCCCTATCAGATACTGTTCAATTAAGTTGAGTCCTTCAAATCTGCCCATGGCTGAAGCTAATGTCAAGAATAAATTTTAAAAGTTTGTTGAAGTAAGATATTATGGGCCTTTTTTGGCATTTACAAACATCAGTCTGAAGAGTTTGGACAATATATCAGAATTATTCAGAGGCAATGTTTCTTGATAATAGTATTGCCCAAGACTTTTCTGTCTCTGCAGCAAAATTGAGCTACATTTGTAAATCCTGGTTTAGCACCTTCCTTTAAGAAACGGATCATGAACAAATTGGTACCAAAAGGTCTTGAACTGCTTCTCAAATTGTTAATGTTTTGAGAGGTCATTCAATAAAGTTAATTCATATCTATTTTGATGAAGTTGCCAAAAGAATAAAGTTTACCTTGGTTCCCAATTCATGCAACATGCACAGGTAAATGAGTTTGATTTTTAAAGAGTCCCACAATGTAAATAATTTGATACACTTATCCATGGATGCTTGCCATGTTAACTGAGCCTTCCATAAAGAACTTGAAAAGTACCATTTACTGGCAAACTTAAATTCACCATCATTAATTGGGAGTTGTGGACTTCATGTTGTACATGGCACTTAAAATAATATTGCACATTGGTGGAACATTGTGGTGATGGTGGGAATCTGCATATGGAATATTGTAATCATCAGCTTAAAGATCCAACTACTTGACAGTAAATGATATAGAGGTATGACAATAATTCCATGTCATCTTTATTCCGTTGAAAATTTGGTGGACACAGATAGCTGTAAAATGCAACCGTTTATAACCAGGTTTTTTGAATTGATTGTGAAAATGATATTTTTAGTTGAATACAAAAGGGTTTCCTCCAAAAGACAAGCAGTTTCCTCTTCTGCTACAAAACTCTTTATTAAAAAATTTTCCAGCATATTTTGACTTTTCATTAAGTGTGACAACAGGTCTGGTGCATTTTTCATATTGTTTCAGACTGAAAGCTATTGGCTGTTTTCCTTTTTGAAAAACTGAAGACACCCCATTATGGAGTGCTTTGTCAAACCTGATGTCTTAAAGGAAAATTAATCTATATTTCAGCTTATAAATGTGAATTGAGCCAACTGATGTTGATTTTTGTGCCAAAGCAGTTCTATGAAAGTTGAAATCAACAAAAATAAAGGCAAGAGAAGGCAACAAAAATATTTTTGTCTTTTTCGAAAAATTAGTGAAGTGTCCACTTAAATATAGAGTGGCAATGACTCTTCTTTATCACCAGCACACTTCATTTGTCAAATCTGAGCCTCTGAAAAGATTTTCTACATTAGTAAAAGAACCCACAAATAACCCTAAGGTTGGTATATAGACATTCATTGTGCAGGAGTACTAATGAAAGTTCTTATCACCCTTGAAATAGAAAAAATGGTTGGAAACGCTCATTAGACCTACAAAAAAGCATGTGAAGAAGACTAAAAGATAAAGAGCAAAAAAAGACTATCCATGTTCAACTTACAAAATGAAGAAATCTTTGGTTAACAAGATGCAAAATGAGATAATGAAGTTTGATAATTTACGGCAGCATTTGTGAAAAATAGTTTCCAAAACTTTTTTTTTTTTTTTTTTAGTTGTTAGCTTTGGTTTTTCTGATTTGATAAGCTTACATATAATTCACCGATCTGGATATAAGTTTTGAACATAGGTCCATAAACAGCTTAAGGACTATTGTTTCCTCAGATTGAGAATCTCCCTTCATAAGAACTATATATGATTTTTATGGTCACTATTATCTATTGGGGAGATTCAGATGTTCAGTATTGAAAATAGCAATTCTTAACTTCCAACTATCTGATAGGTAATCGAACTTAGCCTGAGTATAATTTTATATCTTTGAAAATGCTAGGAAGTCTGATATCTGCTGAAGTTTCAATTTTGCTTTGCTATTATCAATATTTGATCTGCAGATATTACGTTTGAGAACTCTTTTTACAATACATATTTGTTAATTTGTCTATAGATTCCTTTATCTCTAAAAGATGTTTTCTTTATTATACAGGTGATTATTATCACTTGTGAATACTATCTATGAGCTCCTGATGAAAAATATCAGGTGTTTTTTTTTTTTTTTTTTATCAAATGGTATAAGGTGGGGAAAATAGGATTGGCAGAGGATATTTTATTAACATTCTGATGGAATAAGAGACCTACATATATGTTTATCTAGAATTCATTTCTTGAATATTCACCCCCTCTCAGATAAGGTGTAAATAAGATTGCAAAATACTAAGATTTCCATATTTCAAAGAAATTTAAATCCAGTTAAGCAAAAAAAAATTTTTTTTTTAATTCAAAATGTTTGTGCTTGGAATCTTACATATATTTATATTAAATATGATCAGAGAATTGAAGATTTTTTTCTTTTGAGTCACTAAAGCAATATCCTCAATTTATTTTTTGGTGAAGTGTTGCTTCCCCTTTAAATTTTATGCTCTTTAACCCCTGTGTTATTCTTTTTTCTTTTGTTTGTCAGTTTTATTATATTATAAAAAAATATTTTATATGGGAACTATTGAATGATATTTACAGATAATGTGTGAACTGAGGACCAATGGTGTTCAAATCTACCAATTTCCCACTGATGATGATACTGTGAAAGAGATGAATGCCACCATGAATGTATGTTTTATTGTTATGATTCCTACTTAATGAATTTCTTTTGCTTTCCCAATTTCTTTATTAGGATATAATTAAAGTTTTTCTTATTCATTTATTATAAATTTATTTCACTCTTTGATATTTTTCTTCCTTTTTATAACTAAACAATTTTCTTGTATCAAACTTTTTCTTAATCAAGAACTTTTGAAAAATTAAAAGTTAGATATTCCTGTATATAGAAATGAAAAATTAATATATAAAATCCTTGTAATAATATAAAATTTATTGGCTATATTTCTGTACTTTCTTTTAACCTGAAAATTGTTCCATTTTTTAAATACAAGATATATTTCTTTCGTGTGTGTATGTATGTATGTATGTATGTATGTATGTATATATATATATATATATATATAATTTTCATCAGTTAAGTCTGGACAATAAATTATCTATAAAAACAGTTGGATCTTGTAGCCCTTACCAGTTCAAAACCTATTGAAGCCAAAAAACCTTCATTGCATTATTAATCTAAAATATACAGTGGATTTATATTGTGCACATCTTTGAGGATAAGATATATTTAAAAATTGTGTGTGTGTATATATATATATATATATATATATATATTATTTTTTTTTTTATTTTTTATATAGGGCCACCTTCCATTTGCTGTGGTTGGTAGCAATGATGAAGTTAAAGTTGGAAACAAAATGGTGAAGGCAAGGCAGTATCCATGGGGCACAGTCCAAGGTAATATTGAAAGATAAACAAATTTGGATTATAACTTTTTAGTTTGTTTAATCTGCAAGCTTTTTAATAAGAAAAAAATCTGTTCTGCACAGTTGCAATCATTCAAAAAATGTCTTTACTCAAATTGCTTGGCATTAATCTTTTGCACTTTCCCCTTTAAAAAAAAAAATTATCAAATACATCTGCATGAAAACATGGGCAAAACAAAAGAAAAAAACAAACTGCCAACTTCCATTACAATGGCATGGAAATCTTTAATAAATTAATAGATGTGGCAAAAAAATGGATTTTTTTTTAAAAAAAAATTTTAATGTTAGATTTACTGATAGATATATATTTATGTATAATTTATTTCTTCACCTACCTTCTTCAATTGTACAAAGACAATTTACAGAACTTAAGTTTTTTTCTTTTTTTCCCTCAAAAGACTAATTCTATAATCTATAATATTCATTTTCTGTGCTCATTTATTTCTTTCTAAGAAATATAATTTATTTTGATATTTAAAATAAAATTTTAAATTGTGATCATTTTTTCTTTCATTTGACAGTTGAAAATGAGAATCACTGTGATTTCGTGAAACTGCGTGAAATGCTTATCCGAACCAATATGGAGGATCTCAGAGAGACTACACACAAGACTCATTATGAACTTTATCGGAGACATAAGCTAGAAGAAATGGGTTTCTCTGACAATGAATCTAAGAGGTAATTATTTCTCTTATGTTTTAGTAATGTCAATATTCTTAATCTCTTTCTATAAGTGTCCTAAGAAAATTTATAAGGACATGCATGGCACAAGCTCTCAATTTGTTTCATGTTAAAATCAAGATTAATTCCCTTGGATAATGTCAAAGACGGTTTTTTTTTTAAGTCTTAAAACGTGAAGTAGGTCATTGTGTTACTTTTTGCTTCAATTAGAAAATCTTATTTTCAGTGAATTGCAACTTTATTTAATACAATTGATTATCTGAATATTTCACTTAAACATTTTCATTTGATATGTGACTAAGACATGGAAATTTAACATTTACTTAGATATGCTGAATATTTCAAATGTTAATATAGATTTTTATAATATATAAAACTCAGTTGCTGTCCACTCAAAATGCTAAAAGTTAAAATTAAACTTGGATATGAATTGTGTGTACATATTTTGCCATATCTATGATTAAATAAGGAACACAGTAAATCTGTAAATTTGACATGTTTCGTCAAATTTTTCGGAGTGGGATGAAGCAAAGTTGTTTCAATTTTTATACTATGTATAGTTTCCATTGGTTGGGTTGGTGTCAGGTGTTCATTTTTGTGGCATTAATTTTTTTGTTTGTGTGTGTTTGGTGGGGGTATGACATGAATATTGATGGCCCATAAAAATGAATGCATGGAATTTACCGAACCAATGAAAACAAAACAGAATTTTTTTAATCCCCCCCCCCTCCCTCAAATTCTGATACAGCTAAATCCACATTAATAAGATAGATTCACCTATTGCCTTGTTTGGGGTGAACTAATAAAAAAGAAGAAAAGAAAAAATCTTTGTCTATCATATCTTATATCTTGCCCAAGTTGGTTCTTGCTTAACGTAACTAATTTGCATATTCAGCTTCTAAAATCTAATTTTGAAATGTTTTTACTCAATTTTAAATCTGGGCATTTGTGATCTTTATCAGTTTTGTTGATGGCTTTTATAATTGCCAAGATTCAAATAAAACTATTTCCTATCTTGAAAATAGTGATCACTCGGCATTTAGATTACGACTTGGGAATAAAAGAAACTAAGTACTTAACATTTTATAATACTATATTTTGAGAAAGCAGCAAATATAAAATAACATACAGTATCTGAAATAAAGGCCTACCAAAGAAGCTGCTGTAATTCTGCTAATATTCAAGACATACACATTTCTTTAAAAGAAATGACTGTATAGCAAATCATTGCTACTATGTATTAAATACTGTCAGTAATTTGTTAACACTTAACTAATTTTGACTTTTTTAGCCTCTCGGAGACCTATGAATTAAAACGTCAGCAGCACTTGTCTGAGCTCCAGAAAAAAGAGGAGGAAATGAGACAAACATTCGTTATTCGTGTCAAGGAAAAGGAAGCTGAACTAAAGGATGCTGAAAAGGAGGTAAAAATCAAAAATTTTAAAATCTAGTGTTATAATTTCATTAAGAAACTTTTTATTTGGCTTTTGAAAGAAGTTCACAAAAAATCAAATGTCATACAGAGATATAAATTTTAAATACAATTTCTTTTATGAAAGTGAGTTTTCACAACATTGGTATTAACTAACCAATATTTAAAATTTTCAGGATATGAGAAATATCTTGAGTCTTAGCTTTTTAATATCTTAAAAGATTTAATGTAGAATGGAATATTATGCAAAATTATCACAGAAACATTTAACAAAATATCCCATATACCTGAATAAATTATTTTACATAATATACTATAACCTTCAACATCAGTCTTTAATTCATTTTATTATTTTTCTCTTGCTACTGCTATTACTGTATACTCCCTAAACACCATTTTTGTTAAATTTCTGAATATGGTGTTTTAAAACACATTGCTGAGGGAATCATGAGTATACAGTAATAACAATGGAAAGAGGAAAACTGTCCTTTTTGATATACTTCTTTTCTTTTTTGAAGGGAGTGTCATTGTTTCTCCAGATACCTTTACTTGAATATGGTTTCCATTCTCATATGCATCACTTTTAATGATGGGTCACAAGTTTTTCTTAAATTAATATCTAGAGACCTTTCCATTGATTTTGGTGTCTTTGAAAACTTTTTGAGCAAAATAGTCAAATATTAACTTTTCAAAATATGAAAAGCATAGTCTTGCATAGCTTTACCTAAATGCTTCAACTGTGACATATACTTATCAAGACAAAATAATGTCTTAACAAAAAAATAATTCTTTGCATTTGTCATTATTTGTAGAAGTCAGTTTTCATGTACTCCTTCACTCAACATGTTTCTCTTTTTGACACAAAAAGCTGATAATTTGGCTGTTGGCTGCTTTCATATCTTTTAAATAATTTTCTTAATATTCTGCATCTTTGTTTTCTTACTTTGTCATTCTTAATGCCAACATTTTTCATTTGCTTTTTAGAATAAATCTGTAAATATTTCTCACTTAAAGATCCATGGCAATCTTTACGAAATATATTCAAAATTATGCAAAAAGATATTGTAAATCTTTAGTGTCAAGAATAATGGAGGGAAATCTTAAAAGATGTTTTAAAAGCAAAAACATTCTACAGTTATAAGCAAATAGAGGCCATTTTTGTTGCAACTTTGCATTTTGACAGTCTCAAATTACTAGGGAATCACTACAAAATTATTTAAGATATTCAACAAAGGCTAAAAAATGTCACACAGCTTGAATAAAACTCATGAAATAGCAAAAAATGCTTAAAATTGAACATTGAATACTCTGACATATCATTTAGAATATCAGCACACGTCCAAAGTAATAAAGCAGCATGAAATGGTTCAAATCAAGTATATTGTCAGAAGTTGGGGGAGGGAGAAAAGATCTGGGTGGCTATATTCAAGAAGGTTGACCAAAGTAAAATCCACACTAAATTCGCTACCATGTTATAAAATGTGTCGGACCTGATATTCCTTTTGAATCCCTTTCAGAAAGTAAAAAATGTACAATTGACTGAAAAGTATTTGAAAACTGGCCTGTTTTGTTTTTGTTTTTTTCCTCCCCCTTCTCTCATGATGGTTACCATGTACATGAAACTCAGCAGAAATGAGTGTAAGTGTCAACTACTAGGCTACTCTTGATGTGTCAAGTAGATAGTGGAGGCTGGTTTAGAATTACAAAGTGTATATATTGTGCTTTGAGAGAAAAATTTTCAGTTTTTCTTCATTAATGACTTTATTTATGTAGTCAATGATTCATGAGAAAGGATCTTAAATTTCAGAGTAAATGATTCAGATTTTGTTTTCAAAATTACATATTGATTAACTTTCTTTTTCTTGCTTTAATTTTAATGAGGAACCATTTAATGGATTTTAATCAATATTGGATTAGGCTCTTTCTACCATGTTTAATAATTTTAGTGCAATAAAAGCAGAGGAATTGCAAAAAAAGAAAATAAATGCTTTTAATTAGCATGCTTGGTATTTCCAGGCATTATATAATAATGCCATTCAAATATTTGCTAATTTAAAAAAAAAAAAAAAACCATTGTAACAGAATTGTGAAAGAAGTGTGTGTGTACGTGTATATATATATATAGTTTTTTTTTTTTTTTTTTTTTTTTTTTTTTTTTTTTTTTTTTAGATACAAATATTTAAGTAAGCGCTGTTTATAATAAACAGTATTAATATTTACTGGTCTGAATATCAGAAATTTCATAGAAAATGTCATCTGACAGGAATCAAATCTGTATCCTACACAGAGCCATAATATAGCCTGACATGCCAAACCATTTAACTACAGAGGAAGCATCTGGTTAGCAAGATCAAATTACTGCTTTTATTTTTTTTTGCTAACCAGATGCTTCCTCTGTTGTTAAATGGTTTGGCATGTCGGGCTATATTATGGCTCAGTGTAGGGTACTGGTTCAATTCCTGTCGGACACAAATTTTCTGTGAAATTTCTCAGGCATTCAGGGTGGTAAATGTTAATATTGTTTTATTATAAACAGGACATTTACATAAATATTTGTATCTATAAAAATAGTGTGTAAACAATAAATATAATAAAATAATTGTTGGACTTAGTACATTTCATCATATATAAACTGACTAGGTAAATATATGTATGTGAGTGATCCTATGGAAATACATATAAATATTCTGTAGTGTAAGAAAACTGCTCAATTTAAAATATATATATAATGAGATTTACAATCTTCAACTTGTATATAATATAAAACCAAGTTGTTGTAAATATTTCTAAAAACTTGTTTAAATTTGTTTTATATCATATAATCTGATAATTTTACCAAAGTTGATTTCTTAATAGCAACTTTGACAGCATATAGGACTTGCCATTAGGTAATATGATTAGCATAAAGGATACAAAAACATCTGCAAGAAAATCTGTATGTTATGGCTAACTTCAGTTTCACTAGCAGCCATTGTAAACTTCAATAGGATACAGTGCTATTTAATTTATGGACTCACCAGCAGCATGTCTAACACTCTTCTGGCAAGATGGATCAATAACCTTATTTGGTCTAATTCTTCATATATGAATTACACTTTGATCAAAAGCCTGACTAATCTCACCAAATCACAATCCAATAGTGATTTTTTTTCTCTCTCTCCCTCTCTCTCTCTCTCTTAGGAATGAATAAAAAAAAACACTACCACATGGAATGTTGTATATCTTGTATAGTACATTGGCTGATGGATTGAATAACACCTGCATTTAATTAGGATGTTCTGTTGTTCAGTGATTAGCACTAGTTTCCTTTGTTCTTACATTAGGTACTTGTGGCATTAGCTAATAACTTAAGTTACAGAATATCCTCAGGTTACGTCAGACCAGTTATACAGCATTTCATGGTTATGGTGCCAGCTCCCATAAAATATGTTGTCACACAGTGCTATATGAAGAAGATGGCGGCATTGTTTTACTTCACTGGCTGTGTGCCATATTGGATTGTGCTACATTCGCTAGCTCTCATTTGTCTCATATTTTTAGGAACTTTTTGCCCTTCATTATCACTCCCAAGTGTAAGGCAGACTCATAGGTGCTTATGTAGGAGAGTTCCGACCTACATCAAAAATCAGGTTATGTCATATCATAGGAACAGATCTCTAACGTAAGTTGAGGACCCCCTGTAGTGAAATATTTTTTTTAAAGATAACAGGAGGAAGGATGCACACATTGATTCTAATGGTCCTGGGAGTTGAGAAACAAGGGACCTTTCCTTCTGCACTATTTCTTCCCAAATGGTTCGAGAGTCTGTTATTGTGATCTAGTGTTCAACCCATGGAATGGTTGGCCAAAGATTTTGTCATGTCATGTGGCTTCCAAACACTCCTACTGTGACTTGGGAGTGAGAGAGGGAAACCAATAACTCATTAAAGACATCTATTCCAGAAATTAAATAACTCCCAAGGGCATCTCAAGACTGGTTAATTCAGACAAGTGTACAATCCTATATTTGATTATTAAAGTTGGGCCGGCACTCAAACTTTAAAGAATTTTAATACTTTTTTTTTTTTTTTTTTTTTTTTAATCTAATTACAGTAGTAATTAGTCTAATTTATAAAAATTCATAAAATACAAATTTGTACATATATTAGTATTTGTGTTCATTTTAATCTATGTAAATTCAGTTAAACCTCATCAGGCCATCTTCAAGATGTGTGTTAGATATATATAAGATAATTTTAAGGTATGATGTATTTATGGGTAAAAGTGCTCAATATCAGATTGTATGCAAGTGTAAAATTGGACACTAATGTCAACACCAAGCAGCAATAATCATGCTTGGGCACAATCTTTGGGATATATAAAACTCTTTTGGTATTTTGCTTGTTCATTATAGATTTTATACTTCATAATATAGTATTTCCTACTTTAACTACTATTACAATTTCATTTGTGTTCTCTCTAAACTGTATAATAAATGCCTTGGTGCCTCGTGCTTTCCTGGAAATCATCTGTTAGAGTTTTTAAGAGGTCGGGTGAACTGGCTGACGCATCCAACTATCACCCGATATGCCTTCTACCTCTTTTTGGAGAAATCTTAGAGGCCCTAATGAATATTGAATTGGTTCATCTCTTATTGCAGGGCCTTTTCTCAGACAAGCAATATAGCTTTTGTTTGACCATGTCAACTGATGTGTTGATGGTATTTATGAAAAGTTTATCATGCTCTAGATAAAAACTGAAGCCCATGCTGTTGCATTGGACACCTTGAAAGTCTTTGACAGGGTCTGGCATTCAGGTCTTTTCCACAAGCTGAAAAGTTAGTCTCTGGACTTTTTTTTTTTTTTTTTTTTTTTTTTTTTAACTGATCCAATCTTTCCTGTCAAATCAGGAAATGACTTATCCTGAATGGCCACTGTGGATCCTTTTAACTTTGTATCTATGCTGATGACACAATTTCCTCTTGCCTCGATAGAGTAGAGCTTATCAGTGTGACAAGATGAAAATGGCAACCAATGTCCAAAAGAAGCTCAAGTCTGTAGTTAACTGGGACAAAAGATGGCTTCTTGTTAATTTTAACACTAAATTTCTCTCTATTAATCATCTCGGAGACCCTTTGCTGCCTTCCATCCGCATGGCTGATGCTATCCTCCAGGAAAGTCTCATTGTGCCTTCTCGGGCTCACATTCTCTGATGATATTAAGTGGAAAGACTATATTGAATCCATTGCTAGGTCAGCTGCTAAAAAAAGTCTGTTCACTGTCAGGCAAGAAAAGTTTTCTCTCCAGAATCCATCTTGCATATCTATAAGCCTACCTTTTTCCATGCTTAGAATATTGCTGCCACATATGGTTCAGTGCACCTGATATTTACCTTGATCTCTTTGAGATCCAAATAATCTACAATGTTATTGGTCCTGATCTGGCAGGTCAGTCCTAATCACTTTCCCACTGTCATAAGTTTGCTTTTCTGTGTCTTTTCTATAAGAACTTCTATGGTAATTGTTTGGATGAGCTCTTTGCTATGGTACCTAGTCTTTTTTAATTAAAGTGCAGTACTAGACTGGCGTCATGATCTCATCAATTTACAGTTGACTTGGCTAGATGTAACCATAAGTTCTATGCTAACAGTTTCTTTTTTCACTTGTGGAACTCACATCTGGCTCAGTACTTTCCAACTAACTGTAATCTGCAATGGTTTAAATGCAATGTCAATTGCTATCTACTGTCCTGATTACTCTTCTCTTTCTGCTCATCATTAATGTTTCTGTTCATAATTATTCCACACACTGTAACCCCTCATCTTTTAGTGGCATTACTGCCTTGCTTGGAGTGATTTTGTTTTTTTTTTGTTTTGTTTTTTTATGTATAGTTTAGTAACTAGAATGTAACTGAAAATATTGCAAATAAATTTTGTGAATAAAATGGTCGCATGCAAATGTATCGTTGCAATTTAGACCAATCATACTTAATGAATATTTCATTATGTAGATAATACATTTTCAACATTTTAGATGCAAAAACACAATTGGTTGCCATTGTCTCAAATGCCTGAGTGGGTTTATTTTTACTAATTGATTCTTTCATGAAATTATTTTTACCTTAAATTTTAAATTGATTTCCGTTACAAAAGAATTTTTTTCTTTCATTTTAGCTTCATGCCCGTTTTGAAGCTTTGAAAAAGCAGCATAATGAAGAAAAGAAAAAGCTGGAAGAAAGCAAACGTAAGCTTGAGGATGAAACCAACTTGTTTAATCAACGTAAAGCCAATAGTCAATCTCAATCCCAACAATCAACCATGAGCAAGAGCAAAAAGAAGTAAATGCTTCTAACACTTTCTGTTCAGATGCTGCAACCAAATCCTCCATTCTTGCGTCCATTCTGCCTATAAAATGCACTTGGAACCAACATTACCCTATCTTACCAGCAAACATCTCAACATTTTTTTTCCTTAAATTGTTGTTTGTCTGCATGCACTTGGAATTCTATTATGATAAATAAATGACCAATAATACACACACACACACACACACACACACACACACACACACAACAATACTGTTCATAAAAAAAAATTTGAAACATTGCATGCTTACCTCAAAAATATATTTGAGTTTTTCACTACATCTTTTTTTTTTTTTATTATTTTATGCTGGTATTATATCCCAACAATTGGATATCGTTTATACAGGAGGAAAAACTAAAAAGGAATTTTCCTTTTTTGTTTTTATTTCAATGTCGACAGTAAAAAAAAAAATAATGCCCGAATCAGTGTTTCTTTATATGTTATTACTATTACTAATCTTAATACTGCTGTCCAGCAAAATGTTTTGTATTATCATTCTCCTCTTTTTTTCACTCTCTCTCTCTCCTTTATTCTGTTTCCCTTTTTTCATGTAACTTCAGTAACTGTCATTGTTTTAATGTGCAATAAGATAAAAAAAAGCTCTTTGGCTGTACTCTGATAAACAAAATATTCTTGTGTCAGAGGCCAAAAGCACAGCTACTGCTGCTGTCATTTCCATAGTACCTTATTTATAACTCCCTATGCTATTTTTATTCATTTGGAAATGTAAAACTGCAAAATGTTGGAAGAAAAAAAGACAATTAGAATTCCACATAATTTAGCAGTCATATTCATTATGTTAGTATCTGTAGTTGACACTCATGACAAATATCAAAATTGTATTCATTATTTTGTTCAATAAATTTTATATCTTTTTGCTACCATTCATATATGATTTGTTTCTTTTTATTTTTTTGTATAATCCAATTTCATTATATAACACATATACAATTGTGAAAGCAATAATTATCAAGTTGTGAAATTGTGTTAACTGGTTTCTCAGTTTCTTTTTTTTTTTTTTTTTTCCCAAGTTTATTTTAAAAGTGATGGAATTTTTACTTATTAGTCAGATTTTGTTACATTATTTTTAGCGGATACTCATATTTGAGTTGATGCTCTGTTTATTTATGTAAACAATATATTTTTCTCTACTGGTCTAATATTCAAGAAATCTTATTAAAGAAAATGTGCTCTCTGGCTGGATTCTGATCAGCATCCCTACTTAAGAAAGACCCATTCACTTGGACGTACTTTAGAGCAGCTTGCCTACAGTGTGTATTGCTGATCAAGCGAAGTTTATAAGGCACTAAGCAAATTAGCTTGATTAATGACATGCTCCATGGCCAAATTGGTCTAAAGCACATTGGATCTAACAAGTTACTTATAGAATTACCTTTTCCAAGATTAGAGGAGAGATATATATATATATATATATATATATATATATATATATATATACACACACACACACACACACTGGGTGTGACAGTAAAATTGCCCAATTCTTAGATTAAGCTTTGAACCATTATATCTTAGAAATGATTAAAGATATCGTACTGGATTACTCTGAGGTTTTTATAACACTATTAGACGATTCTACTTTGGACAGTAAGAATGTCTTTAGCTCTAAGTTGAAATGATGATGCCTCTTGCTGATGTGACCTGATCCAATTTCCCTTACTACTGTTTTGTTTTTGTTTTGATTTTTTATTCACTGTTCTCTTGATGGTACTTTAATGAATGTTCATACCATTACTGAAAGCCTGAATGATTTTTTTCCTCACACCATTGCTCAGTGAAGGGTTATGATTTGATTTTTTTTTTCTCTCCTAAGTAATGCACAAGGTCAAAAGTGTGGGGGCACCCAGTGAGGATCAAATTCACTAAGTTGTAATTTTTCTAGCAAGTCAAGCTTGCTAGGCATTACACTATGTTGAGGTTCCCAATGCCATATTTGTATGTACTTGGATGTTATCAAGCTACTAGACATATAAAAATTAATAAATTGGCCACTTGAATTTTATATAGATCTAAAAATAAGCAGTGAAATAAATTTTTTGTAAAAGTAATTGGAAATTATTTAATAAAAGAATATTTCTCAGTCTTGCGTATCATTTGGTTAAGCATCTTACTTTGCATGACCTCCTTTTGGACAAACAATATGGCTTCCTTTTCAGATGGGTGACCACTTAAGAATACAAGGTGATCTAAGCTTGAATTTGGATGGCTTGGGATTGTTGATTGGGGAGTGAAGTTCCAATTCCAGTTTGGTTCATTACATGTTAATTAGACTTGTATCACTAAAACCAGTATTATCCAAAAATAAAATAAAATTGAATACAAAGTATTTAAATTTTGGCCTTACATAACCCATATTATTGGTAATATAACATAACATAACATACTGAACTGCTTAATAAGTAGTTGTTGGTAACAACTATTACTCAAAAAGTTAGGGTGCTTGTCTCCATTGGTAGTTGCATAATTAAAAGAAAAAACTTGTAATTCCAACGAATGATATATTATATTATATTATATTATTATAATAATAATTTTTTTTTTTTTTTTTTTTTTTTTTTTTTTTTTGAAATATTTCGGCTATCAGTTGCTAGTTCACTCCTTAATTTAAGTAAAACAGCGTTTCGAACTTCTTTGTATTGTTTTACTCAAATTAAGGAGTGACCAAGACAAGCAACAGCTAGCCGAAATATTTCCATAAAAAAATCATTCATTGGAATTACAAGTTTGTTTGTTTTTCTTTTAATTATGTTACTCAAAAAGCTAAGCTAAAACTTGAAATTCTTTACAAGGGAATTTTTTCTTTTCTTGTTACTATATAGTCAATGACCTCTTTTGCAATGTGATTACCAGGTGACTTATTCCTGAAAGCTTAAATAACATTAGTTTTTAACACAATAATAGACTTTACATTGACTTATGTTAGCTAATGCATTTACTTACCTAAGATTTATCACATATGTGATAAATTAATATTTTCACAAATGTTTTTTTTTTTTTTTTTTTGTTTTTTTTATCATTTCATCCAAAGGGTGGCCACTAAGTTACTGAGAGTGAAAGAGTTTGAGTAAAAACATTAATAATCCTTCACTTAAGTCATGTAATATAAACTGGTCTTCCATGAATGGTATAAAATCAATAAGACCTATACTTTTATCACATTTAAATATTTTTACATGTAATGGCAGACTACACGTCAAATAAATGCTGAAAACATGGAACTGTTTTTGTACCAGAGGATCCACAACTTGATTAATAATAATGTCATGAGAATATATCCCATGGTTAATTTCCTCAATTCCAGCATAAGCAGCTCAGGTTGAATATATTGCATAATCACTACTTTTAGAGTCTCTACTAATTGATCTAGCATGTCGGCTAAGAAACACTTGTTACATTCTTCCTAAAACCAGATCTTCTGCTTCATGCTACACTAATTTCCATCACTGGCCAGATGTGAATGCCCTGAACTAAAATTCTGTCAGCTGCACAAGGCTTTACACATACCTTCCATTTTTACTCGCGCTCAAAGAAAAAATGTGCAATACAATCCAGAATTTCCACCAATAGCACCCACTCCCGCCTAACGAAAAAAAAAAAAAGAAAAACTTTAGTCAATTTGAGTCTAAGAAGGCATGTAAAAGGCCATCAAAGGGACATTTTGACTGTTGGACAGCATCTGGGTTCACAAACTTCATTGGAAAGAGACCTCTCTTCTCCAAGAGACATCAGATAACAGCTAGCTCCCTAAAGAACATCATTCCAGTAAGTCACAACTCCTCCCTTTACTTTTGGATGCCTTTTGAAATTCCACTTATTTTTTTTTTTTTTTTTTCCATTAAGAGATATCTGCACTGATTTATTATTTGTATTTTTACAATAATACAATTGTCTATTTCTTTAAATTTTCATTGTTTCTTTGTTCTGCCACCATATCCTTATCCTAACACACATTCCCAAATTCCACTCAACACTACTGAATACCCAACAGCCAGGGTGCTATTGGTCACAGTGATAATGAAAAAAAACATTTAAAGATATAAAATGATAGTTTATTTTATGCCCTTTTATGTGAAGTTTGACAAGTTATTTTAAACTGCTTAAGTAAAGGATTACTGAAACATTATTAAGGAAAGAGGACAATAAAAGAAGAGAATTTAACAAGAACAAAGATTGACTGCATTTTACTAGGAATTTAAAATACTATATTTGCTGGACTATGGGCACCTTGGTTTGGTGTAATGGTTAGCAAGCTTGTCTCACTAGATGAGTTACGACTGAAAAATGAGTTCAATCCTCACTAGGTGCCCCATACTTTCGGCCTTGTACCACATCTAAATTACGCTTAGAAAATAACTATTTGCTGGACTATTGGACACAGATTCACAAACACCAAATTATTCACATCCTGGGTAAAACAATAAACTACTTCCAACAGCAAGGCCTCTGATCAGGAGGTTTTGAGGAGCGTGGAACCACCTCTTAATTGCTGGTGTTCCCAGGTCCACCCTGACCTTGGGTGGTAGCACCTGTTAGGGTCCCAGATATGGGTAAATAGTTACCCGCCCCCCAAAACTTGGGTTAAAACACTGAAAGTGTAAAAATAGGTTTTATTACCAGCAATGAATTTTTGAAGGAAAAAATATTACCAGCAATACATTTTTGGAAAAAATTTTTACTAGCAATAAAAATTGTCGGCATTAAATAACCATGGAGGTTGATATATATTCCATAAAACAAACCAAACAAAACCAAAAAGATTACCCTGTATTCAATACAGCAGTATAATATATGAGGACATGAAAACTTTTTTTTACATTTAAAAAAAAAAAAAAAAATTCTGTTTTTGATTTGTTTATTGGGGTGAGTGCAAACGTAGATCCCACACTTAGAAATAGCACACACAAGTCAATCATAGTTGGGGTGATCACAAAGGTCAACCCAACTGGTGTAACTGTGCAATGGAAGGGGCTCACTCTGGGGGGATTAGGTGTGAATTTTAGTAAATATAAATTCTTTTTATTTAGCAGGGAATTAACAGAATAGAGCCTACATCTGTTCTCACCAAAGCTTTGGGTTAAATATTAGGGTAGACTGGGCTCTTTAGTCATAGTAAGCAACCAATCTAGGAAAAGGACAACTGAGTTTTAAAACTGATTAGGCAAAGAGCTAGCAACTCAATCCAGTAAGAACCTATTATTTGCTATGGAAACCACAGCAAAGCCATGGCCCATATTACTCAGGGAGTCTGTGAGAAGAGAAGGGAGGGGAGAATAGATTGTATGAGAAAGAAAGAAAGAAAATGGGTGTATGAATGAATGATTATATTGACTATGTTTGTCTTTGTAGAAAGAAAACTGTATACTTGTCTATGCTTGAGAGCGTGAAAGAGATTTGAAATGTCAGCCAGCAACAGCCATGATTTAAGAGAGATTTTTTTTTAATCCTATTTCATGAATGAAACCCAATCACCCCCTACCATTACTGTTGCACTACTACTGCTAGAAATGAATGAATCATTTCTTAGCGTTGCACTGTCAAGCAGGAATGATAGAAAGAAAAAGAAGAGTTAGGTAGGACAAATAAGGTGCCAGTAGGTTTGATGGATGGCAAGCCATACAATTAATATCCTCTCAAGAAAAGAATAATTTCCTGTTCACACAATTTTAATTTGAAATAAAACTTGTTAAAGATAACAAAGTGATATTTAAGATTTACTCAAAATCATTGTGTATTCAAAGTTGACATTAATTATTCCAGGGTAACATTTTTTTTAACACATTAGTTAAACTTAGTTTGTCAAAGAACTGAAACCAAGTGATGGCATCATTTAGACATACAAAAAAAACAATGTTTAATGATTATAACTTAGTGCATGTATTTTTTTTATAATAAAATGTTATTTTTAATATTTTCACTTCAGATCATTTTTTAAGTTTTAAATCATTCAATGTAAAATATTTTTTAAAATAAATTAATCATCTAATAGAAAAAACTGTTTTACATTATTCTTACATACAACATAAAGCAAATATTAAAAGAATTAGAAATGTATTGTCTTATACCATTCTTCTCTGTACTGTATTCCTTCAAGACGTGGGAGATCATGGCTCTCCACAACTTCCTGCCCATTGTAGATCTTAGAAGAATTTGTCTTTTTTGCTATCTCTCTCTAAACCTATTCAGCCATCCATTTACACAATCACATTAGACTGGTTTCCTGCTATTTCCCTCTGTTTCTTTTGCCTTCAGTTTGTTCTGTGAGTGTCAAAATTTCCAAGCCCTCTTCTCTCCTTATATATGCTAGAAATTTCAACTGTCTTCTGTGTTCTTTTTGTTTTGATTTTTGCTTAAAACTAAGATTGTTCAGCATTCACTGTTATAGTGAAGAACTAATATTACATACCACTTTAGTACTCTTTTCTTTCTTACTAACAGAATTTTTTACTTCTTAATAATTTTTGGAATGTATTCTTTGTTTTATTTTGTAGATTAGTTGCTTCTTAATTAGGATTTTTTAAATTCATGTACATGCTTTTTTTATAAAGTTTTTCATTCTACCTATTGTTTTCTTTTTCCTACTCTTTCTTACCTTGATATGATTTTTTACTTTTACCCTTTCGTTCGTTCGTTCGTTCGTTTGTTCTTTCTTTCTTTACGTTCTTTACTTTCTTTCTTTCGTTCGTTCGTTCGTTCTTTACTTTCTTTCGTTCGTTCGTTCTTTACTTTCTTTTCTTTCTTTCTTTCTTTAAATTTATATCCAGTTTTCTTTATCTTATTCTTTCTTACTTTATGAATTTTTTTTACCCTTTCCTTCTTTCTTTCTTTCTTTCTTTAAATTCCCATCCTGTTTTCTTTATCCTATTCTTTCTTACCATTATGTTTTTTTTATTTTTTACCCTTTCGTTCTTTCTTTCTTTTTCTTTCTTTCTTTCTTTCTTACCATTATGATTTTTTATTTTTTACCCTTTCTTTCTTTCTTTACTTATTTCTTTACATCTTGTTTTCTTTTTTCTGTTCTTTCTTATCTTCATATAATTTCTTTCTTTCTTTAAATTTAAATCCTGTTTTCTTTTTCTTCTTTTTTTTATCTTCATATGTTTTCTTTCTTTACCCTTTTCTTTCATTCTTTAAATTTACATGCCGTTTTCTTTTTCCTCTTTCTTATCTCATATAATTTCTTTCTTTCTTTCTTTCAATTTTCATCATGTTTTCTTTCTCCTACTCTTTCTTACCTTCATATGATTTTTGATTTTTTACCCTTTCTTTCTTTCTTTATTTCTTTCTTTCTTTTCATACGATTTCTGTCTTTTACCTTTCTTTCTCTATCTTTTTTGCCACAAGTCTGATCTTCATCTGTCTGGAGATTGTCCAGGATCCACTGCCATATAGGAGGACCAATATTACATAACTGTTCAGCGCTCTTTCTTTGTTTTGCCATACGAAGCTAAATTTAGTCAATAATATGATGCAGAAAAAGCAAATATAATTTTGTTCAGTGCAACAGATACTTTGTTCACTTACATTTGGACGGATGTCAAATTTTGTGTACAGAAACCAACACAAGATCCATTGTTGTTCTTTCTACTAGCCAGTCTATATTAGGACACACACACACACACACACATACTTTACCTTTTGTTTCATTTGTATTGATCATATCTCAACGCAGAAATCTTTTCAACATTTTGTGTGTTAATATTATCAATAATACAACAAGCAAATAAGGGTGAATAGATAAAAGCTCTCCTCTTATATTGAGTGGAATACAAAGATTAGTTTTTTTTATATATAATTTTTTTAGATATCTATAATTATCTTGTAATTTCCTGGCCAAACAGCTTTGCAGTAATGATAATGCCTTATTCCTGCTATGATTAAAAGCCAAAAACTACCAGAATATACATAAATATATACATGTAAATATACCAATGTTTGAATATATTTATAGATATATTTAGTGCATAGATATACTTAGTTCATATCTATATATACATGCAGAATAATACTACAAACAAGAATAAATAAGGGATAATTCATTGCTAAATTTTTATCCTGGCCAATATATGAAAAATTGAGAGTGATGTAAAAAGTATATCTTTTTTTATCCTAGCCTATATAGGGAAATTAGGTGGGTGCAAAAAGTATGTCATTTTTTATCCAAGCGTATATACAGAAATTGGGAGGGTATAAAAAATATGTCATTTTTTATCCTAGCCTATATATGAAAATTGGGATGAGTGTAAAAGTATGGCATTCTTTATTTCATAGTCAAGTCATAGTGAAACTGATGGCCAGAACGGGTGGACTATTTCACTCAATGTCATTTCACTGGGAGCAACACTTTTTAGTTTTGGTTTTGGATATACTAAGGCAAAGTTACAATTAACTACTGTTATAATTATCAGTTATAATTAACCACAGAGTATACTTGTATATGACCATGTGTTAGCGTGTTGTTGAATTAGGAACACATGCTTTTGTTTCATGCTAGAAGAAGCTCTAACTACAAGAACATGACGGACTCAAGTTGAGTCCAGCTGAAGATGTAAAGAGAACAAACAAGATCAATGTATATATATATATATAAACAAATATATGTATTAAACAACAAATTTATAATGGACAAAGACATCAACATTTGTGTGTGTGTGTGAATGTAAAGAGTTTGTATTTTGGTGAATGTTCGTACATACGTGTATGCGTGTGCGTGTTTAATGGCGTTTTCCCACAAGTGGGCAAAATGCAGATCTCTGCCAGAGATCACATTTTTAAATGTGTCTACTAAAATGCAAAGTGAATAAAGAGAATGAGGCAAGCAGTTGACCAGTATTTATAGTGTAGGGAGAGCGCCCCCTAATGAACAATTATAGGGAATTAAGGAGGAGCAATACTTTAGCATACTAAAGCAAAGTTATAATTAACTACAGTTACAATTACCTACAAAGTATACTAAGGTAATGTTATAATTAATTTATAATAAATAGATAGAGCATTGAGGATTGAATATCTGTAAAATTATTTCATTTTGCTAAATTTTACTGTTGTTCTTTAACTTCATTAACCTAATTATACTTGCTCTTGTGTTTTAGGAAATTGATAAGTTATGCTTAACTGTAGCGAGAAATATACAAGTTTTCCATGTTGAATATTCAAACTTCATTAAAAATTAATCTTCTAATTTGTCATTGTAATATTTTTTTCTCTGCAAATTTCACTTAGTGTACAACTTTTTTTTTTATTTGTTCCATTCAAAATACTCAGGATAAAAGATTTGACATTCTCTCACCTTCTTTTCTCCCAATAAATCCCTTTAATTTTTTAATGCAGTTATGAATTCATCTGAATGCTGATGACAAATAATGATATGTTTGAAGAATTGACAAATATAAAGTTTGATGTCATCATTTAACTAGCTTTGAATTCATTTCTTCTTCTTACTTCTAATATAGTATAAAAATAGAATTAATTCTACTTAATTTCATAAAAGTGTATACTGCATGAAATAAAAAATATTTTCTTAAACTAATGGTTATACAAGGTTATAATTTATTTTTAAGCATAAGAAATACCAGTTTCTTGATTATTGTACTACTGGTGTTCCGCATTAGTCAGGGATGTCAGTAGAGAATTACTCTTTTTAACCTATGACATCACAGCCTACATTTGTAAATAAACACACAAACAAGGACACATGGCACAGTGGATAAAGGCGTTGGTTAGATCCAATGACAGGACCCAAAGAGTGTGAGTTCAATACCCGGTTAAGGCAGTGGAGAACTTGGAGAGGGGAATTAACAAGAGATAACTGACATCCATTAAACATAGCACGTGGAACTAGAAACAGTCTACCCCAGTGAGTGAAATAAAGAGTTCAGTTTGACATTCCAACCACCTGAAGAAGTATTTTTTATTATGTTTATAAATTTGTTTTTCTTTATTCAATCAGCATTGAAAAAGAATTCCTTACAATTCATGTAAAAAATGATGTAATTTAAGTGTTTTCTGACAGGAGATCACATT
This sequence comes from Acanthosepion esculentum, assembly GCA_964036315.1. Classification (NCBI taxonomy): domain Eukaryota; kingdom Metazoa; phylum Mollusca; class Cephalopoda; order Sepiida; family Sepiidae; genus Acanthosepion; species Acanthosepion esculentum. Next base: position 44,467,285 of record OZ038520.1, read on the forward strand.
TAGCAAACCAAACTTAATAAATGGGGCTGATTTATATTTAATTTGAATAAGGTGTTTATTTCATGTTTCATCTGTTTTTACATAAAATGTCTTCCTTTTGCACATTTCTCAGTGGAACTAGAACAGTCTACCCCAGTGAGCGAAATAAAGGGTTCAGTTCGACATTCCAACTACCTGAAGAAGGCTAGAGCGTACAACGGCCGAAACGTTGTAATGGCGACAAAGATGATGACAATAGTCCGAATAATGTAAATAGTGTACATAATACCTCATCTCAGATAATAAACGTTCTTTTCATGATGTTTAAAAAAAAAAGTAAGCATTACTTTTTACAAAATCCAGTGAATTAATACTTGAAATAAGTGAATTGAACTACATCTTTAGTTCAAATATTGAATTTTAAAGATATTTTAAAGTTTGTTGTTTACATTTTCCGTCTATTATGGCCGTTCGATGTGTAACGAAGGAACATGGTGGAAATGTTTTTGAAATGTCTAAAAATTTTATTTACATACGGAAATAAATTTTTCTTTTAGTTCGGAATTTTGTTTTTTTTTCAAATAAAACTAAAATTTCACTAAAAAAGAGGCGTTTAACTAGTTTTTTTTTTCAGCTCAAAATTTGGCTGTACCTAAAGCATCTCTAAGCGAATGCGTCTGGGTTCCCTTGTCACACTGGCCATGTGTCACATTCTACCTAATTGGTGAGCTAATTAAATTGATCAGTCAATGCTTCCTTTGAGAAGCGCGAGTCGGCAAGTATGTCTAGTCTACAGTGTATACACACGTGTTTTATGACATGTAAATAAATAATTGCATTTATGATTTACTCGATTATACTTTTAATTGTTTCAAATGATTTAAGTTTTCAAACAGTAAATATACAGCAACTATTATTAAGAAAGTATTTGTCAGAAAATATAGATACGAATAACTTACTTATTTAAACATTGTCGTCTTCTAGCAGCAACAACAAAGAAAAAAATATAAAAGAATTTGTCGATCAAGAGTTATTTCCCTTGAGCAAGAATCGTTGCACGAAAAAATCATTTCATTTTGTCAAGATCGCAGGTAATTTGATTTTTCTTTTATTTGGAAGTACGATTTTTACTACATTCATCCAACATTTGGCTTAGGTTTTTGTTTTGACTATATTTTTACGTCTTTTGTTTTAATATTATTGTTTAGTCTTCAACTTTTATGAACTGTTTCCTCTTTTTAGCAACAAAAAACATTCAATTTGAAGTTTTCGTCTTCTTTTGTTTTTGTGGGTTTTTTTAACATATGTTTATTTTCCGATAACTTTCAAGAAATTTAACTGAGAATAAAACATAGAATCAAATCCTAGGTTTTTTATTATTAAAAAATAGTGTGATTGAAGAATTCCTTAATGGCATTATTTTAAAGTCGTGATTCTTTTATTTTAGTTTAGCAGAAAAATAGAAAAAAAATTTTAGCCTTTTTTTTTTCTTTTTTTGAAAATTGATTTTTCCTCTGAATAAAAACAAATAATCTGTTAAAATAAATTAATTAGTTATTTTATCACGGAACCCCATAAAAACGAAAGAAAAAGCCCATTATTTTTTTAATAAACAACAAAAAAGGAAAAGTTAAATGAGAAAATGGTTAATTGTTTATTATTGCTTTAAAAATAATTAGCTCAGCTATATCGGTGGCATATTGACAATTTTTTTCTCTTTGAGAAGTAATCAAAGAAAAATAAAAGGCTTTTCTTTTTTTAATGAATATTTTCTAAAACATTGGGTTCGGCTTTTCCTTATATATGAACATCTGGAATTTACTTTTTTATGTCATAAATTTTATGATTAGAGAGTCACGATCAATGACAACTGTAAAAGTGTAATTGTTTCTTATTTTCAAAATCAAACAATCACTTTTTTTGTGTCCCTAAATAATCAACAGGTGTTTTCTAACGCCTGTTTAAATATTTTTCCCTTGAAAGACTCGAATTTCAGTAATTATGAATGAATGAAGTATAAGTTCAATAATTGAACAGATTGTAAGCTTTTTACGCACGTAAACCTAAATTAATTTTTTTTTTATAACAAAATGCCAATAGGAAAATTTTTATAGTGTTTATTCTTCCATTAAAAAATAGTTATTAATTTGAGAGCAAAGACAATTTTTTTAGGTCAGTCAATCAGTTTATGTGCCATGCGTGATACACGCTTAGGCGAAAAAATGTATCTTTTAAAATTTTAATATATGACTGACGAGGCTGTTTGTTTCCCGCAGTAGGTTGCCATTTCTTTCTGATGTAGACCAGCTGCCATCCAAAGTTATAAAAGAAAACCAAGTCTGTCCTGCTATTTACCCGTAGCTGGGGAGGGGGAAAGAGGATTCATACCTTTCCCAAGGGTATTAGCACGTAAAAGTGAACGTAAAATGGATTCGACTGGAATTCGAATTCGGCTTCCTCAATTTGCGCCGCTATCCATTACTCTATCAAATGCAACAAACTTAATAAAATCAAGTTTTATCGTCAAAATATTTAAGGAAAGACCAAGAAAGTGATCTTTAAAGTTTCAAGATACATAAAAAGTTTATCATTTAAATCCTAGTATTTTGTTTAAATAACAATAAATTATTTGCTACTACTCATCTTCTCTAAATAAATGCAAGGAAGATCTACCAAATTAGTGGTTTAGTTAAAAATTGTTTCAATTTTGAAATTAACCTATAAATAACACACGCATATAAGTTACTTATGCGTGCGTGTATTATGGTTACTATGGGAAAAACGGACTCTTCTGACACCTTTTGTGCACCAGATAGTAATGTTTTCTTAACATCCAATAACATTTTCAAAACAAATAAATATTAAAAAGTAAAAAAAATATTTTCTAAAAATTGTAAGTAACATATTTTTATAAAAAGCCTTAAGAAGAAGCAGACCTTCCTAAGAAAGTTGGTTTGCTCACAGAAATTATAATTTCCAGGAGTTATATATAATTGTAATAAATCATGTCTTATAAAATAATAATAGTTTATTATGGAGAAGGTGATGCGAACAATTAAATGTGTCAAAAGCAACATTTCTTGTTAAATGATGCTCCACAGCCAGGTAGACCAGTTGGACTTGTCAAATAAAGATATTGGAAAATAATTAATGTTATATTACATGGGAGATAACCAACATACTCAAAATATATAAAATAAGCATTGGTTATGTTAGTCTCTTTGATGTAGAGCATTCATGTAAAAAATTTTGTCTGAAAATCTCCAGTAATTTTTTTTATTATCTTAATACATTAGCTCTCACACAACCCACCAGAGTGTCATGGTGGTATGTCAGCAAGGCCTACACAACCCTTTGATGGATCATTTTCCAATTTCTTTTCTATGAAGATTATTAGGAATGAGATGCTATGATTGATTCAGTCAGTTATGTGCCATGTGTGATACACGCTTAGGCGATCATGTATCTTTCAATACATGACTGACGAGGCAGATTTTTTTCCTGCAGTAAGTTGCCATTTCATTTTGTGGTAGACCAGTTTGCCATCCAAGGTTATTGAACTCGGTCTTGTCTTGCTATTTATCCTGGGGGAGAAGAAGAGAATTCGTACGTTTCCCAAGGGTATTAGCATGTAAGTGAATGTAATGGATTTGATTGGATTTCAAACACCAGAACCACATTTTTTTTTTTCAAAAACATTTTAATATTTTTCATTTTATTTTTTTTTTTAATCTTTTATTTCAGTTTTTCTTTTGGGAATTCCACTGGTTCTTTTTTGGGGGGGATGGGATCATTCTTTTTTATTTTTACTTCACAGAGTTGTACCATGTATTCAGGTAAACTAAGATTGAGTAAACAGAAGATTTAATTGGCAAAACATGAAATTAAAAAAAGGATCCACTTCCCACCAATGAATAACAAGGGTATGTGGGTGGTTTGCTACAATGTGTGTGATATGGCAGGTCCTAACTGTGGAGGTTAGGACTAAGGAAACAAGGAATGCAGCTCATCTGAGCACTTTCCATGAAAGAAGCTTGTAATATCTCATCTGTGAGAGAGGAGTTGCAAGGTAGAAAATAATTTGTCACCTTCTAGGACATGGAGACACTTTTGGACTCTACTGGAAAGTGAGGACTAGGCAGTTCCTGCCCAAATACCCACATCTACAAATGAAAGAACTTCAACAAATTCTAGTAGCCTAAAAATATTCAATGAAAAAAAAAAAAACATGAATCAGCCCTAAGGAACAGTTGATATTCAAACAAACTAGAAAACAAAAATGAAAATAAATCAAACAAAAACAACAGAAAAAATATTTAATTCTCCCACCAGAAAGGGAAAATATTCTTCAAAATAATTGACAAATTCTTCCCTAAAAACAGCAAATTATCAACAAAAATACAATCAAAATTAGTTACAGCTGCATGGATAACATGGAGAAAATAATAACTAACCACAATAAAAAAAAAAAACTCAACACAACCAATAACAATTACAAAAACAATAACATACAGCAAAATAACAACATTAAATGTAACTGCAGAAACAAAGAAAATTACCAGCTTAACAATAGATGCTTAACCAATAACATAATATACAAAGCCATTGTAAATAATATTAACACAGACAAAAAATTCACATTGTGGTCACAGAAAAAAGTTTTAAAGAAAGATATAACCACAAAATGAAAATAGGAAAAAATACACAAACAATACAACCCTATCAAAATACATATGTAGCCAAAATTAAAACAATACCCTTACTAAAATCACATGGAAAATTATAAAAAGAGCAGCCCCATACAGTATTAATAGCAAAAATTGTAAATTAACCTTAGAGGAAAAATTAGCAATACTTTTAAAAACCTAAAAAATTTCTTAAACAAGAAAACTGAAATAATGGACAAATGTAGGCAAATAAGTATTTACTTTGCCATGTAAGCACTACCTAAAAATAAACAAATAAATATAAATAAGTATAAACTTAAAAAATATAATGCAAACACTAAATAAATAAATAAAAGAAACAAATAAAATATAAATTTAATTTATTAATAAACAAATAAATGAACAAGTATTAAAGTACACACCACACAAACACCAAAAAATGAACAAACTACTAACCATTAAATAAAAATTAAATATTAAATAAACAATAACATATGATATAAGCATACACTTATTTTAATTATATGCACTACCTAACAATTACATATACCTGTGTGTGTGGGCGTGTGTATTATATATATATTTGTATATATAAATATGTATATGTAAAAAATGATATTTAAAAAATCAAATAACTTCACCATTTATGCACTAGTCTATTATTAACAAAACACAGACTTAAGTGTACATGTAAATGCATACACCCATAAATTCTAACAATAATAAATAAACTTAATTATAAATATAACCTCGTAGTATTAATACTTATGATATCACCAAACCCAATTAAAAAAGGAAATGATAGGCCAGTGAACATATATAAATATGTGTATGTATGTATGGTTATGTATAAGTACTTACCATCTAAGCATTAACAACATTGGTATCATATATATATATATATATATATATATGCCCAAGTATAGGATTGGTGTATATGGAATAAATTCCAATACCCAACAATTATTATTCTTAAAAGAGTGCTCAGTACAGAATAGGGCAAATATAATTATTTATTTAAAAATTATAACATAAATATGTTATAAAATCACTACAAAAATAGCCATTTTGATTCAATACCTCTGGTGTCTTATCAAATGATGGGGTTGAATGTAGAATCTACATAACTGTAACTATGGAATCACTGGAAGAGTTTTTTCAATAATAAAGTCCTTCCTAACAAGTAGGCCCCTGAAGGTAGTTGTTAATGGTCAGTCCTCTGGGGCCCTAGCAATCAACACAGGTGTCCCACAGGGGTTACTTCTTGGACCAACCCTCTTTTTACTTTACATAAATTTCAGTGGAAGAAAAACTGGTTTGTTACATTCAATGTCTCAAAAATCAAGCTAGTTATATTTCATCATCGCCAATTGGACCCTGAATCAATCAGTCATGATGAATGAATGTCCCCTCAGGGAGGCCCAGTGACTTGAGCAACTTTTGGGAACTTGTACATGTGACCCATCACTAAAGATACAGGGGAAATGGTTGGTTCCTTCTACAGATCCAGTAAGTACCTGATTTCTTGCGATATCCCCCACCTTTACAAAAGACTATTCTAAAACAAAAGGCTCATGGTCATATCATGTTGAAGTACCAGTTCTCATATGAACACCAATGTTAAGCAATGTCACTTAGGAATACCAGGTGCTGTAAGCTTGGATGTGTGGTTGGTGCAATAGATAATGGCTCAGAATTGGAAATTAGAGAGTCATGTTCCATTCCTAGTATGATTTGTTATATTCACTTATGTGCAAATATCCTTGGAAAAGGCATGAGTCCACCTCTTCTCCCCCAGATATGGGTTAATAAGTAATACTTGGTTTTATTTCATTATTATTGCACTTCAAAAAAAAAAAATTCTTAGATTCTAAAATTATTTTCTGGTTTTAAATGTTGGATAAGCTATAAAAAAAAGAAAGAAATCAACCAAATAATAAGACAAAAAAATGGTATTTTTCCCCATTTTAAAAATTTATCCAATGACACATCCTATCTTGCTGGAACAAATGATATTAGGAAAATAGATTTTAAATATATGATTCATAATACATTAAACTATTATTGAAAGTTTTTACATAAGTACATTTTTTTAAGTACGTTTGTTTACTTTTCAGCAATGGGCCTTCCAGAAGCAGATTATTTTTTTCTGTCCAATTCCGCTGACAGAATATTCTTGTGCATCTTTGGAATAATTGTTTCACTTTATGCACTTTACATAGAAGTCAGGAAAGAACATGATCCGTCCTATAAAGCAGCCTGTGACATTGGAGAAAACATTAGTTGTTCCAAGGTACTAACCTCTAAGTAAGTAGATGTAAAATAATTAACAAAATCTGTTCCTAATTTGTGGGATGAGGCGTTATCATTATTTACACTATTTACAAGCAGACTATTGTCCTCGTCTTTATTTTTATCATCACATCATTTCTGATGTGCCCTCCACAGCTTTCATCAGATGTATATTGATCCAGGTAACCTATAGTCTCAAAAGACACTAACCTAGTAGATTAATGCATTAGTTCGTGAATTTGGTGAGTTCAATTCCTGGGACAAGCAGTGTGTACTTAGTAGAAATAGGCGAGAAATAACTGAGCCATATTAAAAATTTAGAACTAGAGGAGATATTCCTAGACATGGGCAGTGAAACAAGAACAGTCTACCCCCATAGATTAAATAAAGGGTTCAGTTTGGAATTCCCTATAGGTTATCTGGATTTTTTTTTTTTTTTAAGCATTTCACCCCAAGCAAAGCGGGAGTGCCATTAGCATGCAAGGGGTTACAGAGAGTAAGAGTAAAGAGGAGTGTTTGAGGAAAGGATAAAGAGAAGAACACAGATCAGGATCAAGGCATCAGAAGATGTCAATTGACATTACATTTGAATATTTTAAGATTATAGCTATCATTGAAGCAAGTAGGAGGAAGGGAGTTTCACTGGCAGGAAGTGCAAGAGAAGAAGCTGTTGGAGTAGAAGAGGCAGTTACATTTAAATTTTTCGACAGTGAAAGGGTAGGATCTAGATGCCAATCTAGTAGTACGCTTATATTCATGCAGTTGGGGTACCAGTGAAAATAGATCGTCAGAGCAGTTGCCATGAAAATATTTGTAGAAAAGACAGAGGGAAACCACGTCACGTCTGTGAGAAAGTGATGCACCTGATAAAGGTCAGAGGGCACAACGGCTGAAATGTGATAGTAACAATAAAGATGAGGACAATAGACCAAATGTAAATAGTGTAAATAAAATCTTTTTTTTTTTTTTTCATAATTGGAAGTAAAAAATTCTCAGACTTTAAAAATGATTAATTTTTGAATATTAAATCTTTTAAAATGTTAAAAGGCTTTGTTGCTTGATTGTAATACAATTTTTTTTAATAATATGATAGAAATTTATAGCATAACATTTTATTTAATTTTTTGGCAAACATGGACAAATGTGACTGCAATAAGATGTAGTATGAAAAGGACAATTTTTCCTATGACACTGCTTTCTTAACTACCTCCACTCTTCTTTGACAATGTTCATTGTTTTAAAAAATGATGATTAGAATTGTAATAAAACCTAAACATGATGAAAGTGAATTTATACATTTTTTCTTCTTGAGAATTGAAAACAAAAATAATAAACATTATTTATTCATTAGATTGTTTATTTGCACTGCTTATTGGAATGGTTTACAAAACTGGCTAATTGCCAATCAATTCAAACTTTTTATAAAATGGTAAATAATTTCATTATTGTTGGTTCACATATTTCAATAATTTAGTAAATGTTTATAAATTTATAAATAAAAATTGTTTTCACATTTATTTTTTATTTATTTATTTTTTTTAAAGCAATTCACCTCAAGCAAGGCAGGAGTGCCACTAGCACGCAAGGGGTTACAGAGGATTGAGAACAAGAGTAAAGAGGCGTGTTGGAGGAAAGGATACAGAGAAGGACGGGGAACAAGCTCAGGGTGTTAGATATCGATTTACATTACACTTGAATATTTGAAGATTATAGTCATCCAGGAAGCAAGTAAGGGGAAGGGAGTTCCACAGATGGGAAGTGCAAGAGAAAAAGCTGTTTGAGTAGAAGAGATAGTTACATTTAACCGTCTTGATAGTGAAAGGGTGGCACCGAGATGCCAGTCTGGTAGCTTGCTTAAATTCATGCAATCTGGGAACTAGCAGAAGTAGCTCATCGTAACAGTTGCCGTGAAAATACTTGTAGAAGAGACAGAGGAAAGCCACGGCACATCTGTGGGAAAGCGATTGTAGACTAGATGCCAGATCAGGACCTATCACATTGCATATTCGTCTCTGGATTTTTTGGAGGACCTCAAGATGTACAGCAGGAGCACTAGTCCATATATGACAACAATATTCCATGCAAGGACGGATGGTTGATTTATAGATTTGAAGGATGAACTCAAATGAGAAAAACTTTCTGGCATGACACAAAGAACAAACCTTCTCGCAGTAGATGAAGCTATTGATTCAATGTATTTATTCCACCTCATGTCAGTGGACCAAGCAAGTGGGGTGCTCTCAAGGAGTCGGGAATCAGCCATTCTGATCGGAGACAGGGAATGTTCTCTGTGGTGGGTAAAGGAAAGCAGTTCTATATAAATTGGTATATGATAAATATTGCATTACATTAGTTTTAATTGTATTAGTTTTTAGAATGTAAATATAAAATTATTCTTGTAAATTTACAATCTAATAAATAATGTTTGATATTTTTGTTTTTTTATTGCTGAAAGCAGTTTAAAAAGCGATGTCATGGAAAAATATGTTCTTTTTTCACTGTCTTATTGCGAGCATGTTTATCATGTTTGCCAATTTTTTTATCTGTTCACTTTATTAAAGTTGAAATTTTGATTTGAATTTTGAAACTGATTTTTTTAATTTAGTTTACTAAATAATAATTACTTCAATAAATGTCCATTTTTAAAATAATTGATATTGTAAATGACTAATGCTTATATTTTGCGAAAATATTTTTCATGCTGTTTTTATTTAGTTGACATATCCAAGGTAACATCAGTAAATTGTCACCATTTTGTATTTTCAATTTCATGTATGCACATTATTTGTTTTCAATATTGTTGGGCACCAGCCATGAGAAAACGAGCACCGTCACTCCTCTAAGAAATTTGGAAACATCCTTCTTGGTATTTGCAGCAGAAGCTCAAATACAAACATTTCAGAGTGTTTGGGTGTTAATCCAAGAACAGTGCAGAGGATTTGGAAAGAGTTGGCTGAGTCTAATGGTGATTACAAAGGTGTTTAGAGTTTGCAGTCTGAGATGTTAGGTGGCCAGATGTAAGGGGTGATGTGGTTGCAGAAATTATCTCACAGCTATGACTGGTTTCTCCTGCTTGTGTGGCATGGTGCAGAGTCCTGATGCTAGACATAGGGTCTTCAAGCAACCACCCTCTTGACTCAGGGCAGCACTACCTCCTCAAGGCACTTGATGTAGGCCTCTATGTTGAGTCTGAGGCCTTGTGGGCAGATGAATGGAGGCATAATATCACCATCACTAGTGATCACTCCAGATACCATGATGTTGACTGGATATATCATCCAACTCTTTCCCAGTTGACAAAATCAAAAATAAACAATGCGCATGGATAAAATTAAAAATATAAATGGTGACAATTCACCTATTGCATCCTGTATGTATATGTGTGTATGTATGTATTTACATATATACATACATATATATATAAATATATATATATATATATATATATATATATGTAAATACATACATACATACATACATATATATATATATATATATATATATATATATATATGTAAATACATACATACATACATATATATATATATATATATATATATATATATAAATACATACATATATATATATATATATATATATATATATATATATATATAAGTATAGGATTGGTGTATACGGAATAAATTCCAATAACCTAAAAATACTGTTCAAAAGAGTGCTCCATACATAGTAGAGCAAATATAATTTCTTTAAAAATTATAACATATGTTATTAAATCACTACAAAAATAGCCATTTTGTTTCAACACTTCTGGTGCCTTATTAAGTGATGGTGTTGAAACAATGTATAAAATCTTGCAAGTTTGGTTCTAGAGATTATTGGTGGCAGATTATGTTGAATGCTTTGCTCAGAAATTCACTTCCAACTCAACACTTGACTCATTTGGAGTACCCACACCTGATTTCCCTAAAACAGAGTGATATGCACATAACAACACCACTGGTCACAGACATCATTTCTAAGTTAGACTCCCATAATGCAAAGCAGAGATGATGGGATACCAGCAATCATCCTAAAGAAATTTATTCTTGAGCTGGCTCCAGTTCTCTCCAAAGTCTACAACTATTGCCTTGCTGCTTCCTGCTTGTTCAAAGTCCTCCTCTGTAGTTCCTGTTTTTCTTGAGTAGTTTGTAACATTTTATTTATAATCTCTCAGTTGCATCTCTGCCTTTGGGCAGAGTGCACTCAGGGGCGACTCTGTCAAAGTACAGAGTTGCAACTTAGGAAAATTATACTGAGAGATGCCCAACCCTGGGGAATATCTAACCAAGGCTGTGCCCTCACTGCACCAGAGAGAGATAGGTGCTCACACCAAGGCCAGCGCAACAATGGTTGCAGGGTCTCAGGCAATTTTTGTTTCTAGCCTAGGTGTATGCACTCAGACTCCCCACATTAAACTGACCTTGTGTCACAACCTGACCTCACGGGAGGGTTGAGTAAATACAAATTACTCTAGAGTGTATTTATCATCTCTCAGTTGCATCTCTGTCTTTGGGCAGAGTGTGCTCAGGGGGGGTTCTGTTGAAGGACAGAGTTGCAACTGAGGAAAATCATACTGAGACATGCCCAGCCCTGGGGAATACCAGCCTGAGGCAGAGCCCTCTCATTGCGCTAGAGGGAGTGATCTGTGCTTGCACAGAAGCCAGCGCAATTAACAGTTTTGGAGGCTTGGGTAATTTTTGTTCCTAGCCCAGGTGTATGCGCTTGGGCTCCTAGCATTAAACCAACCTTGTGTCACAACATGACTCTGTGGGGGAGTTGAGTAAATACCAAATAATATAGGTTTAACTTAATTAACTATTATGTTTCTCTAACTCTTCAAATGTTGAATGTATAACTGATTCTAATTTCTATTTTCCCATCTTTACACTATATTAATTTTATCTTATAAATTGTCCCCTGTTCTGTCACCCATAAAATAAAAATAATTGTTTGTATGGAAAATAAAGATCTACTTGCATCATCTTTAAGTGGGAGCAGAAGAATTATCATTGAACTTTTAAAAGGTAAGCTTCTACATTAATTCAATACTTAAATGCAGCAATCAATTCTGAGGTTATTGATGCCTATTGCATCTACTCTTCCCTACCTGTTGTAATGATGGCCAAACCAAGAATCCTTCACAGGAGCTAGCTTAAATACCACCTGATTTAAGCTATATTATAATAAAATGTGCACTGCAGTTTTGGATACAAAAGGAAAATAAGAGTTACTCCCCTGCAATGATGAAAGCAATGATAATGACTAGTATAATATATTAATATATATCTTTAAACTTGCATAAACTAGCAACCCAGAATCTGAGCTAAACAAAAACCATTCCTTGCACCTAACTTTTGCGGGGCTTTTGAATGAGCTATGAATCATTGAAATCAGAGCAGTGGGAGCAGAGGAGTGGCTTGGGTACACACATGTACACTGTAATACATATATATATATATATATATATATATGTATATATACACACATTTATATAAATATATATGTGTTATGTGTATGTATTATATATTATATATGTTTGTATTATATATATATATATTATGTAAGTATTGTATATATATATATATATATGTATTATGTATGTATTGTATATATATATTCTATATGTATTATATGTTATATATCTAACATATATTTTGTGTCTGTATTATATAAAATATTTATTTTATATGTATGTATTATATAATATATATATATATATATTTTATGTGTATGTATTATATAATATATATTTTATGTGTATGTATAATATATATATATATATATATATATATATATTAAGTGTATGTAATATATAATATATATTTTATGTGTATGTATAATATATATATATATATATATATATATATATATATATATTAAGTGTATGTAATATATAATATATATTTTATGTGTATGTATAATATATATATATATATATATATATTAAGTGTATGTATTATATAATATATATATTTTATGTGTATGTATTATATAATATATATATTATATGTATGCATTATATATGTACTATATATATTACATATGTGAATTATCATATTTTAAATGCAATGTTAATTTCCATCTTCAGTCTTCTTCAATCCAATTCATCATTTATTCTTAAATCCAATTTTTTCTCTCACTTTCACTCTCTGTAATCCTCTGTGTACTAGTGGCATTCCCACCTTGTTTGGGGTGAACTGATTAAAATATTATATATATATATATATATATATATATATATATATATATATATATATATATATATATATATATATATATGTGTGTGTGTGTGGAAAGATTGCTGTGTAAATACACAAATTATATATATATATATATATTTATTACCATTGTTAACTATCTGATGAGATGTTGTTTATTAAATGTCAAAACAAAATGTTCAATTTTGTAGTAGTAACTTGTTCTAATGTAACAGTGCATAATAAATATTTATTGCTCTACTTTTATATTGAGCCTTGTTTTAAATGAATGTTTTGAATGTTGCTATTTTATTCTTCATTCTTTTACATGTGTGTGTGTCTCTCTTTCTCTATCCATCTATCTATCTATATATATATATATATATATATATATAATGTGTGTGTCAGCCACAGACAGACTGTTTTTCTGTATCACAGTTCATCAGTGTGGCTAGACGTCCAATTAGGGTATGACAATAAACTACATCCGCATCCTGGATAAGACAGTAAACTACATCCAACAGCAACGCTTCTCTTCAGGAGGTTTTCATGGAACCACCTCTTAATTGCTGGTCCCAGGTCCACCTCGACCCAGGGTGGTAGCACCTGTTAAGGTCCCAGCTATGGACAAATAGTTAACACCCAAACTTGGGTCAAAATATTATGAAAATAGGTTTAATAACAGAAATACTTCGTAAAAAAAAAATTATTACCAGCAATAAAAATTTTGTCAGCATTAAATAACCCAAACAAAACTATTATTATTATTACCATCATCATTATAATGGTTACCACAACTATTATCATAATTAACATTGTCATTATTGTCACATTGTTTTATTATTATTATATTATCGTTTTCATCATCATTAAGGCTAAATTTACCATTAACACATCAATAACTATTATTAATATTTCAATAATATCACAGTTATTATTACTATTAGCATAGTCATAATCATCAATAATACACCAGTAGTTAGCATTGAAAATATAAACATCATCATCACCATGTCCACAAACAGAACCCAACTTAACCAACATGGTGGTGGCAGAACCAGACCAATGAGAGTGTGTGTACGCGTCGACACGTGTATGTTTGTGTGAGGAGGTCTAAGTTTGTCAGATGGTGCAAATAGCCAATCTGAAAAGCGTTAAGACAACCTCCATCTGTTCCTTGTTGACAGATCATCTCTACATATGTAAATGCTAAAGTTTCGACACTGAAATAGAATATATGCATATATATGTATACTCAAATGCATGAATGTGTATCTGCGCCTAACCTCATTGTTTATGGGTATGTTTGTGTGAACTAAAATGCGTACACACATATGTATGTGTGTCTATGTCTGTGAGAGTGTCGTCCCAAAAAACACGGAAGAAAATCTCCCCGTTAAACATAATCAAACACAAATAAGCATAAATAGATCCATTTTTTTTTTAAATTAACCACTTTGTCTGATGATCACAAAATGTGAAACACAGGGTCACATACTAATATCCATACAGAGCTAAATATTTAGCTCTGTTAATGACATTGAACGCTTACCATGAAGTACTGCACATATATATATATATATATATATATATATATGAAGAAATATAGTCTTAAAGTGTGCTATATTTATGGGATAAAGTGCTCAATATCAGAGATAGAGCGTGTGTAAATATAAAAGTGGACATGGAAGTCAGCACTTAGAGGCGACAGTCTGTTTCATGCTAGTGCAATCGTCAGGCGACTAGTGCTGTTATTTTTCTCAGCTATTTATATATATGGGTCAGTGGTGCATTATGGGTAGTCTATTTTGGCGGTTACTTTTACCGGAAGTCGCTTATTTGTTTATTTATTTATGTCAAATTATTTTGCTTGTTTTTTTGTTTGTTTTTTTTTAATTTTATTTTTATTTTTTATCTTATATATTTATTTTTTATTTTGATCGGTGTTTTTTGTTAACGTAGTAAAAATTTGTTTATATAGCTTATTGTTGGTAGTCTATTATGGCGGCCATTTACCAGAAGTCGGTTGTTTGCTTATTTATTTGGGTCAAATTGTTTTGCTTGTTTTTATTTATTTTCATTTTTATTTTTTATCTTATATATTTGTTTATTTGTCATTGATTAAATCTATTTGTTGAATTTTTGGGTGGGATGTTGTGGTTTGTTCTTACTATTATTTTGGTCGGAACAGTTTTTAATTTATCTATTTGGGTTGATTATCTTTATTTGTTTTTTCTAAACGGCTAGTTTATCGTAATCGGTTGTTAGTTTATTTAGATATTTGGATGTATTTAGATCAATTTATTATACTTGTTATTATTTATTTGTTACACTATATATTTTGGCCTTCGATTTTTAAGTAATGTAGTATATTATCTTTTATTAATTTTTTTATTTTTTATCGTTATATAACAGTTATAACTTTCGTCCGTTCTTTTGTTTTGATTTTATTTCGCATATTCTAACAGGTGTGGTTTTGTAATTTGTTTGGAGTAATTTATTTTGCTTATTTTATTGTTGTTTTGTTTGTTTATATATTTATTTATTTTTCTATTTTAAGTTACATAGTAAAAATTTGTTTTCATGTCTGCACTTTGAGATTAGCTCGGATCTTTTATTTAATAATTTATTTTGATCTGGGAAGGTAATGATAGCTATTTTTCCTCCAAGCAAAGTTTGCAAGTTTTTGAAGGTTGTTGTAGGCTGGTGATTTTTTCCTTATTTTCCAAGATATTTTTGGTGTGGTGTGTGTTTTGTTTTTTATTTCCCAGATATACTTAGAAAGCATTGTACTGTTCGCATATTTACTATTTGTGAAAGACATTTTGTGTACATAATTTCTTTGTTTCCATGGTCCTTCGGTTACTCCTATGTATACTTTTTCTTCATTATCTGCTGATTTTATCGTGGCTTGGTAGATTACGTTGTTTTGTAAACAATTACCGTTTAAGGGACATTCGTTTTTTATTCTGCAGTTGC